>JANAVB010009595.1:3007170-3632170 GCA_029216955.1 Iris pallida
CACCCAAGCTTCCAATGAAGACATATGTGTCTAAGCTTCCAGTGAGGTCATATGCGCCCAAGTCACCAGTAAAGCCTTATGCCCATGCGCCCATTCTAGGCTACTCCAGAAGGGGGCAGATAGCCCTGTTTCAGACTATGTGCCCAAGCCAGAATAGCCCCTGACTCGATCAAACCTACGATAAAAATGTGGACCAAGGCATACGGCCACGTCAGTTTCTACGAGCAGTCGTGTACCGAAGCATGCGGTCACGTCAGCACCACGATAAACCCATGATCATGCAGCCTGCATGTGCCTACACCCTATGTGCCCAAAGTAGGACTATGCGCCCACATAAAAACTACTGTGTTCCTTCATGTGGGCACATAACAACATTTTAGCTTAAGAACGACTATAAAAAGGGATCTCATCTCTCTTTAAAACACACAACGGACAGCATTTTTAAAAGCCAAATTGCTGCACTTCTTGCCAGTGAGCCGAGAGTTAGCAATTTTCTTAGGTTTTCTCCTACTTTTATAATCGGAATGTTAACGGAGTAAAGGAGCAACTACCGCTCGATCTCCATCGGCCCATTCCCCAGAATTGTTTTTGTATTCGGGGATCCTCAGCGCAGGATCTCTCAGGCGTACTCGATTTGTGGTACCTTACGCCAATAAAAAAAAGACAGCATTTGCTTTTCTTTTTGTGTGTGTCCACACCAACAACCAATTTCGAGTGACCAAGGACATGACTCGGATTCGGGATATACAGTCACAATTGGGATACATGAAAGACGTCAAGCACCTCACGTAACGACGACGGAAGAGCGAGATGATAGGACACATCACCTACTCGCTCAAGAATATCGAACGGACTTATATACCTAGGACTATGCTTTTCCCGTACGCCAAAACAAATGATGCCACAGGTAGACAAGATCCTAAGGAATACGTGGTCGCTGATAGAAAACTCTAGAGGACGTCGATGCGAATCGGCCCAATGACGCTGGCGATCTTACACAACTCGAAGATGATCTCTGACTTGCCTGACCAACTCGATAGTCTGTGTAATCATCTCTTGACCAAGCATCTGTCTGTCGCCGATATTATCCCATGCTAACGGGGATCTGCACGTCCTGTCGTACAAGGCTCAAAGGGTACCATCTGGATAATGGCCTGAAAACTGTTGTTATAGGAGAACTCCATGAGATACAGGTGATCTTCTACGAACCACAAAAGTCGAGTGTATGTGATTGCAATATATCTTTAAGAGTCTGGATCGTGCGCTCTAACTGACCATCTGTCTGCAGATGATAAGCTGAACTGAACTTGAGACGAGTCCCCAAACTCTTCTGAAGACTCTGCCAAAAGTGCGATATAAATCTTGAATCTCTGTCGAACATAATACTGATTTGTACTCCATGCAACCTGACTATCTGCCTGAGGTACATCTCTGCAAGCTGATCCGTCGACTGGACGATTCTGAAAGGGAGGAAATGAGCTACCTTGGTGAGTCTGTCAACTATAATCTAGATAGCATCTCTCCCAGCTAGAAATTTAGGTAACCCAGTTATAAAATCCATGTAATATGATCCCACTTCCATTCTGGGATCGGTATAGGTTGAAGAAGTCCAGCTGGTCTCTGATATTCATCTTTAACTTGTTGGCAAACTAAACAACGAGAGACAAACCGGGCTATCTCCTTCTTCATGCCAATCCACCAAAAATGCTGATGGATATCACGATACATCTTCGTACCGCCGGGATAAATTGAATACTATGAACTGTGAGCCTCTACCATGATCTTTTTTCTGATGTCACCAAAAGGTACACAATGACGCCTTCCATATCAAAGTGTACCGTCCTCAAGAATACACAACTCTGCTCTTTGTCTGCAATACATTCTGCCCTAAGCTGCTGAACCTTATAATCCATTGACAGAGCTAACTTAATCCTCTCAACTATACTGGACTGAACTTGCATACTAGCTATCAATGCCATATTGGTAGGAAGAATAGCTTCAATACCCATCTTCCGAAGATCTGCCAACAACTCTGGCTGTGCTATTAGAAAATAAACTCTGGCACTTCTGCTCAATGCATCTGCAACAACCTTGTCCTTCTCGTGATGATATTGCAGGTTGATGTCATAATCCACAAGTAGCTCTAGCCATCTCCTCTGACGTATGTTAAGATCCTTCTGGGTAAACACATACTTAAGACTCTTGTGGTCGGTAAAAATCTCCACCCGATCTCTATATAAATAATGCCTCCAAAGCTTGAGTGTGCAAACTACCGCTGCTAACTCTAAGTCGTGGATCGAATAATTCCTCTTATGATCACAAAGCTGACGTGACGCATAAGCTACTACCTTACCATGATGCATCAAGACGCATCCCAATCCCTTGTCAGAAGCGTCATAATAGACTGAAATTCCTCCAGTCCCATTTGAAACCGTGAGAATGGGTGCCGTCATCAATCCTTGCTTCAACTTCTCAAATAAACTCTAACACTCTATTGTCCAAGAAAACTGTACATCCTTGTGGGTCAACTGTGCTAGTGGTGCTAAAATCTGAGCAAAGTCTGATACAAACCGCCGTTAATAGCCTGCCAATCCTAGGAAACTTCAAACTTCTGCGACGGTACTGGGTACTGGCCATGTCTCTATAGCCACTATCTTCTTAGGGTCCACTACTACTCTACCTCTGGTGATGATGTGACCTAAGTACGAAATACGATCCAACCAAAATTCACACTTACTAAACTTCGCGTACAACTGGTGCTCCCTGAGAATCTAAAGGACTACTCCGAGATGTCGCTCATGCTCTGCCTCATTCTTGCTATAGACAAAGATGTCATCTATAAATACTTTCATGAAATGATCCAAATAAGGTATGAAGATACGATTCATGAGGTCCATGAATACGGCTGGTGCATTGGTCACTCCAAATGGCATAATAAGGAACTTCCAATATCCATATCTGGATCTGAATGTTGTCTTCGAAATGTCTTATTTTTTGACTCTGATCTGAAGGTACCCTGACCGCAAGTCAATCTTCGAGAATACTACCGCTCCTCTGAGTTGAACAAATAAATCATCTATCCTTGGTAGATGATATCTGTTCTTGATTGTTACAAAGTTCAAGGTACGAGAATCAACACATAATCTTGATGTACCATCCTTCTTTTTCATAAGAAGTATCGAGGCTCCCCAAGGTGATCCACTAGCACGAATGAATTTCTTGGTTCTAAGTTCTTCAATCATCTTGTATAAGATCTCTAACTCTAAAGGTGCCATCCTGTAGACCCCCCTGACACTAGTGCCGTCCCTGGAAGCAAATCAACGGTGAACTCTATCTCTCTCTGGGGGGCATGCCTGGAAGGTCTTCGGGAAATACATCAGGAATCTCTTCTACTACTCTGGAAAACTGAAATGCTATTGTTACTGCCATCCGCAATACTGGTGGAGAAGGTTCTACTTCGCCTTTGGAAAATTAAAACTCCGGTTCGTCGAGAATACCAAAAATAATCCTGCCAACATGGCAGTCTATTCTTGCATATTGATCCTTCAACCAATCCATTCCTATGACTACATAGTTGGCCATCGAAAATTCTATCAATCTAGCGGGGAACTCTCTACCGCTAACTACGATTCGACACGAGGAAAAGTCTCTATCTACACCCACAAGACCGTTACCAGTAAGTATATTGAGCCTTACTGATAATGACTTGGGCTCCATTCCTATTTGCGTTACGAATCGTGCAGACATAAATAAATGTGATGCACCCGAATCATATAATATAGATACTGAGAAAGAGTTGACGAGAATGGTACCTGCCACCACCTCACCTGATGCCAATTCTTTTGCTACGGTAAGAGCCATAGCATGACCTTGTCCTCTTTGTGCTGGTCCTCCCTGCTGGAAACCTCTCTATCGGTTCTGAATCTGAGCATGGGCATACTGCTGAGCCTGAGGAAGCAATGGCCTCGAAGGCTGGTACTGCTGCTGCACTAGTGATGGACCCCTAAACGATGGACTGGTTAGGTTTGATGATGATGAATTGGCTCTATTCGGATAGGACCCTATCTTATGGTCCGGTGCCCCACAAGCCAAGCACAATCCCTGTGCTCTGTGACATTCTAATACTACATGTCCTGGCTTCCCACAATGAGAGCAGCCTATTACGGAAGACTGTTTCAACTTCTGCTGCTGAGGATACGTCGGTGTCGAGTGCCGAACCGACGAGACTGTGGTCGCCCTCCTAGAAGCTCCAATAGTCAAAGCCCTAGCTGCCGAGGTTGGTGTTGATGACTAGGACATCTTTCCATGGGACCTCTTCCATCCTCCGCTTCTATCTACAATCCTCTGCGAAGTATACTCATGCCTCTTTGCTGTTCATAAGACGGCATCAAATGTCTGGTGCTCAAACTGCTCCATCGATATAATGATCTCTAGGTGGAGTCCTTGCTGGAATCGCTGGGCTCGATCCAATTCGATCGCCACCAAGGTGGGAACAAACTGACTGAGTCTAGAAAACTTAGCCGCATATCCATCGACCATTCTGACCATCTTCTTGAGATTAGTGAATCTCGTCTGTAGATTATTTTGAGCTACTGCATCGAAGTACTTGGTATTGAACTTATTGTTGAATATTGCCCACAAAACAGGCATTAGTAATCCAATTGCCAGCATCGCCCACCAGCTGCAGGTTAAGTCCAATAACTGCAGGTGTACCAGGAATCCTACCTACCTTCAGGATAACTTCTATGTCCTGAAGCCATGCATCAACAGCGATAGCATCTTCACTACCATCAAAGAAAGGAGGGTTCAGACACTTGAAGCTATTGGCCACGTTGTTCCCTTGGTAACCAACTCTACCTATGGCATCTTGTACTGTCTGGTGCAGGGCATTGTCCCGACGATCTTGTGAAGCAAGCAATTCTCTGATGAGTCCTACGAGGGTTCCATTGTCAAGCTCTACAGGCTGGGCTGGCTGAACGGGGTGCTCTGGATCCCTGGAATGCATGACTCGGAAGGCTGCTCCAGAGTGCTGGGCTTGGTCTCCAGGTTGCTGCTGGTTCACTGGAGGTGCTCTGTCTTGCTGATCTGTAGGACCAGGAGCAATGCCACTTAAGAAATGACATGGGGAACAATAAGGAAGGACGATGATAGATCGAGGATATAAGCATGTGATCAGGTCAAGATTTTGGAAAGATTAGAAGACACGAGTAGAGATCAAGGGCGAGTGCTGATTGAGACATTTATTCAGTAAAATCCTCACAAATCTTGATTTACAAGACCTGTATGGGCCACAACTTAAACCTTTTCATGCCCTAGAACTAGATTACTGGAGAGCAGGGGACAGACACAGCCAGCTACGTATATTAAAGTGTAACCCACCTCGATATACAGTCACGGCTGTCTAGATGCATGAGGGTTTAACTACAAGCCAACGGTCACTTATGGTCAAGAACAAGCCTAGTGTCTCAATCTTAAGAAACAAGTAAATGTAACAAGATGGTAGATCATCAGACATACAAAGTAAGGCATCCCATACATTACATATTCAGATGATCATGAAGCTAGTCATACAAAATACGAAGACTAGCAAGAGTTTAAATCATACATGACCAACCCTAGGATTTGTCAATCATGTTACAGCCCTTAGGCAGACAGCAATGTAAATTTAACCCGAGCTAACACTTGTTCGGCGGCTAAACGTCTGAAAAGAATAATTTATAATAGAGTGGGAGAGCAAAATAAAATCCACTCGTTACTAGGGTTGTGTCTAGTATTCACCATCTGACTGAAAGGCTGAAAGATCCTCGGGAGCTACTCCGAATTCTGGCCAAACAAAACCAGCTAGGTCAGACCCCAGAAAGAGCAAGTGCCACAAGGGAGGCTTCACTTAAGAACTAAAACCAGCATATTAACACATAAATACATCAATGATAATGAAAGACATGTATTAGAGAAACAAGGCGATAAATGATAAGGTAACTAAAGGGCTATTCCAGTAACCAAGTTACAACCCTTAAACCAAATAAGAACCGGGGTTGTAACCCTTCACCTGAACAGAACTTAGTCTCTAACCAATTATCAATTAAAGCAAAGCATAAACGGTAACGTGCTGAAGTAAACATGTACTGGCCTTGCCATGACAAGACTAGAGTAGACTCCATCCATCAATCACGGCCAAGCAATGAATACGGCTTGATACTTTAACTAACTAGGTTATCACAATCCTAGTTACTAACAAGATGCATCAAGATGTTCCAACAAGCCCAACAGGCTTAATCCAGGTTATCTAGTCGCAAGTTGAGAGATCCGAATTAGGTGACTTGGGGGTACAACACATAACAGTGTGCTAGAAATGTGCCCTAATCAACGGCAGGCTAAAAGACCAATTAGAGCGCCCAGATAATGGGATTTTCTGTAGCTGAAAAATCTCTTCATGGACTACTTGATCAATCTAGTCATTATCCTAGTCAGATTCAGTGTGAATCCTTGACCGTGGTAACCAGGAATCCATGTCCTAGACATGATACAAGACGAGAAAGGTAGCTTATACAAGCACAACCATCTACGGTGTCACGACAAGGGTTACTTAGCAAGTCAAGATAGCCGTCGCAACAACATATCAAAGTTTATCATGTTAGGTTACTTATCAAGATTACTTGTCAAGAGTGTGCCACAACGGACCACCATCAAGAATTATCATTTCAAGTTACTTGTCAAGAGTGCACCACGACGGGTAACTATCAAGAGTTATCACGTAAGTTCACAATATCATGTCGCGTTCATGTAAGTGTACCATGGCAGGCCACTATCAAAAGTTGTTAGAGAGTGTACGTACCATATCAAGATCATGTTAAAAGCTCAGATTACATGTGCAACTTGAAAAATGACCTTATAACACTTAGTTATATAAAGAGTACAAACAAAGTCACAATTTACACTAAGGACCATGGGGACAAATACGGACATTTGTAAAGGATGGCACAAGGGCCAATGGAGTGTCGTGAAGAGCATGCACCAAAAAATGCATGTACTGAGAGTGGCATGCACCCAAGGCTATGAGCCTAAGGGCATGCGCCCACATGTATGCACCTAGGACTAAACACATCATGTAGGGCATATGCTATGGTAGGAATGCACAAGAGAGTGCATGCGCCCATGGTCTATGCACCCACAAGCTTGTGCCTATAGTTTATGTGACCATATAAGTGAGGTAGAGAGCAATGAGAGGCTAATTCAGGGGCCATCTATGCTGGCCATGCGGGCGCATAAAAAGGGCTATGCGCCCACGACAAAGGGACACTATAACTGAACACATATTTGAAGTTATGTGCATAAGCAAGTAAAAGCTATGGGTGCATATAAAACGATACACCCACACTAAGGAAGCCAGGGAGCTTGGGCGCATAAAATGCCATGCGCCCACACACTGTTCTTCTTATCCAACCCGAGAAGAAGAACCATGGAACCCATGAGCTTTCCAAGTCCATAAATCACTCAAAATAAATCAAAATTTGGGTTTTCAAAGGTCCATTTTGGGTGAAATCAAATTCTCTACCACGTAGAACAATCAAAACTTGAAGACAAAGAAGTTTGAGCGATCAAAACCCAAGAAAACCAAAATTTATGAAAACTTAGCTCTACAAATTTTAATCCACCAAACCCAAAAGTGCTAAGTACTAAAGAGTCTTAGAAGCTTGTAGGAAAGATAATAGAACAATAAAATTGGAGTTCCTCCATGAAGCAAGATGACACTTGCCTAAGGTGGTTGGAAAGAATAAATGAAGAAGAGATAAATAAAAGAGTAATGAGGAGAGAGAGAGTGGAGTTGGGTCATAAATGGGGTTTATCATAATGAACCACTTGGCCCAAACCAAGTCAAAATAAACCAAGCCGAGCTGAACCAAGACTAAACCATGCCAAGCCATGCAAGACAAGCTAATATACGGGTCGGGAATCAATACATGTATACTAAAAATACGTATAACAAAAATGGTAGTGATATTTGGCAGGGTTCATCTTGAGCTGATATGCCCGCGTGAGATCGAAGACCGTCTTCAGATCTTATAGGTGATCACCTCATAGACGGCTCTTGACCGCGATATCATCAACATAGCATTCGACTATCTTACGGAGGTGTTGGCAGAAGATGGTGCTCATAGCTCGTTGGTTGGTGGTACCTGCATTCTTCAAGCCAAAGGACATTACTATGTAGCAGTAAACCCCCTTCGGAGTCCTAAATGACGTGTGCTTCTTGTCGTCTTGGAAAATCTTGATATGGTTGTAGCTGAAATATTCGTCCATGAAGGACATACGTTCAAAGTCGTACGTACTGTCAATCATGACGTTGGTGATTGAGAGCGGGAACTCGTCCTTCGGGCAAGTAGAGTTGGGATCTCGAAAGTCGATGCAGACTCGGATCTTCCTGTTCTTTTTAGTGTCGGAAACGATATTAGCCACCCAATCTGGATATTGTTCTTCGTAAATAAACACATTGCCCAAGAGTTTATCGACTTCTTTGTCAATGGCGTCCATGATGTTAGGACGAAAGTATTACCGTTGTTGCTTAACAGGCTTAGCATTGGATAAGATGTTGAGCTTGTGTATTACGACTTGTGGGTCGAGATCGAGCATATGATTATAGCTCCAGGCGAAGATGTCGATGTATTCTTTGACTAGCTGGACCAAAGATTCTCGGTCCTCTCCTGTTAGGCTTTTGTTGATAAAAATAGGTTTGGACGAAGATCTATCCCCGAGGTCGATTTGTTCAACTTTGTTTTCATTAGGGGGTTCTTGTAGTTTAAAGTGAGATTCCCATTGTGCACCTAGGCGTTGAGTCCAAGGTTCCTCTTCATAGAACTCTACTGTTTGATCGTCGTTTTCGTCTTCTGAAGGAAGCACGGATGTCATATTTGCTGACAACACCTTTCTGAAGATTGGACCGATACTGGTGTCGAAGTCCCAAGTTGAAGCTTCAGATGAGTGAGGGTGTACGACCTCTTCTGCTTCTGAATTCTCTGGGGTTGTCGGAGGTGTAATATAGCCTACCCCCGTTGAGTACGGTGGCAATAGTCTTGTGGCTTCCCTTTCGGAACAGGGAGTCACAAAAAAAAATGTCGGCCTTTGCCATAGTTCATACCTTGGCCGCTTTTCAGGTATAACCTATTTTTTGGATGAGATACTTGGCTCGATTGTTGTACCGATATATTTGCATTCTATTGGTGTCAGGCTCTGGCTCCGCCGGTGGAAGGTCTTAACGACGCTCGACTTTGTTGAAGATGATAGGTTTCTCATCTTGGTTCCGGGAGGACTATATGACCGACTCCTTGTTACAGGACGACTCGATTTACATGATTGACAATTATTTTTTTGTTTACAACGACCATAGGGCATTATCTAGAGTATACATGGCATTCCAATGTGGAAGACTAGAATAATTAAAAGACAACCTTTTATTGATAAAATACGAGATCTTGTCTCGAGGAATTACATCATCAAGGGATGGGGCATCGACATTAGCAGATATGTACTCTTCCAGTTCCTCGTCGGTTAGTACTGGAGGAGCCTTAGGTGGATCGGGAAAGTCTGCAAGAAACTTGTCCCATGCAGGCTCTTGAGTCTGTGCTGAAGGAGATAGTAAGGCTTTTTCTTGTAGCTTGACAGCGGGAGGAGCTGATGACTGAGGAGGTCTACCCTTAAGCCGTACCTTGAAAGGTGCCTCGGCTGGTGCTTTCCTATGGATTTTTGCCACGAGAGGTGCCAATATTCGAGGAGGTTTCCCCTTGAGTCGTATCTTCAGAGGGGCTTCAGCGGTTGTTCCGCCCAGAGAGGTTGGTGCCCTTCCGCGAAGCTTGACTACGATAGGGGTCGGTGTCTGAGGTAATTTTTCTTTGAGTCGCACTTTCACAGGAGCGCTGATTATCAATCTGCCTCATTGTTAGCCTCAGCTTCGATTTCTGCTTCGTCATTGGTCGTTGGCTTCATCGTCCAAGTGGATTGATTTGTAAAGATTGGAGTCGGTATAGAAGGCTTCAATCCCTCTGAAGGGATCGACATCAGCAAACTCTATTCTGACTATGCCGTTGGTGGATACGTATTTTATATATTGGTGGAGAGTATATGGCATCACCATATATTCGTGTAGCCACGGGAACCCTAATAGGATATTGTAGTTGACATCCGCATCCACAACATAGCAAGTTACCTCGGTCTGGAGATCACCGATATGACACTTCAGTCGAATCTTGTCCAGTAGTTCACTTTTGCTGGCAATTGTAGTATGGGAGGCTGTCAGACGATGCATCTAGATCTCCAATGTCTAGAGCAGAGTTCGTGGAATTGCTGAGAGAAGACCCAAGATCGATCTATATTCGATCCACTTTGACGACACCGATATACCCTGTCAAATACAGCAGTCTATTGTGTCGGTTATTCTTAAGCAACATGTCTAGTTGGGTGAATGTGATGCTGGGGATAATTTCCCCTACACTATGACAGTGTGGACATGCTGTTGGCTCGTCTTCAGGCTGTTTGACCTGGCTGATGAATGACTTAGTGTCCTTTAAGGCTTCACATAGAGCCTCCCAAGTATCTTTGGATAGACGGAGAAGCTCGAACAGGGACAACCGAGCTGGAGTACTAGCGAGTTGTGCCAGTATGTCAAAGTTATGGGATTGGTTAACCCCGGAGTATTGTCTCTTCGTAGAGGCTTGTCAAAGTGGGCCTCCTTCTGTTTTTGTTTATCGGTCACTGGAGGTTGGAAAGGACCTTCCCTTTGCGCAGCTGAGGTGGTGACGGGAGGCACCACTTCGACAGGGCCTCCTCTGGCTGAGCATTCTGCTATGAACGTATTTGTACAGGAAGTGCTTCCTCAGGAGATAAAGTCACCATTTGGCAAGACTTGGTCTTCTTGCCTTTGGCTTTGGAGTTAGAATGTACACCCGGTTGAGTCAATTCTGGAGTGAGATCCAGGTGGACCCACATGATCTCTCCCCGAGGTATGGTGAGTGGTATAAGTCCACTCACGTTGTCACAAGTTGGTGGAAGGTTGATCACTTCCATTGTCGCCTTCGGGATGGGGACGACACCATCTTGAGTTGTAGTAGGCGACAAGGTACCGAACTGGAGTGACACCATGTTGGCAGAGACCATCTTCTCTTTTTAGTCGACCGAGATGACATTCGCATTGATCATGAGTTTTATATAGTTCTTGAGGATGTAGCAGTTTCAAGTTGGATGCCCGACGAACCGATAGTAGTGATAGTACCACGGGTCGCCCACTATGTCCACCTTGTCAGGACGCTTTGGATCAGGCAAGTTAATCTTGTTGCTCTGTTTCAACATCTCGAAGAGTTGTAAGGTGTCCTCGTCATTGAAGGAGTAGACCTCCTTTGGCCTTGGTATAGGTGGGGGTTTTCGAGCGGGCCCTTGTGTGCTCTTCGAGGCATTGACAGGTAATCCCTATTTTCCTTTCGCCTCGTATCCATTGGTGTTGGTAGCGGCACATTTCCTTTTGTCGTCAAAAATGGAGAAGTTTACCCCAGTAGGCGAGCATACGTGCCTTCTTCTCAGCAGCTTCGGCCCCGATATCAACAAACTCCAATCGGGAGGTTGGGTGGAGTTGAGCCAGAGCTTAATTGCAGGAGTAATGCTCATGCTGCAGGCATCGATCAGCGCATGTTCTAGCATACCCAGAGGCAATCTTAAACATGCTTGTCGAAAACATTCGATGAAAGCTCGAATAGTCTCCTTATCCGTCAGACGCACTTTTATACGAGATGACATGGTCATGTCTCTCCTACCGTCGTAGAATCAGTCGAGGAAGAGGTGCGTCAAGTCGTCGAAAGACGATATAGTGTTGTCGGGAAGACTACAGTACCAGTTATAAGCGACTCCCTTCAATGCCCCGACGAATAGGCTGGCGAGTAGGGCATCTTCCTTTGGAAGATGTCCCGTTTGAGATTGGAAGTAGGTCAGGTACCGATGAGGAGAATCCTTTCCATCGTATGGCGTCAGCATTTATGGTTTATACTTGGGAGGATAAACCACCTTGTTCCACTCGAGAGGATAAGGTTGCGAGATTCCCATCTTCTGACGCTCTTCCTGTTTATTTTGTGATTTGAAGCGCTCGTGCAGATCTCTGATAATGTCAACCAAATCCTCTCCATAACTGAAAGTAGGCGAGGGCAGTAAGGTGTGAAGCTCGACATTTGAAGGAGTCAACGTCTGAGGTGCGGTGTGATGATCTGCACCCGAAGATACCCGTTGAGGGGGTATACTTGATTCTCCATTAGCCCCTGGATCGAGACTGGTAAAGGTAGGTCCCCTCGTTAATGGTTGATTCTCCATTCGTCGAGATATTACGAACGCAATCTCGCACGTTACGTAAATTCAACAATGAGAACTCGTATGCGACGTGCAGATACGGAATACAAAATGAATACAAAATTATATATAAAAAAATTGTAGTAGAAATTTAGAGGGTTTACAAGGAGTAGTCAACAAGTAGAAGCTTTAGGCCTTTTTACTCGCAGAATTAGACGTTCCTTTTTATGATGAAAGAATGATCCTTCTATTTATAGGCAACAGAATAATCTGCTTATGCGCACATATACGGTATGCGCCTGGAGAGCTTGCACGTAGGACGCCATGTGGCTGATGCTGTTAGGCATATGGATGATGCACCATGATGTTGAGGCCGAATCCGTTCTGAACTGTGCTATTAGGCTGTGGTGGAGCTGATACGTGGCAGTTGTTGAGATTTTGTTGTTGCTGATATCATGGGTGGTTTGCACCCATTCGTCGGCAAAACTGAGTCAAATGACACGTGGCATGTGTTCATGGCTCAAAGATCTCAGATTTGTGGGGAGTGATTTGTCAAGATGTGCCTAGAATCCGGCGCTTGAGGAGACTTGACTCATAACTTTTTAGAAGTTACAAACAATTATGGGTGCATGGATTTTGAGGTGCATACAAAGCTTTTTGGCGCATGGCCGTGGAGGCGTATGCAAGGACTTGCTCTCTGTGTTTTGGGATCAGGAGTAAGTCGGGGGCGTATGCAGATTTCTGGGCACATGGTCACAGAGGTGCATGCGAGTGGTCGGTCGGCCACGTGACAAAGCACAGCTATAACCGACAGACGTAATATAATGAAGATGACATTGGCAGCTCTTTGTTTTCTGCAAAAGCTGCCAACTAATCCGACATCGAGGCGTGGGCTGCTGTCATTTCAGTCACTTCAGCATTAAATGCTTCAACGGGTGGCGAGCTGCGTGTTGGCGCATCGATTTATGCCCCAAAGGTGCACATGGGTCTGTGCTCCATTGGGCTCATCAATATGGAGCGCATGGTGTTGATGGACTCATTTAATGCGTGGCATATCCCCATTGGTCCATCTGTTGTGTTCTTCGAGGCATTGATGGCTGTTTGACTTGGCTAAATTCAAAGAGGCAGATTCATCGACATTAATGAAAGTTCATTGTACTGAATTCAAAGTGGCTGCCATTTAGTGCATGGGTACAAGTTGTTCCGGCCTATAAATAGCTTTGTGAGTTGTTTTATTTCTCATTTCACTTGGCTTTCCTCATGGAGATAAACTCGACCGATCCCCCGCCTTGGCGAGATGCTGCGCTGTGGGTTACAGATCTCTTCGTTCGAAGAAGCTTTGACGATGAACTCCTTCGAAAGACTGAGATGCACCGAGTTTGCTGTAGACTCTACAACTTATGTTCGAACCCTTGTCGGCAGTGTTATTCTATAATATGGCATTGGGTGCCTGTTGCATCCAAAGATTGGGGTCGTTGTGTCCCGATTTTTGTTATGCTGGAAGAGCCACCAGGTTCGGGTTGATTGCTAACCCACATTCTGCTCAAAAAAATGCTTCTTTGGCCGAAGCACTCGAAGAAGTGATTCACTTTGACAAGGAAGAGTGATTCGCCTACACTGAGATGTCAGGGTGATGCGCCTGCAAAGTGATGCACCTAGCTGTTGTTTAGGCTCTCTTCTTTCTAGTAAGATTTCCTTTGTAAAAGAGTTTTAGACATGTAATACACTTTCATATGAAATAAAAGCCTAACTTTTATGTCTACTCTTTGCTATTTTTGACGTGCCAAGTGTTCTGTTTGAGTTCCTTGGCCCATGTCAATTTGGGGCACATGATATTTCAGGGCACATAGGAGTTCTGGCCTTAGATGTGGCTGAAAATTCTATGCTTATACAGAACTGAACATTGGAAAAATAGAAAAATCATGTGAGCATGTCATGGTAGTAATGTACTGTAAGCAATCATGGGTATAGTGTAATAGTGAGTGATAATCTGGAATAGAACATGTACTACTACTACTACTACTACTAAACAATGCCTTGAGATATTAGATTATTATGTGATCGGCTTGGGACTAGGATCAGGCTGTCCATATGATCGGTTATGCACAAGAATAAGCACATGTAAACCTACATATCAGGCTGGCAATACATGGAAGCAATGCACAAGTACAAGGTCAGGCTAAACCCAATGTGTGGCGAGGGTGATCTATGCACAAGTAAGTAGGGGTATAATCACATAATCTCCTAATATCTCCCCAGTACCGACTAGTATAATGGATCCAACCATAGCATATTACGATACAGAATTCTCTAAGGGGTAGCAAATCCCCTTAGGAATCGGCGTCTTTACAAGTACAAATACAATAGTCAAGAACGAGACAAGTACCAGTATACCAGGATAACCTTGAGTAATATCTCATGACGGGATCCAAGCTATACTAATCCGTGTACTCTCGTGTCAGATATCAAGCATAACACTACAAACTGGTATCATCGAGTGTCAAGATAATAAAAACTATCAAAGAATGTACTCGCCTGAAATGGTTGGAGTCGATATACATGACACAAACGTGTCGACACGCAATAGGTACGATGCTATGCTCCACATAATGGTCCCAAACGATGACACATGTAGTTCTATTGAGTCCATAATAGTCCAAATAGCCTAGTTTGGTATATAGATGTCCCAAGTTAGAGTTTGGCATAATAATCGAATCAAGAACGAGAAAATAACTATTTTTGTCAAGATTAATGATTTATAATCTAGGGTGATTGTGTAAATAATACACCTAAAACTTATTTTAGAAATATTGCCAAGGAATATCCATTTCACTACTCAAAATAATGTTTTAGAAAATATATATTTATAGGTCCCTATTTAGAATATTTCCTTAATATAGAATTCAATTGAAAATACGTATGATTTTTATATAAAGTTACTTATACTAATTTTGGAAATCATTTATAATACTTAGAACTATAATTTTATTAATGGAGGTATTTTTGTGGATGAATATTTGAAAGCCCGAGGAATCGTCCTAGTACTAAAACTCATTTTTGTCAAATATATTTTTAAGCTAAAACAAAACTTGCTGACAATATCTTAGAAGTATTATTATTTATTATATATGTTTTTTTTCAAAATAAATATTACTATAAATATCAATAACCACAATAATAATGATAATAATAGTAATAATAATACAATGCTATTATATAACTCCAATTTAGTGAGGTCCAGATAAGTGGCCCAAAATCAACTATTGGTCCATCATCCCAAACAATGGGCTTAACCATAAAATACTCACAGCCTCAAATAATAAAATTGATTAAATGGTTGAATGAGCTCAAGCCCAAAATCATAACTTAGCCTAAATTGGTTAAATCTTAAACATAATATTAATACTAGGGGATTTAGCAATTAATAACATAAAGTATTGGAGGGTATTCTCTAATTGATAATGTTAGAGAAGGGGGTCCTTTTGACTGCTGCCAACAACTCACACAATTCAAAAGGAGGAGCAAAGGGAGCAGTTGTACCCAATGTTCCTAAATCTCTAATATATAAAAAGGTCAGCATCACTTATCATTCCATTGTTTCCAAAACTACTGATAATGAAGAGAAGGGGATGGTGAGCTCACCGACCTGAGGCGGGGAGAGCCACCGATGGTGGGCGAGGAGACGCATCGGTGGAGCGGGCAGCGCTGGAAGGAGCGACAATACCCTGACCGGAGCGGCCCAAGGTCGCTGGCGTTGGCGTTAATGTCTCGCGCCAGCGGAGCTCGCCAAGTGCGATGGTCGAGCATGGCGGGGTTCGGAGTATGGGCCGGATCCTGGAGTGGGGTCACATAAGTGGGTCACCGGACGGATCTGGCTACGGAGCCTGTAGATCTGGTCGGCCGTACGTGGATTTGGGGGTTCTACCACCAAACGAGGCAGCGGCAGAAAAGTCGGTTAGGCGCTATCTCACACACTCTCTCTATCTGGGTGGTTTACTGGTAGTGGCAAGGATTTCTATAGTGGTGCGATGTATTTGGGATGATGGCGGTGGTGTTGGTGTGGTGGTTTGGCTTGGGGGCTGGCCGGAAGGCAGGCGACGGTCGGAAAGGTTCTTGGTTGTGGCGGTCGAAATATTGTCGTTGTGGTCGGGTTGTGATTGGGGTTATCGCCCGAATGTGGTGGCGAGATTGGTGTAGATTGCAGTGGTGGTGGTCGGGGCGGTTCGGGTGAGACTAAGGTGGTCAGAACTATTGTGATGGCAGTGGTGTTGAGGTGGAGGCGAACATCTGGCCATGGCCGACTATGATAGCGTAGACCGGGTGAGCGGCTATAGTCGGCCTGGATAGGCGGGGTGGTCGAATTTGGAAGAAACAGGCTGGGCCGAAGGGATGGCTGGGGTTGTGAATGGTGGTTGCGAGACGGCGGTACTGGTGGGTACAAGTGGTGGTAGTCGGCCCAAGGGGGTGGAGTTGGTGGTTGGTAGAAATGAATTTAGGGAATTGGGATTAGGTTTCCTTGTAACATTGGAATAGGGTCTATTTATGGGATTGGTTGCGGAAACTCTAAAAATGTACATGTAATAAAATTTAGAAGAAAATAGTGGAAAAACTAACTGCTAACCATTAGTCGATAACCACTAATTAAATTAGTCTACTAATTATCTCAGACTAATTATAATCATTTCTGATAACTATAAGACTCAATAAATTAAACAAGGTATATTTATTTATGATAATATTTTACAAATCTTTTATGTATTCAAAATAATTATTTACAAATTATGCAATTTAAGGAAATGATCAAGAAGATTCTAATAAAATATAGTCTTACATAAAATTAGTTTTCATAAAATCAAGTGGTCCTACAAAATATTGATGGCATTTACAAGATCGAAGATACGCTTTAAAATAACATTCTCGTTTTTAAGATTTAGGAAAGGAAGAAAATTTTTTTTCAAAAAACTAGGAAATGCATAAGTTTAAAAAAATTTAAACTCAGTTAACGGAGGTTACAAATCTACCCTTCTTAAAGAAATTTTGTCCTCTAAATTAAAGGTTGGCTGGGGAGTCAAAACATGATAGAAAGTTTAGGCAATCTCTTAGACACGATCAAAGAACAACGACTTTGTTACGATTTAAGATAATTAATTCAAAATTATTTATGCACGATTAGAAATTTTGGCATGATGGAATCATGATATGAACAAAATTATATATGCACGATTTAGAAATAACCTAAGTCATTGAGGCACGATCTCAATCACGTCTGGGAGGATCGAAGGTAAAATTCGAAATTAAAATATGGGATGATTTAATAGAGTCTGGCTTGAAGATAAATATATCTTAGGTTCAAAATCATGTAGGCACGATCAAGATCAGAACTGAGTTATGATCAAGATAAATTTTTGGCACGATCACGATTTGAAGTCAAAGTCTTATATGTATGATCAAAAATTTAATGAGCATGATTAATTAAGTCATGAGATACAATCTGAGCTCGGTCGTGATTAAATTTTTTGAAATGATCTAAACTCGCTTGGCATGATCTAGGATATGATTACAAAAACCAAGACTTAAGCATGTTTAGAAATGGAACCTAAGCACGAGCACCTACAAAATCAAATTCCGACACGAATAAAAAATTGTTCAGGCAATAATCAAAGTCAAAATTCTGGTACGACTAATAAATCATATAGTCGTGACCAAGGATCAAGGTTTTAGGCAAATTTAGAAATAAATTCAAGTTATTTGAGCGCGAAGTCATGATTAAGAAAATCAAAATTGTTCAATACGATCAAATTAGAATCAGGTCCAAGTATAGAGTGATCAATATGGTCTAACCTCGATAAGATCAGATTCACGGTTGTATAGGCACGTTCAAATACAAAAACAACACGATTGGGCATCATTAGGATTAATCAAATGTTTGGCACGATCAGTGACTAAGGATTAAGACATCTAGTTACGAGTGAATTCAAGGCTCGGACGTGTTCAAATTTTTTTGAATGACTAACCACTTAGGCACGATTTAGAATAAAGGTATAAAGAAGGTTGAAACATAGTCATGGTTAGGAATAAAATATGTGCATGAGTGACTAGAGAATTAAAATTTAAGCATGATAGGAAAATTTATTCCGACACGATCACGCCCAATTTCTGATAAGATTAAGTCCGTATTCGAATTAGAAATTCGTGATCGGAGATCAAATTTTAGGCATGTTTCAGCGGTAAGATCAATAGGTATAGTCATGATCTTTAGATTTATGATTGCAGAAATCAATATCATCTAATCATGTCAGGTCATCTAGGCACGACTAATCACGAAAATTTCATATATAATCAGGAAATCAAATCATGGTCAAAAAAGAGTTTAGGCACGAGTGTTAAAATCCAAACATGATCATAATCAAAATATCGACACGATGAATAATGTAATCGCAGTTCAAGCACAAACAACTTATTGATAGAGATCCAGGTCCCGATTGAATTAAATCAACTGAGTATGATAAGGGAGATGACCAAGTCGATTGGTCACGATCAAGGAAATTAGAATTTAGCGATATTGAAACTTAAAAGATGATTCAAGGATAGGAAAAAATTCAAATTCTTTTTTTTACTACGATAGAAAAAATGAAAAGGCAAGATTTCATAGGGAAGTTAAGGTAATTATCTCACATTGCTTCGTCTACTGCCAAAATTATCCGATCGCCATTTGCCAATTATACCTTTACCTTACAAGCATCAATGTGATCTTCAATCATGAAAATCAAAACTTATAGGACTACTACCAAAAATCAAATCTCCGATCATAAAGATTGAACCTTTCCATAAACACTATAGGCTTGACCTTATTCCAAGGTCATTAACCCATGAAGTATATTCTTGTTAGAACTACTCAAACTTTCTCTACTCTCCTTGATTTTGCTGTTCATTATTCACTTAGTCATTGTGAAGTCTAAATTTCTCAACCTCGTATTTAGTTTAGACCCGAAATCTCCAAATCTGGTTTATGAAATGTCCTTTGGCGTTGTTTAAATCACACTCCTCGTAATACTCGAATATAATGCCACCCTACCTTATAAAATTTTCTCTTTTATTCTAAATATCAATTTCCATATTTCCTTCAACTTTTATACCTGTAAATACTATCCTCATTAAACTTAAAAATTTCCACAAAAGTCTCTAGATTTTTTCTATAACTCAAAATTTTTATGTTCTCCTGGTTCCTATTCATTTTCTTATCAACATCTTGTTCAACTTCATAACATCACCGCATACAGTTAAAATCACTTCTCCATTATTTAAATTCCTAAATATAGTTTCATAGTCTTAAAATGAAATATCTCCAGAATCAGTAACCTATAATTATCCAAGTTCTTAAAAATAAATTGATCTCGAGGATCATCGTCAGTTCTAGAATATGTCTACAAAATATTACTGTTCTAACCATCAATATATATATCCTACTGCCATGCTTACTCGAAATCCTCCTACGTTCCTTACAAATAATTCATCATCAAAATAATTCTCTAGTGTAATCGTTTCTAAGCTGATACTACCGATCTCCTTTTGTTTCTAATTCTAGTCATATCTTTCTTCCATAATTTTATCTAAATGTCCAATATTTTATATTCCTACCAAGATTACCACATGATAACAATTCCGTCCCTTTTGAGCTAAAAGGTTACGATACTTCCTCGGCTTTTTCCAAGTTAAAAGATACGAGAATTCAAAAACATTTTAAAGTGTAGCTGACAGAAGTATATATGAGATAGTTGATCGATGTAATTAGGACATAGTTAATTAAGACGAAGAAATAATGTAAGACAAGAAAATAATGGTAAGACAAAGAAATAAGGGCAGAAATTTGTTCTTGCTCAACTGGTCATAACAGAGTGAACCAAGTTAATATATGATCTAATAACCATACACGTCTTCCTGAAATCATGTTGTCGAACTTTTTGCCACGCCAGTAAGCATAGCAGCAATAAACGATAGAGTCCATTACTAAGTTATATACCCTATAATCATGTCATCTAGAATTCTCGCCACGCCAACCAGTATGGCTACAAAAAAATTTAAATTCCATAACTAAGATAAGTATACCTAAAATCAGGCGCTAAGTCCTTGTCATACTAGCTAGTATGGCTGCGATAAACACTAGACTACATAACTAACATTTACCTTTCTCACTGACGTCATCAAAAATATGTTATCAGAATATACCTTAATTCAATCCATAAAAAAATATCTCGATACAAAATCAAAGTCAACAACGAACATCAAAATTAAATCAACGAACAAGAAAGTATAGACGGAAACAAGTGGAAACAGATTCTTTGGTAGGGTTTACAGTGAGATTCTCAGGGTTCGTTCCAAAGGTACTATCTTGGTCAAAATTCAAATATCCATTCAATATAGCCAAAAAATAATCCTCCACCTTCATGTAAGGCTGGCTAATCATGTTCTCTTCTCAACCTAAATGGTATATAAGTTCAACTTATACTTTGTAGTTCTCTCCGGGGTCCATAAAACTCATCCAAATGCAAGAATAGGGTTCGATAATGGACAAATATTCAAAATTAGGATGAGTAAGAGCAAGTGGGAATAGACTCGAAAGAGTTTCGAAGTAAGATTCTCAAGGATCATTCCTGGAATCTATCAATAATTTCTAATATGTGATTGAGTACCAAAACTCCTAAAAATTCTATGATTCAAATTCCAAATCCTAGGACAGGCACGCAGTAGTACGGCTAAGCCTAAGTACTACCACGACTTCATATTTGTTGCAAAGACTGACCTGCATGGGCCACTATAATAATATGTCACAACCAGCACCTGGATATCGGGCACGAGTACATGGGCCATGCCCAGCCTATGCCGTATTATCGGCGGTAGAGCATTGTCAAGTACCCAGAAGTTATCTCAACATCTAAAAGATCTATATTAACAATATATACTCGATCACACGTGACTAAGGTAGATATGAATAAGAAAGATAATAGTAACTCTAGATCAAACAAAAAACTACAAAAGATCAGACATACATAAAGTATCGAAGATAAACCTGATAACTAAAACACAAATCTAGGTAAGCAATAATGGTCTAGAGCTCCCAAAAGTCAACTCACGGTAAAAGGAACATCGAGAATCTGCCTCAACTAGCATCATCATGTAGTCCAAGAAAGTGGGACATAACAACTTCTAAAATTTTAGTTACCAGTCAGGATTGGAGCGAAGTATATAAACTAAGAGCAGTTCCATTTAAATTGATAAAAATTATAAATATCAAACAGCAATGAAACACATGATCGATAAGTAGAACTGAACAGTAAAAAAATAAAGAAATCATGTGAGCATGTCATGGTAGTAATGTATTGTAAGTAATCATGGATATAATGTAATAGTGGATGATAATCTAAAATAGAACATGTACTACTACTACTAAACAGTGCCTTGAGATATTAGATTATTTTGTGATCGGCTTGGGACTAGGATCAGGCTATCTATATGTCCGGCTATGCATTAGAATAAGCACCTAGAAATTGGGTCGGCCTTACATGGAAGCTATGTACAAGTATAAGTAAGGTCAGGCTACACCATAGGTGTGGCAAGGGTGAGCTATGAACAAGTAAGTAGGGGTATGATCACATAATCTTTTAATATCTCCCCAGCCTCCGACTCATATAACGGATCCAACTATAGCACGTTACGATATAAAATTCTCTAAGAGGGTAGCAAATTCTTTTAGGAATCAGTGTCTATACAAGTACAAGGACAACATCAAAAGTGAGATATGTACCAGTATACCAGGATAACCGGGAGTAACATCTCCAGATGGGATCCAAGCTATGCCAATCCGTGTACTCTTTTGTTAGATATCAAGCAAAATACTACAAACTGGTATCATAGAGATTATGAAGATACTAAAAACTATCAGAGGATGTACATGCCTGAAATAGTTGGAGTCGACGTGCACGACACGAACATATCAACACAGGATTGGTACGATGCTATGCCCCACAAGATGGTCCGAAACAACGAGACAGGTAGTTCCATTGAGTCCAGAATAGTCCAAAAAGCCTAGTTTGGTATATAGAAGCCCTAAGTTAGAGTTTGGCACAATAATCGAATCAAGAACGAGAAAATGACTTTATTAGTCGTGATTAATGATTTATAATCTAAGGTGATTGTATAAATAATACATGTAAAACTTATTTTAGAAATTTTGCCAAGGAAAATCCATTTCACTCCCAAAATAATATTTTAGAAAATATATATTTATAGGTCCCTTCTTAGAATATTCCCTCAGTCTAGAATTCAATTGAAAATAGGTACGATTTTTACATAAAGGTACTTATGCTAATTTTGGAAATCATTTATAATACTTAGAACTATAATTTTATTAATCAAGGTATTTTTTGGATGAATATTTGAAAGCCCGAGAAATCATCCAAGTACTAAAGCTCATTTTTGTCAAATATGTTTTTAAGCTAAAACAAAACTTGCTAACAATATCTTAAAAGTATTATTATTTATTATATATATATATTTCCAAAATAAATATTACTATTAAATAAGAATAACCACAATAATAATGATAATAATAGTAATAATAATACAATGATATTATATAACTCTAATTTAGTGAGGCCCAACAGAGTGGCCCAAAATGAATCATTGGCCCATCATCCCAAACAATAGGCTTAGCCATAAAAATACTCACAGCCTCAAATAATAAAATTGATTAAATAGTTGAATGAACTCAAGCCCAAAATCATAACTTAGCCTAAATTGGTTAAATCCGAACCATAATATTAATATTAGGGGATTTAGCAATTAACAACATAAAGTATTGGAGAGTATTCTGTAATACATAATGTTAGAGAAGGGGTCCTGTTGATTGCTGCTAACAACTCACAAAATTCAAAAGGAGGAACAATGGGAGCTGCTGTACCCAATGTTCCTAAATCTCTAATATATAAAAAGGTCAACATCACTTATCATTCGATTCTTTCCAAAATTATTGATAATGAAGACAAGCGGATGGTGAGCTTACCGAGCGATGGCATGAAGAGCCATCAATGGTCAGCGAGGAGAAGCGTCGACGGAGCGAGCGGCCCTGGGAGGAGTGACAATGCGCTGACCGGAGCGGCCCAAGGTCGCTGGCGTGGGCGCTGATGTCTAGCGCCGACGGAGCTCCCCAGGGGTGGTGGTCGAGCATCGTGGGGTTCGAAGTACGAGTCGAATTCCAGAGTGGAGGTGCAGGAGTGGGTCACCGGATAGAAATGGCTGCGGAGCCCAAAGTTCTGGTCGGTCGGGCATAGATTTGGGGTTTCTGCCACCAAACGAGACAGCGATAGAAAAGTCGATTATGTGCTCCTTTACTCTCTCTCTATCGGGATGGTTTACTGTTAGTGGCAAGGGATTTCTGCAGTGGTGCAATGTATTTGGGATGATGGCGGTGGTGTTGGTGTAGTGGTTTGGCTTGGGGGCTGGCCGTGAAGGCAGGCGACAGTCAGAAAGGTTCTTGGTGGTGGCAGTCGAAATATTGCTGTGGTGGTCGGGTTGTGATAGGGGTGGTCGACCGAATATGGTGGCAAGAATGGTGGTGATTGCAGTGGTTATGGTCAGGAAGGTTCGGGTGAGACTGAGGTGGCCGGAACTATTGTGATGGAAATAGTGTTCAGGTGGAGGCGAGCATCTGGCCATGGCCAGATGTGATGGCGTACACGGGGTGAGTGGCTGTAGTCGGCCCGGATAGGCAGGGTGGTCGGATTTGAGAGAGCGGGCTGGGCCGAGGGATGGCCGGGGTTGTGAATAGTAGTTGCGATTGGGAGGTTCTGGTGTGTACAAGTAGTGGTCATCGGCCGAGGGGATAGAGTTGGCGGCTGGTAAGAATGAATTTAAGGAATTGGGATTAGATTTCCTTGTAACATTAGGAATGGGGTCTTTTATAGGATATGTTGTAGAAACCCTAAAAATGTACATGTAATAGAACTTTGGAGAAAATAGCAAAAAAAAACTAACTGCTAAACATTAGTCGCTAACCACTAATTAAATTAGTCTACTAATTATTTCCAGCTAATTATAATCATTTCTGAAAACTACAAGACTCAATAAATTAAAATAAGGTATATTTATTTATGATAATATTTTATAAATATTTTATGCATTCAAAATAACTATTTACAACTTATGTAATTTAAGTAAATGTTCATGAAGATTCTAATTAAATAGTCTTACATAAAATTAGTTTTCATAAAATCAAATGGTCCTACAAAATACTGATGGCATTTGCACGATCAATGATACGCTTTAAAATAAAATTCTCGTTTTCAATATTTAGGAAAGAAAGAATTTTTTCAAAAAACTAGGAAATGCAAAAGTTCAAATTTTATTAAATTCGGTTAACGGAGGTTACAGTACGTTAGTTCATTCAGTTCAAGATCCTTAACAAGGGTGATGATGAGCATTTCAGAAGTTCTAGGGATCATATCAGTGATGCTGAAACTGACTTTGGGAAACTTACAAATCCTCAAACATGAAGCATGTACCAGTTATAGCTAAGAACTTAATATTTGTGAGTCTGTTATGCGACGTAGGCTTAAGAATTGTCACGCCCCAGTTCTAAATAATCGGATAGGGAACACGTGGCATGCCAGCTGTACAATCAAGCATAGCTAATCCAATTTAATGGACTATGATCTGATCATAGTACGCTGAAGTAAAACTAATAAAGTAACATCATAGGCAGGTAAACTAGTCTCATCAATAAAATAAAGTAAGAGATAACTGAATAGAAATTCATTAGTGCCACAGAGTCCAAATGTCAACTATGACTAGTGGGGAACAGTCCACTAAATAAGTAAATGAGTACAACTGGAATGAAATGGAGTAGTAAATAGAAATAAACGAAATACTGGAAATGAAACCCTCGTCTGAAGATGTAGCTAGCCTCCAGAGGATCAAGGCTGCGGCTCCACCTCAAAGTCGTCATCAACAAGTCCCTCTACTACGTAATCAGCCGGGAATAAGTGCTCGTCAAACTCTGGAAAAGATACCAGGTCCTTAGAGGGACATAACAAATACACAGGAAAATGACATGCATTAACTTACTGAGCAGTAATGTAAAAGTAACGAATAGGAATGCCACCAAGTATTTTTCTAACCAAACAAGGACAGGAAATACAAGAAAGCAATAAGGTGTTCTAACCATCTATGTGTAAATGCACTCGAGACATCTCTAGTGGCACATGAGAGGGGGAGAAGAAGAAGAAACTGCCACCAAGCGTTCTACGGTTTGAGAAACGAGGGGCTACGAGCATCCAGCGTACATTGGAAACAGAAATTCTCATACACCACTAGTAGACTCTCCCCACCCAATGTACTCGTACCGTATACGTGGTACAAACAATATGCAAGACATCATAGTAAATATAGTACAACTAAACCAAACTGCTAACAGACTCAAGATCATATGTTAAGGGCCAGTCAACACAGAACCTCTGCACTCAACTCACTCATATGTGATACGTGTCTGAGTCAGTGTCAAGTTTATACTAACTCTATACAAGGTAGTCATCAATGGAGACTAGTGCACACAATAGCAATAACTGGTCAAATGTAAATACTGCATAGTAAATGTCAAGCAAGGTGTACTTGCCTGTATCCAGCAACGGAGTATCCGGGTCCAAAGTAGAGTCCGAGTCCCGAGAAGCAAATAATCCTAAACAAGATTTATCTCTAATTAATTACTAATTAAACAAATTAAATAATTCATTTAATTGCTAAGTAATCTTTAATTTAAATTAATCTATTATTACTAGCTAACTAGTATCACTATTTATGAACAATAAAAAGTATGTAAAATATACTTATTATCATACAATTTATATTCTGAAATTTATACACAACCAAATATTTAATCATTAATTGATTAATTAATTATAATTAATTAACCAACCAATTTAATACACATATGTACACACAATTCCTAATAATACTAACAAAAATAGTAAAAATCCTTAAAAATCATTTTTAGTCTATTTTAATAATAAACTAAATAATATCAGAATAATAAATATATATTATATATATATTTTACAGAAAATAAATTATTACCATTAAACTATTTATTAAATAACAAGTTGAATAATAACAATAAGTACTTAATAATTCTAAATAAATCCAAATAAATCACCACCAACCTTAAATTTGATCATTAAAGCTAAATTCACAATAGTAACATTTAATTAATAATTATTTAAATTAATAAATAATTATTACACAATTTAATACATAATCCTAAACATGATTCTCAAAATTACTTTTAAATCTTAAAAATTTTGTAAATATATATAAAATACATAAAATAAATTCCTAAATATCATATTTACACATTTCTAACAGAATCTTATCACTTCACAAAATTACAATATTTATATAATTAATAACAATTA
Organism: Iris pallida; assembly: GCA_029216955.1. NCBI lineage: Eukaryota > Viridiplantae > Streptophyta > Magnoliopsida > Asparagales > Iridaceae > Iris > Iris pallida. The sequence goes on from JANAVB010009595.1 coordinate 3,033,954, forward strand.
ATCAATAATATATATAACTTATTTAATAAATCTAGAAATTACCCAACTAAATCTAAATAATTATAAATAACTATAATTAAATATTGGAATTATTTTTATACAGAAGAGTATATTTTTACAAACATTTTCTATTCAATAAAGATTATTTAATTTCTTACCAAATAAATAAGATAAATTGAAAACAGTATTTAATAATTGATTTGATTAATTCAAAAACTCACTAGATAAATCTAAATATAATATTTTAAAAACCAAAAAATATTGGAAAAATTTCCATAACATACTTTATATTTAAATCTATATTTTCCATATAATTTATATTATTTAGTTATTTACTAATTAAATAATATGAATCAAACAGAATTAATTAAACAATTTAAATTCACTGTTTTTCACATAAAATAATTATAAATTAAATTCTATAAATTCTGGAAAAATTAATTTAAAATACTATACTAATTTTACAAACTTTTTCATGTACAAAGTTTTATTTAATTCATGATAAAAGTATCACTTAAAGATTAAAATAGTAAACATAATTATATAATTACTAGCATCGAGAACTCATAATTAATTAAAAATAAATGCCAATAATTAATATTAATTCTCACAAAAATTAGGGCAGAACCTCTACTTAATTACCAATGATTTCCTATGATTAGATCTAATTAATCATCAATTATTACACAATAACAATCATTAAAATAAACTGAATAATCAGATTTTAATCCCTAAAACTAGATTTAAAGCATGCATGGGGGGTTTTCCCACGTGACAGCGCCACGGGGGGGGGGGGGGGGGGGGGGGGGGAGGGCGAGGTCGGGGTTACCTGGCCACGCCGCAGGGGGGTGGCTCGCCGACGAGGGGGTCACGCCGATGAGGAGGGTCGTCGGGATCAGCGGGCGACCGGTGCAGCGCGCGGCGTGGGCCGCCTGCAGCGTGCGGGCGTGCGGGGAATGCCGCGCTCTCGTCGTCCAACGGCGAGGCCTCGGTTGAGGGGGAGGAGGCGGAAGGAAGGGTCACCTGGATCGGCTAGGGGTGGCGGTGAGGATGGGAAGAGATGGAGTTGTGTGAAGTTAGGGTTAGGGTTGAGAGTAGTTGGATTATACATATATATATTAGATCCACAAGTTAGGAAACCCTAATGGGTTTGAACCTAAGTTAGGGTGAGGGTAGATGGCCCATGGGCTGAGCTAAGGTTAGGGTTGGGACACATGAAATGGGTTTGGATTTGCTCTGAATTGAAACACCATATCTATATAAGTATAGATATATATATATATATATATATATATATATATATATATATATATATATATATATATATATATATATATATATATAATCTAATAAATAAACTAAATGAATTAGAGTTCCTAATACAATGCACACACAAACACTTTCATATATATACATATATATCCAAACTTTATAAATAATTAATAATTACTATACTAACATTTATTTAAAAAAATAACAAAATTTAGTAACAAATAAAATAAATATACAAAAAAATTGAGGGGTTTTACATTCTCCCAAACTTATTAAAATTTCGTCCTCGAAATTAAAAACAAGCTGGGATTAAAGAAAACATACAATTATTGGCACTAAAATCATATTTTCCTAATTCCAGAAAATTCCTAGTTATTAACACAGAATTAAAACAGACGAAATCTAAAAGAATGACAATTACAAAATTAAATCATACCAGACGCCTCACGAAGGTATGAAAAACGCTACAGAATAGAATCTTCCCTCTCCCAAGTTGATTCGCCCGGAGAATGGTGTTTCTACGCAACTCGGATTAGTCGAATGGTCTTCCCCTTCAACACTTTCTCTCTGCGGTCTAGGATCTCCACAGGCTGCTCCTCGTAGGACAAAGTCGGTCCCACGGTGATCTCTGAATGATCAAGTACGTGGTTAGGGTCTGCCACATACTTTCTCAACTGGGAGACATGAAATACGTCGTGAACGCCTTCCAATGACTGCGGCAGTGCCAATCTGTATGCAACCTCGCCAACTTTCTCCAACACATCGAATGGTCCAATGTATCTTGGGCTTAGCTTTCCTCTGACTCCAAATCTGATTGTACCTCTAGTCGGGAAGATTCTCAAGAACACATGATCTCCTTCCTTGAACTCAAGAGGTCGCCTATGAGTGTCTGCCCACTGTTTCTGTCGGTCCTGTGCTGCTCGTAGATGCTCCTGAATCTTCTTGACTGTATCTACTGTACGAGTCACTAACTCTGGTCCCAATATCTTTCTCTTGCCTACATCACCCCAACATGCTGGCGATCGACACTTTCTTTCGTACAGTGCTTCAAAAGGGGCCATCCGGATACTTGCCTAGTAGCTGTTGTTGTAAGAGAACTCTACCAAATACAAGTGATCCTTCCAGGATCCTCCAAAATCTATCATGCAAGCTCTCAACATGTCCTCCAACGTCTGAATGGTACGCTCTGACTGTCCGTCCGTCTGAGGGTGAAAAGCGGTACTGAACTTCAGTCTAGTGTCCAGACTTTCCTGTATGCTCTTCCAGAAGTGCGATGTGAATCTCGTATCTCGATCAGAGACTATACTGACTGGTACTCCATGTAATCGCACTATCTCCTTCATATATAGGTCTGCCAATACCTCTGTAGATTGCCCCACTCGGAATGGTATAAAATGAGCAGACTTCGATAATCTGTCCACAATCACCCAAACTGCATCTCGTCCAGCTGGGCTCCTCGGAAATTCCGTAACGAAATCCATAGTGATGTGCTCCCACTTCCACTCAGGTATCGAAAGTGGTTGCAACAATCCTGCGGACCTCTGATGTTCAGCCTTGACTTGCTGACACAACAAGCACTTTGCTACGAACTGCGCTATTTCATGCTTCATTCCATGCCACCAGTAGTGCTGTCTCAGGTCCCTGTACATCTTCGTACCTCCTGGATGAATAGAATAAGTCGAACTATGTGCCTCTGTCATCAACTCCTGCCTGATCTCTCCATTAGGAATATAGAGGCGATCTCCGCACCTCAAGGTCCCATCTTCGTCATTCCTCAATCCAGTCTGCAGTCCTTGCTCTGTCCTCTGTCGAAGCCTCTGATATCTGGCATCTGTCGGTAAGGTCACCTTGATCCGCTCTACCAATGAAGATTGAACCTGAAGGTTCATCATCTTTGCAACTCCTCCAGGCCTAACAACTTCGATGCCCATCTTTATCAAATCATATAGCAACTCCTTCTGTGATGTAAAAAAATGTGCCATAGGCCTCCGGCTCATTGCATCTGCTACTGAATTCGCCTTCCCTGGATGGTACTGTAACTCAATATCAAAATCTTTCATCAGCTCAAGCCAACGCCTCTGTCTCAAATTTAAATCCTTCTGAGTATAGACATACTTGAGGCTTTTATGATCTGTATATACCTCCACTGTTTCTCTATACAGATAATGCCTCCAAAGCTTCAAGGCAAATATCACCGCCGCAAGCTCTAAGTCGTGCGTGGGATAATTCTTCTCGTGGGTCCTCAACTGCCGAGAACCATATGCAACTACCTTTCCATGCTGCATCAAGACGCATCTTAATCCCTTCCCGGAAGCATCACTATAGATGACAAAACCTCCTGATCCCGATGGAATGGTCAAGACTGGTACAGTAGTAAGGCGCTTCTTCAATTCATCAAAAGCAGCTTAGCACTCTTCCGTCCACTCGATCTTCTGATCCTTGCGAGTCCACTTCGTTATAGGCTCCGCAATTCTTGCAAAATTCTCTACGAACCTCCGATAATATCCGACAAGTCCAAGAAAACTTCGTACCTCTGAAACATCGGTTAGAGTTGGCCACGACTCCACTGCTGATATCTTCGTCGGATCCACTTCTATGCCTTTCCCTGAGATAACATGTCCAAGAAATGAAACGTGATCTAGAAGAAAATCACACTTACTCAACTTTGCATACGACTTCTGATGCCTCAAGATCTCCAGCACCTTCCTCAAGTGATCCTCATGCTCTTCATGGTTCTTTGAATACACCAAAATATCGTCGATGAATACTACGACAAACTTATCAAGATATTCATGGAATACTCTGTTCATTAAATTCATGAATACAGCCGGTACATTTGTCAAACAAAAGGGCATTACCAAGAACTCGTAATGACCATACCGAGTCCTGAATGCCATCTTCTGGATGTCTTCTTTCCGAACTTTCACTTGATGGTATCCCGACCTCAGATCAATCTTCGAGAATACCTGGGCTCCTGTCAGCTGGTCAAATAGATCATCAATTCATGGCAGGGGATACTTGTTCTTGATCGTCACAGCATTAAGAGCCCTATAATCAATGTACATGCAAACTGTTCCATCTTTCTTTGGCACAAACAAGACCGGGGCTCCCCAAGGTGATGCACTTGGTCTGATTAATCCCTTGTCTTGCAACTCCTGCAACTGCACCTTCATTTCATCCAGCTCCTTCTTCGCCAGTCGATAGACATTTGAAGAGATTGGTGCCGCTCCTGGTATGAGCTCAATGGTGAACTCAACCTCTCTGTCGGGTGGTAGACCCGGCAGATCATCGGAAAGGACATCAGAAAACTCATCAATGATCGGTGGTGGGGCAACCTCCATCGCCATGCAAGCTCCATGATACTGAGATACTCCCTTCTCAATGCTTCCTCTCTGAAATTCAAACTCCTGCTAGCCTGGCGGTCTAAATATAGCACAACCCCTGTGGCAGTCCAATATAGCATGATATTGACTAAGCCAATCCATACCCAATACTACGTCAAAATTTGGCATAGGTAATACCAAAAGTCGAGCTCTCATCTCTCGGCCACAAATAACTACCGAACAGGTTCTACATGTACTAGTCACAGGTACTATACCCCCACTAGTAATAATTTTCCAACTCTTAGGCATAGTAGAAGTAGCTATCCTATGCACAGCTACAAATCTAGATGATATAAATGATAGGGTGGCACCAGAATCAAATAACACTGTAGCAGGCAATGAACCTACTAAAATAGTACCTGTGATAGCCTCACCTTCGGCTCCATCTTCTCTCTGAGTGAGAGCAAAAATCTGTCCTTGCTTCTTGTTTCCTGCCTGCTGCTTGGCTTTCTCAAACTGTGCTGACTGTGAAGGGAGTATATGTCCTCTCTGCTGACCTCCTGGTGCTGGTGGCTTCTGACCTCCAGCTGGCACAATGGCTCCCCGAACTGGGCAATCTCGAGCCTGATGCTGGCTCGATCCACAAGCTAAGCAAGTACCCAGCATCCTTCTGCACTCTCTCTGTAAGTGTCCCTTCCTGCCATAGAAATGGCAAGTCGGAAGCTCCTTAGACTGGTAGGGTCCAGTCTTCTGCTGATGCTGGTGATGTCCCATAGGTCTCTTGATATGACCTCCTTGCTGCGTCTTCGTTTGCACTGGCTGGTTCTTCTGCTGATTCAGCTTCCCCATGCTAATTGTCTCCTGCATCCTGGCCTCCGTCATTAACTCAGCATAAGAGATTCGGGACTGAGAGCTAGTATAATGCTGTAGCTCCTGCCTCAGCCCGTTGTGAAATCTCTTGGCCTTCTCCAGATCATTGGGTATCAGTACCTCCCCATATTTGCTGAGTCGACTGAACTTCGAGTCATACTCGTCAACAGTCTTGCTCCCTTGCTCCAGGTGCAGGAACTAGTTGTATAAGGCATTCTTCACAGTAGTAGGGAAGTACTTCTTATCAAAAAACTCTAGAAATTGTTCCCACGTCTGACGAGTACCCAACTGACGCTCCATAGAATCCCACCAGTGATGGATATTCCCCTCCAACTGAGTTCTTACGCCAGTCATCCATAAATCCTTAGGCAACTGAGATGCCTGCAATTTCTTCTTGGTGCCGGTGATCTAAGTAGTGGTCTCCTCCGGACTCTCGTTTCCCAAATAAGGTTTGGGGTTTATCTGTACGTAGTCCTTCACTGAACCTACCCGTGCTGGTCTCACGGGAGCTAGTGTCGGAGCTGGTGCAGGTGCTGGTGCTGTCATCCTCTCCATAGCTGTCAAGAATCCCTATCTCATCTCAGCAGCTTCCCATCTTTGCTTAGCTGCTTCTTGCCTCTGCTCTGCTGCTTGCTGTCTCTGTTCTTGCATCATCATGTGCATGAACTGAAACATCTGTGCCTGACTGTCTTGAGGCACAGCCGGGGGCACTCCATATGGTGTCTGAGGGTAATGCGGGGGAGGAGGAGGTACCCCAGTCGGTTGTGCACCAACTGGCTGAGACGTCTGCCCTGGTAGCAAAGGGTGAGTTGGAACTACCCTTGCGGATTGATCATCCGTACCAGACGACTGGTTGTCTCTACCGGCAGCGGTACGTCCACTCCTTAGATTCATGATTCTGCAGAGATAAGATAGAAGGAATTGAGAATAGGACGGAAACAAACGAGATGCAAAAGAATTTATTCAAGGATAATCAAGAATGATATAGTCAAGTATGGATGAGACCTAATATTTTAAACCTAATTTGCAGGCTTGTTCAGTACAGTAACGTAACCAAACAAATTTCTGACCTGCATGGGCCACCACTAAAAACATGTCACGCCCCAGTTCCAAATAATCGGATAGGGAACACGTGGCATGCCAGCTGTACAATCAAGCATAGCTAACCCAATTTAATGGACTATGATCTGATCGTAGTACGCTGAAGTAAAACTAATAAAGTAACATCACAGGCAGGTAAACTAGTCTCATCCATAAAATAAAGTAAGAGATAACTGAATAGAAATTCATCAGTGCCACAGAGTCTAAATGTCAACTATGACTAGTGGGGAACAGTCCACTAAATAAGTAAATGAGTACAACTGGAATGAAATGGAGTAGTAAATAGAAATAAACGGAATACTGGAAATGAAACCCACGTCTGAAGATGTAGCTAGCCTCCAGAGGATCAAGGCTGTGGCTCCACCTCAAAGTCGTCGTCAACAAGTCCCTCTACTCCGTAATCAGCCTGGAATAAGTGCTCGTCAAACTCTGGAAAAGATACCAGGACCTCAGAGGGACATAATAAATACACAGGAAAATGACATGCATGAACATACTGAGCAGTAATGTGAAAGTAATGAATAGGAATGCCACCCAGTATTTCCCTAACCAAATAAGGACAGGAAATACATGGAAGCAATAAGGTGTTCTAACCATCTATGTGTAAATGCACTCGAGACATCTCTAGTGGCACATGAGAGGGGGAGAAGAAGAAACTGCCACCAAGCGTTCTACGGTTTGAGAAACGAGGGGCTACGAGCATCCAGCGTACATTGGAAACAGAAATTCTCATACACCACTAGTAGACTCTTCCCACCCAATGTACTTGTATCGTATACGCGGTACAAACAATATGCAAGACATCATAGTAAATATAGTACAACTAAACCAAACTGCTAACAGACTCAAGATCATATGTTAAGGGCCAGTCAACACAGAACCTCTGCACTCAACTCACTCATATGTGATACGTGTCTGAGTCAGTATCAAGTTTATACTAACTCTATATAAGGTAGTCATCAATGGAGACGAGTGCACACAATAGTAATAACTGGTCAAATGTAAATACTGCATAGTAAATGTCAAGCAAGGTGTACTTGCCTGTGTCCAGCAACGGAGTATCCGGGTCCAAAGTAGAGTCCGAGTCCCGAGAAACAAATAATCCTAAACAAGATTTATCTCTAATTAATTACTAATTAAACAAATTAAACAATTCATTTAATTGCTAAGTAACCTTTAATTTAAATTAATCTATTATTACTAGCTAACTAGTATCACTATTTATGAACAATAATAAGTATGTAAAATATACTTATTATCATACAATTTATATTCGGAAATTTATACACAACCAAATATTTAATCATTAATTTATTAATTAATTATAATTAATTAACCAACCAATTTAATACACATATGTACACACAATTCCTAATAATACTAACAAAAATAGTAAAAATCCTTAAAAATCATTTTTAGTCTATTTTAATAATAAACTAAATAATATCAGAATAATAAATATATATTATATATATATATATATATATTTTACAAAAAATGAATTATTACCATTAAACTATTTATTAAATAACTAGTTGAATAATAACAATAAGTACTTAATAATTCTAAATAAATCCAAATAAATTACCACCAACCTTAAATTTGATCATTAAAGCTAAATTCACAATAGTAACACATAATTAATAATTATTTAAATTAATAATTAATTATTACACAATTTAATACATAATCCTAAACATGATTCTCAAAATTACTTTTAAATCTTAAAAATTTTGTAAATATATCTAAAATACATAAAATAAATTCCTAAATATCATATTTACACATTTATAACATAATCTTATCACTTCACAAAATTACAATATTTATATAATAAATAACAATTAATTATATAATATATATAACTTATTTAATAAATCTAGAAATTACCCAACTAAATCTAAATAATTATAAATAACTATAATTAAATACTGGAATTATTTTTATACAGAAGAGTATATTTTTACAAACATTTTCTATTCAATAAATATTATTTAATTTCTAACCAAATAAATAATATAAATTGAAAACAGTATTTAATAATTGATTTGATTAATTCAAAAACTCACTAGATAAATCTAAATAAAATATTTTAAAAACCAAAAAATATTGGAAAATTTTCCATAACATACTTTATATTTAAATCTATATTTTCCATATAATTTATATTATTTAATTATTTACTAATTAAATAATATGAATCAAACAGAATTAATTAAACAATTTAAATTCACTATTTTTCACATAAAATAATTAAAATTAAATTCTATAAATTGTGGAAAAATTATTTTAAAATACTATATTAATTTTACAAACTTTTTCATGTACAAAGTTTTATTTAATTCATGATAAAAGTATCACTTAAAGATTAAAACTGTAAACACAATTATATAATTACTAGCATCGAGAACTCATAATTAATTAAAAATAAATGCCAATAATTAATATTAATTCTCACAAAAATTAGGGCAGAACCTATACTTAATTACCAATGATTTTCTACGATTAGATCTAATTAATCATCATTATTACACAATAACAATCATTAAAATAAACTGAATAATCAGATTTTAATCCCTAAAACTAGATTTAAAGCATGCATGGGATGTTTTCCCACGTGACAGCGCCACGGGGGGGGGGGGGGGGGGGGGGGTCGGGGTTACCTGGCCACGCCGCAGGGGGGTGGCTCGCCGACGAGGGGGTCGCACCGACGAGGAGGGTCGCCGGGATCAGCGGGTGACCGGTGCAGCGTGCGGCGCGGGCCGGCTGCAGCGCGCGGGCGTGCGGGGAACACCGCGCTCTCGTCGTCCGACGGCGAGGCCTCAGTTGAGGGGGAGGAGGCGGAAGGAAGGGTCACCTGGATCGGCTAGGGGTGGCGGTGAGGATGGGAAGAGATGGAGTTGTGTGAAGTTAGGATTAGGGTTGAGAGTAGTTGAATGATACATATATATATTAGATCCACAAGTTAGGAAACCCTAATGGGTTTGAACCTAAGTTAGGGTGAGGGTAGATGGCCCATGGGCTGAGCTAAGGTTAGGGTTGGGACACATAAAATGGGTTTGGGTTTGCTCTGAATTGAAACACCATATCTATATAAGTATAGATATATATATATAATCTAATAAATAAACTAAATGAATTAGAGTTCCTAATACAATGCACACACAAACACTTTCATATATATATATACATATATATCCAAACTTTATAAATAATTAATAATTAGTATACTAACATTTATTTAAAAAATAACAAAATTTAGTAACAAATAAAATAAATAAATAAAAATTTTGAGGGGTTTTACAAGAATAGACATCAATGCTGATCCGATGGTGATGTCCTACAAAGGAGCATACTTCATAAAGGCCTTTTATACCGAGGGATGTTTTAATTGCAAATTGTAGCTCCTTCTGAAAGTATCAATGTAGTTTTTATTTTTGGTTACTCTTGTGGCACAATAGACTAGGATATTATAAAAGAATAAATAAGATGTCTAGCCTACGCCTTATCTTTAGGTGTGGGGGGTGGAAAGAAAGTGGAGAAATGTGATGTATGTGCATAGACTAAGATTCTAAGGAAACCGTTCAAATGGTTGAACCGAAGTACAAATCTTCTAGAGTTGGTGCAGTCAGATATATGTGACTTCAAGTACTTCTCTATAAAGGCTGCAATGAAGTATTTCATTACCTTCATCGATATTTCTTGAAGTATGCGTTCGTATATATTTTTAAATATAAGGATGAAGCATTCGAGGAGATCAAGGACATTATGGCTAAAGCTGAACATCAAACAAGACAACAACTCAAGCGACTCAGAAATGATAAAAAAGGAGAGTATCATTCCCTTGAATTTGTATTACTCTACAACAATATGAAATTATCAATGAAATGACTGCTCCGTATTTCTTCCAATCTAATGGATTAGCAGTTAAAGAAAAAAATGGACATTGATAAAGATGATGCACTCTATGCTATTGACTGCTAGTCTTTTGAACTACTTTTGGGGAAAAGCTACACCAACGACCACTTTCATTCCCAATATAGTACCATTTTCATAGTCAGAATCACTCTTCATAAACTCTAGCCCAAGATTAGACCCAACTTGAATGTCATTCGAGTGTACGGGTATTTGGCCTATGTGAAGCATCATGACATCAAGATTCAGATGCTAGGTTTCCTGGGTTATGTTAAAAAAGGTGATGCTCGAAGGTTCCTTGATATTGAATCAAATCATATTATTGAATCTTGTGATGCTAAATTCATTGAGGACAAGCTTGCCAAGCACAAAAATATTATTATCGCAAATATTTCGGAGAACAATGTAAGTATCAGGGAGGCTAGTACTTCTAATGAAGTTATAGTACTAGGGGAGATTATTGTTGAAAAGGCAAGGTTTAAACGAGAACTCACTGAGCCATCATCAACGAGAGTGAGAAGACGGAAGGACTTTGAAGAAGGCTTAATCACCAATCATGTGGTTGCAAATCCGCTTATCTATAATGAGGCGATGAAGAATAGATACACCATTTTTTGAAAGGAAGAAATCAATGACGATGAAGACTTAATCACCAATCATGTGGGTGCTAGTCAATCTACCTCAAGTAGTAAAATCCTCAAGAAGAAGATGAAGGCCAACGAAACTGGTGATAAGTTCAAGGCATGATTGATGGATAAGGGGTTTTCTTAAGATCAGGGGATTTACTATTTCGATATGTATGCTCTAGTTGCACGGGTGACAACTATCAGGACACTTATTACTAGGGTATAATTTACAAGTTGGTGATTCATTAGATGTATGTCAAAACAGCATTCCTGAATGAAGATTCGATCGAAGAGATTTATATAAATCAACCATAAGGGTTTGTTGTTAAGAAACTTAGAGACAACGTATAAAAATTATAATTGGTGAAATCATTGTATGATCTAAAGCAGGCTCTCAAGATGCCGTAAAAGAAGTTTGATAAAATAGTTAGATCAAACGGCTACAAGGTTAGCGAGGTTGATAAGTGCGTATGCACGAACTTCGCTAATGGCAAAGGGGTTATTGTGTGTCTTTATGTTGACGATGCATGTCAGTCCTCGATCGTGAAGAATAAAAAACTATCTACTACGCGTCATGCCGTACAAGTCTAGATTGTACTTGTATAATGCAAAACCATTCCAATTCCTGATATTTCTCAGAAAATAACGACATCGCAGCAAAAATAAGCAGATAAATTGAAGTCACAACAAGATATGGAAAATATGCCTTTTTATTGATAATTTTAATAGATTATAAGATTTGTAGCTGAATACAAAGTTTACTATAGGCTACAATAGCTCTTAGCCAACTAAATTACCTACCATTTATGCTTACAACCAAACATACCAGTACCAAAATATGTCAAATCAGTAACGAAATTAGCGACTCTGAAAATATACGTTGCCAATATTTTTCATATTAGTGACGTATGTAAATGACGTCGCAATACGACACTATTTACGACATCTAGCAATGTCTACCAACCAGCTTTAACTTTTTTCAAGATAATATCGCAGAATAGTCGGTAAATGTCGCTATAGTTTTTACATTAGCGACGTTTAGTAACTCACACATAAATATGTCACCATATATTAAAAAAATAATGACGTTTAGCGATGTTTCTATATGTCGTCGCTAATTTTGGAGGAATTGTTCCAAAACACCCATCTCTCTCCCCCGTCATCTACGCCCCCTCTGCCTATAGCCCCCTTCGCCTCCTCCAGCCCCCTTCGTCGTTACCCCCCCGACGCAGGCGCTCCTTCTCCTCCTCCTCAACAGGCGCTCCTTCCCCTCACCTACTGCCTCCGCCTCCAGTTCTTCTTCCCTCCGATGACCCCCTATAGGAACGTTGAGCAGCTCTAGTGGGAGTGAATAGAGTGTGTGTGTGCAGCAAAATTATAATTACCAATTAAAAATTCTAAGCAGTATCACAGGTGTATAGTGATGAGCAAACTATAAAATTTTAAAGCAGAGAGTAAAGAGCATCAGAAAAGAAAACTCATGACTTGTTTTCCTCTGAGAGGACTAGTCCAGTCTCGAGTACTCTTGTTCGATGTTAATTCATTATGGCAAAAGCTTTAACCGTGCGCTTGCAACTCCTTATAACCACAAGTTTTTATTCGAAGGACTCGTAACTTCAAATACGACAAACTTGAAAATTGGAACGCTTTCGGTAAGCCTGTAGAAGCATGGAATTTTACGATCAAAATTCCTATACGCCAAACACTACATGCGCCAGGGAGTTCAGACGATGACACAGCAAAACAAGAATATAGACATTAAAGGAAGATTTTTATATCATATAAAAGTCTATTACATGTCTTAAAAAGGGCTGTACAAAGGAGAGCTTCTACAAAAAAAGGACCCTAAGTCTACAGTCGGGCGTAGCAGCCACTATGCGCTCTCAGTCAGGCGCATCCCACCATGCGCTCTCAGCCAGGCACAGCAGCCACCATGCGCTCTCAGCCAGGCGCATCCCACCATGCACTCCCAGTCGGGCGCATCCTTTCAGCAGCTTAGTTATGTGCATCTTCAGTTATGTGCATCCCTTCAGCAGCTCAGTTACGTGCCACTCTTCCAGCCAGGCTCACCGCCATCTAATGTTTCGACTAAATGAAGCATTTATTGTGCAGAACGAGGGTGGCAATCAACCCTCTAGCTTGAGGAAGAGCTCCCCAAACCGAGGAAGAGAAGAGCACCGAAAGTCCACCAGTGGCCAGGAAAGGCTTCAAAATAGCCTCCAAAGACCAAGGAAGACCGCAATCGAAACCGCGGCTAAAAGAGCAGCTTTCAACACAACCAGAATGGGCAACACCCACTCTGACAGAAGAAAGAGCCCCAAAGCCGCAGCACCGTAATTCCGATCTGCGGCTCTTCCCACATAACGGAGACGAGGCTCGAGCATCCCAATCTTTTGATGCAACAGGTACCTTTTGCCTGCCTCAGAAGCCCTCGACTCCGACTTTTGGATGTAACAGTCACCTTCAAGTGCATCAATGAAGACAATGCGTCGCATCTTCACCCTCGGGAGCATGTCATCAACAGAATGCACTCGAGTAAACAAATTCACTTTGGGAGGACGTGAGAGAACGAGAAGCAAACTCTCTCCATGCCACTATTTATAGGCCGGGCAAATCAAACCCATGCGCCAAGTGGATGGCTCTCCGAATCCTATGCAATGAATTTGCATTAAAAGGATGAACCTGACGCTTTGAATTCAGCCAAGTCAAAAATGGCTATTTAAAGCACTCGAAGAACGTAAAAGTCGTACCAAAAGACGTGTCAAGCGGAGCGGATGCGCCGGCTAGACCGTGCATCACACAGACGCGCCCCTCAGCACCAAGCGCTTCACAAGCATGCGTCCCCATGCGGTCCCATGCGCCTAGTGGAACGCCGATCGATGCGCCCACTCGACAACCCATCACCTGTCAAAGAATATTAAATGCTGAAGTCTGACAGAGTTGGCAGCATGTCCCCCGAAGACTGCAGTTGACAGCTTTTTCAGAAAACGAAGCGTCGCCGACGTCAGCATCATCATTACTTCCCTCCGACGGTTACAAGCCACGTGGCCGCCCAAACTATCTCGTATGCGCCTCCGCGGCCATGCGCCCAAATCTGCATGCGCCTCAAAAGCCATGTGCCTCAGACTCTTCACTGATCCCTAAAGACAGAAGAAAAGTCTTCATCTGAAGCTCTGTATGTGCCTCAAAAGCCATGTACCCCAGACTGCTCTCTGATCCCAAAAGACAGAAGGGAAGTCGCCTGCATGCGCCTCAAAAGCCATGCGCCCAGAATAGTTCGTGACTCATAAAGATTACTGGCTAAAGTCTCCTCATGTGCCCAATCTTAGGCGCATCCTACCAGATCATTCCCCCCATCAAATTCGAGATCTCCGAGCCATGTGTCGATGACACGTATCCTTTGACTCAACTCACCCAAGATCTCAGCAACAGAAGGATCTTCTCCTCTGCTACGTGCCGGCTCACAACAGCAACATAAAGAAGTCAACCCCTCGATCAGGGTGCATCACCCGTGCACCTCCATCAGCAATGTCCACGTGGCGTCCCCACACACCGGCGCATCCTACATATGCGTGCATGAGCAGCCAACCTACCCAGCTATAAATAGCGGAATCATTTCTTTCTTCCACACCTACCTACACACGGACAAGACAGAGACACACATACGAAGGAACATACCACCAGAGAGACAGATACAGACACTCAACGTCTTCCTCCTCTCAGGAAGCTCCAGCACCCAGAGCAATCCAAACCTTCAGAGAACCGATAACCGTCGTCAGCTCGTCAACGGAGTTAACGCATTACCACTCGCTCCATCGGCACAAGGGACCCAGATAAACAAAAGTGTACTCCTAGGACTACGTCTAAAGTCCTATATTGTAACACTGTTCTGTTTGTATAGAAATTACAATCAAAGAATTTTAAAGGCAAACAAGCTGGCGACTTTGTTGGAGACCTCTTTCTCGTCCACCGAGAAAGTCGTGTCGCAAGCCGACGACGTGAAGGTGGGCTCCTCCCACAAGACGCTGGTCGTACGCCTCAATCAACAGGCATATGAGGAGTTCATATCTGAAGGCAGTGCGAGTCCTTCGAAGCGGCTGCCGAAGCCGAAGAAGACCCCCCGAGTCTGGGTGCACAAGGTCGACACCTCGGGCACTACCACCGAAGGGGATGCGCCAATCCAGCCTTCCCTTCCTGCTGACGTCCTCAACAAATAAGATGCGCCCGCTGGTGCAGCGCATCTCTCGGGTAAACGTGCGGCTAACCACGTTCCCCAGCCATCTTCCTCTAAGGCGAGGAAGATGCGTCGACGGAGCAGGGGCGCAGCCAATGCCCCGTGTATCACCTCTGATGCGCCACAGAAGATCTCTGTCTTTGACAGACTCACTCGCTGTAGTGGCGAGGAGAATTTGGATTCTGAGTACTACGCGCCCCAGCGGCCTGGTACGAAGAGGTCCAAGACAGCACGGGCCATGCGTCCCGAACATGCTATGCCAGCAACAAGCCAGAAGCATGTGCTCATAATCATGCGCGTTGATGATGGTAATTTGTACAAGGTCGACTTGATTGCTGCGACGCCGAGAACGTGCCAACCTTCAAAGCCCTTGTCTCACTTGGGCGCATCTACTGTGCGCATAACCAAGTCGAGCAAGACAAAAAAATATTTTGGTTCCCCCACTACTGATCGGGATGCCTGTTTGGTATCAGATCAGGGGGCGCAGCACTCACCTGACCACCCCAGCGCTTGGCCTTGCCATGCGCTTGAAGGGGGTGCGAAGGTAGCACTCTCCTCCAACGACCTGCATAACGTGATCACTCACATACGCCGGTCAGGAGAGTCGACCAACAAGCATGAGGTGCCTCTCACGGGGCATACTTGTACGGTGGTCACCATCAACTGCTGCTGCAAGGCAACAGTACCACCAAGGCAGTCAGTCTTTCGGCGGCTGCAATCATCGACACCCCTCCGACATCGCCTTGGGATGAAGGTGTCAACGGAAGAGGAACCAAGGGTTGCTTCATGCAACGTGATCTCCAACTCCTCGTCAGTCCGAAAGACGATCGACAATTCCTTCTCCTCATCCAAAAGCCAACTAAGGAAAACCAAGGCAGCTGTCTCGGCCTCCGGAGTGTTCGAAGGCACTCGGTCGAGGAAGAAGTTCTTGGAGGAAGCAGTGGGTAGTCAGACCCTTTCCTTCCAAAGACGAAGATGTCTAAAGCACAGCTATGGCGGATCTTCATCCTCGAGGAGAAGTCAGCCTCCCGAAAGCCCCTCAAAATGAGGATGTCCCCCAGAACATAGCTGGGGGTAGTTCCAGAGATGAAGAGACCCTTCAAGACGGAGCTGAGGGTAATCAGACCCTTACAGATACGTCCGTCGAGAATGACCTCCAGAACGTGGCTGGGGGTGGCCCAGACGAAGCTTCAGGGGAGGCAATTCCCCTACAAGGGAGTGAGGCCGAGAGTTCCATCCACTCCCGGCCGCGTCATGACAGTGAACGTGACTGAGGTTGATGTCGAGTCTGATGCACCGCCGCAGGACATCGTTCAGCGCATAGACACATTAGCGGGAGCACTCAAAACCCTCTCTGCCTCCATGTAAACACTGACTCAAGCGGTATTTGAAATACGGTCGGCCTTGACCCGAACGCCTTCGACCGATCCCGACCCAGGGGCCAATGGGGAGTCGAGTGTACCCCTTCAACGGGTATCCTCAGATACAGACCGCCGAGAAGTACCCCGGACGTCTGAGCCCTCAAACGCTCAACTCCAGGTGGTACCACCTTCTCCGACTCCCAGCTCCACGGAGGATGGGGTCGAAATGATCAAGGACTTGCGGGAGCACTTTGAGTACAAGAACAGGCAAGAGGAGCGCCAGAAGATGGGCATCCCCCAACCCTATCCCCTCGAGTGGAACATGGTGGTTTATCCTCCAAAGTATAAACCACAAACAATGACGCCACACGACGGGAAGGACTCTCCGCGTCGCTACCTGACGTACTTCCAGTCCCAAACGGGACATCTCCCGAAGGAGGATGCACTCCTCACTAGCATATTTGTCGGAGCATTGAAGGGAGTGGCGTATGACTGGTACTGCAGCCTCCCTGACAATTCTATATCATCCTTCGACGATTTGACGTGCCTCTTCCTCGACCGCTTCTACGACGGCGGGAAAGACATGACGATGGCGTCCCTCATAGAGATACGCCAGAAGGAGAAGGAATCGGTTCGGGTGTTCATCGAACGCTTCCGACAGGCCTACTTCAGACTACCTCTAGGCATGCCGGAACATGCGCTCATTTCTTCTTGCAGCATGAACATGCTACCTGCAGTCAAACTCTGGCTCAACTCTGCTTCTCCTCCCGACTGGAGCTCCCTGATCATCGAAATAGAAGCCGCAGAAAAGAAGGCGGCCAATGCACGTCTTCTGGGGGTCAGCTTCCCTGCCTTTGATGACAAGGGAAAAAGGTCTACCGCCAACAACCCCGGGCGTGAGACAAAGGTGAAGCAGGCATTGACTGTTAATGCCTCAAAAGGCGCATCTGCGCCTACTCAGAAACCTCCATTTGCACCAAGGCCCAAGGAGGTTTATTCGTTCAACGACGAAGACACCTTGCAACTTTTTGAATACTGAAGCAGGGTGACAAGATCAAGCTACCGGACCCAAAGCGGCCCGATGAAGTTGGGAAAGTGGACAACCCGAGGTACTGTCACTACCATCGGTTTGTCGGACACACGACCAAGGACTGTTATGTCCTCAAGAATTACATCCAGTGCATGATCAATGCGGATGTAATCTCCGTCGACTACGAAGAGAAGACGGTGTCAGCCAATATGGTGTCACTCCAGTTCGGCACCTTGCCGCCAACTACCACACAAAATGGCATCGTCCCCATTCCTAAGGCGACAATGGAGGTGGTTAACTTACCACCTACCCGTGACAATGTGAGTGGACTCATCCCACTCACCACATCTCGAGGAGAGGTCCTATGGGTCCACCCCGACCTCGTCTCCGAGGTGACTCAACCGGAGGTACGTCCTACCTCCAAATCCAAAGGCAGGAAGATCAAGTCTTGCCGCATGGTCTCTTCTTCAACAGAAGAGGAACTCCCTGTACAGACGCGTGCACAACAGAACGCCCAACCCGGCGAAGCTGCCGCCGAGGTGGTGCCTCCTTGCACCGTCCCTGTTTTCCAGAAAGAGGGCCCGTCTAAGCCCTCAGCAGCCAATAAGCAGAAGCAGGTGGAGGCTCATTTCGACAGACCTCTACGAAAGGAGAGTGCTTCGAGGTTAGCCAAGCCCCACAACTTTGACATACTGGCACAACTGGCCAGTACCCCTATCCGTCTATCTTTGTTCGAGCTCCTACGTCTTTCCAAAGATTCCCGAGAAGCTCTCTGCGAAGCTCTGAAGGATGCCGAATCCTTTCTCAGTCAGGTCAAGCAGCCTGAAGACCTCCCAACTACTTGTGCGTACTGTCATTGTACGGATGAAGTTATCCTAAACATAACTTTCACCCAACAAGACATGCTGCTCAAGCACCACCGACATAACCGGCCGCTGTATTATACAGGGTATATCGGTTCAGTCAAGGTGAACCGGATTCAGATAGATTCGGGGTCTTCTCTCAGCATCATTCTGAAGGTGCTGTTATCAACACTGGGGATCCCAATGTACCGGCTGGCGCCCTCCAACACAACCATCAGCGGCTTCAACGCTAGCAAAAGCGAGCCACTAGGCAAAATTCGACTGAAGTGTCACATCGGTAACCTCAAAACTGAGGTGACCTACTATGTTGTGGATATCGAGGTCAACTACAACATCCTGCTCGGTCGACCATGGCTACATGAGTACATGGTGGTGCCATCCACGCTCCACCAATGCATGAAATATGTATCCACCAACGGCGTCATCAGGACGGAGTTCGCAGACATCGATTCTTTCAAAGGAATTGAAGCCTACTTCACCGATTCCGACTTGTACAAATTACTTGACGAGAAGGAAGCCAATGATGCTGATGACGAGGCAGAGACGGCAGCTGAGCCGGACATGGAGCCTGAGATGACTCCCGACGCCCCTTTGAAGATCAAACTCAAGGGCAAACCACCGCAGAAGGTACCTCCAATGAGCATCAAGCTACCAGGAAAAGCACCAACTCCTGAAGCTCCCCTGAAGATACGCCTCAAGGGAAAGCCGCCTCAAACATCGGCTCCCCTGGTGGCAAAATTACAGGGGAAGGCACCAATCACTGGAGGCGCAGTTGAGGCACCATTGAAGGTGCGCCTTAAGGGCAAGCCCCCGCAGTTATCCAAGACGCCAGGGAGGGCTCACATAACCCTCTCGGACCCCAAAATCAAAACTATGGTGGACTCTCCTGATCCAACCCCAGTGCTTACAGATGAGGAGCTTGGCGAATATATCTCTGCTGATGTAGATGCACCCTCCTTAGACAATGTAATCCCACGGGATAAAATTACGTATTTCATAGAGTGTCTTTTAATTATTCTTGTCTTCTACATTGGAATGCCATGTATACATTAGATAACGCTCTACGGTCGTTGCAAACACAAATAACGACCGTTCATCATATAAATCGAGTAGTCCCGTCTCAAGGAGTCTATTACATAGTCCCTCCACAAAGTCAAGACGAAGGATCCATCATCTTCGGTAAAGTTGAGCGTCATCAAGACCTCCCGCCACTCGAGCCAGAACCAGATGCCGGCAGAATACAACTCTATCGGTACACAGATAAGGCAAAGTACCTCATCCAAAAGATAGACTACGACCTAAAAAGCGACAAAGGCCTAAATTACGGCAAAGGTCGACGTCTCCCACTCCGGCTTCTAACACCTAAAGGAAAGCTGCAGGACTACTACAATAAAACTCGACGGGGGGTAGGCTATGTCACGCCACCATCAACTCCAGAGAGTTCAGACGCAGAAGGCGTAGAACATTCCCACTCGTCTGAAGCATCGACTTGGAATTCCGATACCAGTATCGGATCTGTCTTCAGGAAAGTGCTATCAGCTAACATGACATCAACACAACCTCAAAAAGGTGAAGGCGAAGACCAAGCACCGAAACCCTTCGAAGAAGAACCCTGGGCCCAATGCCTAGGAGAACAATAGGAGTCTCATTTCGAGTTACGTGAACCTCCCACCGAAGACGAAGTCGAGTAGATCGACCTTGGAGACGGGTCTTCTTCCAAACCCATCTTCATCAGCAAAAGCCTAGAAGGAGAAAACCGAGAGTCTTTAATCCAACTGGCTAAGGAGTATATCGACATCTTCGCCTGGAGCTACGAAGATATGCCGGGACTTGATCCCCAGATTGTGATGCATAGGTTGAATATCTTGCCTGATGACAAGCCTATCAAGCAACAACAGCGACGCTTCCGTTCGGACATCATGAACGCCATCGATCAGGAGGTAGACAAACTCTTGACTAGCGGTTTCATCCGTGAAGAGCAACACCCAGATTGGGTAGCCAACATCGTACCTGTCACCAAAAAGAATAGGAAGATACGAGTCTGTATCGACTTCCGGGATCTCAACTCTGCTTGCCCGAAGGAAGAATTTCTACTTCCAATCACTGATGTGATGATCGACAACACGTATGGCTTCGAACGCATGTCTTTTATGGATGGATATTCAGGCTACAATCAAATCAAGATATTCCCCGATGACGTAAAATATACGTCATTCAGGACTCCAAAGGGCGTTTTCTGCTACACAGTGATGCCCTTCGGCTTAAAGAACGCCGGTGCGACATACCAACGAGCTATGAGCACCATCTTTCGTCAATATCTTCGCAAGACAGTCGAATGCTATGTTGACGACATCGCAGTCAAGAGCCGCCTTAAAGGAGATCTCCTACAGGACCTGAAGACAGTCTTCGATCTCATGCGGGCACATCAACTGAAGGTGAACCTCGCTAAATCCTTCCTGGGGGTTTCTAGCGGAAAATTCTTGGGGTTTGTCATCACGACGAAAGGCATTCATGTTGATCCCGAGAAAACCAAAGCCATCCTCAACATGAACCCTCCGAAGAATCTTCGAGAACTTCGAGGCCTACAGGGACGTTTGGCGTACATCCGGAGGTTCATAGCAAATCTTTCCGGTAAATGTCAACCCTTTACTCAGCTCATGAAGAAGGGAGTCTCGTACGTATGGACAGAGGAGTGCCAAAAGGCTTTCGACGACATCAAGGCTTACTTGACAAGCCCGTCAGTCTTGGTAGCACATGTCGCCGGCAAACCATTTCTCTTTTACGTTCGTACCATGGATCATTCCCTGGGCGCTCTGCTGGCTCAAAATAGCGATACAGGCTACGAGCAAGCGATCTACTACCTCAGTCGAACACTCATCGGGGCTGAACACCAGTACAACCATGTTGAAAAGGAATGCTTGGCCTTGGTGTTTGCCATCCAGAAGACTCGCCATTATGTCTCGGGCCAGACAATTAATGTCACCTCTCGAGTCAATCCACTCAGAGTCCTCATGACGAAGCCAGGGTCATTAAACTCCCGGCTAGCTACATGGGCGATCCTGCTAACACCATACAACATGGTGTTTGTGCCACAAAAAGCCGTTAAAGGTCAGGCCCTGGCTGACTTTTTAGCGGCATACCCCATCTCGGAGTCCTCAAGACTCTATGAAGACATCCCAGATGAGGTCCAAGAATCAAACGTCACCGAAGGAAGCTCCGTTTGGCAGATGTTTTTCGATGGCACTTTAAGAACAGGCCCCAAAGGCCAGATCGTCGCAGGAGTGGGGGTAGTCTTAGTCTCCCCCGATCTGCTAGTCATCCAGCGTGCTTACTTTCTTTCGAAGCCGTGCTCCAACAACGTGGCCGAGTACAATACGCTCATTATGGGACTCCAGCTGGCACAACAGCTTAGGTAGATTGTCTGGAAGCCTACGGCGACTCAAAACTCGTCGTAAACCAGATCCGAGGGCAATACGAGGTTCGCCATGAAGATCTGATCCCTTACCATGAAGTTGTATTGAACATCGTTTCAACCTTCACCGGGTTCTTCATCGAACACGTACCTCGCCTACAAAATCTGGAGGCTGATGCTCTGGCTGGCCTCGCAGCCTCATTAGCAGCACCCCTCGGGACTCAACACTACGTCACGGTAGTTGGTCGAGACTTGGTCTGTCCTAAAAACAACCTGTGCTCACGAGTGGCCCATGCCATGTCAATAAGTGCTGGTGTTAATGTCCGAGACTGGAGATTCCAGTTCATCGACTTCGCTGTCTACGGAATTCTTCCAGAAGACCCGAAAGAAGTCGTCTCAGTCAGGAGGCGCTCCCTTCGATTCTACTACGATACAGCTACTAAAATGCTGTACCGACGCTCCTACGATGGACTTCTCCTGCGATGTCTGTCCAACGAAGAAGCAGCGGAAGCCCTTCGAGAAGCTCACGATGGAACCTACGGAGCCCATCAACCTGGCCCTAAGTTGTAGGATCGATTGCGACGCATGGGCTACTACTGGCCAACCATGGCCGCTGATGCTGTCGACTATGCTAAAAAGTGCCATGCGTGCCTACTTCACGCAGTCTTCATCCATACACCGTCAGAACCATTACATCCTACGGTCGCCTCTTGGCCCTTCGAAGCTTGGGGCATGGACATGGTAGGACCGATCACCCCTCCTTCATCAAGAGGACACCGCTTTATCCTAGCCATCACCGACTACTTCTCCAAATGGGCAGAAGCAGTTCCACTGGCGAAAGTGAAGAGCTCTAGGGTGATCAGCTTCATCAAGCACCATGTCATCTACCGTTTTGTGGTACCCTGAAGGATTATCCACGATAACGGTCCTTAGTTCATCAGTCATGTTTTCAGCAGATTCTGTGATAAGAATCACATTCAAAATGTGGCCTCAACCCCCTACAATCCGGCAGCAAACGGATTGGTCGAGGCGTTCAACAAGACTATCGTCAGGCTACTCAAAAAGGTCGTCTCATCCAATAAATGTAACTGGGACGAAAAGCTCGACGAATGCCTTTGGGCCTACCGTACAACGGTACGGACCCCGACAAGAAACACACCATTCTCCTTGGTCTACGGGAGCGAAACGGTACTACTGTAATGCCTGTTGTTCGTATTACGTATTTAAGAATACGTGTACGTATTTTATCTCATATTGGCCATAGTTCATCTTGGTTTGGGTTGGCTTGGGTTGGTTCGGCTAGGCTTGATTAGCCTTGGTTCATCATGAACCAAGGGTGAACCCCCTACCTACCACAACCAACCCCATTTATTAACCTCTTTCCATTCTCTCTCCTCATTATTTCCTTTCTTCTTCATTACTCTCCACCACCAACCAAGAAAACCCTAGTCTAGGCAAGTGCAATCTTGCTTCATGAAGAAACCCACCATTTTTATTGTTCTAACCTCTTCTTTGCAACTTTCTAATCCACATTAGAACTTGTCATTTTCTATTTTGAAGCTTGGATTTTTGTAGATCTAGAATTTAGTCATTTTTAGATTTTTATGGTTTTGATCTATTAAATTCCCTTATTTTCAAGTTTTGATGGTTCTATGTGGTAGAGAATTTCCTTCTACCCAATTTTAACCTTTGGAAAGTTGGATTTGGACTTGTTTTGACCAAGTTATGGACTTTCGAAGCTTAGGGTTCAACCATGGAGTTCCTACTATTTGGAGAAGACAGTGCGCAGTGCGCGAGATTTTTAGCTTGCGTCACTGAGCTATGCATGCTCTTTAGTGCAGCGCAGTAGACCCCATACGCTGCCTTTTGGAAGCGTATGACTCGCATACGCTCGCTTGCTTGACAAGGAGTCGCATGGAGTCCATACGCGGCCTTTTTGGAAGCGTATGACTTGCATACGCTCACTTGGCTAGCCATGAGTCGTATGGAGTCCATACGCTGCCTTTTTGGAGCATATGAATTGCATACGCTCACTTGGATAGCCATGAGTCGTATGGAGTCCATATGCTGCCTTTTGGAGGCGTATGACTCGTATACGCTCGCTTGTGTGACAAGGAGTCGTATGAAGTTCATACGCTGCCTTTTTGGAGCGTATGTCTTGCATACGCTCACTTGTGTGACAAGGGGTCGTATGGACCTCATACGCTGCCCTTTGTGAGCGTACGCTTACCTAAGCGTAGGCTTACTTGAGCGTAGCCTGACCTGAGCATATGGCCTTGGCTGACTTGGTCTTATGTCAGCATGTCACTTTGGTTTTATTTTTCTTAAGCTTGGCTCTTCTATAGCCCTGTATATTGATATTTTATTAGATATTTTACGCCCATTTTATATCCTTACGCCTTTTTTTATGAAATTGATAATCACGAATTTATTTAATAGGTTTGTTAATAATAATTGAACACGGCATGGCAGGACAAGCATACCTGACATAATTATCTCGAATTGCTGTTGCGACGGCTAACGTGACATGACCTGACAAGAATGACTAACCTGGACACCATGGATGATTGCGTTTGCACAATAAACCAGTATTGTCTTGCATCATGTCTAGGATGGGATCCCTGAGTACCACGGTCAGGGATACCTACTGTAATTAACTAAGAGTAATAAACTAGAATAATTTAGTAGACATGAAGAGATTTCCAGCTACAGACAATCCCGTTATCTGGGCGCATTAAGTAGACTTGTAGCCTACCGACGAGTAGGGCACACTTCCAGCACACAGTCATGTGGTGCATCCTTCATAAATGGATATTCGACCTGGATAACTTGGATGGTCTGCAGGGCTTGTGGCTGTTGAAATAATCTCATTACATCTTGCTAGTAACTAGGCCTGTGACAACCCTAGCTAGTTAAAGTATCAAGCCGTACTTTTGATTGGCCGTGATTGATTGGATGAAGTTATTCCAGCTTAGTCTCATCCTGATCCTGTGCAAGATCGTAACAAGACACGATTATTGATGCTTGCCTTAACAATAACGATCGGGGGACCAGTTCTGTTCAGGCGAAGGATTACAACCCCGGTCCTTGTTTGGTTTAAGGGTTGTAACCTGGCTCCCGGAGCAGTTCTGTGCCTTCCCTTCGGTTATTACCTTACTTGTACCCCGTGCCATGCTTGTCATATTTTATCTTACTTCAGCAACATGATTATCTATAATGGCCTTAACAATAAAGATCAGGAGTCCAGTTCTGTTCAGGCGAAGGGTTACAACCCCGGTCCTTGTTTGGTTTAAGGGTTGTAACCTGGCTCCCGGAGCAGTTCTGTGTCTTCTCTTCATTTATTGTCTTATTACCTTATCCATAGTATTTGAGACGGATTTCCATTCAGGTGAAGGATTGCAACCCCGGTCCTTGTTTGGTTTAAGGGTTGTAGTCTGACTACTTGAATGGTTTCCTCATACTCAATTATTGTTGTTATTTCTGATAATTTAACTTTAATGTTCCTTACTATATGCTGGTTTTAGTTTCTAAGTGAAGCCTCCTTTGTGGCACTTGCTCTTTCTGGGGTCTGACCCAGCTGGTTTTGTGTGGCCAGATATCGGAGCAGCTCCAGAGGATCCATCGATCTTCCAGCCAGATGGTGACCACTAGACGGAACCCTGGCAACGAGTGGGTTTCTTTTTGTCCTTCCACTTATTTGTAAAAATTATTCTTTTGAGGCGTTTAGCCGGCGAGCACGTGTTAGCTCGATTGCATCTTTATTTACTGTCTGCCTACGGGCTGTAACATGATTGACAGATCCTAGGGTTGATCATGTATGACTGAACTCTTGCTAGTCCTGGCATTTTGTACGACTAGCTTCATGATTATCTAATATGTAATGTATGGGACGCCTTGCTATTATATATTTGGTGCTCTGACATCTTGTAATTACTATTGCTTGCTTGTGATTGAGACAATAGGCTTGTTCATGACCTTAGGAGACTGCTGGCTTGTAGTTAAACCTTCATGTATCTAGACAGCCGTGACCGTATAGTGAGATGGATTCCATTTCATATACGTAGCTGGCTATGTCTGCCCCCGCTCTCCAGTATTCTGGTTCTGGGGCGTGACAACTACCTCTCGAGATCCAGATACCCTCACTCCGCGTAGCAATCATAAACCAACTCACAGAAGAGGACAATCAACGTCATCGTCTGCGAGAACTGGAGGCACTTGACGAAAAGCGTCTCCTAGCTCAACAACGCATTGAACTCTACCAAGCCCGTATATCACAGGCTTTCAACAAGAAGGTCAACCAAAGGACTTTCCAAGTAGGCGACCTGGTTCTGGCAGTCAGGAGGCCGATGGTGTTGACTCACAAGATACCAGGAAAGTTCGAGCCCAAGTGGGAAGGACCTTTCATTATAGAGACGGTATACTCAAACGGTGCTTACCGCCTCGCTAAACGCAATGGGGACTTGTTCATGATGCCCATCAACTGCAAGTTCCTAAAGAAGTACTACTCTTGACATCTTTTCAGACATGTACTTCCACAAAGGATCAGTGGACCCAATCATCAGGGCTCACATACAATTCCCTTCCACAAAATCAGATGCTTCTGGAACCCAGCTGTTCCATGGCATCCTCCAGTAGAAGGACAACCACGTCCACATCACCTCTGAGTTGTCCCCCTACGCCCTACAAAGCAAAATCTTACACTCCGTAATACTACGCTACCCATCATGTTTACTACGTCTACATTACCTCTGAGTAAACATCCCGTACATACAACCCCTGCGTTGCCGTACATTGATCGCAAAACTTCCACGTCCACATTACCTCTGAGTAGTTCTGCGTATCCTCCAGAGTCATTCCTACCACGTCCATAACACCTCTGAGTAGGAAGATTCCATCATTTGAATCCCATATTTGCCACGTCCACATCACCTCTGAGCAAATATGTTGGTTCTCTCAAACTTATTATCTGTACCTAAAAAACCAAGGTGCGTAAAAGATAATAGGTCCACACAAATTATCAAGTTTATGACAGCAAAAATGAACACATCACAATTTTTTTTGTATTTCTTTATTCTAAAAAAAAGAGTAAAGGATTACACCCTCCCCAGCAAGAGTTGCAAATACACAAAAAGAAGAGATTACAATCCCTAAACATCCCCAGGGTTGGCTGAAAGCTCTTCAATCCGGCCACTATAATCTGTTGCTCGAGTCTCCACAGTCGCCAGGACCCTACGTTCAGCTTCTTGACGCATCGCCTCTATGGCCTCAGGAGAAGTGTCATCCTCATGCTTCTCATCCAGCTGCTGCCGCTGCTGAGCCAGAGTAAGAGCCCGGTGGGTGAAAGCTGCTTCCTCCTTCTTGAATGCTACATGTTCAGCCTGGGCACGCTCAGCATCTAATAGGAGTCTGGCTCGCTGGTCCTCAAGGTGGCGAATCTGGGCATCAACCTCCGCGATACTAGCGTCCAACGCAGTTCGCAACTCCACCTTCTCCTGCGTAGACTGAGACAACCGCTCCACTGCAGCTTCAATCTCAGCCACTTCGCATTCCCAGACACCCACGGTGGCCTGATAAGAGGACTCAATCTCAGCAATCAGCTTCTCCTTTTCCGCGTCTATCAGGGCGAAAAGATTATTCCGCTGGATACGCTGAAACTCGGAAAGCAGCTGATCCAGCTCAGTCACCGAGGCCTCTAGAATCTCGGCCATATGATCATGGCCCTGGTGGAGACGTATCAGGTTGATGTGTGGAAGCACCATAGATTTTGCCATCGCAAAACTCCCATTGGTGTTCATCACTGTCGACACACCCTTCTGCAGCATCTTGTACACTGCCTCAACGATGAATTTTACGTACTCATCCGCATCCGCCAACACTTGTGGTGTCATGGCAGGAGTTGGAGGAGCTACCCTGGATAGCGGACCTCAAGAAGACCCGCCGATCTCAATCTACGAGGTTTGAACATCGACCTCAGCAGACTCTTCCGCACCAGGAACTTGAATTTCGCTACCACCGCCAGATGCCAAGAGTGCAGAAGGAGTTGGGTGGGGCGTCGATATCGTCCCCCAAGTCGAAGAAGAAACAGAGGGCTCTTGCATCAGCAAGCCCTTGCCCTTTCCCGGCTCAAAGGGACTATCAGCATCCGGAGCTGCCTCCTCCACCACTGAGGCGCGATCTATAACCAGTACGGAGCCTTCCTCTGGCAAGCTAACCGGATCAGCTCCCGTTTCCTGGCAGGGTACGTCTTCTGGGGTCGGGCTCGGCAGACGAGTCTCCCCCTTATCATCGAATCCCTCTACGGGGACCAAATCTGTCGCCACCTCCCGGTCGGCAGCCACCTCAGCTTCTATTGCTGAGACTGGGGTAGGGCTCGGCAACGCTACAGTCGACCTTTCCGCATCATGACAAGGAAGGAAATCATCCCTTTTATCTGTTACAATCACGTCTGTTGCCCCTGCAACAAACTCACGCATCTCTGGAGGAACGTCATCCAAAGACGACGAACTCCACTCCAATTCCTCATCTGGAAGCCCCGTGTCTGCTGGGCCCTCAACGTCCAAGGCTTCCACGGCGGCTTGCACCTCTCTGGGAACTGCTGCATCCTCAGCCTCCCTCCTAACATAATCTGGAGATGTCGGAGTCTCCACAACAACGACATCATCTGGATTCTCCTCCATGGGAGACATCATAATCGACGGAATATACTCTTCAGATGAGCCCACCATCGCCTTTGGCCTACTGCCACCAGACTTTGGAGTACGGGGTCTCCTTTTGAGCGGCTCCTACTAAAAAGAAAGCATAAGTCACCAGAAATGTTGAACCTAAACAGACTATATGGGACATTCTTACCTCCGCAGGTACTGAATCCGATGACACAGTCGGTGACGATGCCTTCTTCTGCCTCTTTGACACAGAAGAGCCAGCCTCTGTATCCGTACGTCTTTTCGGCTGATCAACCGAGGGTTCTACCTGACCCCCAGTGGATACGGCAGGGGCACCTCGTTGATCCACCTCTGGCGGACGGTACGATCGAGCCCTCGCCAATATGTTCCCGGTCACCGCTAACGGGGTGCCTACAACAAGACTGGTCTCCCTATCATATCCGGGAGGCATGGCAGCCATAACACAGTAAAATTTGGCGGCCGATAAAAGAATCGACGGTCGCAGATTCTGGACGGGCAGCGTAAAGCGAGCTCCGGTACATCCGGCATTGTAGTAATTCCAAGCTCGTGCACCATCTAGCAAGCTTCCATTATACCTCAGGTTGATACTGGGATTATCCAACATCAACTGAGCATAGCCAAATTGCCGTGCAAAATGGCTCAATAAATACGGTTCCAAGTAACACTGGTTCCTGTTCCGGTACATCAGATGGGACGGCCGGATACTTTGCAACCAGCGGAATCCCCATGGAGACAGAGTGGTGGCATCTTCACTTGAATCCATTAAGTCTTCATTGGCCTCAAAACCCAAAAAGACAGGACCTACTTTGGTGATCTCCCACCTCTGAAGGCGGGATAAAACCTTCCTGTAAACAGGAATGCCAGAATGTAACCAGCTCCTCTGGTGGAAATGGCGGAGGAATGCATCTCCGGCCCTATGATCTTCTTCCGAGCCCGGACTCATTACATTTGGATGGTGTAAAATCAACCACCCCATCAAATAGTGAAATGGCAATTCAGCACGGGGGAAGCTGTCATTTCTACCTCGGTCATGAACCATATTTCCCGTAAACTCCCGTAAACCTTGCAGCAGGTTACACACCATCGCAGGGAGTAGAGCCAGGCGCCGGCCAAAAACCAACTTCACTGCTGGCAGGATTAGGTTCCGGGTCACCCTCTCTACAGAGCCTGACCCGCCCGAGAAGACGTAATCCCGAAGCCAAACCATCAGATACGCAGCTAACACTGCTTTCGACAACATCCGATAAGTAAGGTGCCAAAAATAGCTATAGGAGCGTTCATCTGACTCCCGATCCTCGTTTTCCTGGGGATTCTTCTCACCTAACATGCTCATTTCGGAGAGCACTTCGCTACGGGAAAGCGCTGGCGGAGTGGTAAATTCAGAGGGATCCTCCTTGTCTTGCTTGAAGACGTAATCCCTCCAGGCGGTCACATGAGGTTGCGAACCGCTCTTATCCCTCTTCTGCATATAGTAATGATGACTCACCACTTCCTTGAAGACGGCCATCATCTCTTCAGCTTTGTCCCCCAGGACTTGGAACTCCTCGTTGGTTGGGAAGTATTCCTCATAAGGTTCTGACCCCCAAGGGAGCTTTGACACCTCGAACATTTCATGAAGTGCGAGTCCCAGCTCCCCCACCGGAGTGAAGAAAGTCCCGGTCTGAGTGTTAAACATCTCCAGGAGCGCGAGGAACATATGCCTGTTAATGTCAACGCCTGCCTGAGTAGCACGGATTACGACAGTCAGCCCCATCTCTTGGAGTTCGGTTTGAAACCGCGACAGAATCCAGAGTGTCAGCTTGTCCCATTTGGCAACGTAGTGACACCAACCCTCTACCCAAAATTCACCTTTCGGGTACGATCGCTCCATCAACAGCATACGATCGGCTAAAGTCGAAGCGTCGAAAGCAAATGTATTGATGGGAACATCACTGTAAATGCTCCCAGGACATAAAGTCCGCCAGGTGAAAGAAGGCCCAGACCGCACGGCGGCCAAAGTATCCCTTTGGTCGGAGGTAGAGTCGATCTTGATGATGCCTGCCACCGCTCCCCCCTGGAATGGGGTTAGCTCCCAAGACATCCTCCTCTTGGAAGCAAGACGACAGAAAGCTGTCAAGGGCCATTGACGTTCAAGTTGCTTAACAGTCATATGCACTCTTCTTGCTGTAAAAAACCAATCTTCCTTGACCTTCAACACCTTCGCTTCAATAGAAGTAAGGAAGTCCCCAAACAGGAACTCGGGCTTCAGGAAGGTCACGTTACCAGAAGTGGCAGATTTTAAAATGCTACGCTCCATCATCCGTTTGAGGAACCCATGCGGTTGGTCCCGGATTTGAATCATTCTTTCGGGAGGCTGATCTAGCATAATAAAAGCTCGAGCAGGGTTCATCACCTCCTCATCGTAATCTACTCCCATCTGGCAGAGGGCAGCATCCAGAAGCACTTCATTCAAGAGTGGGACAGTCATTGACACTGATGTTCAATAAAGAAGGCAAAGATTCAGGGATGTTACAAACAACAAAAGAATCTAAGCCTCGTTCTCATCAAAAGCGCATCAGGCTCAGGCGCATCTAAAAAGGATCTACGACGCATCATCAGGGCTTAAACCCATGCACGTCAGCAGTGGAGCTTCGGCGCATCATCAGGGCTAAAACCCATACACGTCAGCAGTGGAGCTTCGGTGCATCACCAGGGCTTAAACCCATGCGCGTCGGCAAAAAAATCTCGGCACATCATCTGGACTCAAGGTCCATGCGCGTCGGCGTATGTATGGTATATGAAGAGGATGATGAAACTCACCAACTACCGATGGCCGAACGTCGACAGGCGGACGGGGAACATCAGCCACGGCAGCCTCTACAGGCTCTTTTCTTTTGCCTCGACCCTTGCCAGCATCGCTACAAGGAGTCTTGGGAGCCATTCCTTGAAAGGAGAAAGTTAGGGTTTTTCGAAGAACTCTAAAAGACAAAAGCAAAGAGTGGAAGAACTCTCTCTCTCTCTCTCTCCATCTCATGCCTATTTATAGGCTCAGTCGCACGCGTGAACCGATGAAGTGTGACCTTAGCCACCGCTTCGGGTTCTGTGAAGAGATAACTGCAGATAAATCCAAAAAGATCATCATTAATCTTCTTGGTTACCGAGACATTATTATTTGAATTAACTGAGAGGAGCATGCGCCCCATCACTGATGCGCGGACTATCCATGTGCCCGAACAGTCATGCGCCCCAACCACCATGCTTCTTACTCAAAGTATTCCAAAACTTGACAAAAAAAGTTTTAAAAACTTTGAAGGGGGTCTTGTAGAAGCATGGAATTTTACGATCAGAATTCCTATACGCCAAACACTACATGCGCCAGGGAGTTCAGACGATGATACAGCAAAACAAGAATATAGGCATTAAAGGAAGATTTTTATATCATATAAAAGTCTATTACATGTCTTAAAAAGGGCTGTACAAAGGAGAACTTCTACAAAAAAAGGACCCTAAGTCTACAGTCGGGTGCAGCAGCCACCATGCGCTCTCAGTCATGCGTATCCTACCATGCGCTCTCAGCCAGGCACAGCAGCCACCATGCGCTCTCAGCCAGGCGCATCCTACCATGCGCTCCCAGCCGGGCGCATCCTTTCAGCAACTCAGTTATGTGCATCTTCAGTTATGTGCATCCCTTCAGCAGCTCAGTTACGTGCCACTCTTCCAGCCAGGCTCACCGCCATCTAATGTTTCGACTAAATGAAGCATTTATTGTGCAGAAAGAGGGTGGCAATCAACCCTCTAGCTTGAGGAAGAGCTCCCCAAACCGAGGAAGAGAAGAGCACCGCAAGTCCACCAGTGGCCAGGGAAGGCTTCAAAAGAGCCTCCAAAGACCAAGGAAGATCGCAATCGAAACCGCGGCTAATGGAGCAGCTTTCAACACAACCAGAATGGGCAACACCCACTCTGACAAAAGAAAGAGCCCCAAAGCTGCAGCACCGCAATTCCGATCTGCTGCTCTTCCCATATAACGGAGACGAGGCTCGAGCATCCCAATCTTTGGATGCAACAGGCACCTTTCGCCTGCCTCAGAAGCCCTCGACTCCGACTTTTGGATGTAACAGTCACCTTCAAGTGCATCAATGAAGATAATGCGTCGCATCTTCACACTCGGGAGCATGTCATCAACAGAATGCACTCGAGTAAACAAATTCACTTTGGGAGGACGTGAGAGAACGAGAAGCAAACTCCCTCTATGCCACTATTTATAAGCCGGGCAAATCAAACCCATGCGCCAAGTGGATGGCTCTCCGAATCCCGTGCAATGAATTTGCATTAAAAGGATGAAACTGACGCTTTGAATTCAGCCAAGTCAAAAATAGCTATTTAAAGCACACAAAGAACGTAACAGTCGTACCAAAAGACGTGTCAAGCGGAGCGGATGCGCCGGCCAGATCGCGCATCACACAGACGCACCCCTCAGCACCAAGCGCTTCATAAGCATGCGCCCCCATGCGGCCCCATGCACCTAGTGGAACGCCGATCGATGCACCCACTCGACAACCCATCACCTGTCAAAGAACATTAAATGCTGAAGTCTGACAGAGTTGGCAGCATGTCCCCCGAAGACTGCAGTTGACAGCTTTTTCAAAAAATGAAGCGTCGCCAACGTCAGCATCATTATTACTTCCCTCCGACGGTTACAAGCCACGTGGCCGCCTAAACCATCTCGCATGCGCCTCCGCGGCCATGTGTCCAAATCTGTATGCGCCTCAAAAGCCATGCGCCTCAGACTCTTCACTGATCCCTAAAGATAGAAGGAAAGTTTCCATCTGAAGCTCTGCATGCGCCTCAAAAGCCATGCGCCCCAGACTGCTCTCTGATCCCAAAAGACAGAAGGGAAGTCGCCTGCATGCGCCTCAAAAGCCATGCGCCCAGAATGGTTCGTGACTCATAAAGGTTACGGGGCAAAGTCTCCTCATGTGCCCAATCTTAGGCGCATCCTACCAGATCATTCCCCCCATCAAATCTGAGATCTCCGAGCCATAGGTCGATGACACGTGTCCTTTGACTCAACTCATCCAAGATCTCAGCAACAGAAGGATCTTCTCCTCTGCTACGTGCCGGCTCACAACAGCAACATGAAGAAGTCAACCCCTTGATCAGGGCGCATCACCCGTGCACCTCCATCAGCAATCTCCACGTGGCATCCCCACGTACCGGCGCATCCTATATATGCGCGCATGAGCAGCCAACCTGTCCAGCTATAAATAGAGGGATCATTTCCTTCTTCCACACCTACCTACATACGGACAAGACAGAGACACACATACGAAGGAACATACCACCAGAGAGGCAGATACAGACACTCAACGTCTTCCTCCTCTCAGCAAGCTCCAACACCCAGAGCAATCCAAACCTTCAGAGAACCGATAACCGTCGTCAGCTCGTCAACGGAGTCAACGCATTACCACTCGCTCCATCGGCACAAGGGACCCAGATAAACAAAAGTGTACTCCTAGGACTACGTCTAAAGTCCTATATTGTAACACTGTTCTGTTTGTATTGAAATTACAATCAAAGAATTTTAATGGCAAACAAAGCCTTCTTTACAACTTGAACAACCAAACTATAGATTGAAATGGAATGACATTTGGCTTGGCTAGGAGTCGTTAAAGGCTAGATATGAAAGTGAATTGCTATGGAATGCTTTTAAATAGAGAGAGAAAAAGGGAATTGATGAATGATTTGGAATAAAAAGTTCTCCTCTATTTATAGCATTTTTTAGGGTAGAACTCGGACAAAGTTCGGGTACATAAATTTGGTAATTCGAAAAGTGGTAACAGATATTCAGGAAGATAAACTGATCTAAAAATATACTAGCAAAACTCGGGCAGAGTTCGGCCGAACTCGGGTAGAGTTCTTATATGAGTATTTGTACAAAATAATACATGAGCTTTTTATATGGCTATTGGATATGGGTTTGATATAGGATTGGATATAGGATTAGGTATAAAGGTAGGCTTATGAATATGGAGTTTAGAAAGCCAATTGCCAATCTGATCAAGCTTACATTTTTTCTAGACTCAATAAAAATATACCATAAAATAGAAAACCAAAACTTGATCTGCATCTGTAGTTTTTGTACGACAAAGACAACTAGTAGTATCTTGTTGGAAGTAGATGTTCTGTTCTTTTACATATAATATATTATTTGTGTCTCGGCCAAAGTTTGTGTTGATTATCAAAATCAGGCGTGACTATGACTAATGGGCCAATAATCTCCTAATTCTGATGATTGACAAACTTTGAGTTTATACCAAATAATATAAAAATAACTTGAAATTTTTTATACCTTCTTGTTTGGTAATTGGCATGTTTGTTGTTTGACTTCTAGTATAGAACACTTTTCTCCCCATTTGTCATTTGTACAAAATTGAAGCTCCCTCACAAATTGAGCACAAAGAACATAAGGAAGAAGACAAGATCATACCAAAAAGATAGAGAAATAAACATGGCCAATAATAATATGTCTAACTGTATAAGTAAAAATAGTAGAAATCACTAAAACTCAGTAGCATAAATATGAAAACTACATAAATTTATAAAATATGGAAGTCAGAAAGAGATTTTACCATAGCTAGTGCAGAAAAAACATTACTAATAAAATACTATATCATCATCATCGTCATTAGATACATAACCAAAAAGCCTAAACATTCATCAACCACTACAAGAAATTACATTTTTAGCAACACATTTTAGCGACAAAGGGTCTTTTATGTATCCAAAAGCTATTTTTTAAAATATATTGCCACAAAAATTTTACTAGCGGGAAACCAAATATTAATTTTGCCAAAAACTCACTATATATCGCGACATCAATATGTCACAGAATGATACCATACATTTAGCGACATAACCCTATGTGTCGTAGAATGACACAATATATTTGACGACATATGCATGCGTGTCACAGAATGATACCATATATTTGATGATATGTACATTGTGTCATAGAGTGACACCATACATTTAGCGACATGTACTTGTGTTGGGAAATGCATTTCTAACCTATGTGCCATACGCCCCTACAACATAAATTTATAACATATTTTCCATTCGCAATTCAAATCTCTCCTCCAAAATTTGATATTCCTCCTTCTAAAAATTCGACCAAACACCCAAATACCAAATCCCCTCATCTTAAATGCTCGTTTGGATCAAGTTTTGGATTCATAGGAATAGATTTTCAATTCCTTTCAAATGGGAAAGGAATTCAACATTCCCATACCCATGTTTGGTTAGGTTGGGAATAGGTAGTTAAAAATTTAAAAAAAAATTATTTTCATGTTTGGTTCACACATGGATAGGAATCTTAATTTATTTAGTTTTACTTTAATACCCTTTCACTAATATCATGATGATTCACATGTTTGGGATGAGAGTTGAAAATTTGAAAATATAGCGAGGGTATAACCGTCCAAACAAAATAGTCAAACATCATTCCTAGGAAAGTAAATCTATTCCCAAGGGGGACTTGGGATTAGCTTTCTCACATCCATAGGAATAGCTTTCCCACCTAACCCCCCTCCGATTCCCTCCTCATTCACAATCCTAAACTTACCAAACATGGGTAAGGAATTCAAATCCCATTCTCAAGCCTCAAAAACTTGAACCAAACGCCGCCTAAGGGTTACGGTTGTGGCTGCGAGGACCCCAAAAGTGGTGTAGACGAGAGAGGAAAGGCTAGGGTTGGGGTTGCGATGGGAGGGAAAGGATTCGGAGGGCCCGTAGATGAAAAAACAGACGGTATGGGCAGGACCGATGCCGAGGTCCATGGCGGAGATGCCATGGCAGCCCTCGGAGTGGAGGATGGAGTGGAGGCTCCGCTGCTATGCTGGTCTTGGATGTTGGTCTATAAGGTATCAGCAAGGAGCTTGGTGGTGTGCTCGACGAGGCTAGCTTCCCTCCTCAGCACCCTATTTCGACGTGAGATTTCCTTCTTTATCGTCAACTCCCATTCACCGTAAGCTCCATCCCCTTATCTTCTCACTAGCTTGATTTTGCTAGGGTTTGATTTGGGATTGTTCTTTGATGCAATCGATCTTAGTTTTCTCTCTCTCAATTGATTTTGTTAGGGTTTGATTTGGGATAGTATGTTAGTTGACAAATTAGGATTTGGTTTTTCGATTTATGTGTAACTTTCTCTAATGGAATAATTTAGAGTACAAATACTTCCTTTACAGCCATACTAATTTTGATATCCTTTATAAGATTGTTCGGGTTATCCAGATCAATGTCTATGCAACGACAAATTCTTTGGTGGACATCACCGAGGATATGGCTATTGCTATTCGACGAAATCGAAGGAGACCGGTACCTTTTCAGAAGAGGATGAAGAAGTACTCACAGGTTTCTTCACAACCACACCACTTTGAGGTTTATTGGTTCTTATTAACTCATATGTCACAGTTGTAATATTAACTGGTTATTTTTGTTTATAGTTTTATGAATTTTTTGTATACAACATCATGTAAAAGACATTGGAACATGTAGTAGTTATGGTAGCATAGGAGGATGAAAAAGATGGATGTCCTTCTGAAAAGGAAATATACATAAGGTAAGAAATAAACTACACAAGTTTTCATTCTTAATGTGATGTGTAAGAACTGTTTACTGACTTTGTAGTGAACAAACAAATGCATTTGCGATAATTCGAACCAGAATTAGTCATCTTACAGAGCTTACATTGTTTCTTTTCTTTTACTCCATTTTTCCTGAAACAATCAAGTATTAATCCCTAGTGATGATCCAATCACCTCCATGTAGAAGCCTGTACATACTACTTACGTCTTGAGAAGGCCTATACTTAACTTAGGACTCAAGAGTTGTAGAGAGGAAGTAAGAGAATGCTGCCCCAGGTTCATGGTTGGCAGGAGGATCCCTACCGACCCTGAACAATGTCATGTATGTAGTCTTTGTTCCGCATTAATTAATCGTAATGAAGTAAAAACTATCATTTTATTCCTATAGTAAAGAAAAAATAGTACCAAGAGCTTGGGTTTCTTATTAGGATTGGGTCTCCACAATGATGCAGGATTAATGCTTTCTCCCATGGGATTGCATATATATTGTTAGTCCATATGTAAGTCTGCAAAAAAAAATATTTTTCTTTCCTCTAAAGCTTAAGCAATACGTGTTTTCTTTCTAATTTTTGTCATCTGCATCTGTTCTACAGATCAAGGTGAGTACTTCTGTTTCTAAGATTTGAAGCACTGTTTCTTTATATAGTGTCCTGAAACATTACAACGACCATATGATGCCACTTATGTAAGTCAAGCTTTATACTTATCATGTTTGATCTATTTTATATGTTAGGGCTTGTATACATGAATACACTTGGTAGTATCGGTAATCAATTGATAACGTTATTTATATATTTCGCGAGCTAGCTTACATTCATGTTGTTTCGGGGGTCTGCAATAGAGATGTAAAGCCACATATTGGTGAGAATGAAAAAGTTTATCACAATATGTGAACCAATTGTTAATGATTCATAATTTCTTTTTGGGTAGTTTTATGTTAAATATGTGAATAGTTAACTGCATAATATTTGTTAGTTCACGAAACTGCATGATATTTATAAGTTCAAGACACAATAAATGCATAATTTGCTAGCCAACTATCACAATATTGGAAAAAAAAACAATTTCTTTTAAGTATAAACTTCAAGGTATTAAACACAAATTCCTCTGCAAGTTGTTGTAAAAGAGAACACACTTGAATGTTTTAATGAGCACTTGCATGTCTTGTCATTTGGTTAACATTGGGTTCCACTCTTGAAGTTTATGTTAAACGTGCACCTTATTTTGGTCTTTTAAATAGGTTCTCATGCTTATTGGTTATTTTTGTTTTTGAGAACAAGTGCATGATACTTTACTGTTGCCCTGGAACGAACCCAGGACTTCTCCTTCCCCTCCAACGACTGAACAGTTGGGTTGCCCAACCTTTGGCTCTTTTAAAATCCTATTTTGTTGAACTTGAAAATCATTATAACAAGAAACTGAAGCCTGCCATAATGGGTTAAGAATTCTTGGCGTCAAGCTCCCTTAGTGCATGGGCTTGGGAGGCTCAAGATGTACGCAATATTATACCCAATCTATCATAGCCGATCTTAAGAAATATAGTAAAATAACTTAAAAATTGCTAATAATACTTGGTGTAGATCTGGCAGGTCTTCTAACAAACTTGGACATCATAGGATGGTGCAAAGAGGCAAAAGTTTACTTAGAGCTAAATGTTACTCTTCTAATTTCACATTTTCGTAGCCTTGCTTATATATCTCCAGGCTTATTGAATATCTATTCAGAAGGAGGATTTAATTCTATTTCAAATTTTGGTATGCTATCAACATCTGTAGAAATTTGATTTCTTGATCTTATTGTAACTTTGGTGAAATTTTGTATGTTATATAATAACCTAATTAATGTCATATTTGTGTTTATTCTTCCCAAAAACATGTTGTGGTATTATGTAAATCTATGCTATTAAAAACCATCTTAATTGTACATTTTTTGTCGTATGTGATTAATGAAGTAGAAGTATTCTAGCCCTGATCTAGCATACATCTATATCAGGGGGGGGCATATTCATTCCAAGTAAGCACTCCAAGAAGAAATTAAGGATTGTATATATCTAGTACCAAGCAGTGATGATTTGAGAGCATTATTTTGATGCATATGCAGACTCTCCTAAATGAATAAGTTTTGGCTTCTTACTTTTTCCTTCTTCAGGGAGGGTATGTTTCTCACACGTTTAACTCTGGTTGCTCTAAAAGTTAGAACTGTTGACACAAATATTATGGTGAAGGGGCTTCAGGTTTAGAGCAAGGTTCACACTATCGGCCGCTATAATACGTATCAGTCGTATGTTATCAGTTTTAGATACCTACCCGTACTTAAAAATCTCGACACACAGTAAAATCATTTGTAAAGTTGTATACTATAAGTTAAACAAGAAACAAACCTTTATCTCAAAATTTAAAGTCGTATACTTTAAATTCAAAATGTTAATGCATCTTATTATTATTTCTCTCGTGCCAACTTTGTTTAAAGCAAGCAAAATAAACAATAATATCCATTGTGGGTGAACAATTCAACGATGTCAAATATTATTACATTCAAAACTAAAGAGAAACAACAAATAATACATAAGATTACACTTAAATGTATAAAATCTTTCTTATCCAGTTTAAAATTTTTTATTTTTTTTGGCTTTTTGAACCAAGAAATCCAGAGCTCCGATCCGAAACTGTCGGAACTATTAAAACCGGTGATATACTCAGCTTCAGTCATTGATAATGGTTCTTACTAAACCAAGATAATAGAGCTTTACCTAAAAAATGACAAGTATTGCAGGTACTTTTACTATCAACTTTGCATCCAGCAAAATCAATATTAGAGTACCCAATTAGGTGAAATGATATCGTTTTGGGATACCATAAGTCGACATTAGAAGTACTCTTAAGGTATCAAAAGATATACTTAACTGCATATAAGTATTATTCCTTAGGGTTAGCTTGATATCTAGTACATATACAAATGCTAAACTGATATCAGGTCGACTAGCAGTTAAATATAATAAACTTCTAATCATAGCTCGATACTTATGTTGGTCGACTGGTTTGCCACTTTCATCAATATCAAGCTTGGTTGATGTAGCCATCGGAGTCTCGATAGGCTTTGCATTATCGAAGTAAACTTTTTCAACAAGTCCTTCGTGTGATTAGGTTGATTGATGAAGGTTCCCTGAGTGCGTTGTTTAATTTGTAGTCCGAATAAGTAGTTCAGCTCTCCCATCATACTTATTTCAAACTCACTCTACATACACTTAGCAAATTCTTGACATAATAGTTCATTAATAGAACAAAAAATGATGTCATCTACAAAAATTTGCACTAATAGAATGTCAGCATTTGAAGACATAATAAATAGAGTTATATCAACTCTTCGTTTTGAAAAACTATTTTTAAGTAGAAAAGAACTTAGGCGATAATACCAAGTTCGAGGAACTTGTTTGAGTCCATAGAGTGCCTTACTTAACTTAAAAATATGATCGAAAAATTTGAAATCTTCAAAGCCCGTGGGTCGTTTAAAAAACATTTCTTTATAAAACTATTCAAAAATGCACTTTTCACGTCGATTTGAAAAAAGTT
This sequence comes from Iris pallida, assembly GCA_029216955.1. Classification (NCBI taxonomy): domain Eukaryota; kingdom Viridiplantae; phylum Streptophyta; class Magnoliopsida; order Asparagales; family Iridaceae; genus Iris; species Iris pallida. The sequence continues at coordinate 3,074,834 of JANAVB010009595.1, forward strand.
TAGAATCGTAAAAATATGCAAATGCACAAAACATGTGGATCTAATCTAGCAACAAGAGCATAAGTCTCCTCATAATCATTTTTTTCTTGATTATAACCTTGAGCCACTAGACGAGCTCTAGCTACTAGACGAGCTCTATTGTGTAGAACTTATCCATTCTCACTAAGTTTAATTCGAAACACCCAATTGGTACAAATTATAGATTGATCAATAGATTTCGGAACAAGTTTCCAAACTTAAGTTTCCCTTGCATGGCATAAATCCAAAATTTATCTAGAAATGCATCTGCTAATGATTTAGGTTCTACCCGAGAAATGAATGCAATATTTGTAGCTATATCTCTGTGTGAAGAACGTGTACCTACTCCCTCTGATACATTACCTACGACAATAGTCTCTGTATGGTCAGGCATGATTTTTATTTTCTTTGGTAGACTCTCCAGATAATCTTTGTCAGTAGCAACATCTTCACTTACCATGGGTGTTTTTCTTACGTCTTTATCATCACTGTCACTTGCTATATGACTATTGATCTTATCAAATAAAACATCAATTGGTTCTACAACAATCATATACTTCTTGTTAAAAACTCTATATCCTTTACTCTTGGCTGTATAACCAAGGAATATTCCTTCGTCTGCCTTAGAGTAGAACTTACCCAAGTTATCCTCGGTGTTAAGGATAAAACAACAACATCGAAAAACTTTAAAATAAAAAATATTTGGAATGCGATTAAACCATAATTCATATGGTGTGTTCTTCGATATAGGTCAAATTAGCAGCCTATTTAAGACATGAAAAGCTATCAACTTTAGCCCAAACATATTTTGAAAGATTATGCTGGTTTAGTATGACTCTAGCCATATGACTTAGAGTTCTATTCTTTTGCTCCACAATACCATTCTGTTGGAGAGTTCTAGGACAAGAAAACTTGTGCAAAAAACTATTTGTGTCACAAATCTTTTTAAAATTTGTATTTAGGAATTTGCCTGTATGATCACATCGGATAATCATGAAACCTTTTTAATATTTTACTTTTTTGCAGAAAATCTCAAATTTAAAAAGTGCATCGCTTTTGTTTGATAAAAAGAAAATCCATATATATCGAGAGAAATCATCAATAATAACAAAAACATAGAGTTTACCACCAAGGCTGGCGACTCTATTAGGTCCAAATAAATCTACATGAATCAACTATAAAGGTCTAGAAGTATTACAACATTGTTGGATTTAAAAGAAGATCTGGTTGCTTTGTTTTTCTCATAGTCAGCACATACCATGCCTATTTTGATTGATATTTCTGGTAGTCCTTTTACCAATTTCTTCATTGATTGTCTTGGAATGATATCCATGTTTGCATGTCTTAGTCTCATATGCCATAGCCAACTTTCATCTTGGCTAACTACTAGGCACTTTCCTGTACTATTAGTACTTTCTAAAAAGAATACATAAATTTTGTCCTTCCTGATTCCTTCATAAACTAGACTACCAGTAAACATATCATATATAGAATATTTGTCTTTAAAAAATTAATACCATAACCATTGTTGGCAAGATGACTAATGCTTAACATGTTATATTTGTTGGTCCATTCCTAAATGGTTACACCCGATTTTGATAAATCAACAATGACTTAAGTCAATACACAAAATATACAAACTGCTGTTAACATTTTAGGTCAAGTGAAATCAATATCAAAAGTATACTACAACATCTAGAAGCGTGTCAATCATCATTTTGAAGCGTTCATGTATTGGAATTGGTCTGATTCATTTTATAATTTATTATGTATTTTTATATTTATTGAGCCTAGGATACAATTATAAAATCTAATTGATATTACAAGCTTAGGTTATCCATAGTCCACCTATCTAAAAAGCCTACATATCCACCAAAAAATTTTATTCCAAAAATATTACATATCTTATATAAAAATAATTGGACCAAACATTCTTCTAAGTACTGGATGAACTTAGACAGAAATCTGGCCGAGTTCGAACCGAGTTCGGTCAGTTCAAATTCAAATGTTTCTTGCCTCCAAATCTGCATGCAACGTTCGTTTGCAAAATCTTTGCATCCAAACTCTGTCCGAACTCTGTCCGAGTTCAGTCCTCAAAAACACCTATAAATAGAAGAGAATTTTTTATTTCAAATCACTCATTAATTCATCTTCTCTTCTCTCTATCTATATCCAATAGTGTTTTCATTGATCTAAAGCTTTCACACTCCACCTATACGGCTCTTAGCTAAAGCCAGAAACATCTATGTGATTTAGAGTCTTTGGTTGCCAGAGTTGTAAAGAGGTCGTTCAAGATCAGAACACATTTCTATTTTCGGAGCCGGTCGTGCGCTCGTCGCCAAGAACAATGTTGTGAAGTCGATCGTGCACTTGTCACTAAGCACAGTGTTTTAAAGGGACTGCAAGCTCTCAATTAGCTTGTGAATAGTAGATTAACAGCAGGCAAGAGTACCTGCGACTGGATTAGTCCTTCAATAGGGAAACCAGTATATATTACGATGTCGACTGAGTTTGATTCTCTGATCTCTTGCTACATTTATTTACTGTCTTTTTTACTGCCATAGTTATCTGCTTTTAAATTTTCAATTGGTGATTTTTTTCTACACTCGCACTCAATCTATTCACCCCCTCTAGAGGTGCTCAATGGTACTACAATTGGTATCAGAGCAGGTTATATTCTAATATAACAACCTCAAAGAGTATATATGGCAGCCATGAAATCAATATTCAACGGCGAAGGGCAATCCACAAATAGACCCCCACTATTTGATGGAACAAACTATACTTACTGGAAAATACGAATGACATTCTTTTTAAAGTCTCTTGACTTTGATCTTTGGTCTATAGTTATTGACGGTTATAAGAAATCGGCACCTACAGTAGTTGATGGCATACTTGCAGACAAGCCTCACAATAAATATACAGAGGCAAAAAAAGCAAATGCTGGTCTAGATGTACGTGCCATCAACACACTGTTCTGTGCAATTGAAAATACGGAGTTTAATCGAGTTTCAACCTGTAAGACGTCTCATGAGATTTGAAAACTTCTTGAGATAACTCATGAAGGTATTTCACAAGTAAAGGAATCAAAAATCAGCAGACTAACACAGGAATATGAATCTTTTAAAATGAAACCCGACGAGTCAATTACACAGATGTTCACTCGTTTCCTTGATATTACTAATCTTTTGCAATCTCTTGGTAAGGATTACAGTAATCACGAGAAGATCATAAAAGTGCTACAGGCTCTAACCAAGAACTGGAATCCAAAGGCAACTGCAATTGTTGAAGAAAACGATCTCAACACCATGACTCTAGAAACACTTATGGGCAAGCTAATGACCCATGAGCTGCATCTACAAGAATTTGAAGAAGATACTCCAAAAGAGAAATCAATCGCCTTCAAAGCTCAAGCCAAAAGATCAACATGTAAAGATTCTGATGAAGAATCATCCAATGGTGATGAACAAGCCCTACTAGTGAAGAATTTCAAAAAATTCTTATAGTTTAGGAAATCAAACAAAAAGAATAAAGATGTCCATGAATGCAATAAAGAAGAAACAATCTGCTTTGGATGCAAGAAGTCAGAGCATATGAAGAAGGACTGCCCAACTCCAAAGAAAAGCAATCCATATGATAGATCAAGATCAAGCCGAAGAACAACAACTGGTCGAAAGTATGCAAATACAAGTATCTAGCATGGAAGTGATGCTAGTGAATCAGAGGAAGAAGATAAACCCTGCAGCACTACAAATATCTGTCTTATGGCTTTTGATAAGGCATCCTTAAATCTTTTGTTTGATAATTTTACTTTCGATGAGTTAGAAAATGCCTTCAGCGAACTACTTGAAGAACACAGAAATGTGCTTGATAAGTATAAGCAATCTCGAAAAGAGGTTAAGGCATGCACAACCGAAGTAGCTAGACTGTCAAGTCTCATTGAAGACATTAAAGAGACATCTACTACTAGTAACACGAAAGAGATAGCCAAGCTTAGAGTAGACTATCATGAGGCTATCCTCAAAATTGAAAAGAAAGAAAGAGACTATGTCAAGATACAAGAGTTAAATGACATAGAGAAGAAGAAGCACTTAGTCACAAAGAAAAGACTCATTGATATGACTGCTAAATATGAAGAGTCTTATGCGGTTTCTAAAAGGTTAAAAATTAAGTTAGACAAACGGGCTATACCTGTGACACAGCCTAAATTTAGACCTAATTCTAAGCATACACCTAAGAGGACTAAAACACAGAAAGCACGTAAGAAACATGAATATCACTATGCTTTCACATATAGATTTTCAAAGAAAGCACATATGCATGTCAACACAAAATCAACTAACACGCTATCAAAACTTACTTACACGTACTGTGATACTCATAGGCACATATCACACTATTGTCTGGCAAGAAAGCTTGTTGACAATCACACACTGATTTGGAGACCTATGACTAATCAATATGGACCCTTCAGTAAATGGGTACCAAATCATCTACTTGTTTTGTATGTGGACCTTCAACCCTCTCATGCTAAAAGCAATTGGATCCTCGATAGCGATGTTCGCGGTACATGACTGGTGATGCATCTTTTTTTGCCACGCTATCGATGAAGAAAGAAGGATACGTCTCCTTCGGAAGCAACCTGAAAGGTGATATTATTGAAAATGACATTGTTGGTATATCTTCTTGTCCTGTAATAAAAGATGTTTGTCTAGTTACAGAATTGAAATATAACCTTCTGAGTGTAAGTTACTTGGCAGATAATGGTTATGGTATCAATTTTGTTAAAGACAAATGTACAATATATGATATGTCATCTGGTAATCCAGTATATAAAGGGAATAGAGAAGACAATATTTATGTTTTCTTTCTAGAAAGTACTAATAATGCAGGAAGATGCCTAGTCGCAAACTTAGATGAAAGCCGGCTATGGCATATGAGGCTAGGACTTGCTAATATGGACACTATCTCACGACTAAGCACTAAAAAGCTGGTAAAATGACTCTCTGAGATACCGTTCAAGAGAGATATGGTATGTGCTGACTGTGAGAAGAACAAAGCAACTAGGTCTACATTTAAATCCATCAACGCTGTAAGTACTTCAAGACCCTTGCAGTTGATACATATGGATTTATTTTGTCCTAGTAGAGTCGCTAGTCTTAGGGGTAAGCTCTACGCTTTTATTATTGTTGATGATTTCTCTCCTTTTACTTGGGTTTACTTTTTATCAAACAAAAGTGATATAATTTTTGAATTTTAGATATTTTTGTAAAAAGGTACAAAATGAAAAAAGCTTCATTATTACTCGTATTCGAAGTGATCATGGTGGCGAATTCATAAATAATGATTTCAAAAAGTTTTGTGATGATATAAGATATTAACACAAGTTTTCCTGTCCTAGAACTCCTCAACAGAATGGTGTTGTGCAGCGGAAGAACCGTACTCCAAGCTAGATGGCTAGAGTCATACTGAATCAGTATAATCTTCCTAAATACTTTTGGGCAGAAGCTGTTAGTACAGCCTGTCATGTTTTAAATAGGGTGTTAATTTGACCTATATCGAAGAAAATACCTTATGAACTTTGGTTTGAAAGGATTCCAAATATTTCCTATTTTAATGTTTTTGGATGTCGTTGTTTTATCCTGAAGACCAAGGACAACTTGGAAAAGTTCGACTCTAAAGCAGATGATGGGATATTTCTCAGCTATGCTGCTAAGAGTAAGGGATATAGAATTTTGAATAAAAGATCTATGATTGTTGAAGAATCCATTAAAGTTACTTTTGATAAGCTCAATAGTCACAGATCTAGCGACAGTGATGATGAAATTGTATAAGCTAGAACAGATAAAAGTCATGTAGAAGATCTGACTCAAAGATTCGAATCATTGAAGTTCTTGCCAGATCATCCAGAGACGCTCGCTATAGGTGATATATCAAAAGGTGTAAGTACACGCTCTTCTTAGAGAGATATTGTAATAACAGCTAATGTAGCTTTCATTTCACAACTAGAACCTAAGAATGTCGCAGATTAATGATGAGTTTTGGATTGATACCATGCAAGAGGAACTTAATCAAATTGAGAGAATCCAAGTTTGGGAACTCGTTCCTAAACCTATTGGTCAATCGATAATTGGTACTAAATGGTTGTTCCGAAATAAATTATGTGAAGATCGACAAGTTCTACGCAACAAAGCTCGTCTAGTGGCACAAGATTATAATCAAGAAGTATGTATTGAATATGACGAGACATATGCTTCAGTTGCTAGACTAGAAGCTATTCGCATATTTTGTGCATATGCATGTTTTAATAATTTTAAATTATTTTAAATAGACGTGAAAAATGCATTTTTAAACGAATTTTTGAAAGAAGAAGTTTTTGTGAAACAATCCCCTAGTTTTGAAGATTTTCAAAAACTTGATCACGTTTTCAAACTTAAGGAAGTACTTACAGGCACCTCGTGCTTGGTATGAACACCTAAGTGCCTTCTTAATTGAAAATGCTTTAAAAAAAGGAAGAGTTGATACTACTTTATTTATCAAGTTTTTAGATGATGATATTTTTCTTGTGCAAATATATGTTGACGACATCATATTAGGATCTACTAATAAAAAACTTTGTCAAGAGTTTGCTAAGTGTATGCAGAGTGAATTTGAGATGAGTATGATAGGAGAGCTCAACTTCTTCCTAGGACTTCAGATCAAACAACACTTAAAAGGAACATTCATCAATCAAGCTAAATATACAAAGGACATACTGAAAAATTATGACTTCGACAATGTAAAGCCAATAGAAACTATAATGGCTACATCAACAAAGCTTGACACTGATGAAAGTGGTAAACTTGTCGACCAGCGTAAGTATCAAGGTATAATTGGTAGTTTATTGTATTTAACTGCTAGTAGCCCTAATATTATGTTTAGTGTCTATATTTGTGCACGATATCAGGAAAATCCTAAAGAATCATACTTATGTGCCATTAAGCGTATCTTCCGATACCTTAAGGAAACTTCAACAGTCGGCTTATGGTATCCTAAAACCAAATCCTTTAACCTGATAGGTTACTCAGATGCAAATTTTGTAGGATGCAAAGTAGACCGTAAAAGTACCAGCAGTACATGTCATTTCTTAGGAAAAGCGTTAGTCTTATGGTTTAGCAAAAAACAAAATTCTGTAGCACTATCAACTACCGAGGCTGAGTATATCGCCACATGACGATGTTGTGCTCAAATTTTGTGGATAAAGCAAACCTTAGAAGACTATAATCTGCACTACACTAAGATTTCTATTTATTGTGACAACACTAGCACTATTAAACTGACTAAGAATCCTGTATATCACTCACGCACAAAGCACATAGAGATTTGTCATCATTTTTACGTAGTCACCAACAATACGGGGATATTTGCTTAGAATTTGTTGATACAGATCATCAACTAGCAAACATTTTCATAAAACAATTGGCTGAAGACTGCTTTAACAATCTGCGTCGAGAGCTCGACATACTTGAATTTTCAGATTCATAATGTAATATGATTCGTAAACCAATTTATAACTCAAAACTTTGAACTTTATTAATGGACGTTATTTTGGGTACAAGCCGAAAGGGTCCTTCTATTATACATGCATAAATAGCCTGAAGCGACATAGTGTACTAGTCTTCGGACTACCGCTAGCTGGGATCCGGCCCCTACAGCTAACCCAATGTAATAGAAATTATTAAATGAAGAAGTATGAATGTTATACATTAAAGTTTATCAATTATACAACATTAATGACATTTGAAATACAAGTAGCAGAACTCGAACCGTGTTCGGATGGATCCGGTACGAATTTCTAGAGTACCAGCAGCCGGCCCTAGCCTATATATATTTCATTTTTACCTCCTTCTTTCACCATCTCATAAACTGAGAGCCTTCTCAAAGTAAAATTTTACTACTTCTTAGCTTTCCTCCTCCCTCCGTCGCAGATCTTCGTAGCTCAGAAGCAGTGTTCTCCTTCCACTCTCAATCTCTTTGAGGTATTCTCTCTTTTTAAATTCAATTCTTATGGCACCCAAACTCCACCACAAGAGGAAGAAACCATCTTCCAAGAGTGGTTCTCATGCTGGATCCTCCTCCACTGAGTATGAACCAGTTAGCATTTTTAGTCCCGCTCGTCCTACCGACGATAATGACTATAATTTTGGACTTTTCCCATCTGCAGACTTTTCTATTGCCTGGTTTGACAACTTTTGTTATAGAGATATTTGTCCCGGTCGTTATGTAAATTTTACTATATTTTTTGAGTATGTCACTACATTTGAAAATCTCTCTTCGTGACTTTTTTGAGACCGCCGACAATATATATGATAATGTCGTTCGCATGTTTTACTGTAAATTACAAGTTGTAGAAAGCGGTATTTATTCATGTGTTGGAGGTAGAGAAATTGAATTCAACTCTACAGATGTCAATAAATTTTTTCACATGCTTGACGTAGGTGAAGCCCTAGTTGACATCAATCATGTCCAATTTCCTGAGGGCATGACTCTAGATTCTTTCAAGGTCGCCGTGTGTCATCCTCATCCTATTCCTAGAAATGGCAGGGTGTACTCACGACACCTTAATCAAAAAATTTATGAGTTAGATTGTTTTGTGTTCTCTGCTTTGCTTCCCAAAACGGGATCTTCAGATGAGGTCACATTTTTTGAGATGTCTGCTATGTATTACCTGTATTTTGGTGTCACTTTCTCTGTCCCCAAGACTTTCATTGCTTGGATTATTAGCTGTAGGAGGATGGGGTGCAACCTCTTGTACTCCATACACTTGGCTATGATCTTTAGACATCTTGGAGCTGATCTCTCTTAGTGTCCTTTCTCTTCTACTACTTCTGAGTTAAGTAGATCCAGGACTTATCCTAATCCACCTCCTCTACCTGGTGCTGAACTTGCTGCTCCGGTTCACGCTAATGATCCTCAGGCTCCCGCCCCTGCTGTTCTACCTGCTGCTCCTGATTTTGACCCTGGTTTCTATTAGCGATTTGATAAGTTCGTTGCCCTCTCAGTGCAATGTCATCAGCGCTTTGATGACTTTGTTGCATTTTCTGTACAACATCATCAGAGCTATATTGATGCTGAGTTCTGCCACATCTTTCAGGCTCAGGTGGTGCTGAATAGCCTTGCCGATATCCACTGGAGCTTATCTCATGATCCCACTCATCCAATTCAGATGACTCGTTACCCCGAGTTTACTGGACCGAGGTTCGATGATGAGGCTACTTTCACTCACTTCGATCCTACCATGGCCTACTTTCCACCGGATGCTCCTGGAGGTGATGATACACCGCTGTGATGTGGGACTTCAGTTGGTTTTCATGGATGCTACAGCTAGATGATGATCGTCGTAGTTTTTTTTCTTTTATTTGTTGATGTATTGGTCTAAACTGATGAGTTAGACTTTTTACATTTGTTTTGACATTCATTTACTTTTGAGTTATGACTGATTATGATTATGTTAGTTGCACTTCAGTTGATTTTCTTATATCAGATTTTAGTTGTGTTACTGCTTCTCTTAGTTCATTTTTTTATGAAATTTGTTAACTGTGAAATTACTCTGTCTCTGTATTTGTTAAATGCTGAACATTGTTGGCTTCACCCATTACGGGGGAGCCGAAACATTTTGAACATGACAAAGGGGAAGAAATAGCACTTACCAAAATAATTTTTTTTCAAAAGCTACACAGAATAAATTAGGTATTTTATTTCAATCAAATATTTTCAGATATATTTTGGTATAGACTAAAGTTTGTCATTTATCAAAATGGAAGAGATTGTTGGCCCATTCCTAAATGGTCACATCCGATTTTGATAAATCAACAATGACTTGAGTCAATACAAAAACTATACAAACTACTGCTAACATTTCAGGTCAAGTAAAATCAATATCAAGAGTATACTACAACATCTAGAATCGTGTCAATCATCATTTTGAAGCGTTCATGTATTAGAATCGGTATGAGTCATTTTACAATTTATTATTTATTTTTTATCTTTATTGAGTCTAGGATACAATTGTAAAATTGACTGGATATTACTAGCTTAGGTTATCCACAGTCCACCTATCTAAAAAGCCTACCTATCTACCAAAATTCCTTATACCAAAAATATTACATATCCTACACAAACAGAATTGGACCAAACATTCTTCTAAGTACTGGATAAACTTAGACAGAACTCTGGCCGAGTTCGATCCGAGTTCGGACCGAGTTCGGTCAGTTCAAATTCAAATGTTTGTTGCCTCCAAATCTGCATGCAACGTTCGTTTGCAAAATCTTTGCATCCAAACTCTATCCGAGTTCGGTCCTCAAAAACACCTATAAATAGAAATAAATTGCTCATTTCAAATCACTCATCAATTTATCGTCTCTTCTCTCTATCTATATCCAATAGTATTTTCATTGATCTAAAGCTTTCACACTCCACCTATGCATCTCTTAGCCAAAGCCAGTAACATCTACGTGATTTAGAGTCTTTGGTTGTCAGACTTGTAAAGCAATCGTTCAAGTTCAGAACACATTTCTGTTTTCAGAGTCGGCCGTGCGTTCGACGCCAATTACGGTGTTGTGAAATCAGTCGTGCACTTGTCACCAAGCACGATATCGTAAAGTGACTGCAATCTTTCAATTAGCTTATGAATATTAGATTAACAGCAGGCAAGAGTACCTGCGACTGGATTAGTCCTCCAAGTGGGAAACCAGTATATATTACGGTGTCCACTGAGTTTGATTCTCTGATCTCTTGCTATATTTATTACTGTCTCTTTTCACTGCCATAGTTATCTGCTTTTCAATTTTTAATTGGTGATTATTTTCTACTGCACTCGCACTCACTCTATTCACCACCCCTCTAGAGGTGCTCAACTGTCCTATAATATTTTAATATTGTTACCAGATAAACGACTATTATTACTGGATAAGGAGATATACCAACAGTACTATTACATATTATATTACCTCTCAGATTATTTTTGAAGAAGACGTATACTTCTCTTTTCATCGATAGCGTCATAAGTAATGATGCGTCACCTGTCATATGCCACGAACATCCGCTATCGAGAATCGATTTGATTCTAGCATGGGAGGGTTATCCTACATACAAAATGAGTAGATATGACCTTTGGTACCAATTTTTTTGAGGGTCCAACATTGTTAGCTTTGGGTATCCAGTTATATTTAATCATGTCTACTATCTTTCTTATTTTATAATACTATGATATGTTCCCGTATTGACCACAGTATGTGCAGATAATTCCAGAGTGAATGTCCTTTACTTTTGTACAAATACGAGTCTTTTATGTCTTCCATGGATACTTGTAAGTGAAAGCATGATTGTGTGAAACATGTGGCTTGTATGATTTCTTTGACCGTGTCTTATTTGGTATAAACTGTGTAGTAGGACATATCTTAGGCAGTGTAACAGGAACAACCTGTTTGCCTAATTTTATCTCTAACTGTTTAGAGATTGAATAAGCTGCTACATCTTTTTCAGTCACATCTTTCAGGTTTTGTTCAGTATCTATTCTTAATCTCTTCTTAGAATCATATAAAAGAAGTACTTTTCCATAGTCCATCTCTCTCTGATCAACTGTGCATTGGGCTTCATGAAGACTTAGCTTAATATTAGCCTATTCTTCTGTATTGCCTGAGGCGGATGTCTTCTTTATTTCTTGTAATAATTTAGACAATCTAGCTACTTCTGTTGTGTATGCTTTTATCTCTTTTCAAGATTGGTTATACTTATCTAACACAACTTCGAGTTCGTTATGTAAATCGCTAAAATCCTCAGAGAGTTCATCAAAAGGAAAATCATCATATAGAAGGTTATCTGATACCTGATCAAATGCCATTAAGCAGACATTTGTAAAGCTGTTATGTCTTTCTTCCTCTTCTGATTCACTAGCCTCGCTTTCATGCCATATGTTTGTATTTGCATACTTACGATTAGTTGTTGACTTTCGGCTTGATCGTTCATATCAACTGCTCTTCTTGGCTATTAGGAAGTCGTTCTTTATATGCTCGATCTTTTTGCATCCATAACATATTGTTTCTTCTTGATTGCTTTCTTGGACATCTATTTTCTTTTAATTTGATTTCTCAAGTCTCAAGAACTTTTTGAAGTTTTTGACCAGTAGGGCTTGTTCATCACCATCTGACTCTTCATCATCAGTATCTTCACCTGAGAATCTCTTAGCTTGTACTATAAAGGTGATATATTTTTCTTTCGTGGTCGTCTCTTAAATGTCTTGTAAGTCAAGCTCATGAGTTTACCCATCAACATCTATAGTTACAATGTTGTGAGATCATTTTCTTCAACGATTGCTATTGCCTTCGGGTTTCAATTCTTGGTTAGTCCCCTAAGCACCTTCCTGACCTTTTTATGGTTGCTGCAATCTTTACCAATAGAAGATATATGATTAGTTATATCAAAAAAATGTGTGAACATTTGTGTGATTGACTCATTTGGTTTTATCATGAAAGCCTCATATTCTTGTGTTAGTCTACTGATCTTGGATTCTTTTATTTGTGAAGTATCTTCATGAGTTACCTCAAGAAGTTTCCAGATCTCATGTGAAGTAGTTTATGTAAATACTCTATTAAACATAGTCTTACCAATAGCATAAAATAATACATTGATCGCTCTTGCATCAAGACTGTTTTGTGTCTTTTCAGAATTCATGTATCTATCATGTGGCTTGTCCACATGATTACCATCAATCACTATTCTTGGTGGTTTTTTATAGCTGTCTATAGCTATCGACCGAAGATCGAAGTCAAGTAATTTCAAAAAGAAACTCATTCGTGTTTTCTAATATGTATAGTTTGTTCCATCAAATAGTGGGGGTCTATTTATGGATTACTCTTCACCTGTGAATATAGATTTCATGGCTGCCATATATATATACAACTTAGAATGTTATATTTGTATGTAACCTGCTCCGGTACCAATTATAGGAACGTTGAGCACCTTTAGAGGGGTAAATAGAGAGCGTGTGTGCAACAGAAATATAATCACTAATTAAAAGTTCTAAGCAGTATCACAGGTGTATAGTAATGAGCAAACTATGAAATTTAAAATCAGGGAGTAAAGAGCAACAGAAAAGAAAACTAATGACACATCGATGTATACTGGTTTTCCTCTGAGAGGACTAGTCTAGTCTCGAGTACTCTTACTTAATGTTAATCTATTATGGCACAAGCTTTAACAGAACGCTTGTAGTTCCTTACAACCATGAGTTTTTATCCGAAGGACTCGCAGCTTCAACTACGACAAACTTGAAAACTGGAACGTTTTCGGAGAGCCTTCTTTATAACTCGAACAACCATACTCTAGATTGAAACGGAATGGCACTTGGCTTGGCTAAGAGTCATGAAAGGCTAGATATGAAGGTGAATAGCTCTGGAATGCTTCTAAATAGTGGGAAAAGAGAATAATGGATGAATGATTTGGAATAATTTTTTTTCTCTATTTATTGTATTTTTTAGGGTAGAACACAGGAAGAGATCGGGTCCATAAATTTCGTAATTCGAAAAGTGGTTACAAATATTCAGCAAGACCAAACTGATCTGGAAACAGATTAGTAAAACTCGGACAGAGTTCGGGTCGAACTCGGGTAGATTTCTCATATGAATATCTGTTCAAAATATTATATGGACTTTTTTATGTCTATTGGATATGGGTTTGATATAGGATTGGTATATATGCAGGCTTTTGAATGTGGAGTTTAGAAAGCCAATTGCCAATCCAATCAACCTTGCACTTTGTCTAGAGTCTTTTTTTAATCAAAACGGCCTTTTCCAATATTTATAGAATAAACGAAAGTGACTACTAGCATTGGAAGATGGCCCGGGGCACCTACAAAACTTGACATAACTGAAAAAGAAAGATGGACGAGCCAAAGAGGCTGGAGGGGTGTAAGGAAAAACCCTGCAGCTTGCAAAATATGTATGACCAACAGTTTGAAGAGGATAAAATAAGGCAAACACAGTAACCATAGTTAGCGGCTATAAGAGGAGCTTCCCAAGTTCGAGGTCAGCGCCTTTTGAGCGGGAAGAGGGAGGTCGATAGTGTGGGAAAAGATCTGATCTTCTTTAGATATGAGTGCTAAAGTCGATAGAGCTTGTGCCATGCCGTTGTCTCCTTTAGGGGCCAACAAGAGGCTGGAAGCGGAGGGGATGTTATTCTTGGTGTTTCTGACTTTATAAATAAGCTTCCATAGTGTATATTTTCGGACAGGGCATTTATGAGATGGAGTCAGTTTCTATGGTGTTGAGGTTACGTTGTTATCCTTTGCGAGATTAATGCCCAGGTTGAGAGCGTCCAAGGCAGGCATTTCATGGGTGTCGGGAGTCCAAAATTTGGAGATAGCAATAATCATATGGCCATTAGAGTCACGAATGATACCACCACCCCTGGCGTCGGTATTAGCTTTGGAGCCGCTAATATTTAGCTTGTTGCCATGGGCGGCAGGTCTCCAACTGCCTCTCATGGAAGTCAAAGCAACAAGAGCACTCTCACCATGAGGAGACTTACAAAAAGCTATCGAAGTGAATTGCAAGCAAGACGAGACCTGACTGATGATATCATGGCTGTTGGGCTCATGACTGATGATATCATGACTGAGAGGTTGCATGCGAGTCGGCGACCTCATCTGGGATTCCTTCATATATTCTGGACGACTCCGAGCCTGGGTGGGCTGCCATAAATTCTGCCAGGGCTTGACCTTTAACAGCCTTTTGTGGGACAAAGATCATATGGTAGGGGGATAATAATATTGCCCAGGTAGCGAGGCGAGAGCTGAGTGCCCCTGGTTTCGTCATGAGGACCCTGAGGGGGTTGACTCGTGAGATCACATGTATGGTTTATCCTGTGACATAGTGCCGCATCTTTTGAATGGCGAACACCAGGGTGAGGCATTCCTTTTCTACGGTGGTATATCGATGCTCTGGCTCGATCATCATTCGACTGAGGTAATATATAGCTTGTTTATGGCCTGCATCATTGTTTTGTGCTAGCAGAGCGCGAGGGAATGCTCCATTGCTCGTACATAGAGCAGAAATGGTTTTCCAGCAACCGGGGCCACCAGGACTAGAGGGTTCGACAAATATTCTTTGATGCTGTCGAAGGCACGCTGACATTCTTTGTCCTATACAAATGAGACGCCCTTCTTCATAAGATGGGTGAGTGGCTGACAACGCCCGGAGTGGTTGAAAATGAACCTCCTGATGTAAGCTAACCTCCCTTGGAGGCCTTGAAGTTCTCAGATATTTTTCGGGGGACCCATCTCCATGAATGCCTTTGTCTTCTCATGGTCTACCTGGATACCCTGGGCGGTGATGATAAAAACCAAGAACTTTTCGCTGGATACGCCCAAGAAGGATTTTGTGGGATTAATCTTCAGGTTGTGTGCTCGCATCAGGTCGAATACCGTCTTCAGATCCTGGAGATGGTCACCCTTACAGCGACTCTTGACGGCGATGTCATCAACATAGCACTCTACGGTCTTGCGCAAGTGATCCCTGAAGCTGATACTCATAGCTCTTTGATACGTGGCGCCAGCATTCTTTAAACCGAAAGGCATAACTGTGTAGCAGTATGTGCCAATCGGTGTTCGGAATAATGTATAATTTTTGTCGTCAGGAGAATCTTGATTTGGTTGTACCCCAAGAAACCATCCATGAATGACATGCGTTCGAAGCCGCATGTGTTGTCGATCATGATGTCTGTGATAGGGAGGGGGAATTCATCTTTGGACATGCCTCGTTTAGATTGTGAAAGTCGATGCAGATTCGAATCTTTCCGTTCTTCTTGAGGACCGGTACTATGTTGGCGACCCAGTCTGGGTGTTGCTCCTCGCGTATGAAGCTACTGGATATAAGTTTGTTGACTTCGGCTTTGATCGCATCCATGATGCCCGGGCGGAAGCATCGCTGTTGTTGTTTGACCGGCTTTGCATCTGGCCGAATGTTGAGTTTGTGAAGAGAAATATCTGGATTTAACCCTGGCATGTCTTCATAGCTCCAGGCGAACACATCAATGTATTCTTTGACGAGTTCCAGTAGCGATTCTCGCTCTTCGTCTGTCAGGCTTTTGCTAACAAAGATTGATTTTAGAGAAGAGTCGCTGCCTAGATCCACTTGTATGACCTCATCTTCAGTAGGAGGCTCTCTCTGTTCGAACCGCTTTTCCTATTGTGTATCCAGCTGTTGGGCTCACGGCTCTAACTCAAGGATTTCAGGAATGTCTTCATCTTCTTCATAAGCGTTGGCGAATGCCATGTTGACTGACAGGACTTGTCTGAATACGTCTGCGATGCTGGCATCCGAATCAGAAGTTGGTGACCCTGTTGAATGTAAATGCCAGTCGCATTCCTCATCTGAACTTTTAGGGGTCGTTGTTGGCGTAACATACCCTAATCTACATCGGATCTTGCTGTAGTAGTCCCGTGGTTTGCCAGCCGGGACTGGTAGCTTTAAAGGTAATCGTCCCCCAGTGCCGTAGTTCAAGCCTGGCGTAGTCTCCAGATCATATCCCTGTTTTTGTATGAGGTATTTGGATTGGGGGCTATAAAGATACAAAGGCAGTCTTCCAGCATTTGATTTAAGATCGACCTTCTCTATGGTGAAGGGTTGTGGGTCGTCCTTTCGGTCGAAGATGATCGGATGGTCCCCTCCCTCGATTATGCGGTAAGCATCTTCCACTGGAGTAAGCTGGTTTGCGATGTACACATTTGTCACCTGTGTGTGTAGGTGAGTGCCTATACCGTGTTCCATAGCATACATTGTACAAAGCTTATTAAGCTCGAGGTAGTTCAAAGATAGCCCTTTGTTGATGAAGTAAGGTATCTTTTCTAGCGGGATTACATCATCTGCGGAGGGAACATCAGTGTGGGCAGCCACATACTTGGCTAGCTCCGGTTCTTCTCCGGCCACCCCCTGTATAAATGTAGACTGAGGAATGACCTGGGCAGCTTGATCGTCGGAGGTTCTGCCGATGGAGCAGAACGTGGAGTCGTTGGTAAACTAGCGACCCCCAGTTTGGTACTCGATGCTGGACGGGGAGTTGTTGGCTCGGTAGAAGCCCCAGACCTTGCATCGGGGTGACGACTCTTCTTGGAAAGGCGTATCGTCATTGGCTTGTCGGAGGGGTTGAGCTTCTCCATTTGTTGTTGGCCGACTCTAGGCAGCCTGATTGTCAGTGGCTCCATTGTGGGTCTGGGCGCTTGGCCGGACCTTGGCAGCCAGATTATCATTTGCTCTTCTTGTGCCGAGAGGCTGATTGCATCCTTATGCAGAGTGGCTGTTAGGGGTGCGGACTTGCCAGGTTTGCGAGCTTGGAGGTGGATCGTCCGAGGTTCTTCTGATCCTGTGGCTGTCTCGGTACGAGATTGTGCATCTCCTTCACCAAGGTGCCTCTTCGACTTTTCGTATAGGCAGGAGTCTGAGTAGTAGGATTCGACCCCTTTGATGGGATCGATGTCGGCAAATTCTGTCCTCAAGAAGCCGCGTTTGTCGATATACTTGAAGCATTGATGCAGAGTGGAAGGCACGATCATGTAATCGTGTATCCAAGGGCGCCCCAAGAGGATGTTGTAGGAAGTGTCTGCGTCTATGACATAACAGTTTACTTCTGAGTGAAGTTCGCCAATTTGGCACTTCAAGCGAATCTTCCCAATCGGGTAGCTCCTGCCCGAATTGAAATCGCTGATGGCGGTGCTTGTTTGCGTCAGGCGCTGCATAGGAATACGGAGATGATGTAACAGACCCTTCGGGATGATGCTTATGGAAGAACCAGGATCAATGTGCATCCGATCCACCTTTACGTCGCTAATGTATCCAGTGTGATATAACGGACGATTGTACAGGTTGGTTTTGATGAGCATATCCTGCGGAGTGAAGATAATGTTGGGCATCGCTCCCGTGCAAGCGCTGTCTTGGAGATCTGCCGGCGGGCTCTCTCCCGTTAGGTTGACCTGAGCCAGATAGGCGTCGGCATTCTGGAGTGCATCACTCAAAGCCGTACGAACATCCTTTGAGAGTCTTAGGAGCTCATACAATGACAATTTGGCCGGTGTGTTGGCCAATTGCGCCAAGATGTCGAAGTTGTAAGGCCTCTCCAGCCCCTGCAGTACTTCTTTTCGGAGGGATTTGTCAAAGCGAGTCTCCTTCGGCCTAGGCTTATCGGTCGTCGGAGGCTGAGCAGGTCCCGGAGCGTCAGCAGTAGCTGGCTGATGATCTTCAGTCGAGTTATCAGCCACAGGTTGGGATTGTGCCCCAGACCGGATAACGACAGCTGTGGCTTCTTTGACATTTACCAAGATTGTGCGGCAGTATCTGACTTTTCCACTCTTCTTCTTGTGAATGGAAGGTGGTGTGGATTGACTCACCTCGAGTACCAGGTTCGGATGGACCCACA
This sequence comes from Iris pallida, assembly GCA_029216955.1. Lineage (NCBI taxonomy): Eukaryota > Viridiplantae > Streptophyta > Magnoliopsida > Asparagales > Iridaceae > Iris > Iris pallida. The sequence goes on from JANAVB010009595.1 coordinate 3,093,299, forward strand.
TGACCTCCCCCCGTGATGTGGTGAGGGGCACTAGACCAGCAGCCTGATCCCGGGGAGGTAGAAGATTAGTAATTTCTATCGTTGCCAAAGGGATGGGTACTATACCGTCTTGAGTTTTCGTTGGAGGGAAGCTGCCAAATTGTACTGATACCATATTGGCTGCCACAGTTACCTCTTCGAAATCGATGGCCAGAGCGTTCGAATCAATAAGATGTTGGATGCACCGTTTCAGTTGGTAGCAGTCGTGTGTAGCATGGTGGACGTAGCGGTGGTAGTGGCAGTACTTTGGGCTCTCCATTTCTGTCAGCCGAGATTCCTATCTCGGTGGAGGGAGCTGAATTCTGTCTCCTTGTATGAGCATGTCCAAGATGGGCTTGACGTGGCTGTCTTCGAAGGAGTAGGTCATTTGCGGCTATTGTTTGTCTACCAGTTTTGACTCAGGTTTCTGTGCTGTGTCGGCCACCATAGCCTGCTTACCCTTGTTGTCCCGATTGTTGGCGGAGCTACCTCCATTGTTATTGTTGGCATTAGGACACCTGCCCTTGTCCTCTCCCTCTCAGATATGCAATCGCAGTTGGCGAGCCTTCTTCAACCGTTCTTCGGCGCTAGTGGCACTGATGATAAACGTCTTCCAGTCCTTGAATTGACTTTCACCCATCCAGAGGCTGATTGTTAGAAGTAGTCTCTTTTGGCAAATTTCAATTAAGGAGGAATCCGGATTACGAGACGGCAATTTCATGACGGTTTGGCAAAACCGCTCGATATAGTTCCTCGTCAGCTCTTTCTTTCCTTGAACGACGTCCATGAGGATAGACGTTGTGATGTCCTGTCCTAATCCGTAGAATCTCTCCAAGAACATATACTTGAAGCTGGCGAAAGTGTGGATGCAGTTGTCTGGCAGGTTGCGATACCAGTCGAAGGCAACTCCTTCCAATGCCCCAATGAATAATCGTGTAAGGATGGCATCGTCATGGGGCAGATGGTCGGTGGTGACCTCGAAGTAAGTGATGTACCGACTTGCGGAGGTCTTCCCCATCATATGGATTGATATGGAATGGTTTATACTTTGGTGGGAAGGGAACATCTCTCCACGCAGTGGGATACGGTTGTCGTATCCTGAGGTCTTGGCAGTTTTCTCGGGCGTGGAACATGGCCCGGAGCTCCTGGACCTCTCTTCTTGCCTTCCTGGCTTCATCTGCAGCGGTAGGAGCCGATATTTCAGGAAAAATATTACCCGGGTTTGGTGCCGTTGAGTTTGAGTCTGTATTGACCGCGGGGCCCAAATTTGTTTGGCCAGGCATCCCTCCTTGCAGAGTAGGGAGGGCTGCTTTGATCTCGTCCACGGATTTGACCAAAGTGCGCAGTATGTCCTCCAGAGTGTCGATGCGTTGGCGATCACTGGGACCCTCCTGGTTGCTGTCGGGCATGAATACCGTCCTCACATGAGAAGTGGAAGGGACGGTGGATGACGTACTCTTCGAATCATACCCCTGTAATGAAAAGTCATCAGGGTATGTGGGAATGTCTTCCTCTGGTTTGGACTCATAAGGAACAGTACCCGCAGCTTCCTAGTTTGCCTCATCTTGGGAATTGTGGACGCTTTTGGGGACGTCGGGATTTGCTGCATCTGATGGGAGGGTTGCTTCCCCCAGCTCGACTTCTTAGAATATCGGATTATTGTAGAGGTTTGGAGGAGTGCTACTCCCAGTTCCAGTAACCCCTAGTGATGTGGACGATGAATCTTCCACTGTAGCAGATTTCGTCTTTGAACGGGTACCTTGGAAAACTCCGATGGTGTGCACCCGCTTAGACGACAGTCTCTTAGTCATAGTGGTTGAAATCTTTGGGCTGGGAACATTTGTCTTCTTTCCTCTCCCATCGGAGAGGATTTTTTGAGCAGAGTTGCAGGAGACGATGGAAAGTGCCTCATCTTCTGAACATGGTTGTTGCAGTCTTTGAAAGACGGACTGCCGGTCTTCTCGTACCGTCGTGTTATTGTAACAGCAGTTGACGATGACTTGGGTGCAGTGACGTCCGTGTGAGGACTCTTTGCACCCCGAGGCACCTTTTCTTTTCTTGCATTTGTGGAGGATGGCCTCACGCAAGTCAGATGGGTCCGTAGCGACCATGTTTGCTCCTTGGATTTTGGGAGACTTTTGGGAACCTCTCTGTCTGTTTGCCACCGGGGGCTGGACTCTAGTGGTTCTGTACCACTTTCCATCAAAGGCCCGCATAACAGTATATGGAACGCTCGGATGGTCAGAGGTCGGATCAGCGGATCGAGCTTGCCAAGCTCGTGCTGTCCTAGACTTCTTCACTCTAGTACGTGAGGGAACATAGTAGGAAGAGTCTAAGTGGTGCTGGAGAGAGTCAGACATGTCTTCTTGGGAGCACAAGAGATCAGAACCATAGGAGAGGTGGTCGAAGACAGAGCCGCGTGGAGCAGGCGGCATGCGGCTGGAATCAATAATCTTTATGCGGCTACCAGTCGTAGCCGTATGGGCTTTCTTCATGCAGCTGGAAGTCTCAGCCGCATAGGTATTCTCCATGCGGCTGGAAATCCTGGCCGCATGAGTGTTATGCATTTGGCTGGAAGTTTCGGCCGTATGGTCATCATTCATGCGGCTGGCAATCTTGGCCGTATGAGTCTTCGTTTTGCGGCTAGTACCTTTGCTCGGTTTCTTCCTGGAGCACATAGAATCACTCTTTGCCCCTGCAAGTCCAGCATCGTAGTGCTTTCTTCTGCTGGACTTGGGGACAGCAGAGTCCTCTATGGCTTGAAGTGGGGCTGCATGAGAGTTGCCTTCGCCGTCTTGGGCAGCAGAGAGTACTCCGTCCAGAGCTTGGGGAGGAGCAAATGACTTTGGCCTCCACTCCTTGCGAGCCTTCTTTGTACGGGTTTGCTTCTGGACCGGGCCAGCGCTTCCCTCAGAGAGTATTTCTTCGAACGCCTGTTGGTCGAAGTGGACGACCATCTTCTGATGTGTGGAACCAAGTTTAGCTGTATCCGATTACGTCACCAACTCCTCAGCCGTGGAGAAGTTTGTCCCCAGCAGAGTCGCCATCGTGTTTGCCATTAATTGTAAAAGAACAGAACAATTATCGGAGGACTGAACTTAGACTCACAATACAAACTCGTTTATACAAAGAAAGCCTAGGGACGAAAACCTAGGTACAACAATCTAAGTACAATTATTTATTTTAGATTCTGGGGGATGACGATAGAGGCTTGGGAAAGCGACGGCAGCTCTGCCTTACTCCTTGGACGATCGGGTGCAGCCTTGGCTCTGGAGAATAAGTACTTGGCGTTGATGAAGAAATGCTCTCTTTGTTCTCTCTGTATGCTCCTCTCTCCTTTTGATATCTGTATACTCTCTCTCTGATTCTCTCTGGATTCGGGCCGGGGTCGTCTCTCTCTCCTCTTCTGTGTGTCCCTTGCAAGGGAATGGCACCTTGCTATTTATAAGAGTGGAGGGCATCATTAGGGTTTTGCAATGATTTTCCATCCTCGAAAGTCGGTGGTCTGAAAGTTAATTAATCTGGCCGTCCATCTTGCATATAATAGATTTAAGTAATTAATGTGATTGCATTAAATCTCTGTGGACAGTAAATATTGATTGCCATGAATATTTGTGACTTATAATGGCCTGCCATGTGTCTAATTTGCTCGATTTGATTTGATCTGGGCACTTATTACAACAAATCTGATTAGGATTCGTTAACACCCATAACTCCAGGAAGATAAGACCGCCGCGTGTCTCAATCATCATGAAAAATGCCACGTGTCTCCACTGGGTCATCTTGGCAGAGCCGTATATAAGTGGGTCGCATGAGGGTGAACGGCCGCATGAAGATGGGCAGCCGCATGGGAATGAACAACCGCATGAGGATGGGCAGCCGCATGGGGATGAACAGCCGCATGCCTCGGGATTTGATGGATTCTTCCAGCTGTGAGAGAATTTTCTTCTCTTCCCTAGGAACGCGCCATTACGTCAGTCATTATTGCGCCTTTTTGTCAGAGCCGTCGTTTGTCAGAGCTGTCAGCCGTCAGGACATTAAATGCAGCAAAAGGCAAAGGAAAGAGCTGTTGAAGGCCACGTGGCTTCTCTCTGGGCCGCATGGAATTATTCGAGCCGCATAGACTCTTGAGCCGCATGGATCCCTGAGGCGCATGGGCTCTCTGAGCCGCATGAGGATCCTTGGCCGCATGAACCTTTCTTTATTCTTTTCCCTGCTTCTATATTGGACACGTCGTGTCACGTTGTGGTGTGACACTCTGACACTAAATGACACATGCACATATCTAGGATGCATTACCAACCTTTAATTTTGCAATTTAATTGTTTTCGAATTACTTTTTCCAATTTTCCCTAAATTTCTGATACATGAACATTTCCTGTTTTCCCAGTTTTTGATAATTGATTTTAGGCAGCTAATTAAACCTATTTAAATGATGATAATTGTTGGTTTATATCCTAAAGTGGTTCTCCTAAGTGTTTTCTATCTATGGGTCGAATTTGGGTGTTTTTTATTGAATATTGGATTTAATTGGGATTTCGAAATCCTTGGTCAGAAAACAGGAAACTGTTGGTATACAAATGAATTGGTATTCTTTCATTTCCTCTGTTAAAACTGAACTGAATTGGTTCCCTTCCTATTTTCTAAAACTGAAACTGTTTTGTAATTGGAATTGGTTTCCTTTTCTTCCTCTTCTTAATTACTGTTTTCAGCCACACATATTTTCTGCACACTCTGTCCTATTCCTATATCACAATCTCACACACTCACTGCTCACACACACATTCCTCTCTATGTTCCTATACACAGGAAACACACAAACACAGTCTACTATTTACACATGTACACACACCTATTAGCTAAGTCTCACATTGTCTCTCTTTGTACACACACACACACTGTTTATCATACACCCTTCATGACACACACTCTCACACACACATTGACACTACACTATCAGCCACACACACACATGCCTCCCCTATCTCTATATACACATGTATGTATATATTATATATGAATATCAATATATGTATGTAATGTATATATGTAAAAGTAATATATATATAATATAGGTAGCCTACATATATATGTATATATATATATATATTTTGTTTTTTTTTTTACATATATATGTATATATATGTATATATATATATATATATATATATATATATATATATATATATATATATATATATATATATATATATATATAATGTAATGTATGTAAAATATGTATATGTATATGTATATATATGTAATATTGAATGCCTAATGTAATGTATCTAACTATATATATGTATATTGATAAATAAGTTAGACATGTTGAATGTATGCTAGTTATATAGCATATAGCTATATTGTGATATTGTGATATAGTTGGGATAGGCTTAGTTCAGGCTTGCATAGCCTTGTAGTGGTGTGTACTAGCTAGCATAGGCTTGTTTGACCTAGTTTAGACTTGTTGGACCTAGTTTGACCATAGTTGACCTAGTTTGACTTCTAGGGTTGACCAGAGTTGACCAAGAGTTGACTTTGGCCTAGATTGACCTAGATTCATTTAGAATTCATTGAATTGCATCTTTTTATCATTTTAGACTTGTTGTGACTTGTGCTATTCTGATTAGGAACCATACACCTCTCCTCGGACAGTACATTTCATCCGGACACTCAGATACCAGGCGAGTACATTCTCTGATCATTTCATATCCTGCTTAGAATTATTTTCCCGCTTTAAATTACCTTACTTGATACTGTCACGTTGGTCACACGGATTAGTACTATATGGATCCCTTCTTGAGATGTTATCCCTTCAGGGAGCATCAGGTACTTCATGTTCTGTTTCACTTACTGTTAGGGTTATATACTAAAAGCATCACTTTTGTAGTAACCTTATTTCCTTAAATTTTGAATGAGAATCATATAGGCAAATGTTTGCATATTGTATTTGTTGCAAGTGTTAATGCAAATGTCTGATATTCTATAATGTAGATAATATGGTGTGTGATGTCACACAGAAGATCATATTATCAGTTTCCTATGGAGTATATAAATAGTTCACAACCTAGATGGACTTGGACAATCTATTGGAATGGTTGTAGTGTAATCTGGTATTAGTCTATCTTCACTATAGGTTTACACTAGTACACTTTGTGTGTATTGAACAGGACCACTTGAGGTTGTTCTCTTTGTACTGACTACGTAAGAGAACAAACACCTCTGTTATTATGGATGCTTGTACTCTTAATCCGGATATAATAACGGACATGTATATGCAATGTGCATTACTTTGACTCATAAAAGAGTAAGATTCATTATGGATCAATAACCTCTATGAATTGGGTAATAACATTGTATGTATGATGGGCTGTTGATTATAAATGGAATCCATGTCCCGATACATCGGGTTGATGATGTCCTCTTAAGGAGCTCATAAGGATTGTCATGTAAACCCTGCAGGTGGATTATATCCGACATGACAAATAAAGTTGAGCGGTACTACTTAAGGATAAAAGATGTCGAATCAATATTGTTGTCAGTAACTTAATTTGATCGATGGACATACGATATCTTAACATGGGGAGCCAAACGAGCATATAATAAAAGGAGCCCACAAACATAATTTGGGATTAGTGAGGTAGTGCAACAATAGCTCATTAGTGGACCGAGCTATTGTTAATGGGCCTGGATTGTGTGTTCGGGCTGAACACGGGATATCCAGATCCGTTAGGAGGCTTAACCCTAATTTCTCCTCATGGTCCCTGCCGTAGCCTATATATATCCTCTATTCTCTGGGCGCCAGATTACTGATCAGAAATATGAAATTTTCTCTAAATTCGTGATTCACGTAAGGAGAGAAAGAGAGTGCTGCCAAGGAGAAGAAAAGGTTGGGAGATCGTCGCCCACACGACGTCCAACTCGAGGAAGGAATACGTACAGAAGACCTTGGGGTCGTCCGCTCGAGATTGCCAGGAATTACTTGTCTTCTTTCCGTCGCAGGTATAATTCGTGAACCCTAGTTTCCGCCAATAAAGGGTTAGAACACGTATTTGATCTGTTTAACTTTCTATCAATCAATACGCACACCAAAAGAAGGGTCCTGGGAATCCCCAGTTCCATCACTTACGTGGCGTATCATTATGCTTCATTGGTTCATTGAATCACTTGTGACATGTACTCTCATGATCACAGAGTCTTCCATGAATCCTCCCATTTATTGGGCTTTCTAGAATCCCTATTTATGGAACTAATATGTGCCACCCTTCGGGGGCCATTGTATGGAATCATTACATAACCTGGCTGGATCCTTGTATATTGATTGGGGGTACGGGGGAGTAGAAGTGGACATGTGAATAATTCCCAAGTAGTATCTCATCAGAATCATTCCGTAGTATCTCATCAGAATCATCCGATGCCATTTACATATCTATATTGTACTCTGACTCACTAGCCACTGCTAGTTCTCTATTATAGTAGATATTTCTATTACAGTTCTCTTTCTGTTTACATATTGTATTTCTTCAGTACCTGTATCTTTTTTTACTGCATGATTATATTTTCTAACCTCCTATGAACTGTTGAGATGTATTGTGCTCGCTCTTGTCCTGACTGGACCTGTTGAAAATATTACAGAGGACGAGGAGGAGGCCTGTGTGGATACCTTTACGGGGCAGCCCTAGACGACACTTGTGAGCTGGACTCTCAGGAGGACCCAGCTCTAGCTGAGGACATTACCCCTATTGCCTAGACTAGCTTAGTTAGGCCTTATCTTACTTATGTTGTCTTGAGACTGGTAGTTAGACTTTATTTCTGTCTTTGATATCTGGGTTGTATATATTCTTTCATATTCAGTAGCTGAGACCTTATACTCTGGATATCTGCTGAGATGTCATCTTAGACTATTTGATCATCTGTATTTTTCTTGAGGTTTATATCATATCGTGCTTCTTCTTCCTTAGTTGTGATTGAGTTTATTTACTGCTATGTCACCCCCATTCGGGGAGTATAAACTGTTTAGCTTATATTGTTAGATGTTGTGACCTAGGACAGCGTTCTACCGTCGACACTGCGGCATAGGCTGGATGTACCCACGTCTCATGCCCTTACTCTAGGGTGCGGGTCGTGACATCGTCTAATATATACTTTCAAACATGCGGTAAGCATGATCAAACATGATCAAATCAGGACATATGCAATGGGCCAAAGATGACGTTATACAAGGAACTAAAAGGTATTTAGATTTCCAGATCTATTAATCTTTGGATGAGTGCCGTCAAAGAAAAAGACATCTTTATGTTTGAAGAAAGGCGTCATCAAAGGGCTATTGGTTTTCCTATATTATCAATGTATTTTTTATATTTATTGAGTCTAGGAATATAATATACACTACATTGTATTGGCAAATAGGATACCCAAGTAACGTTTTTAAAATATCCTTTCATTTTGAAAACAAGCCCCCTTACAAAAGCCCAAAATACTTCATAACTGCTTGACCTTTCAAAATTTCTAAAAACCAATTTCCAAAAACCTTAACAGAACTCCAACAGAATTTGGCCCATGTTCGGCCCTAATTTAGCCAGAGTTCGGTTAATGCCGTTGGATTTTGAACGTGGTCATCCTACAGTTACGGATACAACAACTATGTGCCGAGATTCTCTCAAAGAGTTCTGTCCGAATTCTGCCCGAATTGTGCCAGAATACTGCCTTTGGAAAAACTATAAATAGAGAAGGATTTCAATCATTTCAACTCACCAATTCACTTTCATATCTCTTCTCTATAAGCCCACTACTTCTTCCAAAGTGTTTTGAGCTATTCATTTTCAAATCTCAAGCCAGTTACAATCCTCTAGTTGATTTGCCAATACGGTACGGTCTAGAAGTTTCATGATGATTGTAACCCGAGGCTTGATTGAAGCAAGTTACTTCATAATTGAAGTTGGTCGAGTACTTCGGATCAAAGCTCGTGCTATAGAAGTTGCAAGGACTTCGTATGAAAACTTGCGGTATGTTCCAAAAGTGGATTTAACTGGAAGCTAGAGTTCTTCCGACTGGACTAGTCCTCACAAGAGAAAAACCCGTATACATCCTTGTGTTTGTATTTGCTTTCTGCTCTCTACTTTTCATTTACTTACTTGTGATATATTCTATGATCTTGCTGCTAACATTTTTAATTAGCTAATTTTTCTGCCTATTCTATTCACCCCCTCTAGAGTATTGTGCTTTATAATTCGTTCCTATAATTGGTATCAAAACGGGTGCTTGTTATATAGATATTGCTGCTTATACCAATTGCTCCTACAATTGGTATCAGAGCAGGTGCTCCTTATAGAGATATCAAATCAGGTGCTACTTATATAAATATTTTGGCTTAACATCCTTGGAGCAGATTCTCATTAGTTGAGCGGGTTATACAGGTAAAGCGAGGTAACAGTGCCATTATATACTTATTTATTACAGCTGTTACATAGATATAGTATCATATATGGCAAGTATGTACTTCACAACTGAAGAGCAATCCACAAATAGACTGCCACTATTTGATGGAATAAGCTATAGTTATTGGAAGACACGAATGAGCTTCTACCTGAAGTCTCTAGATTTGACTTATGGTCAATTGTTGTCAATGGCTACAAAAAGCCTACTATCACTTCTATTCTCACATCCTCAATAATCAACAAGCCTTATTATAGTTACACGGAGTAAAAGAAGAAGTTAGTTAGCCTTAATGCAAAAGCTATGCATACCTTTTATTGTGTTGTAGACATAAATGTATTCAATCGTATTACTAATTGCACAACATCTCAAAAAATTTGGAGAGTTCTTGAAGCTACTTATGAGTGCAGTTATGAAATCAAAGCTAGCAACTCTAGAGAGGGGAATAGTCTTCACAATAATACAAATATGTGCATGATAGAATTAGGATTTAAGGTACAACACAATCCCTTATATAAAAAAGAGCTTGTATGTGACAACTAAAAGAAGATAGGCCACACCCAAAAATATTGTATTACTGCTAGAAAGGAGAGTCACTACGAATGATCGAATGAAAGAAGATCATCGTCTAACAAGTACGCTAGCACGAATATATGGTATGAAAGCGAAGTAAGTGATTCAGAAGAACAAGAGAGACCTCATCAAGCTGCAAATTTATGCTCAATGGCATTATCTAATGAGGTACAAAATTCTTTTTATGAATATAGTGAATCTTCTCATAATGAGCTATCTAATGCTTTTAGTGATTTATTAGAAGAGCACAAGAAAGTTTTAGATAAGTATAAACAAGCAAGAAAGAATATTCAATCCTATAAGCGTGAGAATGAAAAGCTTGCTTGCTTATTGAATGATGCTAGAAATACTGCTCCTTCTGATAATTCTACTAAGATTTCCAAACTTGAGTTTAGATTGCATAAGGTACTTGATTGATTGAGAAAAGAACTCAAGAAAATGCTAAACTTAAGGAGGAATTAGAATCAGAAATGAAAAAGTATTCTATTGCTTCAAGTAGAATTTATCCTCTTAATGCTAAATATGATGACATCTGTGCTAACTCTAAAAAGTTAAAGATTAGACTCGAAAAGTAGGTAGTACAACCTATGACTCAGTCTAACACAAGACACGTAACACCTCACAAAGCCACACACGAAAGATCTTTTACAAAGGAAGCAATCAAAGCTAAAGCTTCACGCAATCATATTTTCTATTATAAGTATCTACGCACATAATATCACACCACTGCATGTTCTCATACTGTTGTACATAGCACTAATGTTAATTTTTACTGTCATTATTGTGGTATAAATGGACACATTTCTAATCATTGTCAGATTAAAAAACTTGTTGATATGAACTTGTGCAAATGGGTTACCAAAGCTAACAAATATGGATCCAAGTATTGGATACCAAAGTTTTGACCTAATATTGCAAGTGAAGCTTCTCATATCAAATAAAATCATGGAACATGGTGGTGATTGCAAAGCTACAAAGGTCGTCTTTCATGCAATTGCACCAACAGAAGTAGGGTCACTAGAACCTCACTAGAACCACTTTGATAACATGCTTCCTAAATTGTTTTTAATATCTAGCATGTTCTTACTGATGTCTTGCTATTAACTTTCATTGATATCTTTTAATTATCTATTATTTTAAATCAATGTGAGATAATGATTAGCTATTTAGCTTAAATGATTAGTTCACACTATATAGTATTTATTTTCGAATAGTGTAACACTTTTGGCTATGTATGCTCTTTACTTTTAATCTTTATTCGTGAAGCATGCATACCACTGTAATCCATAGGAGCTTATTTGTTTTTGGTTAACATATTTTGACTCTTCGTCATTATTTTTTTTAAATGGTCACATCTTACTGATTTGTCTTTAATATGTCATATTTACTTTGATCAGTATTTTATGAGTATGAATGTTTAGCACAAGTCTCCTATTTACTTGAAAAGTATGTACATATACTTTTATGTTCACCTTGTGCTTGAATAACATATTACCTATTGAATCTCATATTTTATTTTGATCAACTTCTTATGAATCAATTACATCTTTGTCTGATATATGAGTTAAGTTCAAGTTCTATATTATATTATTTTAAAAAGTAGTTTCAAACTTGTAGTTATCTCATACTTCAGCTATTGATTACTTTGAACAAATTTTTTATTCTTCTCTTTATTAGCTTCTTCCTCAAAGCCTCTTTAACAATATTTTTTTGGCTTTTTGGTTGACATTTTGTATACATGATGTTTTCAATATCTTGACTTTGATAAAGCATTCTTTGGGTATCTACTTCTTTTTTATATATAGGATTCTGGATTTCGATGTTGTTCGATAATACTGCATATATTCCTTTAAATCAAAAGTTCTTAAAAGTAGAGATTATTTTGGATACAAGCCGAAATGGTCCTTCTGCCATACATGTGTAAATAACCTGATACGATACGGTGTACTAGTCTTCGGACTACCACTAGCTGGAAACCGGCCCCTACAGCTACCCAAAGTGAACAACACTTTATAGGCTTAAGATTTAATAAGGTCTACTTGCAACTATTGTCTAGTTCTGGATCCAAGGTACTGAACCCAGTCCCCCAGATTCAAGAAGACATCAGCGTATCTAGGTCCTATATTTTGATTTACAAATGTCTTATATTTTATTGTTACCCAATGATTTTGTAGCACATATGCAAAAATGTAAATTGATACATCTTATACAGTATGCTACATAATTCAAATTTTTTAAGTCCATAGAATATAATTGATTGCATATTGCACAAATTCTTCTTAAATCCTGGGTTATTAAAGAAGAGATTTGTTTTGGGTACAAGCCTACAAAGGGTCTGTCTGTCACCACGGCTATGGCTAAAGTGAAGCGGTACTTAAGTGTTCCCCGGTGGACCTCCGTTAGCTGGGATAGTACCCCTACAGCTAACCAAGATTGATCAATGCTTTATAAACTAAAGATTTATTGAGATCTAGTTGCAATTGTTATCTAAAGGATTTTAGATTTTAGCTTTGATGGATAATATTATTTAATGATTTAATTTTATAAAAGGTAACATATATTGATCTTCATAGGTTAATGTTTGTCATCTTTTGATATTTTTTCTATCATACTATTAGATATTCAGACTTGATGATCTTGTGACTACTCGTTGAATATTATGGTCTTGTGATTTTATCTTTAGCTTGTGTGATATTCATGATTTTAAGCTTTTTATTATTATCTTCTTATTCAAGTTATTTACTATCTATAGCAGTAACTCTTTGCAGAGAGAAGTCAGGCATATTGAATTTCTCTCTCTCTCTCAAAGCGTTTCTTCTCTTTAACCCTACGATTATCTGATGGACACCATGTAACAGCTTTAAAAGGAAAGAAATAAACTTTGATAAGAAGACCTAATATTTTTGAATTAGTTTTCTACTTCTAGAAATATATCTCTAAAATTTTTAAATTTTGTCAATTAAATTTTTGGATATTGCCATGTAAAGGTAGAGTAGTTAATTGTTTCAAATCAATTATCCCCTTGACATTCCATATATCTAGAATACATTTTTCTTTGGACATTTATCTAGTTATGTCTATTTGATCAAAATAGGCTATGTATGATTTATGGATTTTTTTTAGTTGTTTCCATGATAAACATTCGAATAGCCAGCTTTCAGTCTGAGGACGAAAGGGACGGTTTCAAAAATTTATTTAGACAACTTTTTATAATAAATTCCACATTTCAAAAGTCTTCTTGAATTCTTTCTGATTTATTGAACCTGTCTGTTATTCGCATTAAGATAGTTTTTAAAAATTCTTTACCGTCTTGAAATCATTTTTTTTGTTATTTGAATATATATATATTTTAATTGGAGACATATTTTGTTTGTTTATCTTTAAGCATTTATTTATTGGATATTTTTTTTACTTGCCTAAAGATGATATTTTTTTAAGTTTGGAACTTTATATGCAATTGTTCAAAGAAAAGAAAAGATGCATATCTTGGATATTCCTTAGATCTTGTGTTTATTTATTTTATCTTTTATTGTAAATAAATTACTTCGAAACTAGATACGCATATTTTAAGGGGGAGTAAATTAATTGTTTCAATTCTTTTATTCCCTTAATATGTGGTATACCTAGTTCATCATGGACATATATTCTTTTACTTAATATACTTGTTGATTTGTTCATGATCTTTGATTTTAGTAAGTTTATGAGAGAAAATATGATTATTTATTTATTTTTGAATTCTCTAAAATTATCTTGTCAAATATATTTAATCATCCTTATTTGATTATTCCTTGAGTTTATATTGATTTAGCTTTTTTTTATTGAGGTTTATCTCAATGTTCATGATTATCTATATTTAGACTGATCATACTTTGCTGGAGAGCATTCAACGCGACTGAATTTCTCCTTCTCAAGTATTTTCTTTTCATTACCTTCATATTTATCTAATGGATATACATATATCATGCTAAAGTAATTGAATTCAAATGCAAGAACTTTGGTATAGAATTTGCGTAGGTTGTAGTATATTTACTTTGATTTCTTTTCGATGATTATACTCTTTATGGAAGTGATTCACTGATTTGTAAGGGCAAATTATGAATCATATTTTTGTGATCATTGTTAAAAGTCTCATTATTTTTAAAAAAAAATTCGGTATATAATAGATCTACGAATTTTTATTCCTCATGAAGTATTTATGTCCAATAATTGATTTCTACTATATTGATATCTATATTTCTTTATTGGTCTCTTTCAAAACTACAATTATTCATCATATTGTGTTTTGAAATCATTTTTGGATTTCTAGTTGGTAAACTATTTATTGATTGATTTATTTTTTTAACCAACTATACTTGTTGACAAGTTTTTATTCTTCAGTTATGCAATTTTTTAAACTTATCGTTACACTGTTCTCCTAATCGTTGATCATGATTGTTTGCCATAAAATATAAAAGAACAGAACAATTATCGGAGGAATGGACTTTTACTTCACAATACAAACTCGCTTGTACAAAAAAACCTAGGGACGAAAACTTAGGTACAACAGTCTAAGTACAATTATTTATTTTAGATTCTGGGGGGTGACGGTAGAGGCTCGGAAAAGCGAAGGCAGCTCCGCCTTACTCCTTCGATGATAGGATGCAGCCTCGGCTCCGGAAAAGAAATGCTCTCAGAATACTCTCTGTGTGGGGCCTTTGTCTCTCTGCTCTCTCTCTTCAAGTCTCTCCAGGTGCTCTGGTGCTCTTCGAAAAAAAGTCCTCTTCGTAAGGGAATAGCACCTTATTATTTATAGGAGTGGGATGCAATCATTAGGGTTTGCAATGATTGCCTCCTTGATAAGTTGGCGGTTAAAGATCAATTAATCTGGGCCCTTCATTCTGATTGTAGCAAATCTAGATAATTAATGTAGATTGCACCAAATCTCTATGGGCAATTAATGTTGATTGTCATAAATATTTGCGACTTGTGATGGCTTGCTACGTGTCTAATTTGCTCGATTTCACTTGATCTGGGCAATTATGGTGATTGTAACAAATCTGATTTTGTTAGGATTTGTTAGTACCCATAATTCTAGAAAGATAAGACTGCCACGTGTCTCAATCGTCGTGACAAGAGCCACGTGTCTCTATTGGGTTATCTTGGCAGAGCCGTATATGAGTGGGCCGCATGAGGATGAACGACCGCATGAAGATGGGCAGACGCATGGGGATGATCAACCGCATGAAGATGGACAGCCGCATGAGGATAGGCAGCCGCATGCTGACGGGCGGCCGCATAAAGGATGCAGCCGCATGAAGATGGGTGGCCGCATGAAGTGGGCGGTCGCATAAAGTGGGCGGCCGCATAAATACAGCAGCCGCATGCCTCGGGACTTGCTGGATTCTGCCAGCTGTGAAAAGATTTTCTCCTCTTTCCTAGGAACACGCCTTTATGTCAGTCATTATTGCGCCTTTATGTCAGAGCTGTCATTTGTCAGAGCTGTCAGCCGTCAGGGCATTAAATGCAGCCAAAGTTGAAAGAAAAATCTATTGAAGGCCACGTGGCTCTGGGTCTATCCGAGCCGCATAGACGCTTGAGCCGCATGGACCCCTGAGCCGCATGGGCTCTCTGAGCCGCATGGAGATCCTTGGCCACATAGACCTTTCTTTATTCTTTTTCATGCTTCTACAAGACCACCTTGAAAGTTTTCAATTTGCAAAATTGAAATACTTTTAATAAGAAGCATGGCTATGTATAAACTCCTCTGGCTGTATAGGATGTTCGGGCCGCATGGACGTCCCAACTGCATGGCCTCCTCAGCCGCCTGTCCATCTGAGCCGCATTGACCAACCAGCCCCATGGACTGTCTGGCCGCATAGGCTGTCTGGCCGCACGGGCTCCTTGCCACGTCATCCTGCCATGTATGCAAATATTATTGCAATAATTGTCTTTGATTTGTCGTCAGATTTTGAGGCCGCTTTTCGGGGCAGGATCCCAAGAGTTTGATCTTTATTTAGTCGGTTCGTCTCGATAATCGAAGAGTCGGTTTTCATGCTACATGCGGATCGAAGTGCCCTCCTTTTGCCTATAAATAGGAACATGTTCAATTGGAGAGACTTCTTTACTCTCTCTCGTCTTCGACCCTTGCTGCTCTCTGTCTTCCTTCTCCGACCGTCGGACGACCATGGCCCCCAAGTCTTCTAAGGCTGCCTCTGCCGTGGCGAAGGGCAAGAAAGCGGCTTCTTCGTCGGCCACGTTGCCTAAAGTGCACCCTGACATCCACCCTGCTTTTAAGGGTAAGGATTGGGTAGAATATTGAATACTTTGAACCCTAAATGACCATGGCTCTGTGGCATATTTTATGCACAAGCCTTCGTTCTTCATCTTTATTGAACTGCCTAAGTTCAACAAGATGAAGCCGCATATGTTGCATGGGCCGCATGACCCTCTCATATTTGAGCCACATGGGACATGCCCTGTGTTTGAGCTGCATGAGAAGGACTTGAGCCGTAGGAGCACTTCTAGATTTGAACTGTATGAAGTCCCATTGAACAGGACCGCATGAGCTCCTGATGGATCTTGATCGCATAAACTTCGCTAAGCCGTGCCGCATAAACTCATCTACTAAATGGAACCGTATAAGCTCTATCGAAGCAGTACCGTATGAAACCAAACTGAATTGGGCCGCATAAGGCTACGTTGAATCGAGCCACATAGGCTCATGGGAGCTTTTTAAGAAACTCCAAGTGTTTTCGTTTTAACCATCTTTTAATCTCGCTTCTTTTGTCTTTTTCAGTGGATCTGCCAATCAATCCAGTAGGAGAGCTTTTGGTGGGTTCAGCCCAATATGCCATGGGTGTGCAGCTCGACGACTTAGTTCGACATGTGTCAGATCAGCTTCCCACCGATGAGCCTGTGGAGAGGGTAAGCGCCATCAAGAACCAGCCTCTCCACTTTCTTTGTACTATGATGAACTCGGGAAGGCTGGAAGGAGAGTATCTGAAACCAGCCTTTCTCTTCGGGGATGCTCTATCCATAAAGAACCCCCGAGTGTTGGACATTTCTGAGAGCTGGGACTTTACTCTGGACGAGGTGAGGATCCATATTCCAGAAATGGAACGTCATTTTCCCCTCTCGTGGTTCAATATGGCACCATTGAGCAGGAAGATGGTGGGCTCCCTGACTCCAACCCAATCGGTGATGTTCGTGGGCAACATTCATTATAATAAGAATATTGGGTCAGCATATGCGAACAGGTACTCGGTCAGTCGGAATATGATGGGACTGACTCCGTGTACCTTCATAAACGTATCTGGTCCCAATTTCACGTTTACTCTAGCTGATACCTTCCTGAATCAGCTCGCTCGCAAGGGGTCTTATCCTGTTGGCAGGTTATCGTTACTGAACTGGATAAACTCCATCCCTACATGGGCCAACCTGACCTCATGGATCCTGAAGAAATATGAGGCACTCCTTCGGGAGATTGACCTCTATTATGCCATCCGGGGCACCTGCTACGGGTTATCCATCAACAAGCCGTTGTTTATGGCTCTTTTTGAAATGTATAACCGGCGGACGAGAACTTTCTTCGCGCCCGGAGGGGAGTTGGGACTTGCTCTCCATGAAATGTATGTTGTTTCTAAGATGCCATGGGGGGACGAGGCCTTTGAAGTGTACACCCCGACAAACGAGGAATTCGAGGATCTGGATCGACGATTCCCGGGATTCATTGCCGTGTACCGGGAACTGCTATGCCACCACAGTATCTGTCACCAAACGGCTATCAAGAAGAATGATAGCTTAGAAGAAAACGCTCCCCATACCACGTCCTGGGTCTCATATCTTTTCAAATTAAGTCCCTCTGGCCGGGTTTCTTCCCGAGGTCCTCAAACCCAGGAGGAGATAAAAAACCTGATATCGAATGCCAAGAGGTCGAGGTCCACCAGTGACAAATTTGGGAGTCGAACTGACTTCTTCAGCTATTTCTACTACGGTACCCGGCAGATGTCTGAGAAAGCGCTCTTAGCAGGATTCTTGATGGTGTGGCTACGAAACTGCGTAGTTCGGGAGGGACAGGTTCCATTGAAAAGATCAGCCGCCACTTCATCCTCCCTGCCGTGAAGCTGGTCTTCAGAGTCAGGCTGGCCCTTCTTCCGGCCATGGTATGTAGCATACACCACGGCCTCCGTGCCTTTTTGTCCAATGTTATTGCCCGCGAGACGATACTGGACTTTGAGCGAATAGAGCTACCCTACCATTATCTAATGGGGTGGCTATTGATGTATTATCGGTCGTTAATGAGGACCGGAGCAGAAGATGGTGTTATCGCTGATGACGCTTTCCTCCTTCGATACCATCGTCAGCCCTGGGACTATGACACCATGCCAGCCTATCGGAGGGCGCTGGCGAGAGTAGACGGACACGACTTCTTTGTGTCTGTTCCTCAATTTACCGCTAGAGAAGTGAGGGGTGTACATGTTGATGACATTGAACCTTCCCTCCTCTTATCTGAAAAAATGCTCCTTTGGCTGCACAATATTCGTCAAGTGCACCTGGTATATCGTTACCGCAATAACGTGTACCTGGAGCCCTACTTGTCCAGCAGGTTCTTCTGCCAGTTCGGGTATAGCCAGCTGTTCCTTGATTGTCCCAGTGCTTGCCTGGGCTTTGAGGGCTGCGTCCTTGATGGTATCAGGGCCTAGCATTATTACAGTGCGGTTCATACCCGAGCTAGCTTCTCGATCCTCGATGCTAATACGTTAGGAGAGATTTTGTACATGGCGGCCCTCTATCATGTTACGGCGATCAAGCCTCCCGTTAATTTTGACATGAGTACCAGCTTTATTATCGGTACTTGCTTGGCAGAGAAACCCGAGGGGTCCAAGAAGAGAAAGAAAAAGGCGAATATGGTTCCTGTGCCGGACTCGGAGTCCACTACGGTGGGCGAAGAGGATGATAAGTAGGATGCCGATGATTCGTTCCATCTCTCGGACGAGGAGGTGGGGGATCAGCCACCTATTGTGCCGGATGAAGTGGTGGCGGGGCAGCCGCCTGTTGTGCCTGACGAGGTGGTGGAGGATCAACCACCTACTGTGCCTGGTCCTTCGTGCAAGTGAAGCAGACGTATGTTTACTGATGATGGCAGAACCTACTCCACGAAGTGAGCTGCGGTAAGACGCCGCAGTCTGTTTATTAAGGATGTTGACGCTATTTCTGAGGTGATTTGAATTTTAACTACCTTCTCCTTCTTTTTCTGAACTATGGCCTAATCATCTTCTTTTGCTCTTTGTAGGCGTCAGGAGAAGATGAGTCCTCAGAGCCGGCGGCTGCCTCTGTGAACGATCCGGCCTTACATAATTTGATCGAAGACGTGTGCGCCGATACCGTTTCTGCTGAGGTCCTTCCGGTGGCGGCGGAGGCCGCTCATGTTATTGGGGGTTCGGCCCAAGGCGACGTGGGTCCTGTTTATCCTGTCCCTGAGATTGTCGACTCTCAGCCAGGCGATATCGACCCAGTAGCATCTCCTTCTGGGGTGGCTGGGTCGGAGGGACCGACTGCCTTCTATTCGGAGGTTGCTGGTAAGGCGACCACGGTAGTTATGAGCGAATCTCAGCCTCCACAATCCTCCGCTGGTAAGATCAGCCAAGTCTTGACTAGTTCGGAGGCTTATTTACTCTATCAGCACATCATTCGGGTTAAGCTGATTGATGGTTGCTTTGGACGTACAGGTCCCGCCCCTTCATTGCCGGTGACCGACATTGTCGGGACGAACTCTACCGGAGGGGATCTGATGGAAGCACGTGTGCCTCCTTCTCTTCTGACCAATATTGAAGGGCCTCCAGCTGGATCGAGTTCGGGGGCTCAAATGGAGGCACAGCCGGGGCGGGGGACAATGCTTCCTGCGTCCTCCTCTGCTAATATGGTTTCGGGGGTTGACCTTTCCGCCTTGCCGAGTATCCAAACTCTTCGGGCGGCGGAAGAGGAGCTAGCCGCTATTCATGCGTCTTTTTGCTCAGAATTTGTTTCCCTGGTGGTAGGGATGGCAAGTTCCGATGCTACTCCTTCGATACTGCCAGCCATACTCCCTTTGACGCCATCCTCTACAGAAGTTTTGGATGAAGTGTCACAGGATATGGTTGACAGCTTTTACCGCCCCCTGAAGAGAGGGGTCGAAGCAGCTGTGGAGAGAGGGACTCCCTTTGCTATGGCCCGTCAGTGCGCCGGTGGCCAGGGGCTAGCTGCGCTTCTGGAGCCCAGACTGCTAAAGGTTGATCGACTTGTGATCCATTTTCACGTGCTGTGGCAAGCTGATCTGTCTGCGGCAATAGATCAAGAGCGCACTTTCATCGTAACCACGGTGGAGAAGGTGAGGCTTGCTCGGGATTCGATTAAGCCGACCATACTGAAGGACCGCCGCGATCTGTCTCAGTTATACGATCAATTGAGCCGTAGAAATGAAGATTGCACGGCTCGGGAAGCGACCGCCTCCCGCGGGGTAATTGACACCAGGGAGCATATCCTCGAGCTCGAGAGAAAGCTGGCCTTTCTGGAGTCTGAGCTCGAAGCCGCCCGTACCGAAAAGGGATTTGTTATCCAGGAGGCTGACAGACTTAGTCGAGCTTCTGCCAATCTGGAGCTTGCCCTGAAGAAGATGGAGGATGGATGGCGGGCACACATATATTTTGACGATGCGAACCGGTTGTCCCGGGAAGCTGAGCGCCGAGCTAAGCAGCGGCCCGAACGGGGGACAGCCTTGGTGAAGAACCGCCTCCTGGAATTATGTAATACCGAACCATAGACGGCCTTTTTCTCCTTTTTTATTTTTGTTCTTTTTCTTTCTTTAAATGGGACATTGTCCCTAGAACATGTAGTACTTTTGCCTTCCAAATAAAAGAGTTTGCTTTATTCTACCCTTTATTTGTACTGCTTGTTGTGCTTGTGATGTTATGGTAGCATTTGCCCCGCATGAGTGACTTGGTTGTGGACCTGTTACCCTTGGCATACCTTGTGTAGAAGCATAAAAAATATCAGAATAATGAGCTATGCGGCTCGGAACAGGAGAACCCCATGCGGCTCGTACAGGAGTAGTCCTATGCGGTTCAGAGAGACTTTTAGTCTCATGCGGCTCGTACAGGAGTAGTCCCATGCGGTTCAGAGAGACTCTTAGTCTCATGCGGCTAGTTGCAGGAGAGTCCATGCGGCTTACATAGGGACAGTCCTATGCGGTTCAAAGAGCCCCCTAGCCGCATGCTGTTCAGAAGTACATGCGGCTCACATACGACCAACAGAGATATGCGGCTCGATCAACGCCATGTGTCCCCATGGGACCCCTTTCACACAGCTAGCCATCGAGCAGTGGCCCTATTTAATGCTCTGCCATGATTTAACAGCTGACGGCTCTGACATGAAGTGTCATAATGGCCCTGTCATAATGACAGACTCTTTGGGAACATGAGAAAATCTTTGACACGATCCGAGATTGCCACGTGGCTATTCCCATGCGGCTCACTTGAAGAATAGCCCCATGCGGCTGGCAAGAATCATCTTCCTGCGGCTCACCAAGAAGTCATCCCATGCGGCTCGCGAGTACTACACTTATGCGGCTCACCAAGAAGTCATCCCATGCGGATGGCAAGATTCGTCTTCCTGCGGTTCACCAAGAAGCCATCCTATGCGGCTCGTGAGTATTATATCTATGCGGCCCACCAAGAAGCCACCCCATGCGGCTCTTGAGTACTATACTTATGCGGTTCACTAAGACGCTGTCTCATGCGGTTCATGGATATCATGCGGTTCTGACAGGATCCGCCATTAAGACACGTGGCATAGATTCAATGGTCCCCACGACTTAACATCTGGTAGTAAGGATGATTATGGATGCAGATCAATCAGAGATTTACCAGATCCCAATGACCATATTTAACGTTATCCTCATAATTAATGAGATCAGGTCATATCATTCATGATCAAGCTAATGGGACACGTGGTAAGAGATCCGAGCTTGACATAGCCAATCATGAAGATTTAAAGCAATCAGCATTAATTATTCACAGGATTCAATATTATCGCCATTTATGGCCAGATCCTTCACGCCTTAAACGAATGGTCCAGATTGATTATACATCAGGCCGCCGCCACTTTGAAAATGGGTAATCATCCAAACCCTAATGATGCCCCACTATTATAAATAGCAAGGTGCCATTCCCTTATAAAAGATATACGATCAGAAAGAGAGAGAAAAGAGAGCTTCCCCCCTAATAATCAGAGAGAATACACAGAGAAAGAGAGAAGTCAGAACAGCAACCCGAGGAGAGCAAGAAGAGCATTTTTTTTATCAACGCCAACCATCTCTTCACAGGAGCCAAGGCTGCATACCGATCGTCCAAGGAGTAAGGCAGGGCTGCCGTCGCCTTCCCGAGCCTCTATCGTCACCCCCCAGAATCTAAAATAAACAATTGTACTTAGATTGCTGTACCTAGGCTTTCATCCCTAGGCTTTCTTTGTACAAGCTAGTTTGTAACGTGAAGTAAAAGTCCAGTCCTCCGATAATTGTTCTGTTCTTTTATATTTCATGGCAAACACGATGGCGACTTTGCTGGAGACAAACTTCTCCACGGCTGAGGAGTTGGTGACGCAGTCGGATGAAGCCAAACTTGGCTCCACGCAACAAAAGATGGTCGTCCGCTTCGACCAACAGGCGTTTGAAGAGATGCTCTCTGAAGGAAGCGCTGGCCCGGTCCAGAAGCGCACCCGCACGACAAAGGCTCGCAGAGAGTGGAGGCCAAAATCATTTGCTCCTCCCCAAGCCCTCGATGGGATACCCTCTGTTGCTCAAGATGGCGAGAAGGACTCTTCTGCGGCCCCACTTCAGACCGTAGACAACTCTGCTGTCTCCAAGTCCGGCAGAAAAAAACACTATGATGCTGGACTTGCAGGAGCAAAGAGGAACTCTACACGAACCGAGCCGCACAGGGGTGCTAGCCGCATGAAAAAAGCTCATGCCGCCATATCAGCTAGCCGCATGAAGAAAAATCATGCGGTCACATTTGTCAGCCGCATGGCTTATACGGCTACAGTTGCCAATCACATGGATGAAACTCATGCGGCTATGGAAGTCAATCGCTTGCAGAAAACCCATGCGGCCACAATAGCCAACCGCATGCGGCCAGCCCCTACGGTCGTGACTCCTAGCCACTCAAAAACAACTCATCCAACAGCAGAAGACAACCGCATGCAGACAGCCTGCACGGTACTCAATTCTAGCCGCATAGCGTCCATTCCACGCTCCTCTCGATCAGTCTTCGACCGTCTCTCGTACGGTCCTGGCTCTGATGGGTATCTGGATGATAAGCCAGACTCTGTGGTATTCAACTTGGACTCCTCCTATTACGCACCCACAAGTGCTAAAAGGAGGAAGTCTAGGGCAGCGCGGGCTCACCAAGCCCAGTCAGCTGCCTAACCTCTGACCATAGGGGCATCCCGCTGATTATCACGCGGGCCACTGATGGGAAGTTGTACAGAACTACTCGAATCCAGCCCCCGACGGCGAACGAACAGAGTGGTTCCTCTGACCTGCATGAGAATATCCTCCACAAGCGCAAGGAAAGAGACGGGGCTTCGGTGTGCAAAGAGTCCTCGCTTGGATGTCACTGCACCCAAATCATCGTCAACTGCTGTTGCAACAACGCGGCAGTGACGAAAGATCGGCCGTCAGTCTTCCAAAGACTACAGCGTCCAAGCTCAGAAGATGAGGCACCTCCTGTTGTCTCCTGTAATTCTACTCAAAAAGTCCCCGCCGAGGGGAGAGGGAAGAAGGCAAGCATCTCCACCTCGAAGACCTCAACCACTACAGCTAAGAAACTGTCGTCTGAACGGTTGTCCTCCACCGGAGTATTCCAACACACCCATTCAAAGATGAAATCTGCTGCAGTGGGAAATTCATTATCCACATCGCAGGGGGTTGAGGGTAGCAGTCCTCCGAACATCCACAACAATCCGGTGGTTCAAGGAGACGAGCCAGGGGAAACAACTCTTTCCTCAGGTACAACAGATGCCGATGTCCCCGAGGACATCCATGACTCTCAAGACGAAGCAGACTCTGAGGCTGGGGGTACTGTTCCCTCCGAGTCCGAACCAGAAGATAATATTCCCACATAACCCGACGACTTCTCGATACATGGGTACGACTCGGAGGGCACATCCTCTATAGTTCCTTCCATCACTCCTCATGTAAGGACGGTGTTCATGACGGACAACAATCAAGGTGGTTCCAGTGATCGCCAGCGCATCGACAGTCTCGAAGCCATATTACTTGCTTTGGTCAAGTCTGTATACGAGATTAAAGCGGCCCTTCCAACTCTGCAAGGAGGGACGCCTGGCCAAACGAGCGCGGGTCCCACGGTCAATGCGGACTCGAATTCGGCGGCCCCGAACCCGGGCAACAATCTTCCCGAAAAAACAGTCCCTACCGCGACAGATGAGGCCCGAGAAGTGAGAAGAGAGGTTGAAGAGCTCCGAGCCATGTTCCATGCCCGAGAAAACACTCAAGACCTCAGAATTCGGCAACCATACCCTGCTGAATGGAGGGATGTTCCATTTCCACCAAAATATAAGTCGTTCAATATCAACCCGTATGATGGCAAGACCTCAGCAAGTCGGTACATCACTTACTTTGAGGTTACCACCGACCATCTGCCCCATGATGATGCTATCCTCACTCGATTGTTCATTGGGGCATTGGAAGGAGTCGCCTTCGACTGGTATCGCAATCTGTCGGACAACTGCATCCACTCCTTCGCCGGCTTCAAGCGCCTGTTCTTGGAGAGATTCTACGAAGTAGGGCAGGACGTCACCATGTCCACCCTCATGGACGTCGTCCAAGGGGAGAAGGAGTTGACAAGGAACTACATTGAGCGGTTCCGCCAAACCGCCATGAAGCTGCCCTCCGGAAATCCAAATTCCTCTTTGATTGAAATTTGCCAAAAGAGACTGCTTCCAACAATCAGTCTCTGGATGGGCGAAAGTCAATTCAAAGATTGGAAGACGTTCATCATCAACGCCACAAGCGCCGAAGAACGACTGAAGAAGGCTCACCAACTGGTATTGCACATCTCGGAGGGAGAAAACAAGGGCAAGCGTCCCAACAACGATAATGGGGGTAGCCCCTACAACAATCGGGACAACAAGGAAAAGTAGGCTATGGTGGCCGATACAGCACAAAAACCTGAGCCGAAGCCAACAGACAAACAATGGCCACAAATCATTTACTCCTTTGAAGACGGTCACGTTAAGCCCATCTTGGACATGCTCATATAAGGGTACAGGATTCAGCTTCCTCCACCAAGACGGGAACCACGGCCGGCAGAGATGGAGAATCCAAAATACTACCATTATCATCGCTATGTCCATCATGCTACACATGATTGCTACCAGCTGAAATGGTACATACAAAACCTCATCGATTCGAACGCACTAGCTATCGATTTCGAAGAGGTAACTGTGGCGGCCAACATGGTGTCCGTACAATTCGGCAGCTTCCCTCCGATGGAGACTCAAGACGGGGTGGTCCCCGTCTCCCTAGCGACAATAGAAATTACCAATCTTCCACCTCCCCGAGATCAGGCTGCCGGCCTAGTACCACTCACCACATCTCAAGGGGAGGTCATGTGGATCCATCCAGACTTGGTGCCAGAAGTAACTCGGCCTACACCATCTTTTACCGACAAGAAGAAAAATGGAAAGGTCAAGACCTGCCACACAATCTCGGCAGACAACGAGGAAGCTACAGCCATCGTCACACGGTCCGGAGCGCAATCCCAACCTGTGGTTGACAATCCAGCTGAAAACCATCAACCCACTACAACTGATGCTCCGGGACCTGCTCGGCCTTCGATGACCGACAAGCCTAGGCCGAGGGAGACTCGCTTCGACAAATCCCTCCGAAAAGAGGCAGCCCAAGGGCTAGAGAGGCCCTACAACTTTGACATCTTAGCGCAATTGGCTAACACACCGGCCAAGTTATCACTGTACGAACTCCTAAGGCTCTCCAAGGACGTCCATATTGTATTAAGCGAAGCACTCCAAAATACCGATGTCTATCTGGCTCAATCCAACCTCACCGTGGAGGACTCACCTGTGGATCTCCAGGACAGTGCCTGTATGGGAGCAATGCCCAACATCGTCTTCACTCCGTAAGACATGCTCATCAAAACTAATCTGCACGATCGCCCATTATACTACACTAGATACATCGACGACGTAAAGGTGGATCGGATGCACATTGACCCTGGCTATTCCATAAGTATTATCCCGAATGGTCTGCTACATCATCTCCGCATCCCAATGCATCTCCTGACACCTACAAGCACCGCCATCAGCGGGTTCAATTCGGGCAGGAGCTACCCTATTGGAAAGATTCGTCTGAAGTGTCAGATTGGCGATCTCCAATCCGAAGTCACCTGCTACGTCATAGATGCAGACACTTCTTACAACATCCTCTTGGGGCGCCCATGGATACACGATTATTTGATCGTGCCTTCCACGCTACACCAGTGCTTCAAATATGTCGACAAACACGGCTTCGTGAGGACGGAATTTGCTGATATCGATCCCTTCAAAGGGGTCGAATCTTACTACTCAGACTCCTGCCTGTACAAAAAATCGAAGAAGCATCTTACTGAAGGAGATATACAAGCCAGTACCAAGACAGCCACAGGATCAGAAGAACCACTGACGATCCACCTCCAAGCTCGCAAACCGGGCAAGTCCGCACCCTTTACTGCCACTCTGCGGAAGGACGCGATCAGCCTCTCGGCGCAGGAGGAGCAGATGATAATTCGGCTGCCAAGGTCCGGCCAAGTGCCGAGACCCACAACGACGCCACTGACAATCAGACTGCCGAGAGTCGGTCAACCCCAAACAGAGAATCTCAATCCCTCCGATAGGCCACTGACGATACGCCTTCCCAAGAAGGGTCGTCACCCCGATGCGAGGTCTGACACTTCTAGCGAACCGGCCACTCCTCGCTCCACATCGAGTACCAAACTGGGGGTCGCTAGTCTGCCAACGACTCCACGCTCTGTCCCATCAATTAAACTACTGACAATCAAGCTTCCCAGGTCGTCCTCTCAGTCTTCGTTCACACAGGGGGTAGCCGAAGAGGAACCAGAGTTAGCCAAGTATGTGGCCGCCCACACTGATGTTCCCTCCGCAGATGATGTATTCCCCCTAGAAAAGATACCTTACTTCAACTACACCGAGCTCAATAAGCTATGTACAATGTATGCTATGGAACACGGTATAGGCACTCACCTACACACACAGGTGACAAATGTGTACACCGCGATCCAGCTTACTCTAGTAGAAGACGCTTACCGAATAATCATGTGAGGGGACCATCCAATCATCTTCGGCCGGACAAACAACCCGCATCCCTTCGCCATAGAGGAAGCCGACCACGGGTCAGATGCCGGAAGACTGCCTCTGTATCTCTATAGCCCTCAATTCAAATATCTCATACAGAAACAGGGGTATGATCTGGAGACGACGCCAGGTTTAAACTATGGCACTGGGCGACGATTACCTTTGAAGCCGCCAGTCCCGGCGGGCAAACCACAAGACTACTATAGCAAAACTCGATACGGGTTGGGGTATGTAACGCCTACTACGACCCCTAAGAGTTCAGATGAAGAATGCGACTGGCAGTCACATTCAACCGGGTCACCGACTTCGGACTCGGATACCAGCATCGGAGATGTGTTTAGACAAGTCATGGCAGTCAATATGGCATTCGCCGACGCTTACGAAGAAGACGAAGACATCCCCAAAATCCTCGAGCGAGAGTCGTGGGCCCAGCAATTAGACGCACAATGGGAAAAACGATTCAAACAAAGAGAACCTCCTACTAAAGATGAGGTCACACAAGTGGATCTCGGCAGCAAATCTTCTCCAAAACCAATTTTCGTCAGCAAAAGCCTAATAGACGAAGAACGGGAGTCGCTGCTAAAACTTGTCAGAGAATACATTGATGTGTTCGCCTGGAGCTATGAAGACATGCCAGGGTTAAATCCCGACATTGCTCTTCACAAACTCAACATTCGGCCAGATGCGAAGCCAGTCAAGCAACAACAGCGACGCATCCGCCCAGGTATCATGGACGCGATCGAAGCCGAAGTCAACAAACTGATAGCCAGCGGCTTCATTCGTGAGGAGCAACATCCCGATTGGGTCGCCAATATAGTACCCGTCCTCAAGAAGAATGGGAAGATTCGAATCTGCATCGACTTCCGCAATCTGAACGAAGCATACCCCAAAGATGAATTCCCCCTTCCTATCACAGACATCGTGATCGATAATACCTGCGGCTTCGAACGTTTGTCATTCATGGATGGCTTCTCGGGGTACAACCAAATTAAAATGTCTTCTAATGACGAAAAGCATACATCATTCCGAACACCAATTGGCACGTACTGCTACACAATCATGCCTTTCGGTTTGAAGAATACCGGCACCACATATCAAAGAGCCATGGGCATCATCTTCAAAGACCACTTACGCACGACAGTGGAGTGCTATGTTGACGATATAGCCGTTAAGAGTCGCTGCAAGGGAGACCATCTGTAGGATCTAAGGACGGTATTCGACCTAATGCGAGAGCACAATCTGAAAATGAACCCTACGAAGTCCTTTCTGGGCGTATCCAGCGGGAAGTTCTTGGGATTCATCATCACTGCACAGGGTACCCATGTAGACCCTGAGAAGACGAAGGCAATCATGGAGATGGGTCCCCCGAGAAATCTCCATGAACTCAGAGGCCTCCAAGGGAGGCTAGCTTACATCAGGAGGTTCATTTCCAACCTATCCGGGCGATGCCGACCATTCACGCACCTCATGAAGAAAGGAGTCTCATTTGTATGGGATGAGGAATGTCAGCATGCTTTCGACAGCATCAAATAATATTTGTCAAATCCTCCAGTTTTGGTGGCTCCGGTTCCGGGAAAACCATTCCTGCTCCACGTACGAGCAATGGAACACCCTCTCGGGGCTCTACTGGCACAGAACAACGACGCAGGCCATGAACAGGCCATATATTATCTCAGTCGAATGATGATCGGGCCAGAGCATCGATACACTGCTGTGGAGAAGGAATGCCTCGCCCTGGTATTCGCCATTCAGAAAATGCAACACTATGTCACCGGACAAACGATACACGTGATCTCATGAATCAACCCTCTCAGGGTCCTCATGACTAAACCAGGGGCACTCAGCTCTCGCCTCGCTACATGGGCAATATTGCTGTCCCCTTATCATATGATCTTTGTCCCTCAAAAGGCAGTCAAAGTTCAAGCCCTGACAGACTTCTTAGCAGCCCACCCAGGTTCGGAGTCCTCCAGGATAGATGAAGAGATCCAAGATGAGGTCGCCAACTCACATGCAACCTCTTACGAGAATATATGGCAAATGTTCTTCGACGGTGCTTCGAGGACCGGACCTAAAGGCAACATAGTCGTCGAAGTCGGGGTAGTATTGATCTCCCCTTCCGGATTGGTGATTAATCGTGCTTATTCCCTCATGGAGCCCTACTCTAACAATGTGGCCGAGTACAACGCTCTGGTCATTGGTCTCCAACTCGCAAGAGAGCTGGGGGTAGAATACCTTGAAGCATACGACGATTCCTAACTAATCGTCAATCAGATCTGGGGCTCATACGAGGTCCGTCACGAAGACATGATCCCTTATCACCAAGCGATTGACATCATCTCATCGTTCGAGGGGTTCTTCATCGAACATGTCCCCAGACTCCGAATATCAAAGCCGATGCCCTAGCTGGTCTTGCCGCTTCTCTAGCAGTTCCGAACTATGATTGCCAATCAGTGGATGTGATGGGCCACGAACTGGTCTGTCATAAGAACAATGTGCAATTCGTGGCGAGTTATTCCGCCCGGACGATCGATGATGCCCCAGATTGGAGATAACCATTCATCGACTTCGTCGTCTACGACATCCTGCCCGAGAACCCAAAGGAAGCCACTTCCATCAGACGGCGTTCTCTCAGATTCTTCTACGATACAGAGACGAAAATGCTGTATCGTCGCTCCTACGACGGATTACTGCTTCGGTGTCTGTCAAATGCAGAAGCCAAAGAAACCGTACGAGAATCTCATGACGGTGTCTGCGGGGCCCACCAGCCCGGCCCAAAATTGCAAGACCGCCTTCGCCGAATGGGCTACTATTGGCCCATAATGGTGGCAGATGCGATAGACTATGCTAGAAAATACAAAGCTTGCCAAGTCCACGCGGACTTCATTTACCAACCATCCGAGTTTCTACATCCGACAGTGGCGTCCTGGCCATTCGAAGCGTAGAGAATGGATATCATTGGTCCAATCACCTCACCTTCCTCCCGAGGACATCGCTTCATACTTGCGATCAATGATTACTTCTCCAAATGGGCAAAAGCTATCCCACTCGCAGAAGTCAAGACTTCAAACGTGATCAGCTTCCTTAAGCATCACGTCATCTACCGCTTCGGACTGCCCCGAAGGATCATCCATGATAATGGTCCGCGGTTTGCAAGCCACACATTCTATCGGTTTTGCGATAAGCACCGTATTAAGAATGTCGCTTCGACATCATATAACCTGGCAGCGAACGGGTTAGCGGAGGCATTTAACAAAATAATCATCAAACTCCTTAAGAAGTTTGTCTCCTCCAACAAACGCGACTGGAACGAGAAGCTCAGTGAATGCTTATGGGCTTATCGCACCACAGTTCGAACAGCCACCAGGAATACACCATTCTTCTTGATGTACGGGAGTGAAGCAGTCCTCCCATTGGAGACTCAGATCCCCTCACTACGCGTCGCCCTCACACATCAATTGACGACAAACGAAAACCACCATCGTCGGCTACAGGAATTGGAGGCACTAGATGAAAAGCGCCTCTTGGCCCAGCAACGAATTGAGCTATACCAAGCACGCATCTCCGGAGCCTTCAACAAGAAGGTCAAAATCAGAACATTCCAGGTGGGCGATCTCGTTCTGGCAGTACGGAGGCCGATGGTCATAACTCACAAGACCGCCGGCAAATTCCAGCCAAAGTGGGAAGGCCCATTCATCATTGAGACATTATTCTCCAACGACGCTTACCGCCTCGCAAAACAAAACGGAGACTTGCTCATGTTGCCCGTCAAAGGCAAGTTCCTGAAGAAATATTATGTCTAAACGATATTCTCTCCAGATCATCGAGTCATGTACCCACTGGTACCACTGAACTCACATCCACAACATTTTAGATTATCAAGTCATGTACCGCTGGTACCACTGAACTCACCTCCACATTCCCTTCAGATTATCGAGTCATGTACCCGCTGGTGCCGCTGAACTCACACTTTCTCAATATTCTAAATTACCGAGTTATGTACCCGCTGGTGCCTCTGATCTCACATTCCGATCACTCTTTCAGATAGTAAGTCACGTATGATTATACCTCTGAACTTCCTTCCTGGAAGAGATCCTCCCTCATGATCCACTACCGCACTCCCAGTGCACAAAAAGGGTAACCGATCCACAAATTTCCGAAACGGCCATGTCCTCATTACCTCTGAGTCGTCTTCACTTCCACCAAAAACAAACCGCCCCCTCGCATAGAACTTCTACGTTCTCCTACCTTCGAGTCATTCTGTGTACCCCCTCTTCATTGAGCCCACTCCTGCCATATCCTCATTACCTCTGAGTGGAAAGGCTCCGTCGAAGAAACCTTCATGCTTGCCATGTCCATATTACCTCTGAGCAAGTATGTCGGTTCCCTTTCAACCTATTATCTGTACCCACAACCGGAGTACGACAAGGATAATAGGTCCACAAATGTCCTCTGTTGACCACAAATGTCCACTGTTGACCACAAATGTCCTCTGTTGACCACAAATGTCATCTGTTGACCACAAATGTCCGATGTTGACCATGAATATCTTCCGTGAAGTCTCCCCTGCCATGTCCTCATTACCTCTGAGCAGGAAGATTCCACGGTAAAACCCTCATGCTTGCCATGTCCTCATAACCTCTGAGCAAATATGTTTGTTTTCCTTTCAACCTATTATCCGTATCCTGAACCAGGGTACGCCAAGGATAATAGGTCCACAAATATCCCTTGCTAAGCTTCTTAGCATAAATCCACCATCTCACCATGCCCCGGGAGCCCAGCTGCTCTACGGCATTCCTTTTCCCAATACCGAGAGCACCCATGAGCACTTTGTCATGGCTGTTCCGGACATCCTGACCAAACTTGTTATCCGTACCTAAAACCAAGGTACGCCTAGGGTAACAGGTCCACAAATAATCCCCCAGCAAGTCCAATTCCACAAACGCCACAAGTACAAAAAAGAGGAGATGAGTTGAAACATGCTCATTTATTCAAAATTCAAAGTGCTACAGCATTTGGGATCATATCCCTTACAAAAAGAACAGAAAAAAAAGAGAAGCAAAAGAAAACGGAAAATCAATCACTGCTCCGGGGCACATAACGCCCTGAGACGGTCCGTCAACAAGGCGACCGACCGCTCAAACCTCTGGGTAGCTCGACGCTCCGCCTCTTGGGTCAGTACTGCCTCGTCCTCCAGTTGAGCATGGGCTTGCCAGTTATCCTCGAATCTCTTACAGGCCCGCTCCAAGTTAACAGAAGATCGGGAAACCTTCTCAGCCTCCTGTAATGCCTGTTGTTCGTATTACGTATTTAAGAATACGTGTACGTATTTTATCTCGTATTGGCCATGGTTCATCTTGGTTTGGGTTGGCTTGGGTTGGTTCGGCTAGGCTTGATTAGCCTTGGTTCATCATGAACCAAGGGTGAACCCCCTACCTACCACAACCAATCCCATTTATTAACCTCTTCCCATTCTCTCTCCTCATTATTTCCTTTCTTCTTCATTACTCTCCACCACCAACCAAGAAAACCCTAGCCTAGGCAAGTGCAATCTTGCTTCATGAAGAAACCCACCATTTTTATGGTTCTAACCTCTTCTTTGCAACTTTCTAATCCACATTAGAACTTGTCATTTTCTATTTTGAAGCTTAAATTTTTGTAGATCTAGAATTTAGTCATTTTTGGATTTTCATGGTTTTGATATATTAAATTCCCTTGTTTTCAAGTTTTGATGGTTCCATGTGGTAGAGAATTTTCTTCTACCCAATTTCGACCTTTGGAAAGTTGGATTTGGACTTGTTTTGACCAAGTTATGGACTTTGGAAGCTTAGGGTTCAACTATGGAGTTCCTGCTGTTTGGAGAAGACAATGAGCAGTGCGCGAGCTTTTTAGCTTGCGTCACTGAGCTGTACGCGCTCTTTAGCGCAGCACAGTAGACCCCATACGCTCGCTTGCTTGACAAGGAGTCGTTTGGAGTCCATACGCTGCCTTTTTGGAGCGTATGACTTGCATACGCTCACTTGGATAGCGATGAGTCGTATGGAGTCCATACGCTGCATTTTGGAGGCATATGACTCGCATATGCTCGCTTGTGTGACAAGGAGTCGTATGAAGTTCATACGCTGCCTTTTTGGAGCGTATGTCTTACATACGCTCACTTGTGTGACAAGGGGTCGTATGGACCTCATACGCTTACCTGAGCGTAGGCTTACCTGAGCGTAGCTTGACTTGAGCGTAGCCTGACCTGAGCGTATGACTTTTGCACTGAGCGTATGGCCTTGGCTGACTTGGTCTTATGTCAGCATGTCACTTTGGTTTTATTTTCCTTAAGCTTGGCTCTTCTATAGCCCTGTATATTAATATTTTATTAGATATTTTACGCCCATTTTATATCCTTACGCCTTTTGTCATGAACTTGATAATCATAAATTTATTTAATAGGTTTATGAATAATAATTGAACACGGTATGGCAGGACAAGCATACCTGACATGATTATCTCGAATTGTTGTTGCGACGGCTAACGTGACATGACCTGACAAGAATGACTAACCTGGACACCGTGGATGATTACATTTGCACAAAAAACCAGTATTGTCTTGCATCATATCTACGATGGGATCCCTGAGTACCACGGTCAGGGATACCTACTGTAATTAACTAAGAGTAATAACTAGAATAATTCAGTAGACATGAAGAGATTCCCAGCTACAGGCAATCCCGTTATGTGGGTGCATTAAGTGGACTTGTAGCCTACCGACGAGTAGGGCACACTTCCAGCACACAGTCATGTGGTACATCCTTCATAAATGGACATTCGACCTGGATAACTTGGATAGTCTGCAGGGCTTGTGGCTGTTGAAATAATCTCATTACATCTTGCTAGTAACTAGGCCTGTGATAACCCTAGCTAGTTAAAGTATCAAGCCGTACTTTTGATTGGCCGTGATTGATTGGATGAAGTTATTCCAGCTTAGTCTTATCCTGATCCTGTGCAAGATCGTGACAAGACACGATTATTGATGCTTGCCTTAACAATAACGATCGGGGGACCAGTTCTGTTCAGGCGAAGGGTTACAACCCCGGTCCTTGTTTGGTTTAAGGGTTGTAACCTGGCTCCCGGAGCAGTTCTGTGTCTTTCCTTCGGTTATTGTCTTATTTATACCCCGTGCCATGCTTGTCATGTTCTATCTTACTTCAGCAACATGATTATCTATAATGGCCTTAACAATAAAGATCAGGAGTCCAGTTCTGTTCAGGCGAAGGGTTACAACCCCGGTCCTTGTTTGCTTTAAGGGTTGTAACCTGGCTCCCGGAGCAGTTCTGTGTCTTCTCTTCGTTTATTGTCTTATTACCTTATCCATAGTATTTGAGACGGATTTCCATTCAGGTGAAGGATTGCAACCCCGGTCCTTGTTTGGTTTAAGGGTTGTAGTCTGGCTACTTGAATGGTTTCCTCGTACTCAATTATTGTTGTTATTTCTAATAATTTAACTTTAATGTTCCTTACTATATGCTGGTTTTAGTTTCTAAGTGAAGCCTCCTTTGTGGCACTTGCTCTTTCTGGGGTCTGACCCAGCTGGTTTTGTGTGGCCTGATATCGGAGCAGCTCCAGAGGATCCACCGATCTTCCAGCCAGATGGTGACCACTAGACGGAACCCTGGCAACGAGTGGGTTTCTTTTTGTCCTCCCACTTATTTGTAAAAAATTATCCTTTTGAGGTGTTTAGCCGGCGAGCACGTGTTAGCTCGATTGCATCTTTATTTACTGTCTGCCTACGGGCTGTAACATGATTGACAGATCCTAGGGTTGATCATGTATGACTGAACTCTTGCTAGTCATGGCATTTTGTACGACTAGCTTCATGATCATCCAATATATAATATAGGGGACGCCTTGCTAGTATATATTTGGTGCTCTGACATCTTGTAATTACTATTGCTTGCTTGTGATTAAGACAATAGGCTTGTTCATGACCTTAGGAGACTTCTGGCTTGTAGTTAAACCCTCATGTATCTAGACAGCCGTGACCGTATAGTGAGATGGATTCCATTTCATATACGTAGCTGGCTATGTCTGCCCCCGCTCTCCAGTATTCTGGTTCTGGGGCATGACACCTCCCGAACGATCGACTCCTGTTCCGTCTGAGCAGCCTTTAGCTCTGACTCTAAGAAGGCCAACTCCTTCTGGAGTGCGAGAATCTGCTTCTTCGTGTCAGCAATTCCACGAGAAGCAGACTCTTCTCGGGCACGACAAGCCTGACTCCGAAGACCCAGCCTGTCATACGACGAGGAGAACTTTTTAAGGTCTCCCTGTACAACTGGCCCGACAGTATCTCGAGCGAGCTTGATCCTATCCCGAGCAGCAATGAGGAAGCCCCGCTCCCGTTCAATCGCAGCAGGCAAGCCCGTCTGTCGTATCACCAGCAATTGGTTCACCAGCTGATCAACCTCTGCTAATTTAGGCTCTAGGAGTGCAGCCAACCCCACCCCGCCAGGAAGAGACTTCAAAGTTGCAACCTGACCCCGAGCGCACCGCAGAGATAGAGTAAAAGGGGTCCCCCGTTCCACAGCAGCATCTACGCCCCTCTTTAAATGGCGATAGAAGCTGTCGACTACATCCTGCGTCACCTCGTCCAGAGCCTCCGAGGAAATCGGTGTCAATGGGAGTGTAGCCGGCAACGCTGAAGAAGACGCAACAGAATCTGCCGCTCCTGCCACAAGAGAAACAAACTCCACACGGAAGGACGCATGAACAGCGGCCAACTCCTCTTCAGCGGCCCGCAGAACTTGAATGCTCGGCAGGGCCGTGAGGTCAATCTCCGGAGCCGTATGATCAGCAAAGGATGAGGTGGAGACCATCGTCAGCTCCATTCCTATCTGCCCGGGGCTGGCAGGAGGCCCCTCGACATGAGACGGCGAAGGAGAGGAAACGCTCCATTCTCCCAGATCACGGCAGGCCGAGCCTTCCCCAAGAACATCCGCGGTGGGAAGTAAAGGGTCAGGACCTGTAGGGCCAAGGCAACCATGAATCGATTTGACCCGGAGGATATGTTGATAGAGCAAATAAGCCCCCTCACTAGTCAATATTTGGCTTATCTTACCAGTAGAGGAGTGTAGAGGCTGAAGGTCACCTACAACCACCGTAGCCTCTTCACCGACAGTCTCCGAGTCAGGTATAATAGGCTCCTCCACCCCGGCACCCTCGGGAAGGGATGCAACGAGATCGGCATCACCCTGCTGAAGTTCAGCGATCTCGGAGACGGGCCCGAGGAGAACCTCATCACCTCGGGCCGAGGCCTCAGCAACCTGGGACCTTCCAGCCGCCGCTGAGAGAGCTCCCGCAGAAAGGACCACGATACACATGTCGCTAATCAAAGCAGCAAGGGCCGGGTCAACGCCAGGGGTAGTAGACGGTTCAGGAGAGCCTGGTTCGCCAGACGCCTACAAAGAAAAGATGATCAAGTCATATCTCCAAGAAAAAAGAAAACCACAATAAAGAGATGGCTCCGACTTGGTCTTACCTCCGGAACATCGCCCACATCCTCACCCCTCTCCGTAATAAGTAGCCTACGGGGTCCGACAGCCGCTCTCTTCATAAAAAAGGCTATTCCTCCGTCAGTAGACTCACGCATGCCTCGCTTACGTGAGGGACCAGGCACGACAGACGGTAGTTCTACCCACACTACCTCCGGTACAGGTGGCAAGTGGTCTACCACCTCATCTAATACAAACGACGGTTGATCCATCATCATCTCATCTGCCATGACGGAAGGCTGACCCGCCGTTGCCTCGTCACCAGAAGAGAGAGAGAGTCCTCATCGTCCCGCTCGTTGTCTTCCTTAGTTGTGTCGAAGGACTCAGAGTCGGGCGTGGGAACTCTATTCGCCCCTTTCTTCTTTGCCCTCGACACCATAGCCTTCTGCGCCAGGCAAGTGCCCACGATGAAGCTAGTCCTCGGGTCAAAATTGAGGGGAGGAGGATTTGCCGTAACATGATATAAGGCCGCCATATGCAAGATTTCCCCTATCACATTTACGGCCGGCACCGAGAAGCTAGTTCGAGTATGACAAGTGTCATAATAGCTCCATGCCCTAATACCATCGAAAATGCTACCTTCAAAACCCAAGTGGGAACTGGGATGCCTGAGGAATAGCTGACTATACCCAAATTGACGGGCAAACCTACTGGGCAAGTAGGGCTCTAAGTAAACAGTATTGCGATTGCGGTAAACTAAATGCGTCGGGCGAATGTTACGCAGCCAGAAATGCATCTTTTCAGGTAAGAAATGAGGAGGTTCAACACCATCAACATGAACACTCCTCACTTCTTGGTCAGTAAAACGGGAAACGGACACGAAGAAATTATATCCGTCCACCCTCGCCAACATCCTCCGACACGCCGGCATGGTACTACATTCCCAAGGCTGATGGTGATACCTGAAAAGAAAAGCGTCATCGTCCGTGACGCCATCCCCCGTCTCGGGCCTCATCAAAGACTGATAATGCAACAACAGCCATCCCAGCAAATAATGATAAGGCAGTTCTATACGTTCAAAGTCCATTACCACGTCACGAGCAATGACCTTGGACGAGAAGGCACGGAAACCATGCTGAATACTGCACACCATAGCAGGAAGAAGTGCCAGCCTGACCCCAAAGGCCAACTTCAAGGCAGGAAGAATGAAGTGGCGACTGATCCTTTTAATAGAACCTGCTCCTCCTGAAACCACACAATTGTGCAGCCACACCATTAAAACCCCCGCCAAGAGTGCCTTCTATGACAGGCGCCGGGTACTATAGTAAAAATAGCTGAAGGAGTCAATCTGGCTCCCAAATTTGTCACTTTTGGACTTCGACCTCCTAGCAGTCGACACCAGGTCCTCTACTTCCCTAGGAGTTTGACGATCCCGGGAAGTAACTCGGCCAGCAGTGCTGAATTTGAAGAGGTATGAGACCCAAGATTTGGTATGGGGAGCATCCCCTTCCGAGCTGTCATTTTTCTGGATAGCCGTTCGGTGACAGGTGCTATGATGACATAATAGTTCTTGATACACAGCGACGAAACCTGGGAATCGCCGGTCTAAATCCTGGAACTCCTCATTCGTCGGAATGTATGCTTCGAAGGGCTCGTCTCCCTAGGGGAGCTTGGAGACAGCATACATCTCGTGAAGAGCGAGCCCCAATTCCCCTACAGGGGTAAAGAAAGTCCCTGTACGATGATTGTACATTTCCAGAAGGGCCATAAACAATTGCTTATTAACGGGTAACCCGTGGCTGGTACCCCGGATAGCATCATAAAGATTGACTTCTCGCAAAAATTCCCCATAGTTCTGAAGAATCCACGAGGTCAGGTTAGCCCACGGGGGAATGGGGTGTAACCAACTCGCCAGTACCAATCTGCCAACAGGATAGGACCCTTTGCGAGCAAGCTGGCTCAGGAAGGTGTCAGCATGAGTGAATGAGAAGTTTGGACCGGGTGTGTTGATGAAGGTACCCGTAACTAACCCCATCACGGATCGACTGGCCGGATCCTTGATCGCGCGCACCGACCCAGTGGTCTTATTTTTACGGATGTTACCAACAAACATCCTTGGTCTGGTTGGAGTGAGGGTGTCTGGCATCTGCCTGTCCAAAACGATCATGTTGAACCACTCGAAAGGGAAATGGCGCTTCATAATGGGGATATGAATTGGCATCCCGTCCAAGTCGAAATCCCAACTCTCGGAAACATCCAGCACTCGGGAGTTTTCTATGATCAATACATCCCCAAAGAGGAAGACTGGTTCAGATACTTTCCATCAGATTTCCTGGAGCTCATCATGTCATTAAGGAATTGAAAAGACTGAACCCTGATAGCATTTAGTCGCTCTAAAGTTTCGTTAACAAGGAGCTGCTCAGATACTTGATGAACCAAATCATCCCGACGCACGCCCAAGGCGAACTGACGCGAGCCAAGCAGAAGTTCCCCCGCAGGATTTACTGGCAGATTCACTGAAAAAAAAACAAAGGAAACAAAGTCAAAAAGATAACTGAAACACAAACTACGTAATGCTTATGCGGCTTGGCGCAATATAGCCTCATGCGGTTCAGTTTGAAAGAGTTCATACAGGCCCGCCCGAATGAGCTTATGCGGTTCAGTTAGAAAGGATCATATGCGGTCCAGTTCGGATGAGCCCATGCGGGTCAGTCCGAACGCGCTTATACGGCTCGGTTCGAAAGGAGCATATGCGGTTCGATGCGGTTCAGTACGGATGTGCTTATACGGT
Source organism: Iris pallida (assembly GCA_029216955.1). Taxonomy (NCBI): domain Eukaryota; kingdom Viridiplantae; phylum Streptophyta; class Magnoliopsida; order Asparagales; family Iridaceae; genus Iris; species Iris pallida. The sequence goes on from JANAVB010009595.1 coordinate 3,132,989, forward strand.
TTAGTTCAAATGAGTTTATGCGATTCAGCCCAAAATAGGCTTATGCGGCTCAGTTTGAAAAAGTTCATGCAGTCCAGTCCAAGCTAGCTTATGCGGCCCTGAAGATGAAGCAGTTATGCGGCTGCAAACAACAACTTTCATGCGGCTCAGACCTAGGTCATATCCCATGCGACTTGAACATGAGTCGGACAGGCAGCATACTTGGCAATACAGGCTCGCAGCAATAGGCGGGTGAACGTCGGGGTAAAAAACAGGCACGTCAGCCGGCGGAGGAGCCGCCTCATTCGCTGCCGTCGATGAAGACGCGGCCTTCTTGCCCTTCGCTGCCGCAGACGACGATGCGACCTTCTTGTCCATAGCAGCGGTAGTCTTCTTGGGAGCCATTGGCAATCGTTGATGAGAGAAGAGTAAGAGGAAGTCGGCAGTAGGAGTTCGAGCAAAGAGGAGAAGGTAAAAAAACCCTCAAAGAATAAAATCACTCCAATTTATAGGCGAAGGAGGACCAAAAAATCAAAACAAATGCCTCGATCCACGTACCGCCTAAAAGAATAAAAGAAGAATGCTTCGGTCAAAACAAAACTGACCCTTGGGATCCTTCCCCAAGAGGCGGCGAATCAAGGGCATTTAATGTAGAAGATTTACAAACGTGGTTGGGACACGTGGCAAAAAGTCTATGCAGCCTAACAAAGCTCATGCGGTCTGATAAATCCATACGGCTGAATCATCTATGCGGTCAACAAAGGCCATGCTTCTTATTCAAAGTATTTCAATTTTGCAAATTGAAAACTTTGAAGGGGGTCTTGTAGAAGTATGGAAAATATCAGAATAATGAGCTATACGGCTCGAAACAGGAGAACCCCATGCGGCTCGTACAGGAGTAGTCCCATGCGGTTCAGAGAGACTCTTAGTCTCATGCGGCTCGTATAGGAGTAGTCCCATGCGGTTCAGAGAGACTCTTAGTCTCATATGGCTAGTTACAGGAGAGTCCATGCGGCTTACATAGGGACATTCCGATGCGATTCAAAGAGCCCCCTAGCCGCATGCTGTTCAGAAGTACATGCAGCTCATATATGACCAACAGAGATATGCGGCTCGATCAATGCCACGTGTCCCTATGGGACCCCCTTCACACAGCTGGCCATCGAGCAGTAGCCCTATTTAATGCTCTGCCATGATTTAACAGCCGACGGCTCTGACATGAAGTGTCATAATGGCCCTGTCATAATGACAGACTCTTTGGGAACAGAAGAAAATCTTCGACACGATCCGAGATTGCCACGTGGCTATTTCCATGCGGCTCACTTGAAGAATACCCCCATACGGCTGGCAAGAATCATCTTTCTACGGCTCACCAAGAAGTCATCCCATGCGGCTCGCGAGTACTACACTTATGCGGCTCACCAAGAAGTCATCCCATGCGGATGGCAAGAATCGTCTTTCTGCGGTTCACCAAGAAGCCATCCTATGCGGCTCGTGAGTATTATATCTATGCGGCCCACCAAGAAGCCACCCCATGCGGCTCTTGAGTACTATACTTATGCGGTTCACTAAGACGCTGTCTCATGCGGTTCATGGATATCATACGGTTCTGACAGGATCCGCCATTAAGACACGTGGCATAGATTCAATGGTCCCCACGACTTAACAGCTGGTAGTAAGGATGATTATGGGATGCAGATCAATCAGAGATTTACCAGATCCTAATGAACATATTTAACGTTATCCTCATAATTAATGAGATCAGGTCATATCATTCCTGATCAAGCTAATGGGACACGTGGTGAGAGATCCAAGCTTGACACAGCCAATCATGAAGATTTAAAGCAATCAGCATTAATTATTTATAGGATTCAATATTATCCCCATTTATGGCTAGATCCTTTATGCCTTAAACGAATGGTCCAGATTGATTATACATCAGGCCGCCGCCACTTTGAGAATGGGTAATCATCCAAACCCTAATGATGCTCCACTATTATAAATAGCAAGGTGCCATTTCCTTGTAAAAGATACACGATCAGAAAGAGAGAGAGAAAAGAGAGCTTCTCCCCTAATAATCAGAGAGAATACACAGAGAACGAGAGAAGTCAGAAGAGCAACCCGAGGAGAACAAGAAGAGCATTTCTTCATCAACGCCAACCATCTCTTCACAGGAGCCAAAGCTGCATACCGATCGTCCAAGGAGTAAGGCAGGGCTGCCGTCGCCTTCCCGACCCTCTATCGTCACCCCCAAGAATCTAAAATAAACAATTGTACTTAGATTACTGTACCTAGGCTTTCGTCCCTAGGCTTTCTTTGTACAAGCGAGTTTGTAACGTGAAGTAAAAGTCCGGTCCTCCGATAATTGTTCTGTTCTTTTATATTTCATGGCAAATACCTAGGTTTTAGGTATGGATAACAAGTTTGATGGGGATACCTAGAACAATTCCACGGTAAGGTAGTCATGGACGTTCCGAGTATCGGGAGAAAGAATGCTATGGAGCAGCTGGGCTCCCGGGGCATGATGAGAAATGACGCGCATGTACTAGGAAACTTAGTACATCATTTTATAGCGAGCAGAGGATATTTATGGTCCTATTATCCTTGGCATACCCTGGTTCAGGATACGGATAATAAGACGAGAGAGAACCAACATACTTACTCAGAGGTAATGAGGACATGGCAAGTATGGGGGTTTTACCGCGGTGTCTTCCTACTCAGAGGTAATGAGGACATGGTAGGAGTGGACTCAACGGAGGATATTTGTGGTCAACAGAGGACATTTGTGGACCTATTATCCTTGGCGTACCCTGAGGGTTTTTTTGGTACAGATAATAAGTCGAGGGAGGACCAACATATTTACTCAGAGGTAATGAGGATATGGCAAATATGAGGGTTTCTTTGATGGAGCATTCCCACTCAGAGGTAATGAGGACATGGCAGGAGTGGGCTCCATGAAGGGGTACATTGGACGAGCCAGAGGTAATGAGGACATAGAAGTTCTATGTAGAGGGGTGATTTGTTTTAGGCGGAAGTGAAACGACTCCGAGGTAACATCTACGTGGTCGTTTTGGAAATTTTGTGGATCCGTTACCCTTTTTGTGCACTGAGAGTGCGGGTAGTGGATCATGAGGGAGGAGCTCTTTCAGAGAAATAAGTTCATAGGTATGATCATACATGACTTACCACGTAAAAAAGTGACCGGAATGTGAGTTCAGAGGCAACTGCGGGTACATAACTCGATAATCTGGAAGAGTTAGAGTCGGCATGTGAGTTCAGTAGTATAAAAGAGTACATAACTCGGCGATCTGGAATTTAGAGAATACGAGTTCAGCGGTACCGGAGGGTACATAACTCAATAATATGGGATTTTGTGAATGTGAGTTCAGCGGTACCGGCGGGTACATAACTCAATTATCTGGAATTTGGAATATGTCTTTTAGACATAATATTTCTTCAGGAACTTGCCGTTGACGGGCAACATGAGCAAGTCTCCATTTTGTTTTGCGAGACGGTAAGCACCGTTGGAGAATACAGCCTCAATGATAAATGGACCTTCCCATTTTGGCTGGAATTTGACGATGGTTTTGTGAGTCATAACCATCGGCCTCCGAACTGCCAGAATGAGATCTCCCACTTGGAATGTTCTGATTTTAACCTTCTTGTTGAAGGCTCCGGAGATGCGTGCTTGGTAAAGCTTGATTCGTTGCTGAGCCAAGAGGCACTTTTCATCCAAGGCCTCCAACTCTTGTAACCGGCGATGATAGTTATCGTCTGTCGTCAATTGGTAAGTGAGAGCGACACGGAGCGAGGGTATTTGAGTCTCCAATGGGAGAACTGCCTCACTCCCGTACACCAGGGAGAATGGTGTGTTCCCTGTGGCTGTTCGGACTGTGGTACGGTACGCCCATAAGCATTCACCAAGCTTCTCGTTCCAGTCGCATTTATTGGACGATACGAACTTTTTGAGAAGTTTGATGATTGTTTTGTTGAATGCTTCTGCCAACCCATTCGCTGCTGGGTTGTATGGCATTAAAGTAATATTCTGGATACGGTGCTTGTCGTAGAACCGATAGAAGGCGTGGCTTGCGAACTGCGGACCATTATCGTGGATAATCCTTCGGGGCAGTCCAAAGCGATAGATGACGTGATGCTTGAGGAAGCTGATCACGTTTGAAGTCTTTACTTCTGCAAGCAGAACAGCTTTCGTCCATTTGGAGAAGTAATCTGTGATGGCAAGTATGAAGCGATGTCCTCGGAAAGAAGGTGGGGCGATCGGACCGATGATATCCATTCCCTATACTTCGAATGGCTAGGACACCACTGTCGGATGTAGAAATTCAGATGTTTGGTGGATGAAGTCCGTGTAGACTTGGCAGGCTTTGTACTTCCTTACGTAGTCTATCGCATCTGCTACCATCGTGGGCCAGTAGTAGCCCATTCGGCGAAGACGGTCTTGCAATTTTGGGCCAGGCTGATGGGCCCTGCAGATACCGTCATGAGCTTCACATACGACTTCTTTGGGTTCTGCGTTTGATAGACATCGAAGGAATAATCCATCGTAGGATCGGCGATACTGCATTTTTGTCTCTGTATCGTAGAAGAATCTGAGAGAACGCCTTCTGATAGAGGTGGCTTCCTTTGGGTCCTCCGGTATAATATCGTAGACTACGAAGTCAATGAATGGTTGTCTCCAGTCTGGTGCTTTTCGATCGTCTGAGCGGAATAACTCACCATGAATTGAACATTGTTCTTGGGACATACCAATTCATGGCCTCTCACATCCACCGATTGATGAGCATAGTTCGGGACCGCTAGGGAAGCGGCAAGGCCAGCTAAGGCATCGGCTTCGATATTTTGGAGTCTGAGGACGTGTTCGATGAATAACCCTTCAAATGATGAGATGATATTGATCGCTATTTGGTGATAGGGGATCATGTCTTCATGGCGAACCTCGTATGAACCCCGGATCTGATTGACGATTAACTGTGAATCACCGTATGCTTCAAGATATTCTACCTCCAGCTCTCTTATAAGTTGGAGACCAATGACTAAAGCATTGCACTCGGCCACATTGTTAGAGCAGGGTTCTCTGAGGGAGTAAGCGCGATTGATCACCAATCCCGAAGGAGAAACCAGCACCACCCCGACTCTGACAATGATGTTGCCCTTAGGTCCGGTCCTTGAGGCACCGTCGAAGAACATCAGCCATATATCATCGTGAGAGGTTGCATGCGAGTTGGCGACCTCATCTGGGATGTCTTCGAATATTCTGGCCGACTTCGAGCCTGGGTGGGCTGCTAAAAAGTCTGCCAGAGCTTGACCTTTAACAGCCTTTTGTGGGACGAAGATCATATGGTAGGGGGACAGTAATATTGCCAATGTAGCGAGGCGAGAGCTGAGTGCCCCTGGTTTAGTCATGAGGACCCTGAGGGGGTTTACTCGTGATATCACATGTATAGTTTGCCCCGTGACATAGTGTCACATCTTTTGAATGGCGAACACCAGGGCGAGGCATTCTTTCTCCACGGCGGTATATCGGTGCTCTGGCCCGATCATCATCCGGCTGAGGTAATATATAGCTTGCTCATGGCTTGTATCATTGTTTTGTGCTAGCAGAGCGCCTAGGGAATGCTCCATTTCTCATACATAGAGCAGGAATGGTTTTCCAGCAACCGGGGCCATCAGGACTGGAGGGTTCGACAAATATTTTTTGATGCTGTCGAAGGCACACTGACATTCTTCGTCCCATACGAATGAGATGCCCTTCTTCATGAGATGGGTGAATGGCTGACAACGTCCGGAGAGGTTGGAAATGAACCTCCTGATGTAAGTTAATCTCCCTTGGAGGCCTCGAAGCTCTCGAAGATTTCTCGGGGGACCCATCTCCATGATTGCCTTCGTCTTCTCAGGGTCTACGTGGATACCCTGGGAGGTGATGATGAAACCTAAGAACTTCCCGCTGGATAAGCCTAGGAAGGACTTCGTAGGGTTCATTTTCAAATTGTGCGCTCGCATTAGGTCGAACATTGTCCTTAGATCATGCAAATGATCTTCCTTAGAGCAGCTTTTGACGACGATGTCGTCAACATAGCACTCCATGATCTTGTGCAAGTGATCCCTGAAGATGATACTCATGGCTCTTTGATAGGTGACGCCAGCGTTCTTTAAGCCGAAAGGCATGACTGTGTAGCAGAACGTGTCTATTGGTGTTCGGAACGATATAAGCTTTTCGTCGTCGGAAGACATCTTAATTTGGTTTTACCCTGAGAAACCATCCATGAACGACATATGTTCGAAACCGCAGGTGTTGTCAATCATGATATCTGTGATAGGGAGGGGGAACTCATCTTTGTGGCAAGCCTCGTTCAAATTGCGAAAGTCGATGCAGATTCGAGTCTTCCTATTCTTTTTGAGGACCGGTACTATGTTGGCGACCTAGTCTGGATGTTGCTCCTCACGTATGAAGTCGCTGGCTATCAGTTTGTTGACTTTGGCTTCGATTGCATCCATGACGCCTGGGCGGAAGCGGCGTTGTTGTTGTTTGACTGGCTTTGCATCTGGCCGAATGTTGAGTTTGTGAAAAGCAATATCGGGATTTAACCCTGGCATGTCTTCATAGTTCCAAGCGAACACGTCAATATATTTTTTGACACGTTCCAGTAGAGATTCTCGCTCTTCGTTAGTCAAGCTTTTACTAACGAAAATTAGTTTTGGAGAAGAGTCGCTGCCTAGATCCACTTGCATGACCTCATCTTCAGTAGGAGGCTCTCTTTGTTCAAACCGTTTCTCCCATTGCGCATCCAGCTGTTGGGCCCACGGTTCTAATTCGAGGAGTTCAGGAAAGTCTTCACCTTCTTCGTAAGCATCAGCGAATGCCATATTGACAGACAAGACCTGCCTGAATACATCTCCGATGCTGATATCCGAATCAGGAGTTGGTGATCCGGTTAAGTGTGACTGCCAGTCGCATTCCTCATCTGAGCTCTCAGGGGTCATTGTAGGCGTAACATACCCCAGTCCGCATCGGGTCTTGTTGTAGTAGTGTGGTTTGCCAGTCGGGACTGGAGACTTTAAAGGTAATCATCGACCAGTGCCGTACTTTAAACCTGGCGTAGTCTCCAGATCATACCCTTATTTTTGTATGAGATATTTGGATTGAGGGCTATATAGATAGATAGGTAGTCTTCCGACGTCCGATTCGAGATCGACTTCTTCGATGGTGAAGGACTGTGGATCATTCTTCCGATCGAAGATGATTAGATAGTCTCCTCCCTCGATTATACAGTAAGTGCCTTCCACGGGAGCGAGCTAATTTGCGGTATAAACATTTGTCACATGTGTATGTAGGTGAGTGCCTATACCGTCTTCCATAGCATATATTGTACAAATTTTGTTAAGCTCGATGTAGTTCAAAGATAGCCCTTTATTGATGAAGTAATGTATCTTTTCTAGCGGGATTACATCATCTGCGGATGGAACATCAGTGTGAGCGGCCATATACTTGGCCAGTTCTGGTTCTTCTTCGGCCACCCCCGTATAAATGAAGATTGAGAGGGTGACTTGGGCAACTTGATCATCAGAAGTTCTGCTAGTATAGCAGAACGTGGAGTTGTTGCCAGACTAGCGACCCCAAGTTTGGTACTCGACGCTGGGCGGAGAGTGGTTGGCTCACTGGACGGCCCCAACTTTGTATCGGGATGACGATTCTTCTTGGGAAGACGTATCTTCCTTGGTTTGTCGGAGGGATTGAGCTTCTCCGTTTGTTGCTGGCCGACTCTAGGCAGTCTGATTGTCAGTGGCTCCGTTGTGGGTCTTGGCGCTTGGCCGAACCTTGGCAGCCGGATTATCATTTGCTCTTCTTGTGCCGAGAGGCTGATTGCGTCCTTACCCAGAGCGGCCGTAAGGGGTGCGGACTTGCTAAGTTTACGAGCTTGGAGGTGGATCGTTAGAGGTTCTTCTGATCCTGTGGCTGTCTCAGTGCGAGCTTGTACATCTCCTTCACCAAGGTGCCTCTTCAACTTTTCGTATAGGCAGGAATCTGAGTAGTAGGATTCGACCCCTTTGAAGGGATCGATGTCGGCAAATTCTATCCTCACGAAGCTGTGTTTGTCGACATACTAGAAGTACTGGTGCAGCGTGGAAGGCACGATCATGTAATTATGTACCCAAGGGCGCCCCAAGAGGATATTGTAGAAAGTGTCCACATCTATGACGTAACAGGTTACTTCTGACTAAAGATTGCCAATTTGGCACTTCAAGCGGATCTTCCCAATCGAGTAGCTCCTGCCCGAATTGAAACTGCTGATGGCGGTGCTTGTTGGCGTCATACGATGCATAGGAATGCAGAGATGATGTAACAGACCCTTCGGGATGATGCTTATGGAAGATCCAGGATCAATGTGCATCTGATCCACATTTACGTCGCCGATGTATCCAGTGTAATATAACGGACGATCGTGCATGTTGGTTTTGATGAGCATGTCTTATGGAGTGAAGACAATGTTGGGCATCGCTCCTGTGCAAGCGCTGTCTTGGAGATCTGCAAGCGGGCTCTCTCCCGTGAGGTTGACCTGATCTAGATATGCGTCGGCGTTCTGGAGTGCATCGCTCAACGTCTCACGAACATCCTTGGAGAGTCTCAGGAGCTCGTATAATGACAATTTGGCCGGTGTATTGGCCAATTGTGCCAGGACGTCAAAGTTGTAGGGCCATTCCAGCCCATGAGGTACCTCTTTTTGGAGGGATTTTTCAATTCGAGTCTCCTTCGGCCTAGGCTTGTCGGTCGTTGAAGGTTGGGAAGGTCCCGGAGTGTCAGCAGTGGCCGGCTGATGCTCTTCAGCCGAGTTATTTGGCATGGGTTGTGATTGAGCACTAGACCGAGTGACGACTGTTGTGGATTCTTCGACATCTGTCGAGATTGTGCGACAGGATCGGACCTTTCCACCCTTCTTCCTGCCAATGGAGAGTGGTACAGACTGAGTTACCTCTGGTACCAAATCTGGATGGACCCACATGACCTCCCCTCGTGACGTGGTGAGAGACACCAGACAAGTAACCTGATCTCGAGGAGGTGGAAGATTAGCAATCTCCATTATCGCCCGAGGGATGGGTACCACGCCGTCTTGAGTCTCTGTTGGAGGGAAGCTGCCAAACTGTACAGACACCATGTTCGCTGCCACGGTTACCTCCTCGAAGTCAATGGCCAGAGCCTTTGAATCAATGAGATGTTGGATGTATTGCTTCAGTTGGTAGCATTCGTGTATAGCGTGAAGGACGTATCGGTGGTAATGGCAGTACTTTGGGCTCTCTATTTTCGTCGGCCGAGGTTCCCGTCTTAGTGGAGGGAGCTGAATTCTATCTCCTTGTATGAGCATTTCCAAGATGGGCTTGACATGACCGTCTTCGAAGGAGTAGGTCATTTTTGGCCATTGCTTGTCTGCCGGTTTTTACTCAGGTTTCTGGGCTGTGTCAGCCACCATAGCCTGCTTTCCCTTGTTGTCACGATTGTTGGTGGAGCTACCCCTATTATTGTTGTTGGCATTAGGACGCCTGCCCTTGTCCTCTCCCTCTGAGATATGCAATCCCAGTTGGCGAGCCTTCTTCAACCTGTCTTCGGCGCTAGTGGCACTGATGATAAACGTCTTCCAGTCCTTAAATTGACTTTCACCCATCTAGAGGCTGATTGTTGGAAGCAGTCTCTTTTGGCAAATTTCAATTAAGGAGGAATCTGGATTACCGGACGACAATTTCATAGCGGTTTGGCGGAACCGCTCAATATAGTTCCTTGTCAGCTCTTTCTCCCCTTGAACGACGTCCATGAGGGTGGACATTGTGATGTCCTGTCCTACTTCGTAGAGTCTCTCCAAGAATATGCGCTTCAAGCTAGCGAAGGAGTGGATGCAGTTGTTTGGCAGGTTACGGTACCAGTCGAAGGCGACCCCTTCCAATGCCCCAATGAATAATCGTGTAAGGATGGCATCGTCATAGGGTAGATGGTCGATAGTAACCTCGAAGTAAGTGATGTACCGACTTGCGGAGGTCTTCCCATCTTATGGATTGATGTGGAATGGTTTATACTTTGGTGGGAAGGGAACATCTCTCCACGCAGCGGGATACGGTTGTCATATCCTGAGGTCTTGGCAGTTTTTTCGGGCGTGGAACATGGCTCTGAGCTCCTAGACCTCTCTTCTTGCCTTCCTGGCTTCGTCTGCAGCGGTAGAAGCCGACATTTCAGGAGGAATATTACCCAGGTTTGGTGACGCTGAGTTTGAGTCTGTATTGACCGCGGGGCCCAAGTTTGTTTGGCCAGGCGTCCCTCCTTGCAGAGTAGGGAGGGCTGCTTTGTTCTCGTCCACGGATTTGACCAAAGTGCGCAGTATGGCCTCCAGAGTGTCGATGCATTGGTGATCACTGGGACCATCATGTTCGTCGTTTGTCATGAATGTCGTCCTGACATGAGTAGAAGTGGAGGGGACAGTCGATGACGTACACTCCGAATCATACCCCTATAACGAGAAGTCGTCGGGGTATGTGGGAATGTCTTTCTCTGGTTCGGACTCAGAAGGAACAGTACCCCCAGCTTCCGAGTTTGCCTCGTCTAGGGAATTGTGGACGTCCTCGGGGACGTCATGATTTGCTATATCTAATGGGAGAGTTGTTTCCCCCAGCTCATCTTTTTGGAACATCGGATTGTCGTGGAGGTTCGGAGGAGTGCTACCCCCAGTTCCAGCAACCCCCAGTGATGTGGACGAAGAATCTTCCACTGTAGCAGATTTCGTCTTTGAACGGGTACCTTGGAAAACTCTGGTGGTGGGCTACCGCTTAGACGACAGTCTCTTAGTCATAGTGGTTGAAATCTTCGGGCTGGAAATATTTGTCTTCTTTCCCCTCCGATCGGCGAGGATTTTCTGAGAAGAGTTGTAGGAGACGACGTGAGGTGCCTCATCCTCTGAACATGGTTATTGTAGTCTTTGGAAGACGGACTGCCGGTCTTCTCGTACCGTCGCATTATTGTAACAGCAGTTGACGATGACTTGGGTGCAGTGACGTCCGTGGGAGGACTCTTTGCACCCCGAGGCCCCCACTCTTTCCTTGCGCTTATGGAGGATAGCCTCACGCAAGTCAGATGGGTCCGGAACGACTATGTTTGCTCCCTGGATTTTGTGAGACTTTTGGGAACCATCTTGTCCGTTTGCCGTCGGGGGCTGGACTCGAGTGGTTCTGTACAACTTTCCATCAGAGGCCCGCATAACAGTATGTGGAACGCTCGGATGGTCAGAGGTCGGGTCAGCGGATTGAGCTTGCCAAGCTCGCGCTGCCCTAGACTTCTTCACTCTGGTGCATGAGGGCACAAAATAGGAAGAGTCTAAGTGGTGCTGGAGAGAGTCAGACATGTCTTCTCAGGAGTACGAGAGATCAGGACCATAGGAGAGGCGGTCGAAGACTGAGCCACGTGGAGCAGGCGGCCTACGGCTGGAATCAATAATCTTTATGCGGCTGGCAGTCGTAGCCGCATGGGCTTTCTTCATGCGGCTGGAAGTCTCAGCCGCATAGGTCTTCTCCATGCGACTGGAAATCCTGGCCGCATGAGTGTTATGCATTTGGCTGGCAGTTTCGGCCACATGGACATCATTCATGCGACTGGCAATCTTGGCCGTATGAGTCTTCATTTTGCGGCTAGTGCCTTTGTTTGGCTTCTTCCTGGAGCACATAGAATCACTCTTTGCCGCTGCAAGTCCAGCATTGTAGTGCTTTCCTCTGCCGGACTTAGGGACAGCAGAGTCCTCTATGGCTTGAAGTGGGGCCGCTTGAGAGTTGCCTTCGCCGTCTTGGGCAACAGAGAGTACTCCATCCAGAGCTTGGGGAGAAGCAAATGATTTTGGCCTCCACTCCCTGTGAGCCTTCTTTGTGCGGGTTCGCTTCTGGACCGGGCCAGCGCTTCCGTCGGAGAGCATTTCTTCAAACGCCTGTTGGTCGAAGCGGACGACCATCTTCTGTCGTGTGGAGCCAAGTTTGGCTGTATCCGATTGCGTCACCAACTCCTCAGCCGTGGAGAAGTTTGTCCCCAGCAGAGTCGCCATCGTGTTTGCCATGAAATATAAAAGAACAGAACAATTATCGGAGGACTGGACTTTTACTTCGCAATACAAACTCTCTTGTACAAAGAAAGCCTAGGGACGAAAACCTAGGTACAGCAGTCTAAGTACAATTGTTTATTTTAGATTCTGGGGGGTGACGGTACAGGCTCGGGAAAGCGACGGCATCTCTGCCTTACTCCTTGGACGATCGGATGTAGCCTTGGCTCCGGGGAAGAAATGCTCTCAGGATACTCTCTGTGTGGGCCTTTGTCTCTATGCTCTCTCTCTCTTCAAGTCTCTCTAGGTGCTCTGTTGCTCTTCGAAAAAAGTCCTCTTCGCAAGGGAATGGGACCTTGCTATTTATAGGAGTGGGATGCAATCATTAGGGTTTGTAATGATTGCCTCCTTAATAAGTCGACGGTTAAGGATCAATTAATCTGGGCCCTTTATTCTGATTATAGAAAATCTAGGTAATTAATGTAGATTGCACCAAATCTTAGTGGACAATTAATATTGATTGCCATGAATATTCGTGACTTGTGACGGCTTGCCATGTGTCTAATTTGCTCGATTTGACTTGATCTAGGCAATTATGGTGATTGCAACAAATCTGATTTTGCTAGGATTTGTTAGCACCGATAATTCCAGGAAGATAGGACTGCCACGTGTCTCAAGCGTCGTGACAAGCGCCACGTATCTCTATTGGGTTATCATGGCAGAGCCGCATATGAGTGGGTCGCATGAGGATGAACGACCGCATGAAGATGGGCAGCCGCATGGGGATGAACAGTCGCATGAAGATGGGCAGCCGCATGAGGATAGGCAGCCGCATGCTGACGGGCGGCCGCATAAAGGATGCAGCTGCAAGAAGATGGGTGGCCGCATGAAGTGGGCAGTCGCATAAAGTGGACGACCGCATAAATACAGCAGCCGCATGCCTCGGGACTTAGTGGATTCTACCAGCTGTGAAAAGATTTTCTCCTCTTCCCTAGGAATACGCCTGTATGTCAGTCATTATTGCGCCTTTATGTCAGAGTTGTCATTTGTCAGAGCTGTCAGCCGTCAGGGCATTAAATACAGCCAAAGATGAAGGAAAAAGCTGTTGAAGGCCATGTGGCTCTGGGTCTATCCGAGCCGCATAGACGCTTGAGCCGCATGGACCCCTGAACCGAATGGGCACTCTGAGCCGCATGGAGATCCTTGGCCGCATAGACCTTTCTTTATTCTTTTCCATGCTTCTACAATGATTATTTTTGCCTTGCCCCTTTAATTATGCTTGAGTTCGTTTTATCTCTTGTTACGGGGGAACTTATTTTTTTGATCAAGTCAAAGGGAGAAAAATAAGTTTAAGTTAGCAGTAAGTTTAAGTTAGCACACAATATTCTAGTATTATGTGTTATTAGTAATACATACATCTATTGTATATATCTTAAATTTAACCTATTTACCATAATAAAAAAGGGGGAGATCGTTAGCCCCATAATTATATCATGTTTTTGAATATGGCTAATCAATTAAGTTTAATATAATGAAGTCACTAATATTCAGGTAATCACTATCATGTTTCTATTTAAACTTGGCATTGTCCTAATGTTCTATATCATATTTCTATGTTTGTATCATAGTGCATCATTGTAACGCCCCAGAACCAGAATACTGGAGAGCGGGGGGCGTACATAGCCAGCTACGTATATTGAAGTGCAACCCACCTCGCTATATGGTCACGGCTGTCTAGATACATAAGGGTTTCACTACAAGCCATCAGTCACCTATGGTCATGAACAAGCCTATTGTCTCAATCTCAAGCAAGCAATAATAGTCACAAGATGTCAGAGCACCAAATATACAATAGTAAGGCGTTCCATACATTACATATTCAGATGATCATTAAGCTAGTCGTACAAAATGTCAAAACTAGCAAGAGTTTCAGTCATACATAATTAACCCTAGGATTTATCAATCATGTTACAGCCCGTAGGCAGATAGTAAATAAAGATGCAACCGAGCTAACACGTGCTCGTCGGCTAAACGCCTCAAAAGAATAATTTAAATAAAGTGGAAGGACAAAAATAAATCTACTCGTTCCCAGGGTTACGCCTGGTGGTCACCATCTGGCTGGAAGATAGGTAGATCCTCTGGTGCTGCTCCGATATCTAGCCATACAAAACCAGCTGGGTCAGACCTCAGAAAGAGCAAGAACCACAAATGAGGCTTCACTTAGGAACTAAAACCAGCATACCAAAAATTAATATTAAAGATGATTATAAATGAAACAGATAATAATAAAGATAACAATAGTAAATTGAGTACGAGAAAACCATTCAAGTAGCCAGGTCAGAACCCTTAAACCAAATAAGGACAGGGGTTGTAACCCTTCACCTGAATAGAAACATGTCTCAACTATTTGTTGGTAAGCAAGAACATAGGGTAAAATAAGTCAATAAACGAAAAGAGGACACAGAACTGCTCCGGGGGCCAGGTTACAACCCTTAAACCAAACAAGGGCCAGGGTTGTAACCTTTCGCCTGAACAGAACTGGACCCCCGATCGTTATTGTTAAGGCCAGTATAAATAATTATGCTATTGAAGTAAAATAAAACGTGACGAGCATGGCATGGGGAGCAATAAGAAAATAAACGAAGAGAGGACACAAAAATGCTCCGGGAGCCAAGTTGCAACCCTTAAACCAAACAAGGACAGGGGTTGTAACCCTTCGCTTAAACATAACTGGTGCCCTGATCATTATTGTTAAGACAAACATAAATAATCATGTCTTGTCATAATCTTACACAGGATCAGGACAAGTCGAAGCTGGACTAGACTTTATTCAATCAATCACGGCCAAGCAAAGAGTACGGCTTGATACTTTAACTAACTAGGGTTATCACAGGCCTAGTTACTAGCAAATGCAATAAGATTATCCCAACAGCCACAAGCCCTGTAAACTATCCAGGTTATCCAGTTCGAATGTCTGTCTATGAAGGGTGCAACACGTGACTGTGTGCTAGAAATGTACCATCCTCGTCGGTAGGCTACATGTCCACTTAGTGCGCCCAGATAACGGGATTATCTGTTGCTGGAAAATCTCTTTATGACTGTTGAATTATTCTAGTTTATTAGCCTTAGACAATTTTTGTAGGTATCCATGACCGTGGTACTCAGGGTGCTTCATCCTAGACATGATGTAAGACAGTACTGGTTTATTTGTACAAACACAATCGTCCACGGTGTCCAGGTCATTCATACTTGTCATGACATGCTAGCCGTAGCAACAGCCTTCGAGATATATATATCATGTCATGCTCAATGTCAGGAGTGCGCCACGACGGGCCACTATCATATCATGTCATTATCAAAAGTACACCACAATGGGTCACCAGCGTGTCAGGAAACATATTTAAATTAACATGGCACCAACATACATGTAGCACTAAATAATCAAAAAAGGGTACAGGGAACAGGGGAAGTCATGCGGCACAGGAGGCATGGCGTATGCGGCTGTGAGCCATACGGCTGAGAGCCATACGGCTGGAAATCAAGAGAAATTCATACGGCCACAGAAGTTCATGCGGCCACGGAAATTCATGCGGCCACGGAAGTTCATGCGGCTGCGGAAGTTCATGCGGCTGCGAAAGTTCATGCGGCCACAGAAATTTATGCAGCTGCGGAAATTCATGCGGCCATGGAAGTACATACGGCTGCGGAAGTTCATGCGGCCACAAAAGTTCATGCGGCTGCGAAAGTTCATACGGCCACGGAAATTCATGCAGCTACGGAAGTTCATGCGGCTACAAAAATTCATGCGGCTGCGGAAGTTCATGCAGCTACGAAAATTTATGCGGCCACGGAATTTTATGCGGCTGCGGAAGTTCATGCGGCTACGGAAGTTCATGCAGCTACGGAACTGTTCTTCTTCTCTGTTATTCCGAGAAGAAGAACCATGCCAGCCATGGCTTCCTAGCTTCATAAAACCTTCATCTAGAGTCCAAATTCGAACCTCCATAGGTCAAAATGGGGCAGAATAAAATTCTCTACAACATGGAAGCATCAGAACATGGTAATAACAAGATTAAGTAGATTAAAACCCAAGAAATCCGAAAATAAAATAAACTTAGATCTACAAGAAATGAGCCATAGAAATTATAAATTCTAATATTAAAGTGTGTTAGAATCTCATGAGAAAGAGAATGGAACAATAAAAATAGAGTTCCTCCATGAAGCAAGCTGCACTTGCCTAAGCCCAACTCCCTGGTAAGTGAAGAAGTAATAGTGGAGAAGAACTGATGGAGAAGAATTAATGAGGAGAGAGAAAGAGTGAGGTGGAAATATAAATTATGGTGGTGGTGGTAGGTGGGGGTTTGGTCCACATAAAACCAAGCCAAGCCGAACCAACAAGTTGAACCGAACCTAGAAATGAAATGCCAAAGTAATAATGCAAGAAAGTATGCAATACGAGTCAAGATACACACACGTATACCAAAATACGTAATACGAACTATGGTCGTTACAACTCTACCCACCTTAAAAGAATTCCGTCCTCATAATTTAATTAAAATGTTAGAGAAGCAAGGACAAGCTATACTAATCACAGGCAAGCTATACCAATCAGTCCATCATGCAGTCATTCATTCAAGCGAGGAATTGAAAGCATAAGGCAAAAGGAAGACATTATACTTTACGAGTCAAACATGTCAGGATATCGCGATCAGATATCATCCTCACGCTTCCATGTTGACTCACCCAAAGAGTGATGACCCAAAGCAATTCGAACTAAATTAATAGTCTTGTTCTTGTGTATCTTCTCCCTCCGGTGCAATATAGACACGGGCCTCTCCTCATACGAAAGGTTGGTACCAACAACCAATTCCGAATGATCCAGGATGTGGCCCGGGACCGGGATATATCGTCGTAGTTGGGATACATGGAACACGTCATGTACCTCACGTAGCAACGGTGGAAGAGCGAGACGATAGGATACATCACCTACTCGCTCCAGAATGTCGAACGGCCATATATACCTAGGACTAAGATTTCCTCGCATGCCGAAACGAATGACGCCACGATTAGGCAAAATCCTCAGGAATACATGGTCGCCGATAGAAAACTCATGAGGGCGCCGATGAGAATCGGCCCAATGATGATGACGATCTTGTGCAACGCGAAGATAATCTCTAACTCTCCTGACCACCTCAACTATCTGAGTGATCACCTCTGGACCAAGCATCTGCCTCTCTCCAACATCGTCTCATGCTAGTGGGGATATGCACTTCCTTCCATACAGTACCTCGAACGGTGCCATCTGGATACTAGCTTAGAAATTGTTGTTGTACGAGAACTCCAACAGGTGCATCTGATCTTCCCACGAACCTTCAAAGTCGAGCGTACAAGATCTCAACATATCTTCAAGAGTCTGGATCGTGCGTTCCGACTGACCATCAGTCTGCGAATGATAAGTTGAGCTGAACTGGAGGCGAGTTCCTAAACTCTCTTGTAAGCTACGCTAAAGTGCGACATAAATCTTGAATCTCTGTCCGAGGTGATACTGACTGGTACTCCATGCATCCTGACTATCTGCCTGAGGTACACCTCTGCTAGTTGAGCCGTCGACTGACCGACTCTGAACGGGAGAAAGTGAGCCACCTTCGTGATCCTGTCTATAATAACCCAAATAGCATCTCTGCCAGCCGGAGATCTAGGTAATCTAGTCACGAAATCCAGGGTTATATGATCCCACTTATATTCTGGAGTTGGCAAGGGCTGAAGAAGTCCAGGTGGCCTCTGATGTTCAGCCTTAACTTGTTGGCAAACCAAACACCGAGAGACAAACCAAGCTATCTTCCTCTTTATGCCATTCTACCAAAAGTGCTGACGGATATCACGGTACATCTTCGTACCGCCGGAATGATTGGAATACTGCAAACTGTGAGCCTCTGTCATGATCTTCTGTCTGATATCTCTACTGGGTACACAAAGACGCTTCTCATGTCGAAGTGTACCATCTTCATAGATACATAACTCTGGTCTTCATCCTGCCTCACACTCTGCTCTGAGTCGCTGAAGCTTGGAATCTGCTAACTGCGCCATCCGGATCCTCTCGACTATAGTGAACTGAACTTGCATGCTGGCCATCAATGCCATACAGGTAGGAAGGATAACTTCTATTCCCATCTTCTGAAGATCTGCAAACAGCTCTGGTTGCGTTGTTAGAAAATAAACTCTGGCTCTCCTGCTCAATACATCTACTACAACGTTGGCCTTCCCGGGGTGATACTGCAGGTTGACATCATAATCCACAAGTAGCTCTAGCTACCTTCTCTGACGCATGTTAATATCCTTCTGAGTGAAAACATATTTCAGGCAGTTGTGGTCGGTAAAAATCTACATCCTATCTCCATACAAGTAGTGCCTCCATAACTTAAGTACAAATACTACCGCATGGGTTGGGTAATTCCTCTCATGATCATGAAGTTTTCGTGACGCATAAGCTATTACCTCCCCATGCTGCATCAGAACACATCCTAAACCTCTGCCTGAAGCATCACAATACACTGAGAATCCCCCGGTTCCATCTGGAAGTGTGAGAATGGGAGCCGTCATCAAGCCTCGCTTCAACTTTTTGGAAGAACTCTGGCACTATGTTGTCCAAGCAAACTGTACATCCTTGTGGGTCAACTGGGTCAATGGCGCTAAAATCTGAGCAAAGTCTGAAACAAATCGTCGGTAGTAGCCGGCTAAGCCAAGGAAATTACAAACTTCTGCAACTGTGCTGGGTACTGGCCACGTCTCAATGGCCACGATCTTCTGGGGATCTACTTCTACCCCTCTTCTGGTGATGATATGACCCAAGTACGAAATACGGTCGAGCCAGAACTCGTATTTACTGAACTTAGCATACAACTGGTGTTCTCTGAGAATCTGAAGAACCACTCTGATATGTTGCTCATGCTCTGCCTCACCCTTGCTATAGACCAGGATGTCGTCTAGGAACACAATCATGAACTGATCCAAATAAGGCTTGAAGATGCGATTTATGAGGTCCTTGAATACAGTCGGCGTATTGGTTGCTCCAAATGGCATCACAAGGAACTCCCAATGCCCATACCTAGAACTGAAAGCTATCTTCGGGATGTCCTGCTCTCTGACTCTGATCTGATGGTATCATGACCGCAAGTCGATCTTCGAGAATACTGCTGCCCCCTTGAGTTGATCAAACAAGTCACTTATACTCAGAGGGTATCTATTCTTGATTGTCTCAGATTTTAAGGTACGATAATCTACACATAATCTGGATGTACCATCCTTCTTTTTCACAAAAAGGATCGGGGCTCCCTAAGACGATCTACTTGCCCGAATGAATCCCTTGGTCCGGAGTTCTTCAATCATCTTCTATAATATCTCTAATTCTGACGGCGCTATCCTGTAGACTCTCTCTTTGACACTGGGGCTGTTCCGGGAATCAAGTCTATGGTGAACTCGATCTTCCGCTCTGGCGGTATCCCTAGAAGATCTTCTAAGAAAATATCTGGAAACTCCTCAACTATCCGAGGTAACTGCACTGCTGCTACTGCCATCCACAATACTGGATGTAAAGGTTCGACTTTGCCTCGAGAAAAAAAAAACTTTGGCTTGCCTGGAATACTAAAAACAACCCTGCCAATGTGGCAGTCTATCCTAGCATACTGGTCCCTCAACCAATCTATCCCTAAGACCACATCATAATCGGCCATTGGAAACTCTATCAATCTAGCGGAGAACTCTCTACCGCTAATTATGATCCGACATGAGAAAAATACCCTATATACTCCCACAAGTTCGTTACCAGTAAGTATATTGAGCCTTACTATTAATGACTAGGGCTCCAGTCCTATCCGTGTCGTGAATCGTGCAGACATAAATGAATGCGATGAACCAGACTCAAATAATACTGAAGCTGAAAAGGTGTTGACGAGAATAGTACCAGCTATTACCTCACCTGGTGCTATTCCTTCCACTCCCATGGTCAAAGCCAGCACTTGACCATGTCCTCTGGGTGTGGATCCCCTCTACTAAAAATTCCTCTGCCTACTCTGGATCAGGGCTTAGGCTTAAGTATACTGCTGTGGTCTCTGCTGCAGGAATGCCTGGGACTGCGTCGGCAATGGCCTCGGAAACGGGTACTGCTACTGCTGTTGGACTAGTACTGGTCTTCTAACTGAAGGACTAGAGAAGGCTGATGATGAACTCCCCCTGTTTGAGAAGTTCCCAACCCTGTGGTCCGGGGTACCACAAACTAAGCACAAACCCTGTGCTCGATGATACTCTGATAGCACATGCCCTGGCTTCCTACAGTATGAACATCCCACTGGGGAAGACTACTTCTACTTCAGCTGCTGAGGGTACGTCAGGGTTGAATGTTGAACCGACGTCATTGAGGTCGCCCACCACGGAGCTCCAATAGTCAAAGCCCTGGCTGCCGGAGCTGGTGCTGAAGACTGATTCATCTGGCTATTGGATCGCTTCTGACCTCCGGTCCTATCCACGATCCTCTGGGAGGTATACTCATGCCTCCTAGCTACTATCAGTACTGCATCAAAAGTTTGATGCTCAAACTGCTCTACGGCCAGTAAAATCTCCAGATGAAGTCCATGTTGGAACGCTGGGCTCTATCGAACTCGGTAGCCACCAAGGTGGAAGCAAACCGACTAAGTCTCAAAAACTCGGCCGCATATCCATCGACCGTCCTGCCCATCTGCTTCAAATTGGTGAACCTCGTCTGTGGATCATACCGAGCTACAACATCGAAATACTTGGTCAGGAATCTCTCTCTGAATACTGCCCATAAAATAGGGGCCACTAATCCAACGACCTGCGTCGCCTACCAGCTGCGGGCAAGATCCAATAACTTCAGGCACACCACGGCCACCTTCTCATCTTCTGGAGTCCTGGCTGCTTCTAGAATCACCTCTGTGTCCTGAAGCAAGCATCCACAGCGATAGCATCTTCACTATCGTCGAAGAAGGGAGGGTTTAAGCGCTTGAAGCTATTGGCCGTGCTATTACCCTGATGACATCCTCTGGTCAGAGCATCTGCCACCGCCTGGTGTAAGGCATCTCCTCGACGATCCTGGAAAGCTAATAATGACCTGATGAGACCCGCCAAAGTGCCATTATCAGGCTCTGCAGGCTGGACGGGCTGAACTGGTGGCTCTCCTCCAGTAGGCATGACTCTGGAGGCTACTCCTGAATGTTGGGCTTGATTTCCGGGTTGCTGCTGGTCTACGGGAGGTGCTCCGCTTTGTTGATCGGCAGGTCCAGGAACAATACCGCTGAAGAAGACGACGTAGGGAACAATAAGAAAGGACCAGGACAGATCAACGATACAAGCATGTGATCAGGTCAAGATTACAGGGATTCAGAAGATACAAGCAGAGATCAAGGGCGAGTACTGATTGAGACATATATTCGGTAAACCCTCACATATCTTGATTTACAAGACCTGCATGGGCCACCACTTAAACCATGTAACACCCCAGAACCAGAATACTAGAGAGCGGGGGCGTACATAACCAGCTACGTACATTGAAGTGCAATCCACCTCGCTATACGGTCACGGCTGTCTAGATACATAAGGGTTTCACTACAAGCTATCAGTCACCTATGGTCATGAACAAGCCTATTGTCTCAATCTCAAGCAAGCAATAATAGTCACAAGATGTCAGAGCACCAAATATACAATAGTAAGGCGTTCCATACATTACATATTCAGATGATCATTAAGCTAGTCGTACAAAATGTCAAAACTAGCAAGAGTTTCAGTCATACATAATCAACCCTAGGATTTATCAATCATGTTACAGCCCGTAGGCAGATATTAAATAAAGATGCAACCGAGCTAACACGTGCTCGTCGGCTAAACGCCTCAAAAGAATAATTTAAATAAAGTGGAAGGACAAAAATAAATCTACTCGTTCCCAGGGTTATGCCTGGTGGTCACCATCTGGCTGGAAGATAGGTAGATCCTCTGGTGCTGCTCCGATATCTAGCCATACAAAACCAGCTGGGTCAGACCTCAGAAAGAGCAAGAACCACAAATGAGGCTTCACTTAGGAACTAAAACCAGCATACCAAAAATTAATATTAAAGATGATTATAAATGAAACAGATAATAATAAAGATAATAATAGTAAATTAAGTACGAGAAAACTATTCAAGTAGCCAGGTCAGAACCCTTAAACCAAATAAGGACAGGGGTTGTAACCCTTCACCTGAATAGAAACATGTCTCAACTATTTGTTGGTAAGCAAGAACATAGGGTAAAATAAGTCAATAAACGAAAAGAGGACACAGAACTGCTCCGGGGGCCAGGTTACAACCCTTAAACCAAACAAGGGCCAGGGTTGTAACCTTTCGCCTGAACAGAACTGGACCCCCGATCGTTATTGTTAAGGCCAGTATAAATAATTATGCTATTGAAGTAAAATAAAACGTGACGAGCATGGCATGGGGAGCAATAAGAAAATAAACGAAGAGAGGACACAAAAATGCTCCGGGAGCTAAGTTGCAACCCTTAAACCAAACAAGGACCGGGGTTGTAACCCTTCGCTTAAACATAACTGGTCCCCTAATCATTATTGTTAAGACAAACATAAATAATCATGTCTTGTCATAATCTTGCACAGGATCAGGACAAGTCGAAGCTGGACTAGACTTCATTCAATCAATCACGCCAAGCAAAGTGTACGGCTTGATACTTTAACTAACTAGGGTTATCACAGGCCTAGTTACTAGCAAATGCAATAAGATTATCCCAACAGCCACAAGCCCTGTAGACTATCCAGGTTATCCAGTTCGAATGTCTGTCTATGAAGGGTGCAACACGTGACTGTGTGCTAGAAATGTACCCTCCTCGTCGGTAGGCTACATGTCCACTTAGTGCGCCCAGATAACGGGATTATCTGTTCCTGGAAAATCTCTTTATGACTGTTGAATTATTCTAGTTTATTAGCCTTAGTCAATTTTTGTAGGTATCCCTGACCGTGGTACTCAAGGAGCCTCATCCTAGCCATGATGCAAGACAGTAATGATTTATTTGTACAAACACAATCGCCCATGGTGTCCAGGTTATTCATACTTGTCATGACATGCTAGCCGTCGCAACAGCCTTCGAGATATATATATTATGTCATGTTCACTGTAAGAAGTGCACCACGACGGGCCACAATCAGGTCATGTCATTGTCAAAAGTATACCACAACGGATCATCAGCGTGTCAGGAAACATATTTAAATTAACAAGGCACCAACATACATGTAGCACTAAATAATCAACAGAGGGTGCAGGAAATAGGGGGAGTCATGCGGCATAGGGGGCAGGACACATGCGGCTGAGAGCCATGCGGCTGGGAATCAAGAGAAATTCATACGGCCACAGAAATTCATGCGACTACGGAAGTTCATGCGGCCACGGAAGTTCATGCGACCACGGAAGTTCAAGCGGCTGCGGAAGTTCATGCAGCCACGGAAATTCATGCGGCTGCGGAAGTTCATGCGGCCACGGAAGTTCATGCGGCTGCGGAAGTTCATGCGGTTATGGAAGTTCATGCGGCTGCGAAAGTTCATGCGGCCACGGAAATTCATGCGGCCACAGAAATTCATGCGGCTACGGAAGTTCATACGGCTACGGAAATTCATGCGGCTGCAAAAGTTCATGCGGCTACGAAAATTCATGCGGCCACGGAAGTTCATGCGGCTACGAAAGTTCATGCGGCTACGGAAGTTCATGCATCTACGGAACTGTTCCTCTTCTCTGTTATTCCGAGAAGAAGAACCATACAATCCATGGCTTCCAAGCTTCATAAAACCTTCATTTAGAGCCCAAATCCGAACTTCCATAGTTCAAAATGGAGCAGAATGAAATTCTCTACAACATGGAACCATCAGAACTTGATAATAACAAGATTAAATAGATCAAAAATCCAAGAAATCTAAAAATAAAATAAACTTAGATCTACAAGAAATGAGCCATAAAAATTGGAAATACTAAGTATTAAAGTGTGTTAGAATCTCATGAGAAAGAGAATAGAACAATAAAAATGGAGTTCCTCCATGAAGCAAGCTGCACTTGCCTAAGCCCTACTCCCTGGTAGTTGAAGAAGTAATTGTGGAGAAGAAGAAGTGATGGAGAAGAATTAATGAGGAGAGAGAGAGTGAGGTAAAAATATAAATGATGGTGGTGGTGGTAGGTAGGGGTTTGGTCCACATAAAACCAAGCCAAGACGAACCAGCAAGTTGAACCAAACCAAGCAATGAAATTCCAAAATAACCATACAAGGAAATATACAATACGAGTCAAGATACACACACGTATACCAAAATACGTAATACAAACTATGGTCGTTACAATCATACTGCTTTGTTCGTCTAACATGTACTTTCAGACATGCGGTAAGCATGATCAAACATGATCAAATCAGAACATATGTAATAGACCGAAGACGGCTTTATACAAGGAACTGGAAGGTATTCAAATTTTCGGATCTGTTTATCTTTGGATTACTGCCGTCAAGTAAAAAGTCATCTTCAGGTTTGAAGAAAGGTGTCATCAAAGGGCTATTAGTTTTCCTATTTTATCAATATATTTTTCATATTTATTGAGTCTAGGAATACAATGTACACTGCTTAGTACTTGTAAATAGGCTACCCAAGAAACGTTTTCAAAATACCCTTTCATTTTGAAAACAAGCCGACTTACAAAAGCCCAAACTACTTCCTAACTGCTTGACTTTTAAAAAATTCTAAAAACTAATTTGCAAAAACACCTAACAGAACTCCAACATAATTCGGCCCAAATTCGGCCAGAGTTTGGTTACTACCTGTTAGATTTTGAACTTGGTCATCCTACAGTTACGGATACAACGACTATCTGTCAAGATTCTCTCAAAGAGTTCTGTCCGAATTCTCCAAGAATTATGCCATTGGAAAAACTATAAACAGAGAAGGATTTCAATCATTTCAATTCACCAATTCACATTCGTATCTCTTTTCTATAAGCCTACTACTTTTCCAAAGTGTTCTGAGCTATCCATTTTTAAATTCGAAGCCAGTTATAATCCTCTAGTTGATTTGCCAGTATGATACGGTCTAGAAGTTTTAGAATGATTGTAATCAGAGGCTTGATTAAAGAAAGGTAATTTACATTTAAAGTTGGTTGAGTACTTCGGATCAAAGCTTGCGTTGTAGAAGTTGCAAGGACTTCGTATGAAAACTTGCGGTATTTTTTAAATGTAGATTCAACTGGAAGCTAGAGTTCTTCTGACTGGACTAGTCCTCATAAGAAGAAAACCAGTATACATACTTGTGTTTGCGTTTGCTTTCTGCTCTGTACTTTTATTTACTTATTTGTGATATATTCAGTGATCTTGCTGCTAATATTTTTAATTAGCTAATTTTTGTTGCCTACTCTATTCACCCCCTCTAGAGTATTGCACTTTACAATTCGTTCCTACAAAAGGTAGACATCGCTAATCATGTATCAGAAGGTCGCTAGCCTATATCACCGATGTCGTAAACAGTCACTATAAGTCTCTAAGTGGCTGACATGGAAATTTTTGCCATGTCAACAACGTCATAGCAAAACGTCGTAAAGGACGTCGCTAACTACTGAAAAGTAGGCGACATTCAGCAACAAAATATGTCGTCGCTGATTAGCTACTCCTCGTTGCAATGTTGCTATCTACTAGAATATTTGCGATGTGCTGATGTCGCTACCAAATGTCCTAATAGTTATGAATAGCAACATTTTTTGTGTTAGCGACCACAAATTACGCGACAGAAGATTTTTGTCGCTAAAAATGTCACTAATCTTGTATAGAGACGTTTTGGTACCCTTTAGTGATGTTATTATGCATCGCTTAAGTGTCTTATTTTTGTAGTGTACTGAGTAGATTACAATGGACTTGCCGACTTGGCTTATGATCTTACTGTTACAGCTGAGTTATAATGTTTCATACATTATGTCCCGTATAGCAGAAGATATCGTCTTGCGAGAAGAGAGTCTACACACCCATCTGATTCATCGATGTCAAGCATTGATCAAACGATTTCCTCCATGCACGAGCAACTGTAATGATGCCCACAAAGTGGGTCAGTACATTGTCATGTACTGGTGAGCGATACTAGCCCAACTCACCTAAGTAGACAACACTAAGTAATTATGTGATATGAGCATTATTAAGGGTGGTCTTTCTCGTTGCCTTAGGTTCAATTTTATGTTTATATCTCATAAGAAGTAAAGCATGCAGTTCTTATAGCAGCTTAATCTAAAACATATATCTTTATAACCCTTTTGTATTTCTTACCCACAGTCATGCAGCCATCCCCGTATATTTATAATATTTATTTTGCCTGCATAAGACATTGTTAGGAATAATATCATATTTATGACATTCCTCACCATTCAGTTGATTCTTACCAACAGCTGGCATTCTTCCATATATATGATTAATAACTTAGTCTGCTTGCATAAGATATCATTAGCATGCTATATGTCTTTATGCGGGTTACAAACGACACGTTATCTCAAACTTGTGGTTAGACAATTCTCCTTCAGCGGTGTATCGCTAGCCCGCTCTGAAAGGTTTCTGAATCATCGTGCTACTACTTTAGCACTGTGCTACTACTTTAGCACTGTGCTACTACTTTAGCTCACTAGATTCCCCTAGGATGAATGGGTTCGAGGCTTCGAAGTTACCATTTGCAGAACCAAACCATGTCGATAAGTTGTCCATGACCATGCAAGTATATATAACTTAGCCACAAAAAAACATATAATGCATGATAACGGAAATTAAGGAAATTATGCCACAGTTCCCATTCATCTTACAACATTTCTTTGAGACGACGTTCGTATTACCATCTGTCCAATCCAGGGTCTTAGTGTAAATAACATTCTGCAATAGCACCAATTAATAGAACATGATTACTCAATCTTTTTCCCATATCTTTGATACCATACGTTCCTTCGGGTCATAACTCAAACATACTCACTGTCCAATCCTCAGGTCTTATTATCTGTATTACCATCTATTCATCGAGCTGAGGCTCGATATATTCACCGTCCAAGTATTTGTGACTTTTGCTTCACCTGTCATGTACTTTATTACACATCACACAATTCATAAAATGATTCGTAACGATTTTTGGGCCATGTGATTAATTATCTTTCATTATCTTTTGGGGTCCCATGCAAGATAGCATTTAGACAACTCAATAAGTAATCACATCATACAAATCCTTATGAAGCGTGAAGCTAAAGGATCTTCGAAGGACTCACACTACTCACATTTTTAAGAAGGTTTCTGCCATGATCGCATAGCCTTCCAAGCGATCCTTTCCTATATTCTCAAGTCCAACAAGGCCATCGACCTAATCAACCATCATAATGCACCGTGCGGGTAGCAGCACTACATAACATACCATTCATAAAAATTTTGTCCTTGAAACTTAAATAAAACTCATTCCCGTAACTTCAATTGAATTTATGAAACATTCCATGATCAACTTGCACTATTATTTCTCCATAATATATCAATTGATTTCAAATAATATACTATCTTGCTACAGCATTCTAATTTGATTCAAAATAGTTTACCATCATTGTTCTTTACTCTGACACTCGTACAATTTTTTTAGCATATGATAATCCTCTCCCATTGCTTCGTTTGAATTTAGCATACGATTTAGTTTGGATCATACACATATTTTAGACGTATCTGGAATATATGTATTACAACCAAGTTCAGTGATAGAGATACGAACGAGCTACATGTATAACTTCATTCCCGAATGCTAGAAAACCCTCTTGAGCATCTCATATTGTTTCAACTCATTTATTAAATCTCCTAACCAACTAATAACATAATGAATGTTACCAATTACAATTCGAGTAATTTCCCACAATCGGTCTAAAATTTCCAAAAGTATTTCGAATTAGTTGTATCAAGTTTTTCAGCAAATTCAGAGTTCCCTTTCAAGTTCATTATCGTTCATGCCACCAAAATTAATAAAGCCAATAGCCATATTTTATTTCTATACAACAATTTTTATTGATCAAATTATGTACCATTATCGTTTGCATCCATATACTTTATTTACAACCGGTAAATTTTTTTATTATGATACATCTTCGATGTTGTACCATCATTCAACTCTAGTAAAATTTATTGATGTACTCAGAATATTTTTCGTATTTTTCAAGCTAACATATTATCTCTTGCATGTAAAATTCTTCTTTCTAGCAGCATTAATTCTGAAGATCGTTCCAATTTACATTCAATTTTGTGGATCTCTACTACATGCACTACCCCATCTCATCATCACACTTATTCTCAATTTTGATCTGATTATCCATTAATAAAGTTATTTCGACTATCTCAATGCAACTATCTATCAATTAAAGTAACTCAACATGATTCAACCAACCAATCAATTTCTATGGATTCTGACATTCCATCCAACATTGTAATATCAAATTTCATAATCTTTATTCTATTCTGAATTTTACTTTACGATATATCTCATTCATTTCAATTATACCCATGTAACATTGATAGGGATATCCTAAGGGTTTTCAACAGTTAATTGTTTCTTCGGTCAAGTCTCTACGATCAGCTATTCTAAACTGAACCAAGCATTCAGCTAATCCATCTGAAATGGATAGCTATTAGGGACTTATCTCTTATCATAGAGGCAATCAATTCTTATCATAGGAACTCTATATTATCTTCGGGACAATTTATGATTCGACCAATCTAAGGGATATGGGACGCTATCCCAATCTCATGTACTTATTCCCAATCCGAACAGTTAAACAAATTTGAAACTTAGGCAACCAACTGGAACTCTAGGATCAAGTCTATATACCCATATTCATTTTCGGGTTATACCCAATGAAGTTATTCTATACATACCCCCAATCGACAAAATGTACCCAATAATTTTTATAGGTCAATCACGAAGCCATCATATAAACTTTATCATTCCAACAACCAAATTTCCAGTTTTCACTTGCATAGATGTGGCATGACATGCTTGATCCAAGTTGTATACTCATATCATATTCAAATTGTGTCTATTCAATATGGGCAACTATTCTAAGACATAATCCAACATCACAACTTCAATAGGCTATCATTTACAATCTCTTTCCTTCAGTCTCTTTGCGACTTATATTCAATTTCAACATTTTCAGATCATTTGTATGTTCTGTAATCTTCAACCAATAAATTAGGCAAATATATATATCATTTTTCTTTCGAAAGCATCCTCTATAAATTTTCGTTAGCACGAAACACTGTATTCTCTTAGAAATTCACGTTAACCATCAATATTCATTTTCCATCATCTCCTTGTGGTTCTATAAGAAGATTTATTATTCGTGCATCAATCCAGTCACTATGGCACCAATCATCTAGAAGTCGTATATCTGTCATCTAGTTGAATATGACATAACTCATATGGCTAAGTTATAATCCAACAATTCTATATTCTACCCAACTTGTCATTCATTCGACAACATTATCCACCAACAAGGTCTATTACATATTGTTGCACCTTAATACTTATTTGTAATCCAGCTATCAGTCTTATAAGGAACATTTATGCTTTCATGCATCAAGGGGCAAGTGTTCATTCTCTACATCTCAAAAAAGTCGAGGGTCATAACTTGTTAATTTGGGACACATCTGAATCCTGCAAGAACAATTGTACATATGCAAAGACTATTTATTTTGCCACTGATGCAACTTTTTACACCCTCTAAATCATTCACAACATCTGAATAAATGCTTAATATCACCATTAGCTCGTTGATGTCCAACATAAAATTTAGATCTGCTTAATCCTAATATCATTCAATATTCGGCCTATATTCGTTCTTCCAAAATCTTTTGATAAAATCACCCTACCATCGCTAGTGAACCTATAGTCATTTTTCCTAAATGATTCAAGTCATTACCTGAATCTATAATTCATACGATTCCCAACCAAGGCATTTATTTTATATTCTTAATTTTTCATTAGTCAAGATAATGCTAACCATCAAAATCTCGTAACGAGTTATCTGAACTTAATTATCAATGGACACGCCTAGCCGTCATGTATTAATCGTAATCATGCTATAACTTGATACTACCTCATACCTTACAGGTAAAGTATTACTATACTATAGACACGGGCAAGGGACATCTTATCATTAAGAGGGCAGAGGTATATACCACTCAGAACTCAAGCCAATCCTGATACAATATTCTTCCTTTGCAATGATCCAACGTCTATTCTGCACTATCTATCCTGTATTAGCTCTGCCGAGCATAAATAATGACCCAATTCCCTCGCATCTAAAATATAACAAAGCCAACAAACACAAGGCAACTCGAAGCTTCTATCGATTCCCATTCACTGAAGTTTATGTACATTTTTGTTCCAATATAACATGCTATCACCCAGTACTGATTGCCACATAACAATCGACTTCTATGAATCCCACACTTATGACATCAAGCACACATTACCAACTTATTATTGCATCATATCATTGTTATCCGTTTCGTATTATTAAGAATTCAATTCAGTATACATATTATTACCCACATATTTATACTTATTGTATAGAACACCCCGTGAATGGCCAGGAAGATCAACGGACTTCAGTCAAGGAAGCAACATAGAATAATTTGGAAGCAACACTATATAATTGCTGATGCATATTGAGTCATCGCAGAAGCAACTTTAATTTACCACAGAAGCAACTTTGAGTAATCCCGAAAGCAATTTTGAGTCATCGCGAAAGTACCTTTGAATCATCATAAAAGCAACTTTGACTTGAAATAATTTGAATAAGAATCCAAGGACTTAAAGCTGTGTACTAATACCATTCTGTCACGTCTTGATCCTGAAGAATTGAAAACTAACTACTGGGAGTGATGCCGTACATGTCTAGATTGCACTTATACTGGCAAAACCATTACAGTTTTTGGTATTTCTCAGAAAATAATGACATCGCAGCAAAACCAAGAATATAAATTGAATTCGCAAGAATATATAGAAAAACATGCATCTTTATTTATAATTTCAACAGATTACAAGACTTGCATATGAATACAGAGTTTACAACAGATTATAATAGCCCTTGATTAGCCAACTGAATTACTTGTCATTTGGACTTACATACAAACATACTAACTGCTTGCAATGAACTTGCCGACTTGGCTTACAATCTCACTGGCATAACTGAGTTACAATTTTCTATTTATTATGTCACGTATAGCAAAAGACATTGTATTACGAGAAGAGCTTCTGCACACCTATCCGATTCATCGAGGCCAAGCATTGATCAAAAGATTTCCTCTATACATGATGTAATGCCTGTGTTCGTATTACGTATTTTGGGATACGTATACGTATTTATTCTTGTATTGCATGATTCCTTGTTTAGTTTTCTTCTTGGCTTGGCTTGGTTTACTCTCGGTTTGGGTTGGCTTGGTTCGGCCGGCCCAATGCTTGGTTCATCATGGGCCAAGGGTGGAACACCTTAGCCTATGCTTCTCCTTCATTTCCACCACAACCCCCCCTCTTTATTATCCACACCAACCTTCTCTCTCCTCCATAATTCTTATTTACTTCTCCTTCCCCCACCATTACTCTTCTCCACCAACCAAGAACACCATAGGCAAGTGCAACTTGCTTCCACAAGAGAACTCCTTTTGATGGTTTCATTAGCTTCTCCTCATGATTCTAAACCACATTAGAACTTGTCATTTTCTATTTTGAGGCTTTAATTCTTATAGATCTAGAGTTTTGTTATTTTTGGATTTTTGGTGTTTTGATCTATCAAACTTGCTTGTTTTCAAGTTTTGATGGTTCCATGTTTTAGAGAATTTCATTCTACCCAATTTTGACCTTTGGAAAGTTGGATTCAGACTTGTTTTGACCAAGATTTGGACAATTGAAGCTTAGATTCAACTTTAGAGTTCTTGCTGTTCTTGCCATTTGGAGAAGACAGTGAACAGTGAGCTAGCTTTTTAGCTTATGCCACTGAGCTGTACGCTGCTCTTTAGCGAGCGTACGCTGACTTGTGTACGCTGCTCTTTAGCGAGCGTACGCTGACTTGTGTACGCTGCTATTTAGCGAGCGTACGCTGACTTGAGTACGCTGCTGTTTAGCGAGCGTACGCTGACTTGTGTACGCTGCTCTTTAGCGAGCGTACGCTGACTTGAGTACGCTGCTGTTTAGCGAGCGTACGCTGACTTGTGTATGTTGCTCTTTAGCGAGCGTACGCTAGCCTTGATACGCTGCCTGTTGGAAGCATGTCTTGAGCGTACGCTAGCTTGAGCGTACGCGTGCCTTGGTACGCTAGCTTAAGCGAGCAAGGCGTACGCTGGCCCCTTTCGTACGCTAGCTCGAGCGTACGCAGTCTTAAGCGTACGCTAGCTTGAGCGTACGCTTACCTGTAGCTTGAGCGTGCCCTTGTGTACGCTGACCCTTGCATACGCTTCCCATTGGAAGTGTATAGATCCTTTGGTACGCAGACCTGAGCGTACGCTAGCCTGAGCGTAGCTTGGCTTGAGCGTAGCCTGATTACCCTTGATCTTCTATAGCCCTGTATATTGATATTTTATTAGATATTTAACGTCCATGGATTTGTTTAATATGTTTGGAAATGATACCTGAGCATTACACGATAGTGACCCGTAGTGGTGCACTCCTGACATAATGACCTGACATGACCTGATAGTGGTCCGTCGTGGCCCACTCCTGACAAGTACACTTGACATGATAAACCTGACATATTATATCTTGATAAGCTATTGCGACGGCTACCTGACATGACATGACCTGTATGAATAACCTAGACACCGTGGGCGATTATGCTTGTACAAATAATCCAGTCCTGTCTTGCATCATGTCTAGGAGGGGACTCCTGAGTACCACGGTCAGGAGTACCTACCAAAATGGACTAAGGTTAACAACTAGATTAATTTATAAGTCATGAAGAGATTTTCCAGCTACAGGCAATCCCGTTACCTGGGCGCGCTTGGGATCTGTAGCCTGCCGTCGAGTAGGGCACATTTCCAGCACACTGTCATGTGTTGCACCCTTCAAGCTACTTAAAGGTACATGCGTTTCCTGGATGATGTACCCACCTGAATTCAACCCTAATCTCTCGACCTGGGTAACCTGGATGGTCTGCAGGGCTTGTGGCTGTGGAATAATCTCACTGTATCTTGTTAGTAATTAGGCTTGTGACAACCCTAGTTAGTTAAAGTATCAAGCCGTAGTTCTTGCTTGGCCGTGAAGTGATTGGATGGAGTCTAACCAGTCTAGTCTTGCCCTGACCCTATTCCAGACTATTGAATGACCAGAATGCTTGTATTTATTTTACCGATAAATGGTGAGAAACCAAGCTCCGTTCAGATGAAGGGTTACAACCCCGGTCCTTGTTTGGTTTACGGGTTGTAACCTGGCTATCTGAATAGTTCCATGGTCATCTCGTCGTATATCATCCTGATATGTTTCCTTTTATTCCAGTCCTTATTTTATTTATATTTATATTCATGTGCTGATTGCTGGTTTTAGTTCTTAAGTGAAGCCTCCTTTGTGGCACTTGCTCTTTCTGGGGTCTGACCCAGCTGGTTTTGTGTGGCCAGATTTCGGAGCAGCTCCAGAGGATCTACCGACTTCCCAGCCAGATGGTGGCCACTAGACGGAACCCTGGCAATAAGTGGGTTATTTTTGGCTCTCCCGCTCTAGTGTAAAAATATTCTTTCGAGGCGTTTAGCCGACCAGCACCTGTTTAGCTCGATTGCACTTACTTACTGTCTGCCTACGGGCTGTAACATGATTGACAAATCCTAGGGTTGATCGTGTATGACTAAAATCTTGCTAGTCCTAACATTTTGTAACGACTAGCTTCATGATCAGCTGAATATGTAATATTTGGGATGCCTTATTATTGTATATTTAATGATCATACATCTTGTGACTCTTACTTACTTGCTTATGATTGAGACACTAGGCTTGTTCATGACCTTAAGAGACTGTTGGCTTGTAGATAAACCCTCATGTATCCTAGACAGCCGTGACCGTATAGCAAGATAGAATCCATTGAAATATACGTAGCTGGCTATGTCTGCCCTCGCTCTCCAGTATTCTGGTTCTGGAGCGTGACATGGTTTAAGTGGTGGCCCATGCAGGTCTTGTAAATCAAGATATGTGAGGGTTTACCGAATAGATATCTCAATCAGTATTCGTCCTTGATCTCTGCTCATATCTTCTGAATCCCTGGATTCTTGTCCTGATCATATGCTTGTATCGTTGATCTGTCCTGGTCCTTCCTTATTGTTCCCTATGTCATCTTCTTCAGCGGCATTGTTCATGGTCCTACCAACCAGCAAGGCGGAGCACCTCCCGCGGACCAGCAGCAACCTGGAGATCAAGCCCAGAATTCCGGAGCAGCCTCCAGAGTCATACCTTCTGACGGAGAACCACCAGTCTAGCCAGTTCAGCCTGTCGAGCCTGATGATGGCACTTTGGTAGGTCTCGTCAGGACCTTGATAGCTTTTCAAGATCGTCGTGGAGATGCATTGCAACAGGCAGTGGCGGATGCTTTGACCAGAGGTTGTCATCCAGGGAACAGCGCGGCCAACAGCTTCAAGCGCTTGAACCCTCCATTCTTTGACGGTAGTGAAGATGCTATCGCAGCAGATGTATGGCTTCGGGACACAGAGGTGGTCCTTGAAGCAGCCAGGACCCCAGAGGGCGAGAAGGTGGCCGTTGTGCGCCTGCATTTGTTAGATCTTGCCCGCAGCTGGTGGGCAGCGCAGGCCGTTGGATTAGCAGCACCCATTGCTTGGGCAGTATTCAGAGAGAGATTCCAGTCCAAGTATTTTGATGTTGTAGCTCGGTACGATCTACAGACGAGGTTCACAAATTTGAAGCAAGGAGGCAGGACGGTCGACGGATATGCGGTCGAGTTTTCTAGACTCAGTCGGTTTGCTCCCACCCTGGTGGCAACCGAGTATGATAGAGCCCAGCGGTTCCAGCAGGGACTTCACCTGGAGATCTTGTTGGCGGTTGAGCAGTTTGAGCATCAGACTTTTGATGCGGTCTTGAGAGCAGCCCAGAGGCATGAGTATACCTCCCAGAGGATTGTGGATAGGACCGGGGATCGGAAGAGATCTCACGGCCAGATGAATCAGTCTTCAGCACCGGCCCCGGCAGCCAGGGCTTTGACTATTGGAGCTCCGAGGCGAGCGGCCTCAGTAACGTCGGTTTAGCATTCCACTCCGACGCACCCTCAGCAGCAGCAGAAGCAGAAGCAATCTTCCGCAGTGGGTTGTTCTCATTATGGAAAGCCAGGCCATGTGGTGGCAGAATGTCGCAGGGCACAGGGATTGTGTCTGGCTTATGGAGCACCAGACCATAGGGTTGGATCCTGCCCGAATAAGGGTGGTTCATCCTCGTCCAACCTTTCTAGTTCTTCGGTGAGATGACCCGCACCGGTCCAGCAGAAGCAACAGCAGTATCCATTGCCGAGGCCCTTGCCGCCTCAGTCCCAGGCGTTTCAGCAACAGAGCCCCAAGTAGTATGCGCAAGCCCAGGCCTTGAGTCAGAGTAGGCAGCAAGGGTTTCAGCAGAGGAGACCAGCACCCCGAGGGCACGGTCAGGCTATGGTGATGACCGTGGAGGAAGAGTTGGCACCAGGTGAGGTAGTGGCAGGTACTATTCTCGTCAACTCCTTTCCAGCTTCAGCTTTATTTGATTCTGGTACATCGCATTCTTTTATGTCTGCACGATTCGCGACACGGGTAGGATTGGAGCCCGAGTCATTATCAGTAAGGCTCAATATACTTACTGGTAATGGACTTGTGGGAGTCGATAGAGTGTTTTCCTCTTGTCGGATCGTAGTTAGCGGTAGGGAATTTCCCGCTAGATTGATAGAATTCCCGATGGCCGATTATGATGTGGTCTTAAGGATGGATTGGTTGAGGAACCAGTATGCTAGGATAGACTGCCATATTGGTAGGGTTGTTTTTAGCATTCCAGGAGAGCCAGAGTTTTCTTTCTCTCGAGGTGAGGTTGAGTCATCTCCTCCAGTATTGCGGATGGCAGTAGCAGCAGTTCAGTTGCCCAGGATAGTGGATGAGTTCCCAGATGTTTTTCCAGAGGAGCTTCCCGGTATGCCTCCGGAACGGGAGATCGAGTTCACTATAGACTTGATTCCCGGGACAGCCCCAGTATCAGAGATAGTCTACAGGATGGCGCCATCAGAGTTGGAGATATTGTACAAGATGATTGAAGAACTCAGAACCAAGGGATTCATTCGTGCTAGTGGATCGCCTTGGGAAGTCCCGATGCTTTTTGTGAAAAAGAAGGATGGTACGTCCAGGTTATGTGTTGATTATCGTACCTTGAACTCAGTGACAATCAAGAACAGATACCCTCTTCCGAGGATAGATGACTTATTTGATCAACTCAAGGGGGCTTCAGTCTTCTCGAAGATTGATTTGCGCTCAGGTTATCATCAGATCCGAGTCAGAGAGCAGGACATCCCGAAGACGGCTTTTAGATCGAGATATGGGCATTGGGAGTTCCTTGTTATACCTTTTGGAGCAACCAATGCGCCGGTAGTATTCATGGACCTCATGAATCGCATCTTCATGCCTTACTTGGATCAGTTTATGATTGTGTTCTTGGATGACATTCTGGTCTACAGCAAGAGTGAGGCGGAGCATGAGCAGCATCTCCGTATGGTTCTTCAGATCCTCAGAGAGCACCAGTTATATGCCAAGTTCAGTAAATACGAGTTCTGGCACGATCGTATTACGTACTTGGGTCATATCATCACCAGAGGAGGAGTAGAAGTGGATCCCCAGAAGATTGTAGCTATTAAGTCATGGCCAGTACCCAGCACAGTTGCAGAGGTTCGTAGTTTTCTTAGATTGGCCGGCTACTACAGGCGATTTGTTTCGGATTTTGCTCGAATTTCAGCGCCATTGACGCAGTTGACCCGCAAGGATGTGCAGTTTGCTTGGACAG
Organism: Iris pallida; assembly: GCA_029216955.1. Taxonomy (NCBI): domain Eukaryota; kingdom Viridiplantae; phylum Streptophyta; class Magnoliopsida; order Asparagales; family Iridaceae; genus Iris; species Iris pallida. The sequence continues at coordinate 3,170,120 of JANAVB010009595.1, forward strand.
CAGAGTATCAGAGTTCTTTTGAGCAGTTGAAGCGAGGATTGATAACAGCTCCTATTTTCACGCTTCCAGATGGAACCGGAGGATTTTTAGTGTATTGTGATGCTTCAGGCAGAGGTTTAGGATGTGTTCTGATGCAGCATGGAAAGGTAATAGCTTATGCGTCACGACAACTTCGTGATCATGAGAGGAATTACCCAACCCATGACTTGGAGCTGGCAGCAGTGGTGTTTGCACTTAAGTTGTGGAGGCACTACTTGTACGGAGCTAGGGTAGAGATTTTCACCGACCACAAGAGCCTGAAGTATGTTTTCACCCAGAAGGATCTTAACATGCGTCAGAGGAGGTGGCTGGAGCTTCTTGTGGATTATGATGTCAGCTTGCAGTATCATCCTGGGAAGGCCAATGTAGTAGCAGATGCATTGAGCAGGAGAGCCGAAGCTTATTTCCTAACAGCGCAACCAGAGCTGTTAGCAGATCTTCAGAAGATGGGTATTGAAGTTGTTCTCCCTTCCAGTGTGGCGTTGATGGCCAGCATGCAAGTTTAGTCCACTATAGTCGAGAGGATCCGAATGGTGCAGTCGTCAGATTCCAAGCTTCAGCGACTCAGAGCAGAGTGTGAAGCAGAACGAAGACCAGAGTTATGTATTCATGAGGATGGTACACTTCGACATGGTAAGCGTCTTTGTGTACCCAGTGGAGATATCAGACAGAAAATCATGTCAGAGGCGCACAGTTCTCAGTATTCCATCCATCCTGGCAGTACGAAGATGTACCGTAATATCCGTCAGCACTTCTGGTGGAATGGCATGAAGCAGGAGATAGCTCGGTTTGTCTCTCGGTGTTTGGTTTGCCAACTAGTTAAAGCCGAACATCAGAGACCGACTGGACTTCTTCAGCCCTTACCGATTCCAGAATGGAAGTGGGAGCATGTGACCATAGATTTTGTGACTGGATTACCTAGATCCCCAGCTAGTAGAGATGCTATTTGGGTCATTGTGGATAGGCTTACCAAGGTAGCACACTTTCTCCCATTTAGAGTTGGTCAGTCGACGGCTCAGCTAGCGGAGATGTACCTCAGGCAGATTGTCAGATTGCACGGAGTGCCAGTCAGTATCACCTCGGATCGAGATTCAAGATTTACGTCGCACTTTTGGCGTAGCTTGCAAGAGAGTTTGGGGACTCATCTCCAGTTCAGTTCGGTATATCACACGCAGACGGATGGCCAGTCGAAGCGCACGATCCAGACTCTTGAAGACATGTTGCGGTCTTGCACACTTGACTTCGGTGGTTCATGGGAAGATCATTTGCACCTGGTGGAATTCTCATACAACAATAGTTTCCAGGCCAGTATCCAGATGGCACCGTTCGAGGCACTGTATGGCAGGAAGTGCAGATCCCCGTTAGCCTAGGATGATGTTGGAGAGAGGCAGATGCTTGGACCAGAAATGATTGCTCAGACTATTGAAGTAGTCAGGCGAGTCAGAGATCACCTTCGAGTTGCCCAAGATCGCCAGCGCCATTGGGCCGATTCTCATCGGCGCCCTCTCGAGTTCTCGGTCGGCGATCATGTATTCCTGAGGATTTCACCTAACCGTGGCGTCATTCGTTTCAGCGTACGGGGCAAGCTTAGTCCTAGGTATATAGGACCGTTTGACATTCTGGAGCGAGTAGGAGATGTATCATATCGTCTCGCTCTTCCACCGTCGCTAAGCGAGGTGCATGACGTGTTCCATGTATCCCAATTATGACGGTATATCCCGGACTCGAGCCACATCCTGTATCATTCGAAATTGGTTGTTGGTACCAACCTTTCGTATGAGGAGAGGCCCGTGTCTATATTGGACCGGAGAGAGAAGATCCTCAAGAACAGAACTATCAAGTTAGTCCGAGTTGCTTGGGGTCATCAATCTTTGGGGGAGTCAATGTGGGAGCGTGAGGATGATATCCGATCGCGATATCCCGACTTGTTTGACTCGTGAGGTATAATGTCTTTCTTATGCCTCCTGCCTTCGATTCCTTGCTTGCATGATTGATTGATTGCCTAGTATAGCTTGCTTGTTATTAATGTTGCTTGTCATTGCTCCTCTAGCCTCTTGATTAAATTTCGAGGACGGAATTCTTTTAAGGTGGGTAGAGTTGTAATGCCTGTGTTCGTATTACGTATTTTGGAATACGTATACGTATTTATTCTTGTATTGCATGATTCCTTGTTTAGTTTTCTTCTTGGCTTGGCTTGGTTTACTTTCGGTTTGGGTTGGCTTGGTTCGACCGGCCCAATGCTTGGTTCATCATGGGCCAAGGGTGGAAAACCTTAGCCTATGCTTCTCCTTCATTTCCACCACAACCCCCTCTCTTTATTATCCCCACCAACCTTCTCTCTCCTCTATAATTCTCATTTACTTCTCCTTCCCCCACCATTACTCTTCTCCACCAGCCAAGAACACCATAGGCAAGTGCAACTTGCTTCCACAAGAGAACTCCTTTTGATGGTTTCATTAGCTTCTCCTCATGATTCTAAACCACATTAGAACTTGTCATTTTCCATTTTGAGGCTTTAATTCTTGTAGATCTAGAGTTTTGCTATTTTCGGATTTTTGGTGTTTTGATCTATCAAACTTGCTTGTTTTCAAGTTTTGATGGTTCCATGTTTTAGAGAATTTTATTCTACCCAATTTTGACCTTTGGAAAGTTGGATTCGGACTTATTTTGACCAAGATTTGGTCAATTGAAGCTTAGATTCAACTTTAGAGTTCTTGCTGTTCTTGCCATTTGGAGAAGACAGTGAACAGTGAGCTAGCTTTTTAGCTTACGCCACTGAGCTGTACGCTGCTCTTTAGCGAGCGTACGCTGACTTGTGTACGCTGCTCTTTAGCAAGCGTACGCTGACTTGTGTACGCTGCTCTTTAGCGAGCGTACGCTGACTTGAGTACGCTGCTGTTTAGCGAGCGTACGCTGACTTGTGTACGCTGCTCTTTAGCGAGCGTACGCTGACTTGAGTACGCTGCTGTTTAGCGAGCGTACGCTGACTTGTGTACGCTGCTCTTTAGCGAGCGTATGCTAGCCTTGATACGCTGCCTGTTGGCAGCATGTCTTGAGCGTACGCTAGCTTGAGCGTACGCGTGCCTTGGTACGCTAGCTTAAGCGAGCAAGGCGTACGCTGGCCCCTTTCGTATGCTAGCTCGAGCGTACGCAGTCTTGAGCGTACGCTAGCTTGAGCGTACGCTGACCTGTAGCTTAAGTGTGCCCTTGTGTACGCTGACCCTTGCGTACGCTTCCTATTAGAAGTGTGTGGATCCTTTGGTACGCAGACCTGAGCGTACGCTAGCCTGAGCGTAGCTTGGCTTGAGCGTAGCCTGATTACCCTTGATCTTCTATAGCCCTGTATATTGATATTTTATTAGATATTTAACGTCCATTTTATATCCTTACGCCTTTTGTCATGAACTTGATAATCATGGATTTGTTTAATATGTTTGGAAATGATACCTGAGCATTACACGATAGTGACCCGTAGTGGTACACTCCTGACATAATGACCTGACATGACCTGATAGTGGTCCGTCGTGGCCCACTCCTGACAAGTACACTTGACATGATAAATCTGACATGTTATATCTTGATAAGCTGTTGCGACGGCTACCTGACATGACATGACCTGTATGAATAACCTGGACATCGTGGGCGATTGTGCTTGTACAAATAATCCAGTCCTGTCTTGCATCATGTCTAGGAGGGGACTCCTGAGTACCACGGTCAGGAGTACCTACCAAAATGGACTAACGTTAACAACTAGATTAATTTATAAGTCATGAAGAGATTTTCCAGCTACAGGCAATCCCGTTACCTGGGTGCGCTTGGGATCTGTAGCCTGCCATTGAGTAGGGCACATTTCCATCACACTGTCATGTGTTGCACCCTTCAAGCTACTTAAGGGTACATGCGTTTCCTGGACGATGTACCCACCTGAATTCAACCCTAATCTCTCGACCTGGGTAACCTGGATGGTCTGCAGGGCTTGTGGCTGTGGAATAATCTCACTGCATCTTGTTAGTAATTAGGCTTGTGACAACCCTAGTTAGTTAAAGTATCAAGCCATAGTTCTTGCTTGGCCGTGAAGTGATTGGATGGAGTCTAACCAGTCTAGTCTTGCCCTGACCCTGTTCCAGAATATTGAATGACCAGAATGCTTGTATTTATTTTACCGATAAATGGTGAGAAACCAAGCTCCGTTCAGACGAAGGGTTACAACCCCGGTCCTTATTTGGTTTACGGGTTGTAACCTGGCTATCTGAATAGTTTCATGGTCATATCGTCGTATATCATCCTGATATGTTTCCTTTTATTCCAGTCCTTATTTTATTTATATTTATATTTCTGTGCTGATTGCTGGTTTTAGTTCTTAAGTGAAGCCTCCTTTGTGGCACTTGCTCTTTCTGGGGTCTGACCCAGCTGGTTTTGTGTGGCCAGATTTCGGAGCAGCTCCAGAGGATCTACCGACTTCCCAGCCAGATGGTGGCCACTAGACGGAACCCTGGCAACGAGTGGGTTATTTTTTGCTCTCCCGCTCTAGTGTAAAAATATTCTTTTGAGGCGTTTAGCCGACGAGCACCTGTTTAGCTCGATTGCACTTACTTACTGTCTGCCTACGGGCTGTAACATGATTGACAAATCCTAGGGTTGATCGTGTATGACTAAACTCTTGCTAGTCCTAACATTTTGTAACGACTAGCTTCATGATCAGCTGAATATGTAATATTTGGGACGCCTTATTATTGTATATTTAATGATCATACATCTTGTGACTCTTACTTACTTGCTTATGATTGAGACACTAGGCTTGTTCATGACCTTAAGAGACTGTTGGCTTGTAGATAAATCCTCATGTATCCTAGACAGCCGTGACCGTATAGCGAGATGGAATCCATTTAAATATACGTAGCTGGCTATGTCTGCCCCCGCTCTCCAGTATTCTGGTTCTGGGGCGTGACACATGAGCACCTGTAAAGATGCTGACAAACGTGGATCAATACATTGCCGTATATTGGTGAGCGATGCTGGACCAACTCACCTAAGAAAACAAACACTAATTAATCATGTGACAGGAGCATTATTAAGAGTGGTCTTTCTGGTTGCCTTAGGTTCAATTTCATGTTTATATCGGACAAAAAGTAAAGCATGCAATTCTCATAGTAGCATAATGTAAAACATATATGTTATCACCCTTTGGTGATTCTTACCCACGGTTGTAACCATTCATGTATATTTATAATACTTATTTTGCCTGCATAAGACATTATTACGAACAATATCATATTTTTGATATTATTCACCGTTCAGTTGATTCTTCCCAACAGCTGGCATCCTTCCCAATATATGATTTATAACTTACTCTGCCTGCATAAGACATCATTAGCATATGAAATGTCTATATGCAGGTCACTAACGACATGTCATCTCGGACTTGTGGTTAAACGACTCCCCTTCAACGACGGGTAGCCAGCCCAATTCTAAAGGTTTTTTGAATCACCGTGCCACTACTTTCGCACACTAGTTCCTCCTAGGACGAACTGGTCCGGGGCCTCGGAGTTACCATTCGCAGAACCAAACTTTATCGACAAGTTGTCCATGACCATGCAAGTATATGCAACTTAGCCACAAAGATGCATGATAATGAAAATTAAGGAAATTGTGCCACAGTTCTCATTCGTCTTGCCATTTATTTTGATCCGACGCTCGCATTACTGTCTTCCCAATCCAGGGTCTTAGTGTAATCAATATTCTATAATAGCACCAGTTAGTAGAATGTAATTAATCAATCTTTTTCCACATCTTTGATACCATACGTTCTTTCGGGTCAAAACTCATTGTCCAGTTCTCGGGTCCTATTATATGTGTTACCATTATCGAGCCAAGGCTCAATATACTCACCGTATAAGTATTTGTAACTTTTGCTTCACCTGTCATGTATTTATTGCATAACACACAATGCATAAAATGATTCACAATTTTTGGGTCATGTGGTTAATTATTTTCTTGGTACAATGCAAGATAGAATTTAGCATCACAATAAGTAATCATAGCATACAAATCCTTTTTATTAAGCGTGAAGCTAAAGGATCCTCGAAGGACTTGCACTTCCCATATTTTTAAGATGATTTCTGCAACGATCGCATAGCCTTCTGAGCGATCCTTTCGTATATTTTCAAGTCCAGCAAGGTTTCATCGAATAACAAGCCATCATAATACATCGCGTGAGTCGAGACACTACAATGCTAATCCTAGGTATGAATCTATAATGCATCGCAAGAAAAAAAATTCGCTCGTCCAAGTTCAGTATAAAGGACATACGAGATGTTGATATTATATTTAGGATGAAGATAATCTAGAAGGAAACTGTAATTGTTCAATCAAAAGCTCACTATATAGAAAGATGTTCACACAATATGAACATCAAGATCTTTTAGGGCTTGATACTGCTTATCGGTGTGACAAAAACTGTTGCCGAATCAAAGGAAAAGTGTACAGTTGGAGTACTCGTGTTATTGGAAGCTTCATATATGCTATGAATGACACATGACCTGCTATTGCTTTCACCATAGGGATACTAAGACGATTTACGAGTAATCCAAGTGTTGAACACTATAAAGCTATGAAGAGAGTTATGAAATATCTCAAGAGGACTCAAAAATTTGTACTATACCATAACGATTATCCTAGTGTAATAGAAGGTTTCAATGATACTAGTTGGGGCTCAAAAGAAGAGATTGATAGATTCATAGGATGATACATCTTCTCTAAATATGGGGCTGTAGAAGGCTTTTATTGACGGTTACAATAATGGAAGGTTTCAATCTTATTGCTTTCACCGTAATGGAACGTTCCAATAGCTTTTTTGCTCTATATGTTGCTTCTATTTGTGATGTCAATTTTATGATACTTTGAGTATTAGCTTGGACTTTCTTTATATGTTGTTCTTGCCTAGATATTTATAAATATATTTCTCTTGTTCTCTCAAGAGTAAAAAATAAAAGGTGTTGCGAATACGGGAGGGAACGATGTGCTCCGGCAGGGTTTGCTACACATATTTTGGTTTTACTAGCATAAATATCGATTTTGGATGTTTAAGACGTAAGAAAATTACATATTTTGGTTTGGATATGTTTGTGGTTGGACATGTGCTGGATGTCTAGAGTATGGACGTGTGTAAATGTGTTAGAAGTTTATGATGTATGAACATTACAGTTTGTTAATATAAAGATTGGGTTCTATAGTTATTTGATGTATATATATATATCTTCTGGATTATTGATATTATGTTGGTGTTCGATTTATATAACCAGAATTTTGGCTATACAAATGGTCAGGAATAAACTAATTTCTGCTTCAGAAGGTTTTTACTGACGGTTTTTAACCGTAAACAAATGATTTTCTTGACAGCTAATAGCCATCTTCTAGGTCGGAGTCAATAAAAGTTTTTACCTACAATGGCGATTTCTCCAAAATGCTATCTTCACGGCTAAAAATGGTCAAGAAAACTATTTCATATAACGGTAAAAAACTGCCAAGGATAGTCCTGTCAGCGACCGTCAAGAAAGGGGGGACTTTTCTTCACTCTGGCCTACTTGATGGATACACAACCGTCAAGATAACCCTTTCTTAATGGAGAAAAACCGTCAAGAAAAGATTTTTTCCTTGTAGTGAGCAGACTTTGCTCTCTTACTCATCTATAGAATTAGAGTTATATGCTTTTGCAGTTGCAACAAATGAGGTAGAATGTCTTAGGAAACTCATGTATGATCTTCTTTCGGTTGGGGCACATATTTGGGCTATACCAATATACTGTGACAACAAGTGCGTACAACAGTGGAATCAAGGATGATATTATTGTAGTGATTGATGTTTGGAGCTAGAATAATCTTCCATTCACTAAAGGCCTCAAGTAGTAGTTGGTCAAGGGCATAGCAAAAAATAGAGGCTTTAAGGAATTCTGATATTATGTATTTGTATAGTATTATGCTATTATTTCAAAGAAGAAAATCTATTAAGCGCGTTGCTTTTGGTTTAAGGAAGGATCATTGATTGGAAAATATCAAGTACAGAGGTTGGTCCACAGAGACATTCTTGCGGTTATATCCCAAAAGTTCTGTGGTCTATGCCTTAACGAGTTCTTGAGCATTTGGAATACTCGATGTGCTTTACAGGAAGCATGGGAAGCTCACAACTACAAAGCGGCAGGTTATCTAACGTTGAAAGACAGAGAGTGGTAGTTTAGTATTATACAAAGAGGTTGAGTTCTTGCTACAGTAGCATGACACTATGAAGAGGTTGGACGTCAGCGTTCGGCCGTGTCATAGTGTGATAGCACCGTATGGATGCAAAAGGACTCATGTTGGGAAATTTAAACTATCTAAGAATTTACCTATGTATAGGGGCAGGTAGTCTAATATCACATCGACATAGCACCTCATAGGGGTAGGTAGTCTAATGCTGAAAGAGAAAGAGTGGTAGTTCAGCATTATAAAAACAGGTTGAGTTCTTTCTATAGTAGTATGACAATACGAAGAGGTTGGACCCCAGCTTTAGGCCCTGTCATGGTGTCATAGCACCGCAAGGAGGCAAAAGGACTCATGTTAGGAAATTTGAACAATCTAAGAATTTTATCTGTGTATGAAAAAAAGATGTAGACAATCTTTTGAGGGTAGATATAATTTGTAGACACCCAAGATACCTACATAGATACTAGGTCAGCATAGCATATTTAATGTGCGACCAAAGGCACAAGCGAAATCTATTCTAATGCATGATTAAAATCATTATGGGAAATGCTCAACCCATATTAATTATGAAGAGGGTTGTTGAAAATTATTGAATTTGGTCTCTAGAAAATAGACTCACATTCATGTGGCAACCCTATGTGTGTATTTCAATATAAGTTTCTTCTTTTATTAACTCGAGCATATGGGGAGTGGTAGCCTATGTGGTTGGTGTAGTGAGACATCTTCCTAGAGGACAAGGTTCAAGACCTCCAAGAAACATCTATGTTTTATTTCTCATTTCTTAGAAATTCCCATAGGAACTAAGCCCCCAAGAGGCTTAGTGACACGAATATGTACCTAATGAAAAATCCCCAAAATTTAGAGATTTTATTTATATTTTTATAGTATTTTATTTATTTGCTTGATTTGCAAACATATATTTTTTTGTTTTGTTTTTTTAGTATCTAGGTAACAAGTTTAATGCTACATCGTAGGTATACGAAGACAAGAATGGTACACATTAAGTATTAGGTAGTTTTTTAAAAAAGGTTATTAGCTATCATAATTAAAACTTTATTCCAGATTATTATTATATTTGTTAAAAATATTTCTAAGCATATATATGTGTGTATATGAAAATATACACTTGGGTATACTTAGATAGATTTATATATCTACTTATAAAGTTACAAAAAAGATTATTAGTTTTTTAAAAAAATAAAGAAAAGGAAAAGGAAAAGGAAAAAGTATTAAATTAGAAAGGAAAAAGAATTAGAAAAAGAAAAAGAGTTAGAAAAAGATAAAAGAAAAGAAAAGATAAAGAAAAGAAGTGATAAAAGAAAAATATATATAAAAACAAAAGTACTGTAGCAAAGCTACAGTACTCGAGTTTGGCCGAACCCCCCCCCCCCCTCCCCCCCTCGTGCTCGCGAGCGGATATTCCCGTGAGAATTCAAAAATTCAAAACAAATCCGAATCTCCATCAAATTGATCCAAATCTTTTTCTATACACTCATAATTGGATTCTCTACTATACACAAACTCGAATAAAAAACTGAATAAAATCCCAATTAATTTTGGATTTAAATCCTATATACTCCATAAAACCGAAAAATGGATTTCTTTAAAATCCTTCCTCAATTCTCCATGAAACTTCACTTCCCTGCACCCGAGCCTCGTTGACGTCCATACGCAGCTACCCCATCGCCTGCACTTGGCCGTCGATCGTCGCCTCGTCGGAGAACAATGACAAACCGAGCCGCGAGACAGAACAACCTGTTTTGAAAATGCAGTGAGGTACCCATCTTCTCGATCTATGTTCTTCATACTCGCTCCATCATTTTCACTTTTACGAATTTCGATGCGAAGCCCACATGACTCTTCGAGATCCCTCAGACGAACATCAAAATGACCAACTAACTTGCTAGAAAAATCTAGATGAAGTTAGCGAAAAACTTATTTTCTGTAGCATTAAAAACTGTTTTAAAGTACCAACTTGGAAGCCATTTTCCGGACCGATTACTAAATATTTTGACAAACTAATTAAAGACGGTCAAAAACAATATATACAAGATTGTAACTCACTTTCTGGAATCACTTTTCGTCCAGTAAGTAAAAAAGTTACACTTGGTTAAAGTTTCAAAAAAATTGTTAATTCTGCTTTCGAAATTTAGAAATCTGTCTGATACGGCGTGCGTCCCGATAAACCGGACGATGTGGTCGTGTACTATATGCCTCAAAAGTCGTGTATGGATGTTTTCGACATGTGAGAACTGACGAAAACCGATTTCGTTGCGCATGTGCGACGAAATCAGTGTGTATCCGTCGAGATACCCCCGTATCGACGTTTTGTAAAATTTGCCATAACTTCGTCCACGTTCGTTGGATCGACACGAAACTTTCTCCATCAGGACCGCATTGATTTTATGGTCATGTATGCCAAGTTTGGTCCGATTCTGAGAAGGTTGATCGGAATGCTAATTTGGCGAGCAAGTGCCTATCCAACAGGCAAAATTGTTCACGGCTCATCGAAATCAAAAATTGGACATATAGTTAGGTTCGTCTTCTCAAATCAGATCCATAAATGTGTAGTTTGATTACTTTAGAGACCATACACTTTGGCACGTATTTCGGTACAAAATGGGTCCAACGGCTGTTTGCCATTGATTGTAAAAGTACATAACAATTTTATAGGAGGACTGAACTTAGTTTCATACTACAAACTCGCTCGTACAAAGAAAGCATAGGAATAAAAACCTAGGTACAATAATCTAAGTACGATTGTTTATTTTTAATTCTGGTGGGTGACGATAGAGGCTCGGGAAAGCGACGACATCTCTGCCTTACTCCTTGGACGATCGGACGTAGCCTTGAGTCTGATGAATAAATGCTCTCGGGATGTGTGGAAAGACTCTTCTGCGCGTGCCTTTGTCTCTCTGTGTGTCTAGTCAGGTGGAGAGAGTCTCTTTTTCTCTGGAATTCTCCTCCTCTTTTTCTCCTAAATTCTCCAGGATTTGCAAGGGAATGACACCTTGCTATTTATAGAAGTGGGGGTATGATCATTAGGATTTGCAATGATTTCTCCTTTAAAAATCGGCAAAAAATTATCTGGACCATTAATCTTGATTGCATTACATCAGGGTAGTTAATTCTTGATTGCGCCAAATCCGTATGGGCAATTAATGCTGATTACAATTAATATTCATAATTTGTCATGACAAGCTCGGATCGCCCGCCACGTGTTCAATTTGCTTAATTACAACAAATCTGATTTGATCCGAGTAATTATGGTGATTGCACTAAATCTGGTTGTTATGATTTATGAGCAGCCATAATTCCGAGGGGATAAGACAACCACGTGTCTCAACTGTCATGAGGATCGCTACGTGTCTCAACTATCATGAGGACCGCCACGCATCTCAACTGTCGTGAGTGGGACGTCCTGACAGAGCCGCATGAATGCGATCTGTAAATAAATCGCATATGGGTGGCTCCCACACTCCTCGCCGCATGAAGGTAGCAGCCGCATGAAGGTGCCAGTCGCATGTAGGAAGCAGCCACATATAGGAAGCAGCCGTTGAAGGTGGCAGCCGCATGAGTAGAGCAACCGAATGAAAAGAGCAACCGCATAGGGGTATCGGCCGCATAGGAGTGGCAGCCGCATATGGAGCTTTGGACTTGATGGATCATGTCAGCTATAAAAGATTTTCTTCTTTTCCCTAGGATCATGCCAACATGTCAGGGTCATTATTTTGACTTTTATGTCAGAGCTGTCATTTGTCAGAGCTGGCATTGTCGGGGCTGCTGTCAGAGTAATTAATTCAAGCTGCTGCTTTATGGCCAGTTGTTGGATCGGACAGCGTGAGGCCACGTGTAGTGGAGCCATCCGAGCCGTATGAAGGGCGTTTGAAGCCGCATGAGGCTCCTTCTGTTTGTGAACCGTATGGGATCTTGAAGGACTTATGAGCCTCATGAGGCTCCTTCTGTTTTGAGCCGCATGGGCTCCTTATATTTTGAGCTGCATGGGCTTTTCTTGTCTTTTTCCATGCTTCTACAAGCCCCCCTTCAAAGTTTTCAATTTGCAAAATTGAAATAATTTGAATAAGAAGCATGGCTATACATAAGCTCTCCTGGCCGCAGAGGATATTCTGACCTCCTCTACAGTCCAGCCGCATGGACTTCCTAGCCGCATGGACTTCCTAGCCGTAAAGACTCTCGGCCACGTGTGCGTCTCCTGCCACGTGTGCGTCTTATTAATTGCTCTTGATTTGCTTTGGATTTAAAGTCGCCCTTTGGGGCAGGATCCCAAGGGTCGGTTTTAAATATCCGGATTTTCCTCGATGCCCGAAGAGTCAATTATGTTCTTTATGCAGCACGAGGATCGAGACGTCCGTCGGTTCATGAGCCCTCCTTTTCTTTGCCTATAAATAAGAGGATTTGTGAAACGGGGAGATTTCTTTACTTTCGCTCGTCTTCAACTCTTCTTGCCCTAAGTTGCTGCCTTCGTTTTCCTTTCTCCGCCTATCGATCAACAATGGCACCCAAGTCTTCTACAGCCGCGGCGAAGGGTAAGGAAGTGGCTTCTTCGTCAGCCACGGCGCCTGAAGTTCACCCCGACATTCACCCCACCATTGCTGGTAAGGGTTTGGGCAGATCGTATACTTTGAAACCCTAGCAAAGACGGCTCTGTTGCATGCTTTATGCACAAGCCTTTAATGCGTTCGTCGTTTTCATCGAACTGTGCAAATTGTATGGGCCGTATGTACGTCCCATGTCCGAGCCGCATGGGGGTATATCCCGTGTCCGAGCCGTATGGGAATTGTCTAGTGGCCTCATAGACGCTTCACAAACTGACCCTCATAACGATCCGTCGAACAGAGCCGCATATGTCCCTCTGAATCGAACCGCATGAAGCTCCCTCAAATAGGACCGCATAAGTTCGTCTGGACTGAGCCGCATGAGGCTATGCTAAACTGAGCCGCATAAGCTCCTCTGATTTGAGCCGCATAATGCTTCGTTAAGTAGAACCGCATAAGCCCTCGCTAAACAAAGCCGCATAAGCTTACGCTAATTAGTGCCGCATAAGCTCATGTTTAAACAGAGCCGCATGAGCTCTTTTAAAATATAACCGCATAAGCTCGTCTCTAAACACAGCCGCATAAACTTATGTGGACTGGGCCGCTTATTTTGTTTTAGCCATCCTTTAACTTGTTTCTTTTGTCCTTCTTCAGTGAATCTGCCTGTGAATGCTGCTGAAGAACCTCTGGTGGGTCGTGCCCAATTGGCTATGGGCTATCGGTATGACCACATAGTCGAGTATGTGACGAACCAGCTTCCAAAAGAGCCTTTGGAGAGGCTGAATGCTATCAAGAAATAGTCCTTTCACTTTTTTTGCGATGAACTCGGGGCAATTGGATGGGGAATACCTGAAGCCTGCGTTCCTCTTTCGGGATGCTTTGTCTGTAAAGAACAACCGAGTGCTGGATATATCTGAGAGCTGGGACTTTACTCTTGACGGGGTGGAGATCCATATCCCTCCGATAGAGCGTCATTTTCCTCTGTCATGGTTCAACATGTTACCGCTAGACAGAAAGATGGTAGACTCCTTGACTCCAAGCAAGTCGGGGTTGTTTGTGGGAAACATCCATTACAATAGGAATTTGGGGTAAGCGTATGCGGGAAAGGAACCGGTCAGTCAGTACGTGATGGAACAGGCTCCGGGTACCTTTATAAGCGTAACGGGTCCCAATTTTGCATTCTCTCAGGTTGATACCTTCTTGAACCAGCTTGCTCGCAAAAGGTCCTATCCCGTCGGCTGGTTGGCATTGCTGAACTGGATAAACCCTATCCCTGCGTGGGCCAACTTAACTACGTGGATTCTGCGGAAGTATGAGGCTTTTTTGCGTAAGATCGGCCTCTACCACGCCATTCGGGGCACCTGTCGTGGACTACCCATAAATAAGCCGTTGTTCATGTCTCTCCTGGAGATGTACAACCGGAGGACGGGAACCTTCTTCACGCCCAGAGGAGAGCCGGGACTTGCTCTCCATGAGATGTACGTTATTTCCAAGCTGCCCTAGGGGGAAGAAGTCTTTGAAGTGTACACCACTACGAGCGAAGAGCTGGAGGATTTGGATCGGCAGTTCCCGGGCTTTGTTGCCGTGTATCGAGAATTATTATGTCACTACAGTACTTGTCACCAGACGGCTATCAAGAAGGATGGTAGCTCGGAAGGGAGAATTCCCCACACCACGACCTGGGTCTCTTATTTTTTCACACTAGGCGCCTCAGGCCGGGTTTCTACCCGAGATCCTCAAACCCAGGAGAAGGTACAAAACCTGGTGTCGACTGTCCAGAGATCGAGGTCCAAGGACGACACATTTGGGAGTAAAACTGACTCCTTTAGTTATTTTTATCATGGTACTCAGCGACTATCGGAGAAGGGGCTCTTGGCGGGATTCCTGATGATGTGGCTACGGAACTGCGTAGTATCCGGAGGGGCAGGTTCCATTGAGAGAATCAGTCGCCACTTTATCCTTCCTGCCGTAAAGCTGGTCTTTGGGGCTAAGCTGGCTCTTCTTCCGTCTATGGTGTGCAGCATACACCATGGCCTTCGTGTCTTTTCTTCCAAGGTCAGCGCTGTGATACGATAATGGATTTTGAGTGCATAGAGCTGCCATTCCATTATCTGGTGGGGTGGCTGTTAATGTACTTTCGGTCATTGATGAGACTGGAGCAGAAGACGACGTTACGGCTGATGATGCTTTGATTTCTGATTCCACCATCAGCCCTGGGAGTACAGCACCATGCCAGCCTGTCGGAGGGCGCTGGCGAGAGTGGGCGGATACGACTTTTTTGTGTCTGTTCCTCGTTTTACTATTGAAGAAGTGAGGAGCGTGCATGTTGATGGTAGCAAACCTCCTCTCCTCTTACCTGAGAAACTGCTCCTTTGGCTGCATAATATCCGTCCAGCACACCTAGTGTATCGTAACCGCAACGTCGTCTACCTGGAGCCCTACTTGCCCAGCTGGTTCTCTCGCCAGTTCGGGTATAGCCAGTTGTTCTTTGACAGTCCCAGCTCTTGCCTGGGCTTTGAAGGTAGCGTCCTGGATGGTATCAGGGCATGGCACTATTATGATACGGTTCATACCCGAACCACCTTTTCGGTCCCTGGTGGTGAGGCACCAGGGGAGATTTTGTATATGGCGGCCTTATACCATGTTACGACGAGTAAGCCTCCTATTAATTTTAACTCGAGTACCAGTTTTATTGTGGGTACCGACTTGGCGGAGAAGCTCAAGGGGTCTAAGACGAGGAAAAGGAGGGCGAATGCGATTCCTGTGCCTGACTCGGAGTCCACAAATACGGACGAAGAGAATGAAGAGCACGATGCGGATAACTCTTCTCCTCCGGTGGAAGATGTTGGGGAGGATCAGTCGCCTATTATGTCAGATGAGATGGTGGCGGATCAGCCACCTGTCGTGCCAAATGAGATGGTGGCGGATCAGCCGCCTGTTGTACCTGGTCATGTACGGAAACGTAGCAGGCAAATCTCCCCTGTTGGCAGTATTCCTTACTCCCGAAAATAGGTTGCGGTCAGACGTTGCAAGCTAACTATAAAGAAGAGAGACGTGGACGTCGACCCCGCTTCGGAGGTAAATCAAGTTACTACCATCTTTATTCAGTTCTTCCTTTCTCCTGAACTTTAATTTTAGTCATTTTCCTTTCCTCTTATCGGCGGCAGAAGAGTCGGGCTTTCGAGAATCGACCGCTATTTCTGAAGTCAATCTTGCCATGAATACTTTAATTAGTGACATGTGTGTCGAGATTATTTCTGCCGGGGCCCTCTCGATGGCGGCTGAGGGATCCTACATTGCTGAGGCCTCGACGCAGGGCGACGGGGGCTCCGCTGAACCCATCTCCGAGACTGTTGAATTTCAGCAGGGTGACACTGATCCAGTCGTATCTCCTTCCGGGGTAGCTGGGGCTGAATAGCCAGCTTTATTTGGCTTGGAGGTTGCTGGTGAGGAGATTATGGCGGCTGTGAGCGAGCCTCAGCCTTCACAACCCTCCCCTGGTAAGATAAGCCAGATTTTGACTAGTGAGGAGGCCCATTTGCTCTATCATCACATCCTTCGGGTTATGTTGATTGATGGTTTCTCTGTACATACAGGCCCTGTCTCTTCCCTGCCAATGACGGATATTGTCGGGGAAGGCTCTACCAACGGGAATCTGGTAGGAGGGAGTGTGCCTCCTCATCTTTCGACTTATATTGAGGGGCCACCCGCTGGATCGAGCTCAGGAGATTAGATTGCGGCACAGCCGAGGCAGAGAGCAATGGTCCCAACGTCCTTCTCTGCTCATATAGCTTCGGGGGTCGACCTCTCTGCCTTGCCGAGTATCCAGGTTCTCCGGGCTGTGGAGGAGGAGTTAGCTGCTATCCATACGTCTTTTTGCTTGAAATTTGTTTCCCTGGTGGCAGGGGTGGCAAGTACTGGCGTATCTCCTTCAACACTGCCAGCTACACTTCCTCTGACGCCGTCCTCTACGGAAGTTCTGGACGAGGCGTCACAGGATGTAGTTAAAAGTTTCTACAGCCACTTGAAGAGAGGGGTCGAAGCTGCTGTGGAGCGGGGGACCCCATTTGCGTTGGCTCGACAATGTTCCCGAGGCCAGATTGACATTCTTAAAATCCTCCCTGGTGGGGCAGGGATAGCTGCTCTTCTTGAGCCCAAATTATTAGAGGCTGATCAGCTTGTGGCCCAGTTTCAAGTGTTGCGGCAAGCTGATCTGTCTGCGACAATAGATCAGGAGCGGGGCTTCCTTACAACTGTCCTGGAGAAGGTGAGGGCTACACGAGATGAGTTCAAGCCAGTTATAAGGAAGGATCTCGGTGACCTATCTCTTCAATATGATCAACTGAGTCGTAGGAGCAAGGATTGCCTAGCTCGCGAAGCGGCCGCCTCTCGCAGAATAATTGATACAAGGGAGCAGATCCTTGAACTCCAGAGGAAGCTTGCCTTCTTGTAGTCTGAGCTTGAAGCTTCCCGTGCGGATAAAGAGCTGATCGTTCAGGAGGCCGAAAGGGTCTTCCGAGCTTCTGCTAGCCTGGAGCGTGGTTTGAAGAAGCTCGAGGATGGCTGGCGGGCTCATGCGTACCTAGAAGATGCGGAGCGGCTGGCTCAGGAGGCCGAGTGTCGGGCCAAGCAGGGGTTCGAGTGGTTGACTGTCTTGCTGAGGGACCGTCTCATAGAATTGTGTATCGCCGAACCATATTCGGCTTTTTTCCTTCTTTTGTTTTCATTGCTATCCTTTCTTGAGGGGGACATGATCCCATAACATGTAGTACTTTTGACTTTTAAATAAAGAGTATGTTTCATTTTATCCTTCATTTGTATTGCTTATTGCATTTGTGGTGTTGTGGTATTCGCCCCACTGGAGGACTGTTTGTGGACTTGCTACCCCTAGCATACCTTGGTTTTAGGTACAGATAACAAGTTTGATGGGGATACTTAGAAAATTCTATAGTGAGGTGGCCATGGAAGTTCCCGGTATCGGGAGAAAGAATGCCATGGAGCAGCTGGGCTCTCGGGGCATGATGAGAAATTTGCGATCAATAGAGGACATTTGTGGTCACCTGAGGACATTTGTGGTCAACTGTGGACATTTGTGGGCCTATTATCCTTGGCGTACCCTGGGTTTTTTTGGTACGGATAATAAGTCGAGAGAGAACCAACATACTTACTCAGAGGTAATGAGGATGTGGTAAATATGAGGGTTTCTTCGATGGAGCCTTTCTACTTAGAGGTAATGAGGACATGGCAAGAGTGGGCTCCATGAAGGGTGCATAGAACAACTCAGAGGTAATGAGGACTTGGAAGTTCTATGTGAGGGGCGGTTTGTTTTGGATGGAAGGGAAACAACTCAGAGGTAGCATCGACGTGGTTGTTTCGGAAAATTTGAGGATCTGTTACCCATGTTTATACACTGAAAGTGCGGGTATGGATCATAAGGAGGGAGCTCTTTTAGGAGAAAAGTTCAGAGGTATAATCATACATGATTTACCATCTAAAAGACGCGATATAAATTCATCTATAGTGACCAGAGTATAAGTTCAGCGGTACCTGCGGGTACATAACTTGATAATCTGGAGATTTAGGATCAGAATATAAGTTCAGCGGTACCTGTGGGTACGTAACTCGATAATTTGGAGATTTGGGATCAGAATGTAAGCTCAGCAGTACGAGAGGGTACATGACTCGTCATTCTAGAAATTTGTAGTCGGGATATGAGTTCAGCGGTACCACATGGTACGTAACTCGACACCCTGGCAGATGTCATTTTAGACGTAATACTTCTTTAGGAACTTGCCGTTGATGGGCAACATGAGCAAGTCTCCATTTTGTTTTGCGAGGCGGTAAGCTCCATTGGAGAATACAACATCGATGATGAACGGACCTTCCCACTTTGGCTGGAACATGTCGGCGATTTTGTGGGTCATAACCATCGACCTACGAACTGCCAAAACAAGATCGCCCACTTGGAATGTTCTGATTTCAACCTTTTTGTTGAAGGTTCCGGAGATACGGGCTTGGTACAGCTCGATTTGTTGTTGAGCTAACAGGCGCTTCTCATCTAGGGCCTCCAACTCTTGCAGTCGGCGATGGTAATTATCATCCGTTGTCAACCGATAGATGAGAGCGACGCGGAGTGAGGGGATTTGAGTCTCCAGTGGGAGAACTACCTCACTCCCATATACCAGAGAGAATGGTGTGTTTTCGATGGCCGTTCGTACTATAGTACGGTACGCCCAAAAGCATTCGTCGAGCTTTTCATTCCAGTCGCATTTGTTTGATGACACGAACTTCTTGAGAAGCTTGATGATTGTTTTGTTAAACGCTTCAGCCAGACCATTAGCCGCTGGGTTGTATGGTATTGAAGCAATATTCTGGATTCGGTGTTTGTCGCAAAATCGATAGAAAGTGTGGCTTGCGAACTGCGGACCATTATCATGGATGATCCTTCGGCGCAGTCCAAAGCGGTAAATGACGTGATGCTTGAGGAAGCTGATCACGTTTGAAGTCTTGACTTATGCCAGCAAAATAGCCTCCGCCCATTTGGAGAAGTAATCTGTGATTGCGAGTATGAAGTGATGTCCTCTGGACGAAGGTAGAGTGATGAGACCAATGATGTCCATTCCCCATGCTTCGAATGGCCAGGATGCCACCGTCGGATGTAGGAACTCGGATGGCTAGCGGATGAAATCTGCATGGACTTGACAGGCTTTGTATTTTTATGCATAGTCTATTGCATCTGCAACCATCGTGGGCCAGTAATAGCCCATTCGTCGAAGGCGATCCTGTAATTTTAGGCCAGGCTGATGGGCCCCACAGATGCCATCATGAGCTTCACACACGGCTTCTTTGGCTTCTGTATTTGACCGACATCGAAGCAGTAATCCATCGTATGATCGCCGATATAGCATTTTCGTCTCTGTATCATAGAAGAATCTGAGGGAACATCTTCTGATAGAAGTGGCTTCCTTCGGATTCTCTGCAGGATATCGTAGACCACGAAGTCGATGAATGGTTGTCTCCGGTCTGGTGCTTCGTCGACTGTCACAGAGGAGTAAGTCTCAAAACATTGAACATTATTCCTGGGATATATCAACTCACGGCCTATGATGTCAACCAAGTGGTGAGCATGATTTGGAACTGCTAAGGAAGCGGCAAGGACTGCTAGGGCATCGGCTTTAATTTTCTGGAGCCTGGGAATGTGTTCTATGAAGAACCCTTCCAAGGATGAGATGATGTCAATTGCTATTTGGTGACAGGGGATCATGTCTTCATGACGCACTTCGTATGAGCCCAAAATTTGATTGACGATTAGCTGTAAATTGCCGTACGCTTCAAGATACTCTACCTCTAGCTCCTTTGCAAGCCGGAGGCCAATGACCAGAGCGTTGTACTCGGCCACATTGTTTGAGAAGGACTCCGTGAGGGAGTAAGCCCAATTGATCACCAGACCGGAGGGAGAAATCAGCACCACTCCGACTCCAGCGATGATGTTGCCCTTGGGCCCCGTTCTGGAAGCACCGTCGAAGAACATTCACCATACGGCATCATGAGATACCACATTTGAATTGGCAACCTCATCTTGAATCTCTTCGTCTATTCTGGTTTACTCTGATCCGGGATGAGCTGCTAAAAAGTTTGCCATAGCTTGACCTTTAACAGCCTTCTGCGGGACGAAGATCGTGTGGTAGGAAGACAATAAAATTACCCAGTTAGCGAGGCGAGAGCTGAGTGCACCTGGCTTGGTCATGAGAACCCTGAGGGGGTTGACTCTTGATACGACATAGAAGGTTGGTCCCGTGACGTAGTGTCGCGTCTCCTGAATGACGAAAACAAGAGCAAGGTACTCCTCTTCTACGGCAGTATATCAGTGTTCCGGCCCCATCATCATTCGGCTGAGGTAATATATAGCCTGCTTGTGGCCTGTATCATTCTTTTGCACTAGCAGAGCACCGAAAGAATGTTCCATCGCTCTTACATAGAGCAGGAATGGTCTTCCAGCAACCGGGGCTACCAGGACTGGAGGGTTCGTTAGATATTCTTTGATGCTGTCGAAGGCACGCTGGCATTCTTCATCCCATACGAATGAAACACCCTTCTTCATGATGTAGGTGAATGGTTGACATCATCCGAAGAGGTTAGAGATAAACCTTCTGATGGAGGCCAACCTTCCTTGATGGCTTCGGAGCTCACGGAGATTTCTCGGGGGACCCATCTCCCTGATTGCCTTCTTCTTCTCAGGGTCTATGTGGATACCCTGGGAAGTAATGATGAAACCTAAGAACTTCCCGCTGGATATGCCCAAGAAGGATTTTGTGGGAATTATTTTCAAATTGTGCGCTCGCATCAGGTCAAACACTGTCCTAAGATCATTTAGATGATCTTCCTTAGAGTGGCTTTTGACGACAATATCGTCGAAGTAGCATTCCACTGTCTTACGCAGGTGGTCTCTAAAGATGATGCTCATAGCTCTTTGGTAGGTGGTGCCAGCATTCTTTAAACCGAAAGGCATGACTGTGTAGCAGTATGTGCCAATTGGTATTCAAAATGATGTATGCTTTTCGTCATCAAGGAATATCTTGATATGGTTGTAACCCGAGAAACCATCCATAAATGACATACGCTCAAAGCCGCAGGTGTTATCAATTATGATGTCTGTGAAAGGGAGGGAAAACTCATCCTTAGGACATGCCTCATTCAGATTACGAAAGTCGATGCAGATTCGAATCTTTTCATTCTTCTTGAGGACTGGTACTATGTTGGCGACCCAGTCTGGATGTTGTTCCTCGCGGATGAAACCACTGGTTATCAGTTTATTGACCTTAGCTTTAATGGAGTTCATGACGTCGGGACGGAACCGTCGTTGCTGTTGCTTGACCGATTTTGCGTCCGAACGGATATTGAGCTTGTGAAGTTCAACCTCGGGGTTCAGTCCTGGTATATCTTCGTAGCTCCAGGCGAACATGTCGATGTATTCTCTGACGAGTTGTAGTAATGATTTTCGCTCTTCGTCCGTCAGATTCTTGCTGACGAAGATGGGCTTTGGATAGGACTCATCACCGAGATCGACTTGTACAACCTCATCCTCGGTGGGAGGCTCTCTTTGTTCGAACCGCTTTTTCCACTTTGCATCTAGTTGTCGTGCTGACGGCTCTAACTCAAGAAGTTCACGAATGTCTTCATCTTCTTCGTAGGCATCGACAAATGCCATATTGACGGACCAGACTTGCTTAAGCATGTCCCCGATGCTGACATCCGAATCAGAAGTGGATGATCCGGTTGAGTGTGAGTGCCAGTCGCATTCCTCGTCTGAGATTTTAGGGGTCGTTGCTGGTGTAACATAACCTAGCCTACACCTGGTTTTATTGTAATAGTCTCGTGGTTTACCGGCTGGGACCGACAATCGTAAGGGTAACTGCCGTCCAGTACCGTACTTTAAGCCTGGTGTAGTTTCCAGATCATACCCTTGTTTTTGCATGAGGTACTTGGACTGGGAACTATATAGATAAAGGGGCAATCTTCCGATGTCGGGTTCGAGATCAACTTCTTCTACCCTAAAGGGTTATGGGTCATTCTTTTGACCGAAGATAATTGGATGATCCTCTCCCTCGATTATGAGATAAGCGACTTCCACTGGAGTATGTTTGCGGTGCAGACATTTGTTACCTGTATGTGTAGATGGGTGCCTATACCGTGTTCCATAGCATATATTGTACAAAGCTTATTATGCTCGAGATAATTCAAAGATAGCCCTTTATTGATGAAGTAAGCTATCTTTTCTAGTAGGATTACATCATCTGCGGATAGAACATTGGTGTGAGCAACCACATACTTGGCCAGCTCTGGCTCTTCTTCAACCATCCCCTGTGTCAATGAAGACTGGAAGGATGACTTGGGCATCTTAATCATCAGGGGCTCCATGGGTGGAGCAGGACGTGGAGTTGTTGGCGTGCTAGCCATCCCCTGCTTGGTGCTCGGTGCTGGGCAGGGAGTTGTTGGCTGGCTAGCAGTCCCCGGCTTAGCGCTCGACTGTCGATTCATTCTGGGAAGACGAATCATCATCAGTTTAACAGAGGGATTGAGCTCCTCTGTTTGTTGCTGGCTAGCTCTAGGCAGCCTGATTGTTAGTGGTCTTGGCGCTTGGCCAGACTTTGGCAGTCGGATTATCATTTGTTCCTCCTGTACAGAGAAGCTAATTGCGTCCTTACGCAGAGTGGCTGCAAGGGGCACAGTTATGCCAGGTTTACGGGCTTGGAGGTGGATCGTCAGAGGTTCTTCTGATCCAATTACTGCCTCAGTTTGAGCTTGAGTATCTCTTTCGAAAAGATGCATTTTCGACTTCTCGTACAAGCATGAATCTGAGTATTAGGATTGGACCCCTTTGAAGGGATCGATGTCGGCAAATTCTGTCCTCACGAAGTCGTGCTTGTCGACGTACTTGAAACATTGGTACAGTATGGAGGGCACGATCATGTTATCGTGTATCCAAGGACGCCCTAGGAGAATTTTGTAGAAAGTGTTCGCATCTATGACATAGCAGGTCACTTCTAACTGAAGGTCGTCGATTTGGCACTTCAAGCGAATCTTCCCGACCGGATAGCTTCTGTCTGAATTGAAACCACTGATGGCGGTGCTTGTCGGTGTCAGACGATAAATTGGGATGCACAGATGGTGTAGTAGGCTCTTCGGGATGATGCTTATGGAAGAACCAAGATCAATATGCATCCGGTCTACCTTGACATCGCCAATGTACCCAGTATAATACAGAGGGCGATCATGCAGGTTGGTCTTGATAAGCATATCTTGCAGAGTGAAGATGATATTGGGCATTGTGCCTGTGTAAGCGCTGTCCTTGAGATCTGTAGGCGTACTTTCCCAGTGAGATTAGACAGAGCTAGATATGCATCGGCGTTCTGGAGCGCCTCGCTCAGTGTGACGCGAGCATCTTTGGAGAGCCTTAGGAGCTTGTATAGCGATAATTTGGTCAGTGTGTTAGCCAATTGCACCAAGATGTCGAAGTTGTTGGGCCTCTCTAGCCCATGAGGCATCTCTTTTCAGAGCGGTTTATCGAAGCGAGTCTCCTTCGGCCTAGGCTTTTCGGTCTTCGAAGGCTGCGAAGGTCCTGGAGCATCAGCAGCTGTTGGCTGATGATCTTCAGCCGAGTTACCCGATGGAGATTGAGTATGTACGTCGGAGCTGGTAACAACAGCAGTAGCTTCTTCGACATCTGTCGAGATTGTGCGACATGATATGACTTTCCCACTTTTCTTCTTGGTGGTGGAGGGAGGAGCAGACTGAGTCACTTCAGGTACCAGATCCGGATGGACCCACATGACCTCCCCTCGTGATGTGGTAAGGGGCACTAGGCCAGCATCCTGGTTTCGGGAAGGTGGAAGGTTAGCGACCTCCATCCTTGCTCTGGGGACGGGTACTACTCCATCTTGAGTCTTTATCGGAGGAAAGCTACCGAATTGTACTGATACCATGTTGGCTGCTACGGTTACCGCTTCGAAATCGATGGCCAAGGCCTTCGAATCGATGAGATATTGGATGTATCGCTTCAGTTGGTAGCAGTCTTGTGTAGCATGGTGAACATAGCGATGGTAGTGGTAGTACTTGGGGTTCTCCATTTCTGCAGGACGAGGTTCACGCCTTAGAGGAGGGAGCTGAATTCGGCCTCCCTATATGAGCATGTCCAAGATGGGCTTGATATTGCCATCCTCGAAAGAATAGGTCATCTGAGGCCGCTGCTTCTCTGCCGGCTTCGATTCAGGCTTCGGAGCTGTGTCGGCCACCATAGCTTGTTTGTCCTTATTGTCTCGATTGTTGGAAGGGTTACCACCATTGTTGCTATTGGTGCTAGGGTGTTTTCCCTTGTCCTCTCCTTCTAAGACGTGCAGCCCCAATTGGCGAGCTTTCTTCAAATTGTCTTCTGTGCTAGTGGCACTAATGATGAATGTCTTCCAATCCTTAAACTGACTTTCGCCCATCCAGAGGCTGATCGTGGGAAGCAGCCTCTTTTGGCAAATTTCAATTAAGGAGGAATCCGGGTTACCGGAAGGCAACTTCATCGCGGTTTGGCGAAACTGCTCGATATAGTTCCTTGTCAACTCTTTTTCTCCTTGAACAACGTCCATGAGAGTAGATATTGTCACGTTTTGTCCTACCTCGTAGAACCTCTCCCGGAACATAGTTTGAAGCCGGTGAAAGAATAAATGCAGTTGTCCGGCAAGTTGCGGTACCAGTCGAAGGCGACCCCCTCCAGCACCCCGTTGAACAACCGTATAAGGATGGCGTCGTCATGAGGCAGATGGTCGGTTGTGACCTCAAAGTAGGTGATGTACCTGCTTGCAGATGTCTTTCCATCATACAGATTGATATTGAATGGTTTATATCTTGGTGGGAAGGAAACATCTCTCAACGCAGCAGGATACGGTTGTCGCATCCTGAGTCTTGGCAGTTCTCTCGGGCATGGAACATGGCCCGGAGCTCCTGGACCTCTCTTTTTGCCTCTGTGGCCTCGTCTGCAGCGGTGGAGGCCGATATTTTAGGAGGATTATCACTCGGGTTTGGTGCAACTGAATTTGAATCCGCATTAACCGTGGGACCCAAGCTTGTTTGGCTAGGCATTCTTCCTTACAGAATTGGATGGGCCGCTTTGATCTCGTCTATGGACTTGACCAAGGCATGTAGTATGGCCTCCAGAGTGTCGATGCGTTGGCGATCACTGGGACCGTCTTGGTTGCTGTCCGTCGTGAATACCGTCCTCACATGGGGAGAGATGGAAGGAACGATAGAGGACGTGCCCTCTGAGTCATACCCTTGTACAGAGAAGTCGTCAGGGTATGTGGGAATGTTCTCCTCTGGTTTGGACTCAGAAAGAGTGGTACCCCCAGCTTCTGAGCTTGCCTCGTCTTGAGAATTATGGATGTCCTCGGGGACGTCGGGATCTGCTGCATCTGTTGGGTGAACCGTTTCTACTGGATTGTCTTCTTGGAACACCGGATTGTCGTGGATGTTTGGGGTAGTGCTACCCCCGGCTCTAATGCCTCCAAGTGTGGCAGATTTCATCTTTGAACGGTTACCTTGATAAATACCTCCTATAACGGTGGTAGACAACCGTTTAGAAGAGAGTTTCTTGGTTACGTTGGTTGAGATTTTTGTGTTGGAGATATTTGTTTTCTTCCTTCTATCGCTGCCAGGAATCTTCAGAGCATAATTGCAGGAGACGACGAGAAGCGCCTCATCTTCTGAGCTTGGGTGTTGCAGCCGTTGGAAGACGGACCGCCAGTTTTCTTGTACTGCTGCCTTATTACAGCAACAGTTGACAATAACTTGGGATCATTGATGTCCCTAACAAGACTCTCTACATATCAAATCATCGTCTCTTTTCTTGCGTTTGTGAAGAATCACGTTGTACAAGTCACCCGTTTTGTGGGCCCGGGAGTTCTGAGCCCATGAGTGTGTTGGCCTCCTGTCTGCTCCCTGATGTGGGGGTAGCAGGAGTACTTGCCCCTATTCCTTTTTGGGAGATTCTTGATAACTATTCCGTTCGTTGGCCGCCGGGGGCTGGACACAGGTAGTTTTATACAACTTTCCATCAGGGGCACGTGTAATAGTCAGCGGGATGCCCTGATAGTCAGAAGTTGGAACAGCCGACTGAGCTCGCCGAGCCCACGCTGCCCGAGACTTCTTTCTTTTAGCACCTGAGAGTGCATAGTAGGAAGAGTCCACAAAGATTGGCACATGAGAGCATCTGGGGTCAGGATCGCCTGAGAGATGGTCGAAGACTGACCGTGAGCCGCATGGGATAGATGGTATGCGGCTGGGATCGGTAGCCGTGCAGGCTGTCTGCATGCGGCAGGTATGTGTGGCCGCATGACCCTGCTGTATGCGGCTAGGAGCGATGACCGCATGAACCTTCGGGATGCGGCTGGATGTCGTGACCGTACAGGCTACCTGCATGCGGCTGACAGTTTTGGCCGCATGGGCTTTCTACATGCGGCTGACTTTTTTGGCCGCATGAGTTTTCTCCATGCGGTTGGCAGTTGTGGCCTCATGATCCTTCTCCATGCGGCTGGCGCCTTTATGCGGCTTGGACCGTATAGAGTTCCTCTTTGCCCCTGCAAGTCCAGCATCATAGTGTTTTCTTCTGTCAGACTTGGGGATAGCAGAGTGCTCTATGGTCTGAAGTAGGGTCGCCTGCGAGACTTCTACGCCATCTTGAGCAACAGAGAGTACTTCTTCGAGAGCTTGGGGAGGAGCAAATAATTTGGGCCTCTACTCCCTGCGGGCCTTCTTCGTGTGGGCTCGTCGCTGGATCGGGCCAGCGCTCCCGTCGGAGAGCATTTCTTCAAACGCCTGCTGGTCGAACCGGGCGACCAACATTTGTTGAGTGGAGCCAAGTTTGCCTACGTCCGATTGCATCACCAACTCCTCAGCCGTGGAGAAGTTCGTCCCCAGCAGAGTCGCCATCGTGTTTGCCATTGATTGTAAAAGTACAGAACAATTTTATAGGACGACTGAACTTAGACTAATAATACAAACTCGCTCGTACAAAGAAAGCCTAGGAATGAAAACCAAGATACTGTAATCTAGGTACGATTGTTTATTTTTTATTCTAGTGGGTGACGATAGAGGCTCGGAAAAGCGACGGCAGCTCTGCCTTACTCCTTGGACGATCGGACGTAGCCTTGACTCTAATGAAGAAATGCTCTTGGGATGTGTGGAAAGACTCTTCTGCGCATGTCTTTGTCACTCTGTGTGTCCAGCCGGGTGGAGAGAGTCTTTTTTTCTCTGGAATTCTCCTCCTCTTTTTCTCCTGAATTCTCCTCCTCTTTTTATCCTAAATTCTCCGGCGTTTGCAAGGGAATGGCACCTTGCTATTTATAGAAGTGGGGGTGTAATCATTAGGGTTTGCAATGATTCCTCCCTTGAAAAGTTGGCGGCCAATCATTTGGACCATTAATCTTGATTGCATTACATCTGGGTAGTTGATTCTTGATTGTGCCAAATCCGTATGGGCAATTAATGATGATTACAATGAATTTTCATAATTTGTCATGACAAGCTCGGATTGCCCGCCACTTGTTCAATTTGCTTAATTACAACAAATCTGATTTGATCCGAGTAATTATGGTAATTGCACTAAATTTGGTTGTTATGATTTATGAGCAGCCATAATTCTGAGGGGATAAGACAGCCACGTGTCTCAACTGTCATGAGGATCACCACGTGTCTCAACTATCATGAGGACCGCCACGTTTCTCAACTATCGTGAGTGGGACGTCCTGACAGAGCCGCATGAATACGGTCTCTAAATGAACCGCATATGGGTGGCCCCTACACTCCTAGCCGCATGAAGGTAGCAACCGCATGAAGGTGGTAGCCGCATGAAGGTGGCAGCCGCATGAAGGTGGCAGCCGCATGTAGGAAGCAGCCGCATGTAGGAAGCAGACGCATGAAGGTGGCAGCCGCATGAGTAGAGCAACCGCATGAAAAGAGCAACCGCATAGGGGTGTCAGCCGCATAGGAGTGGCAGTCGCATAGGGAGCTTTGGACTTGATGGATCATGTCAGCTATAAAAGATTTTCTTTTTTTCCCTAGGAGCACGCCATCTTGTCAGAGTCATTATTTCGACTTTTATATCAGAGCTGTCATTTGTCAGAGCTGGCATTGTCGGGGCTGCCGTCAGAATAATTAATTCAAGCTGCTGCTTTATAGCCAGTTGTCAGATCGGACAGCGTGAGGCCACGTGGCGTGGAGCCATCCGAGCCGTATGAAGGGCCTTTGAAGCCGCATGAGGCTCCTTTTGTTTGTGAACGGTATGGGATCCTGAAGGACTTATGAGCCGCATGAGGCTCCTTCTGTTTTGAGCCGCATGGGCTCCTTCTGTTCTTAGCCGCATGGGCTTTCCTTGTCTTTTTTCATGCTTCTACAACGGCAGATATCATTTTGACCCAAAATTACGATTTGCCCCTGTTATAGAATTGGACTTTTGGACATGCATTTTCTAGATATATCTTTTACACTGATAATGTTCTTGATGTTTGTTTCAGCATCCGGAGCCGTTCGCAGATTTTAGGATTTATTGCTAACGTGATTTATTGCTTGGAGTTGCTATTTTCGTACTACCAGGTAATATACCTTGCCACCTTACTATGTGATTTATATATTCTTATTTTCAGTTTTTATTTTTAGCATTTCTTATTTGTTGTTATTATAAAACTGTGCGTCCAAGTCACACTTGGGTGCAAGCGACTCTATCGGTCATTTTTTTGCTTTTATTTATTTCTATTGCATTGACTTAGTCTAGAGACCACCCATTGTTGATGAGGTATTGGTGTATCTCATACGGCCATGACACTTGCTTTACCATGTGTTGTTAGTCACATGTAGGACACGTAACCGCGTAGTCGGCTGGCCACCGATACGTATGGAGCGTACGACGGATAGGAGTAACTGCCAATAGAATTGCATGTTAGAATACTTGGCGGTTACTAGAGGTTCATTTCAGTCATGGAGATGATGATACTAGGCTTTGGGTGGAGAGAACAATACCTGAAGTATGGGCTTTTTTGTACTTCCCTGATTACCTATGCGCTCCTCCGGAGACACAGGCTCCATGTGCCCTCTAACGTTTCCCAGAACGTTGTGGACATACCTCCTTGCTCATAATGCCCTCTGACGATCTTCGGACGTTAAGCACGTAGGCCCCTGGTGCCCTACATGGGGGCTATGCCGATCCCATCTCAAGCCAGGGCTCATGCGTCGAAGGATTGTTTCTCAACTCTGTATTCATAGTAGAATGGTCAGGAACCCTATTGTATGCATCCCCTTTCTTTTATATTATATATCATAGTTTACCTGGCATGGTGTTTTCTTGTATCTTGTTACATCCCGCTGAGGACCTGGTTATCTCTCTAGGGTTAGAAGAGTTTCCGCAAGAGTCTGGAGCGACACTGGATCCATCCTATGTTGATGACGAGGCATCTCCTGCTCAATTCTAGACTATTCATTTTTGAGCCATTTAGTGGATATTTTTTCATCTCTTTTCTTTCTATTTTGCGGAGGTTGGACTCCGATCTTATGAGACTATTTTTATAGCTGTTTGGAGTGGGTATGTCCACTCGACCATCTATTTGATACCTTTATTCATTTTGGACTATTATATCTTCTGTGTTGAGCTGTGATGAGATTAGATTATTATATTCTTTTGGACTGTGATTATTTTATATACAGCTTATATACGTATACGAGGATTCCATATATTGGAGTATTCTTTGTATATGTGCAGCTGCTATGTTCACGTTCTCGGTCCTATGTATATTGGGAATAGGGCGTTACATGTTTTTATGGTGGCCCATGCAGGTCGAGTTTGTCACTTCGGTTACGTTGTTGTACCGATGTGAGCCTGCATATAGGATTAGAATCTAGGTATCTCATCCACATGCTTGATCTATTTCCTTGATTCCATTTTCGAACGCTCGTCCGACTACCTTGATTTTTTTTGTTCGATCCCTTTCCACTGTAAATATTATCCTTTTCCCTTCGTGCTTGATAGAAAGGTTAGGAAGAAGACTCGTGTCAAGGTATAAAAGTTATATTATTCAAATCACCATACTAGTTGAACTCTAATAAGCCGGATAGAATACCGTATGACCTATCATTCTTTTTGTCCTCACAACCCATTAAAGAGGATACTAAGAGGATTACCGTGACTACAAAGCTTAGAAATCCATAACCTTTTTTGGTCGAGAAAAGCTTTCGATAAGAAGACAGTAGTACGACAGTATAGGCACGAATACCGGACAAGGCTTAGATTCTCAAGGAACTTGAACTATCTAGATTTTATTTTCATCATTATCCCCTGTACATATACTTTGGAACTACCTTTACTATCACGACTATTATAGCCTAGTTTTGCAAGCATATTCTTTTATCAAGCTTGTTCAAGACATATGTTTATTGGGGACGCCCGCTAACATATTGTCTAATTAGAATCAATATATTATGGTCTGATCAGCCGTAGTGCACTTGGTTCGCCCTTCATTTGATTATCCCAGGTGGATTGAGATATCGAGGTATCTAGGACCTCATCCGCGATGGTATTGACAATTCCTCTTGAATTATGCATTCGTCTTTGAATCACGTAATTGTATTCGACGACATCTTTCTTGAACTCTTTATTGCTTTTGTCTTTTTCTGATTTGGAAAGACAAACGCTCGTAATTGGTAGATAGATACCGAGTATCCCCCTTGGCCATGATAGTTGTATACACAAGTATAGCTACCATCGGCCAGCCATGTAACTACAACCTCACCTTGAGTTACTTGTCCTCCCTTCGACCCTAAAACTAATAACATGACATTCTAGTCATTTAAATTTGAGAACGATTAAAGTCTTACGCTTGGTCAAAACATCAACCAAGGAGATTATCTATTCTCAAAGAACCAATTATTGTGTGTCTCTAATTATTCTTCTCGAATCTTGCTTTAACTAACAATCCATATGCATTAACACATCCTTACTAGACCAGGCCCTCACAATTAGACAAGAGAGGAATAGACAAAAACAAGGTCAAGCATTTATAATGACTATGATAGACACCCACCCAAGGATTAAGGATTCAGCAGGTGTCATTCTAGGTATAAAATTCGACTATTAAAGACGTGACTCAGCATTAGAACAACACCTTCACCAGCTTGGCCCATACCTGTAGCATGATGCTCTATCATATTTATTCACTAATTATCAATAGCAATGCATGAGCACTATGTGCAACACCATCAGGAATCTTATGACTATAGTCTGACCGGCTTAACACAAATAGAAGTTTACGACTTAGCCAGTAGACATCTTCCATAGGACGAGCCTTAGAGTTTGTTACCCCCATCGATAACTCTCGTATACTATAGAGGAGTGGGTCATTATATTTTATCGACTCATGTATCTTTGTACACAATCATACCAATCTATTAGAAATCGGGGCATGGTCTTCGAATTTGATTCATATTTACTATATCTCGTTATCGATCACATCGTGCCTTATTATTACCAAAGGTCAAGGTACGATGTCGCGACGTAAATATTACTAACCTCATTATTCCTAAAACTATGTTCTAGTCTTTAAAGTAAATAGATTGTAAGCCTTCTACATTTTGGGATTCACTAAGCTTATGATTGAATAAAGTAAATTGGTTCTCACTAGCGTGATAAATTAGTGATTCATGAACTCCCACTTTCTTTTAGATCTTTTGCTGTCCCTTACCTTGACTTTGATATTTGGAGCATAATACTAGTTGTTACCTTCCAACAAATTTTACATACAAGTCCTAGACGAGTTCACCTTCAAGTAGGCATATCATGTCCTACTCAAACACGTCCCATTGTACTATTTTTATGATACGACTTTCAGGTCAAAATGGACTAGCTATAACCCTTACCATAACACCGATGTACTTCTCGACTGCAATTAGAGATTCATCATCGACTCAAAACTTATGACCCAATATATGGTCGCGATCTACTCGAAGCCCACTATACACATGTCACTAGTGTGCCACTCAATAGAAGCCCCTTGTGCTACTTAAACACAAAAGTCACATAAGGCACATCTTCATGACTTATAAAACTTATTCTACCAATTCGACTGACAATTAGGCGAAACACTTGAGTTGGAACCTATTCTACATTATCCTAACATAATAGGGATGGTTTAAATTGATTCTACGAGATTTTGTCCAGCCACCATAGATTAAAATCTAAGGGTCATGCAATCAAAGAATCACTACCAAAATTTGTCGATTTAGCGACGGCCAGATCCGTCGCCCGTCCGACGGGAATTTCTATTAGCGACCGATCACTGACGGGTTTTCGCCAAAAAAATCCGTCGACAATCAGCTCGTCGCTAGTCCGTCGCTACGTAGTCGTCAAGCGATGGCATTTCGACTTCAAAATACGAAGGATTTAGCGACTACTTTTCGACGGACTTTCGTCTATTTCAAGTATTAAATACTGAACTGTGTAGACAATAGTGACGTAATGTCCGTCGATAAACCGTCGTAATAGCGTATCAGAGTGTATCATTCTGGTGCTATTCCATCGATCGCCGTCGATAACAAAGGACGGATTAGCGACGGTAAGATGACGGATTATCCGTCGACAAGGTTCTGGAAATGCTTGGCATTTCCAGCGCCATGGCGATGATCAGTAGTCGCTAATCCGTCGCTACACTGTCGACAGAGCGACTGATTAGTGGCAGATTATCCGTCGCCATGGTTCTGGAAATGTCAAGCATTTTCAGAACCTTGTCGACGGATTTCCCATCGCTACGCCGTCGATCGAGCGACGTATTAGTGGCTGATTATCCATCGCCTTTGCGACGAATTTTTCGTCGCTATTCCGTCGAATTATATACCACCATAACCATGCCGACGGATATTGCCGTCGACCACCCGTCGCTACCTGGAAACAGTTTCAAATCTCCAGTTATCGATAGAAATTCCGTCGAAAATTAGTCGAAAACTGGAAATATCCGTCGCTAACCGGTCACTAGTCCGTCGCTAACTGAGATGTTTTGGAAAAAAATTGCAGCACTTTTCCTGTTCACATAAATATGCATAAACCAAACCAATATATAATGCACACCAATTATCCAACAATCACATAGACCAAATATATAATGTACACCAATTATCAAACAATCACATAGACCAAATATATAATGCACACCAATTATCCAAGAATCACATAGACCAAACCAAATTATTAGAAAATAGACATCAATTATCCTGAAGAGTAACATAATATCCGTCGCTATAATCCGATTATAGCATAATTAATCCAAAATTGCCACAAATATTCCAAATTTTCTTATACAATATTTTAAGAAGAATGAGGAGTTCGATTGCCCGGTGGTGGTAATCTCAGCTACGACTGACGAATATACTCCTCCACTAGGTCCAGCGGCAAACCGTCATAGACACTGCTCGAAAGTCGGCTTAGCTGCTCTGGCGACATGAGATCCAGGAGTGCCCTCACAGTCGAAGTCAGTACGAACGGAGCATCAGGGTTGAAAGAAAGATGACCCACGGAAGAAGGACCGACACCAGCAGTCGACGGACCAGTAGAAGAAGGACCGACACCAACAGTCGACGGACCAGTAGAAGACGGATCGGCAGAAGCAGATGGAGGCAGAAAGTACGTGGAAAATTGGTCTCCCAAGGACGATACCGCCTCATGCAGCTGCGTAAGTTGCGACCTAACGTCATCGTCTGCATGGGCCGCGGGAGGAGGCGGTGTCGGTGGAAGTCTCTGCGTCGCCATGTGCAACGGCCATAGGGAGCAGACTCCGTACAGGAGCCGTTTCTTAAAGCCGTCGACGGTATCTGCGAACAAGTCATTGCGAGCGGCCAAAGAAGAGGGCGTCCGGGCGGGCATCATTTCACCGACATCCTCGGTGTCAGTTAACTAAGCCCGACTAAGGGCCTCACGATATACAGCCTATCAAATGAATGTGTTTATATTATAAGATTTACCTAAGTTGTAATCTAAATCCTATGTTTCACTAAGTTAAGTGTGAATCCTAAGTTTACCTAAGTTATAGTCCGAATACTTTTAATTCTAAAGTAAATCTCAAAAACATAAGTACTTACATCAGTCTCCTTGGCCCTCTCATCGACGAAGCTCCCGTCCTTCCATCTTTTGTGCGTATGCTGGAACACGTCATGCATGGTGACCGATTCTAATGCCCTTCCCCCCTTTACCGTCCGTTGGGCCTGCATATGAAATTTTCGTAGAACTTAATTAACTCCGTATATTAATAATACCTAATTCGATAGTGAAATGAATTTACGGTATCTCACCAGATCTGCAAGCGTCGCTGCGTGGGGCCTTGATCCCCCCGTATGAAGCCCCGCGGCATGTCGGTTCGCCTTCGCCTTCTTCGATTTCTCCTTGTACGCAGGAGTATCTATCATACCTAAGAGGTCCTCATAATACTCCTGCCGGATCCAATTCGGTCTCATATGTCCCATTTTCAGGTTATGAATCATATCATGTATCTTCTTCGAGGCAGCGCTTCTGTAGGTACTGCGGATCGCGTCCTCGCGATGGGGGGGCCACCAGTACGTCGTCTAACATAGAAATTCAATTATCACATAATTTAAAAAATGGTTGATTAAAGAGTAACTAATAATTAACCAGAAGATATAGATATATACCCTCAACTCGTCGAGCCAGACGTACTTCAAGTTTTGGGGCACCGACGAAAAGTTGAGGTAGGGACCATGAAAGTTAGTCCTGATAATTTCTCCAAGAGCCCTGGCAACATTAAATGGAAAAAACCTACAAAGAAGAACGACTGGATTATTAACTTGAATAAATAAAAGAAATTTAATAAATATCCAAAAATTACTTACGAGGTCCCCGCGGGCCATATATCTCGTCGGAACTCGCCTCTCGGCCTCTCTGGTGCCGTCGGAGGATCCGCGGGTCCGTGCATGTACTCTCCAGTAACCGGATGGAACCGAGTATGGGGGTACTCCGGGGCCCACTGTGCAGTAACTGGAGGATCCATTGGTGGATCCGCTGCTGGTGGGTCCGATAGCGGAACGGATCCGCTAGCAGATCCGGACTCATGCCTCGATGAAGTGGTCAATCCTCGACGGCGGAATGCGTCTGTGCCCGGGGTACTCTCCGAGTCGGGGCCGCTGGATGGGGTCACATCCCGGGAAGATTGAATACGACCACGACCACCAGCACCAGTACGACCACGACCACCACCACCACCACGACCACCACGACCACCACCAGCACCACGACCACGACCAGCCATCATGACCTGTAAATAGAACACATAAACATAATTAATAATATAAAAGTATAAATGAATATAAAATTCTAAACAAAAATGTATATACCACCAGTAGGAAGACGAGTGCCGCCGCGACGAAAAAGACTAGGAGTGCCATCTGCAATAAGTAAATAATCGAATGAAAAAAACATGAATTCACGTAATTATTTTTATGAGGTCAAACTTAATTCACGTAATTGGAAGTGTTTTTAATAAACAACAATATTTAACCTAATCATCGTCTTTGTTCTCATCCTCGGCCTCGTCTTCATCATCATCCTCCTCATCCTCATCCTCATCCTCATCCTAATCCTTATCTTCATCGTCGATTTCATCTGTATCCTCATCCCCATCAAATTCTTCTTCTTCTTCTTCTTCTTCTTCTTCTTCTTCTTCTTCTTCTTCTTTTGTCTCAATATTTGGGACAAGACGCCTCTTTCTCCCCTGGTTGACAGCTAAGTCTTGTGTATCAACCTCTTTCTCCCCTCTATTTTCTTCAACAATATCTTCAACATCCACTGTATCTGAGTGTTGTCCCAAGTATTGGGACTTTTCGATCTAGTGCTCTTGGTATGCTGGGTCTCCAACATTGAATGTATTTCTAGATTTAATCTTGCATACTGTCCACCAGTCAAATCGATCTCTACGACGCCTTGGGTAGCTTGTATAGTAGACTTAAACAGACTGATTTACTATCACAAATGTATCGGACCCTCTATACCTCCTGCAATGATTTATATCGACAAATCCAAATTGTTTATCGATTCTCCAACTGATATTTGGTGTCGTGTCGAACCACTCACATTTGAACATCACAATATACATATCATATGGGCCAGTATATTGTAAATCTACAATATCCCGAAGCACTCCATAATAGTCAAAGTCTGGCTCATCGTCATAGATGGTGCCTCTTATACAAACACCGGAATCCTTGGTACTGATGCCGTCATTGATAAATTCGATATTTATAACATTCTGAGTTGACTTAAACCTGAAGCCATTAACGACATAGCCTGACCAAGTCTTTATTTTCTTCTTCGGTCCCAATGCCAGATAACGACAAAATCCGCTGCAGCATTATCATCAAAAGCATAAGTAGCAGCATTCGCAACCTGTCTTTCCGCATATAGTTCACCTTGCGATGACCACATGCCGTAATCACGTACGAAACCCTTATGGGTTAAATGATCTCTTACACTCACCACTTCTTCGTAACGTCTATTGCAACAATTATGACATGTACACTTGATTTTGTTACCGTCCATAAACTGAGCTTTGCTCATGGCATACTTAAGAAATACTTCCACGCCTGCCTGAAAATCGGCACTCACACCTATTCTGCTCTCGTGCTGTCGTTTGTACATCCATGTACGATCAACGAAATAATGATCCATCACAGATTAGATGTAAAAATCATTATAGTAAGACAAACTAAACAGAATTAGTATATAATCATGTAACTGGTGGATCTGCTGGTATTCTAGCTCGAGAAGAGAAAAATCTAAGTACAGTTGTTACTAATAGTTCGATACCGATAGTTAGATACCGATACCGATATATACCGATAGTTCGATACCGATACCGATAGTGCGATACTGATACTGATAGTCCGATATCGATAGTGCGATATCGATACCGATAGTGCGATACCTATACCGATAGTGCGATACCGATAGTTCGATACCGATACCGATAGTCCGATAGTTTGATAGTCCGCTAGCGATACCTTTAGTTCGATACCGATACCGATAGTTCGATAGTCCGATAGTTCGATACCGATACCGAGCATGTTATACACGGTTCAACTTGACGAGTCAGTAAATATTTTTGTGGTGTTGTATGCTTGTAGCTGCAAATCAAGTCTTAGAGTCATTATAGGTCAATTAATCAAATTGAGTCAATCTATCTATTTGTAAATTGCAAGAGCCAACTTCTAGGATATGGGAGCTATATCCTAAATATCTAGGCTAAAATTAACTTGGTTAGGATACTAGAGTGTCCTTACTATCTAGCAAGCAGTACCTTAGTCTAGTTACACTAGCATTAATTACCTATAATTCCTACCATGTCTACACTCACATATTACACCCCAAGTCGTCCTGCATGCTAATAGGCATGGTAGGCCTGCCTTCATTCCTCACTCTCTAAAGCACACATACACATAAATATGTATATCACAGTTAGATATATAGATACATACATCTATATAGAAGTACACAACTGATGCACTCTAAGGGTCGGTTTTCCAGGAAAAACTTCACTTATTCAGTGACTTATGCAGATGAAGGACTCACACTGTCCTTGACACAGTGAACATATACACCATGAACCCAAACTCCATATTCACATTTACTAATCCAAACACCACCAAACTAATGGATAACACCCAATATGGATAACACATTATTTAGCCAATATATAAACTCAGATGAATTTGAGAAGCAAAGCCCCCTGCCGCCCCCGACCAAAGCCCGCCGCCGAGTCCCCGACGCCCCGGCCCCAAGCCGCCGCCCAGCCCCCGACGCCACCGTCCCAAGCCCGCCGCCCAGCCCCCGACGCCCCCGCACCAAGCCCGCCGCCCAGCCCCCGACGCCCTCGTCCCAAGCCCAATGCCCAGCCCCCGACGGCCCCGCCCCAAGCCAGCCACCCAGCCCACGACGCCACCGCCCCAAGCCCGCCGCACAACCCCCGACGCCCCCGTCCCAAGCCCGCAGCCCAGCTCCCGACGCCCCCGCCGCAAGCCCGCCGCCCCCGCTGCCCCTACGACACCGCGAGAGAGAGAAAGAGAGAGAGAGAGAGGGGATTACCTTTGGGAGAGAGAGAGGAGAGGACGCCGACGCCGATCATCGAAGCTGCGGGAGAGAGAGAGAGAGAGGAGAGAGAGTGAATTGGGGGGAATGCGAAAAGTTCCTCCCGCCGTTTCAATTTAAGTGTGGAATGTATATTTAGCGACGGAATAGCGACATCTTATAATCCGTCACCCGTTAGTTGCTATTTTTGATACTTGTCGACTGAATATCCGTCGATACATTGTCGAAGAAATGTCCCGCCAATTCTCCATCCAATTCCTGCCAAATAATCGACTGGATAGCGACGACTGGCTATCCGTCGCTATATTTCCGACACCCAAGCGACGGATGTGCGACTTTTCCTCTCCCCAAAATTAAAATAAAAAATGTAACGGCTTGTCGTCAGTAATCAGTCGGCGAGTTGCCACAAATCTGTCGCTAACGCCGACTGAATATTTCCATCTCTAATTTTCGGTCGCTAATTTGCTGTATTTTGGTAGTGAATGAGTCCAAATAGGGAACTCGTTAAGACTGAGTTAAGCCCATTCTTGCCTATCGCCATATTAGACTATAAAACCAAATCTTAGGAAATAAGTCTCCACAACTATTTTATATACAATCCACATCTCTTGGTCCACTAATCCTCCTCCTGTAAATCCCTTAACAGTATCTCCTCGTAACCTATATTACGAGAGGAATGGAACCCCGTTGCATCAATTTGTTTCCGATTATACTTGACCCGGACCTTTCCTACTGCCTGGAGAAGACATAAAGCATTGTCTTAGATACGCCATTTATTGTTAAGACATTAGTTGATAGTGGAGCAGCACCCTTAATAGTTTATTTATCCTGCTTAATATAGTTAACCAGTTATTTTCTAGAAAAAATACCTGGACTTATTAGTTAGCAGTAATATCACAAAGTACTACCCTTGATGCCATTAGTAGCCTTATATCCGTAAACAAGTAAGCTTGATATGAGCAAAAAATCAGGGATTTAGTCAACCAAGGTAATTCTTAACGGGTTATAGAGGTCGTTGCCCTCGACTATAATCTTGCATAGGACATAAGAAGAGTTAAACCTCTTACCCTCGATTCGTAGGTCATTATTAAAGCTTGCAATTTTGGAATAAAGAATGTCATATACAACTACTTCTTCCAAATTGCTCCATATCGTAGCGCAAGTTCCATACATGACCTCTCATCGTATTATAGATCATTTCTAGTTGATAGTATAGCTATTCCAACAATCAAGGTACAAAGATTGCGACCGTGATTCTTCAAATTCCATTCTATCATAGTGTCACGACCCACACCCACTGTAAGGGTACGAGCAAGTAACAACGCCCAGCCTACGCCGCAATGTCGCGGTAGAACGCTGTCCTAGGTCAAACATCTAACAATATAAAGGTGCATGTACAGTATATACTCTCCGAATGGAGGTAACATAGCAGATACAGTCTCAATCACATCTAAGGTAGATCATGAAAAGATAGATTGATAGATAGATAGATAACCAGAATGGAAACACAGAGATACAATTCAGAAGTCTAAGTGTCTAAATAAAAATATATATCCCAAATAACATCTCAGAATCTCAATACAGTAATTCAGGAAAGATAATAAAGACATCCTAATCTAGGGGAGTGTCAGTGTCATCAATTGCTAGTGGGTCCAAGTCACAAGTGTTGTCTAAGGCTGCACCATGAGGGGTAGACACCAGAGCCTCATCATTCACTGTAAAATTTTTAACAGGTCCAGTCAGGACAGGAGCGAGCACAGTACATCTCAACAAAACAATAACAGGTTAGGAAATATAAGCATACTAGAGTGTAAGATACAGGATCTGATGAAATAACATGATAAAAAGAGAGAGAATGTAAGTAAATAGCTACAGTATATAGAGAACTAACAGTGCTAGTGATTCAGAGCACAAGATGGTTATGTAAACGACACGATATTGTACATGAGTAATCTACAGAGGTTTGTTCACGAGCAATCTACTGGATTGAATACATAACCACTTTTACTCCCCCGCCCCAATTAATACACAAGGATCTAGCTAAGTTATGTTATTGTACACGAAGGTCATGTGAATACATGATTATACACGATT
The DNA here is from genome assembly GCA_029216955.1 of Iris pallida. Lineage (NCBI taxonomy): Eukaryota > Viridiplantae > Streptophyta > Magnoliopsida > Asparagales > Iridaceae > Iris > Iris pallida. Next base: position 3,210,712 of record JANAVB010009595.1, read on the forward strand.
CACACGTCTCGTACACAAATGTCATAAATACAAGGAGTACACTATGTTCATGATAAAGTACACAAACACGAATACCCGATGTATCCGCTAAGGGGATAAAATCGCACAACAAGATCCATATAGTACTAATCCGTGTTAGCAACGTGTCAGCATCATGTAAAGTAATCTAAAGCAGGAATATAATCCTAAACAAGATATGAAATGATCAGAGAATGTACTCGCATGTATCCTGAGAATCTGGAGAATATATACTGTCCGAGGAGTGGTGTCTGTCTCCTATAGAACAGTACGAGTCACTATGAGCCTAAAATGATAATAAGATGCAAGTTAATGCATTCTACATGAATCTAGGTCAATCTAGACCAAAGTCAAATCTTGGTCAACTCTGGTCAACCATAGAAGTCAAATTAGGTCAACTAGGTCAAACCTAAGTCAAACAAGTCTATACTAGTCTAACTAGTCTATTCTAGGTCTAACAAGGCTACACAAGTCTAACTAGACTATAAATTGACACATAGATACACCCATAGGCTAATAACCTAGGCTATAGGCTATACCATGCCTATAAGCCAACCTACAATCACATATACACATGACAATATTTATCTCTAAAATATACTACACATATTGTTATACTACACAATCTAATATAGAATACATATATTAACATATAGGATCCTATGTGAATACCATACAAACATACCTATATTATCTATATATATATTACATATATGCATAGAGAGAGGGGTAGGAAGGCTAACAATGTGAGTGCATGAGGGTGTCACATGAGGGCACATGTGTATGAGTGAGAGTGTCCAGAGAGTTGTGTGTGTGTGCTAGCGAGACATAAAAGTGTTGTCAAGTGGGTACATGAGTGATATCCTGAAATCAAATGTGACTGGTTGTGTGTTCATGCTTCAATGCAACAGTGGCATGGCAATGGGAAATCAGTGAAATGTAACAGTTGTATATAGCAGTAACCTGGGAATAGGAATGCATGTAAAATCTGTGGTTTAGGAATGGAATGAACATTCAATTCAGTTTAACAGTGAGCTAACCCATTGTGTTCAAGTGTGTGCAACCAGTGAACATATGTCCAGGAAAACAGGAAATGCAAATTTGAATCAAACATCCATTTCAGTTAATGTTAAATAAGGAAGAAAAGGAAATAACATTTCAGTATTTAAGAGGGCATCTCAGTTAAATTGGAATGAGGAATCTCAGGTTTTTAGGAAAAACTTGAAAGCAGTGAGTGATACATGTGAAGTCAGTGAGGGGAAAATCTGGAGACAGTGAGTACAAGTGACTTAAACTGGAATCAATCATATTACAAACAGTGAACTAACCATAGAGAAAACTGGAAATCAGTGGCATTAACAATATGAAAACTGGAATACATTTCAGTTAGTAAATAGGAAGAACAAATCTCAGTTTTATAGTTACAGGAAACCAATATTAAAACATTCATTCAACTCATTAACAGAATGGAAGGAAAACAATTCCAGTTTGATTTACAGTAATAAGAGCTAAATTCTCAGGAATAGGAAATTAAACCATTCAAACTCGATTAAGTAGGAAGGAAATTCAGTTCAGTTTACAGGAAACCAAAATAGTGACTAATTACCCAATCTCAGTTTTATAGGGAACCAAAATAGTTCAATTTAATCTCAGTTTTCATAGGAGAACCAATCTCAGTTTAATAGGAATGAAATAACAGGTTAAGGAATCAGTGAATGCATCTCAGGAAAAATGGGAAAATGTAATAACAGTGACAGGAAAACATGTCTTGATAGTTTACCTAAAACTTAATTCCAGTTGACAGTTGAATGGAAGAAAATAAGACAATGTATATTACAAATCTCAGATTTTTGAAAACAGGAATCAATTTCCAGATTATGAAGAACAATCAATCATTCTATTACAGTTCAAGATATAGGATTGAAACTCAAATCAATGTACAGCCATTACATTCGAAAAAAAAATAATACAATGCTCAAATTACCATTCTGAAACATAAAGTCTATTTCGAATTGCAATATGAAACTAAACATGAACAATAAACATGTGGGAGTGAGTTAATAGTGGAAAACATAAATAAAATAGGAATTAAAAGTTTATAAAACTAAAATCCCAAGTATCAGACATGGTTTCAGTGTTCATGTAGTCAACCCAAATTCGAAACCAATTTTCCACATTAAAATATAAATTAACATGTAAACTAATTAATCATAGATTATTAGACATATTAGGATCTTAATTAACAATTAACATCACTAATTAAATTATTTAAAACTGAAACAAAATAGAGAACCAAAACTACACTGATACATGCACAGCGCGTGCCCCGTGCACGGGTGATATCGTGTCCGACACACCACGAGGGCTCGTGTCACTCGACACACATGGTGTCAGTGGTCGCCCCTTCGTGTGTGTCAAGTTCCACGTGTCGTGTCCTGCTCGTAAACAACACCGAGTAGCAGGGCAGCTAAAGTGCCCCCGCGCGCGCACGCACACCCGCGTGTTCCCATATCTGTGGCGACTCGACACGACACCAAAAAACACTCAGTACAAAGGAAAACCATAAGCGAGGTTAAAACCCTAATTTTTATTCAATTACATTCCTAAAAACAAATCGAAATGCCCTTTGGGTCATTTCATCAAACACATATATATACGAACTGATACGTGTCCGGTACGGACATGTATAGGACTCGAATCCTAGGGTTAGCTACACCTACAGCTAGGGTAGGCCAAGGGCTTCCTAGATATGCAATAAAATCAATATTTTATGAAGGGGATTAGAATATTACCTAGGGATTTGTAATGTAACAAAAAGCCCCAAATGAGAGGATCCTCAAATCACCAAAACTCTCCCAAATTGTTTCTCCCCTGAAATTTCTCCATACCAATAGCAAATACAATAATTTTAGGTCCTATTGCAATTGGTTTAGGGGAAAAATAAATTGAAATGGATTTTCTATGAATTAAAGAAGATGGAGACTCACCTCTTTCTAAAACTTTGCAAATAATTCCTAATCGAGGCTAGCCCTAATTTCTACGAGCATTAAATAGAGGAGGAATACCAAGGTGGCTAGTCATGGCTGAATTGGGCTAGGGTTAGGGCTCTACAAGTGTTGGGTTGGGCCTCTAAGGCTTAAGTCACAAGTCATGACTTGTGAAATCACAAGTCATTTCTACTCCATTTAAATCCTAATTCCTCCTAATAAATTCTAATGAGTTAAATGTCACTAATTTAGGTCAAGCTAGGGTTCCATAACCTAACCAAATAGTCATGACCTAGGTTAGCCTCTAGGACAGTCTCCTAAGTCAACACTAGTCAAAGTCTAAAATAGCACCAAATCAAATATACTAAAAATCACTGAAAATTCTAATAAATATAATTAATACTAACTATCACTAACCGTGGTTAGATAAGACTAGCTGTGACTAATCTAGGTTAGGTCCAAACCAAGTTAGGCTAATCACAATACATGACAATCAATTAAATAATATTAAAATTACACCATTCTTAATAATACATTAAATTCCAAATAATATATATTAAATTCAATTAAATTAAAAATGACAAAAATATCCTCAAACTGGAAATGATAAATAAAATAGCCTAATCACATGGCTAGGCTCTAGGTTAAGCTGTCTCTAGTGTTACACTATCAAAACACCAAAATCATAAGTCATGATTTAAAATAGTTTTAAAATAATTTAAAAATTACCAAAAATTATATCATGATTTAAATATCATTATTAAAAGATTAAAATTACAAAATTTTAAAATTACCCTCATTTGGAAAACTGGGTGTTACAATCCTACCCACCTTAAAAAAATTTCGTCCTCGAAATTAAGATGTTCCTACCCCTTCTAGGTCAAACCCCCACAATCAAAGTCTCAAAACTTAATCAATCATACAATTTAAAAGGACGGCATACAGGATCATGGCATACGGTGGTAATGAAAGTCTCATCTAGGTATACTAGTCACACTAGACTAAAACAATCACAGGGTATCAAAACATACAAGCAATCAAGGGTGCAGCAATTATCAAAGACTGGCTAAGATATAGGTCAAGGGCTCACCTCCAACTAGGTCTGGTGGCTGGAACTCCCTCCCGAAGGTGGAGTCTTAGCTGGGATAAGTGCAGCAGGACAATCTCGCAGCATATGTGCAGCTGACCCACATAACAGGCATATCCCTCCTTTCTTCCTACAGTAGCCCCATACATGTCCAGGCTTCTTACAAAAGGTGCAGGTAGGCACTCTCTCAGCTGGCCTCTGCTGAACAGGAGTCTGGACTGGGTAGGCTGGTCTAGGCTGATAGTCTGGGTGCTCACGGGGCACTGGGTATACACTGCTCCTCGACCTCTTAGAACTACGCTCTCCTCCTGAATGTACCAAATCCCACAGCAGTTGGATCCCGAAGCCCTGCTCCTTCAAGATCTCAGCCTGAACTCTCTGTGCCTCCAGCACATCCCGGAGAAGTCTGCATATCTGAGCTCCGTCAGAAAACAAACATGTCGAGGGTATGGTATGCGGTACCGCTTCTGGAGGAAGAGGAGGAGACGGAGAAGGACTCTTGGTCTCAGATGAGACTGCAACTCTCTCCTGAGTAACAGGTGATGGAGGAAAACTCTCTGGTAAGGATGCTAACACCTCCTTGATGGCTGGAGGTGCCACTACCCTTGGGTCAGCCTGAGGGGTTACTACCTCCTGAGCAATAGGAGGTGGGAGCACGCACATAGTCATACTCGGAGCTGCAGCGGCTCTCAGACGACGAGCTCGGGTCATGGGTGCCATACTGGGAAGGATAAAAACAACAATCATCAAGCTGTAAGGCAGTCTATCATTCTATCTGAGAACTGGTAATTATCAAAAATAAATAAAATATAAAGGGGTACTATTTAAGAAAAAATCAAAACCAAAAGTTTGAGGAACGAAAGTCATGTAAAACCCCTAAATTTCTACTATTTTTTTAGTTATTAAAATTAGTACCGATTAAAAAAAAAATTGTATTGTACGTCAAGTAGTCGTATTATACGTCGTGCACAAATTTTATTATCCGAAATTGCTCGACGAGTGCGAATATGTGCGAGCGTACATATTGTAGAAAAACATTTTTTTCTATTTTATTACACTTTCAAAATATTATATAGAATTGTTATTCTTGCTATAAAAAAAATCTATTGTTTTTAGCAGTTATTAATAATAAAATTCTTCTTACAAAAATATTTATTTCATAAATATTTTATTAAGTTTATTTTAAATAATAATGTATTTTTGAAATTAATTATTATGGTATTTTTGGAAAACATATTTTTGAAATATTTGTGACAATTTAAATTTTGATTTAATTCTATGGATACATTTAAATAGATTAAGTTAATATCTACAATTGGAATTTGATTTATCCTATTCGATTTCAAACTAAATTAAAATTCGATTTAAATTAGATTTGTATTTAGATTTGGTTTTAAATTAAATAGATGATATATCTACTTGGGTTTTAATCCATTCCTAGTTCCTATCCAATTGGGAATTTCCACATCCTATAAATAGGCAGGTACTCCTCTAATATTTTTATCATCCACATTATTTCTCCACAAATAATTCTCAACCCCGTGCACCGTGTCCGTGTTCCCTTCCCGTCTTATTCCATATTCTTTTGTACATGTACAATTTCATCCTCCCGTATCGACAGACCCGACACAATCAAATATCCAATCCCAAATCCTAAACCTAACCCTAACAACACCAACACAGCCATCCTCACCAGATCTCTCCCTGGACCTAGCCACCACCTCCATACCCGACACCCGACCAACCCACGGCAGCAAACCCGGCCTCTTCCCGTCACCGTCCCTCAACACCACCGCCATCACCAGCATCACCCAACTGCTTGTGTTCGGCCACCATGACTGTCGATCCTCCTACTGCCTAGACACCAAGCCACCTCCGTCGAGCTAACCACGCCTCCTCCTTTTGAGCCCTCGCCGGTCGGAGCTACGCCACCCTCACCAACGCAGACAACAACATCACCATATCTGCTTCCTCCTTGAACAAGGTTACTGCCACACTCGTCCAACAACCCCGCTCACAACCGCCATCATCTCTACCATACACCACCCTCACGGCCATCGTCGCCGGAGACCCACACCAAAAACCATCACAGAACAGAAATAAAATAATCGCCACCGCTTACCTTACCCGCGTACCGCCGTAGTCTCGGCACGACCGCCTGGCTTCCTTCTCCGGTGTGCCGCCGCAAGGCATCTCCTCCGCCACCGCTCTGTGTGCCACCACGACTGTGGCCGCCGACCCCTCTCCGGCCGTCCGCCCGAACCGCTTCCACTCTCCGGCGTAGTCGCGCAAAGCCCGACCCCCTCCGCTTCCTCCGTCGCCCTTGCGGTGCAGCGCTCCGCCGTCCCTAGCCTCGTCGCCGGCCGATCCACTCCGTCCTCCGCCTCCTTCTCCCGTTCCCTCCGCCATCCTTTTCACCAGACCGCCCATCACCGTTTCCCTCTCTTTCCCTCTTCCTCTTCCGCCGGGCCGACACCCCCTCCGACCGCTCAGCTCCTCTCCCCAAATCCTTTTTCTCTCTCTCTCTCTCTGCTCGTGGTGAACAGAGAAGTGAAAATGTATTCATTTTTATTATTTTTTATTAGTTTGCTTTTTTAATGTGAAGACATCATTAATTATTAGTAGCAAGGAATGAGTTATTTAAGAGGGTTATGTTGTGCTGTTATTTTACTATTTTTTATTATTTTATTTTGTTAGGTTTCTGTGCTTCTCCATTAATTGACATTGGCTTTGCTTGTGCTGGTTGCTTCCCAAGGAAGCACGAGACTATTATTATTATTATTTACTATATCTTTTACTGTTACTTATTATTATTATTATTAGTTTATCATTATTATCATTATTATTACTACTACTATTATTATTATTATTGTTATTATTATTATTAGTATTATTATCATTATTATTACTATTTTATTATTTTTATGATGTATATAATATAACCTAAATACATGCATATCTTGTAATCATAGTTTTCTTAATTTATTTATTCATTTTTGAGTAACTATACTATTAGTACTATTAACATATTTATTATATAAATTTATACTTTCAAAAATTTGGTGAAAAAGATATCTTGTTTTCTTATCTAAATAAATTGTAGTTTTTTTTAAAAAAAAATCCTAGGAAAATCTACTTTGATCTAGTTAAAATAAATCACTACTTTGGTCTACAAAATTTTAGTCTTGAACATAGCTGACATTAAGATTCCCAAATATTATAAATATTTTCGAGTATTATAAAATACCTTCGAATTCGTATATAATTTAATTATCAAATTCCTTCGATTATCTTCCTCTTCCGCGATTAATCCTATTCACAATCCCTTGCCAATTCAAGCCTACCTTATGCCCACCCTAACAAATTTGACCCTTCTGGACCCAATGGAACTGTCCGTGCCACTATCCGAGGTTCCCTTGTATAGTTGTTACACCAAAGTTGCAGATCGTGCCACCTTGATCATCGCAGCACACCAGGCGCCCTACCAGGCAAGACACCTTGCTATTAGCTGTTTAATTATTTTAGCTCATATTTCATGCATGTTCATTATTTTCTTTATGCAAAATAAACTGTGATACATGGCATAACTGTTAGAACTTACTGTTCATTATTTTTCCTGCTATGTATTATTTTTCTCACATTAAACCTAGATTTAATGGACCACCTTGTGTGTTACATTCATTGGCCTTGACACGTTGTAAACACGAAGTTGTGTGTCGCATGTAGAATACGAAAGTACGTGAATGGCTGGCCACCAGTACGTATACGCCGTGCGATAGGAATAACCGCTAATAGAGGTTGCATGCTAGTTTGACTTAGCGGTTATAGAGGTTAATGTTGTGGATACAACATAATAGGCATTGGGCGGGGAGGACAATTCCTTAGCGTATGGGCTTCGATGCACTTCCTTTGTGACCCGGACTCTCTGCTGGAGATACGGGGTTGATGACCCATTATTACTGACGGCCACTGACGATTCTGCAGAACGTCATGCTCTTCCTGCTGGGGCCTCTGGTGCCCAAAGGGGGACTACGCCGATCCTATTCAGCCAGGGCCCATGCGTAGGAAGGATTGTTCTTAACAACATATCACTTAGAACGGTAGGCTACCCTATCCGTTAGGTACGAGTACTTTTGGTTTGGGTACTTATATCTGACCGTGACTTGGAACAATAACTTGTCGCAGATTAGTTCGTCACATCTTGTCCTTGTTTGGTTGTAGGTGTGACTTACTACTTCGATTAGAAGGTATTGAACCTTGTTGGGGTCCGGATACCATATCGGATTCTTAGCATGGAAAGATACGTCGTCGTAAATTAGTTTACCATCTTCTGTCCTTGTTTGGTTGGGGGGATGGTACGCTCGTTCAGTAGGTACGTATTGGACCATGTTATAAATTTGATTGACTTATTTATTGAGCAATATTTATTCAGTTTATATGGCATGATATTATGTGTCTTATTACGTCCCTCTGAGGACCTGGTTGTCTTGCTAGGTGTGTGCTGTTGTCTTTCGCAGGTGTTCTAGCTCTAGCCGCTATTTCTTCGAGGATGATTGCATTTGGATCGTCTTCGCTTTGCTAACCACTCATTTCATTTTCTATGTACTTTTCCTTATTTTATTGGTAGTGGATTTGTCTTCGCCCAACATATTGTATCAAGACAAATTATTCTCATTATATGGTATCTTTTATTCATTTTATTTTGCGTGGATGAGATTAGTTATGGTTCTACTTCATTTTACAGCTTATGTATTTATACGAGGCTTCCATATATTGGAGTATACTTCGTATGAATACAGCTGGCATGTCTACGTTCCTAGTCCTACGTATTTTGGGACTGGGCGTTACATGTTTTTGTGGTGGCCCATGCAGGTCTAGGATCTCATCCACATACTTGACCTCATTCCTTGATTTTATCTACCGTTTGACTCATCAATTGCATCTTGCTTCCTTCCTTCCATCCCTATTCTTATCTTTCCTTCGTGCTTATTAGAGAGTGACCCTACTAGTTAGATGTCCTAAAACACCCTTAGCTTATTCTTTTAAGTTGGATAGAATACCCCACATCTTGACACACCCTTGACCATTAAAGAAATATTATTAGTATTACCTAGCCCATAAAGACTAGAGGAATTTAACCCATTTGGTAAACCAAACCTTGGTAAATAAAACCATAGAATGATGGTATAAGAAATAAACAAAACTTAGATCCTTATGACTCTTAGACTATTCATATTTGTTTTATTCATCTATTATCGTACCTATATTTTACTATCTAGACTAATGATGCTAATGTAGCCTAGTTTTTACAAGCTTAACCTTTTTACCAGGCTTGTTCGTGACATATATGTTAATGGAGGTACCACACGAACATATTGTCTATCAGAACTGGTGCATAATGGTCTGATCAACCGAGTGCACTTTGGTTCGCTTTTATTTATCATTCTAAGTGGATGGGAACATAGCTCAACTTGTCCTCTATAGTCCCATCCGCGACTATCTTGGCAACTCCTTTTTGGAATCTATACGACCACCTTTGAACCACAAATTCGTAATGGATACTGTCGTCATTGAACTCCTTAAATCGCTTTCGCCTTCACCGATTTTTGGAAGGACAAAGGCACTCTAGCCTTCCTATCGACTATGATCGTTCTCGCTCAATATAGCTATATCTTTGTCTTGAACTACTCGACCTTTCCCTCGACCCTAAATTTACAATCTTGACCTTCTAATCACTTGAATTTAAAGTGATGACAATTGTCACTCAATCGTATCCTCAACCTAGACTACGACCATATAAACTTCGAACCCTTCTATCTACCGTTGTGCCTTTCACCCCCCTCATAATTTTTAATTTCGAGGACGAAATTCTTTTAAGTTGGGTAGGATGTAAAACCCCTAAATTTCTACTATTTTTTTAATTATTAAAATTAGTACCGATTTAAAAAAAATTTATATTGTACGTCAAGTAGTCGTATTATACGTCGTGCACAAATTTTATTATCCGAAATTGCTTGACGAGTACGAATATGTACGAGCGTACATATTGTAGAAAAACATTTTTTTCTATTTTATTACACTTTCAAAATATTATATAGAATTGTTATTCTTGCTATAAAAAAAATCTATTGTTTTTAGCAGTTATTAATAATAAAATTCTTCGTACAAAAATATTTATTTCATAAATATTTTATTAAGTTTATTTTAAATAATAATGTATTTTCGAAATTAATTATTATAGTATTTTTGGAAAACATATTTTTGAAATATTTGTGACAATTTAAATTTTGATTTAATTCTATGGATACATTTAAATAGATTAAGTTAATATCTACAATTAGAATTTGATTTATCCTATTCGATTTCAAACTAAATTAAAATTTGATTTAAATTAGATTTGTATTTGAAAATACAAGTGTAGGCAACTCTAGAGGGGTGAATAGAGTTTGTGTCAATAATTACCAAATAAAAATTAACTCTATATCACCTCCACAAAAACAAATATCAAGATAGTAAATAAATCGGAAATAAATGCGGAAGTAAATAAAGATCAGAAGAGCATTCGCAGATACAGTAGTTTTAACCTGGTTTCCCTCGTGGAGGACTAGTCCAGGCCTGAGAACTCTAGCTCAGGATTCAAATCCACTATTTGTGAAATAGTAGTTTACAACCCGTGCCTTTTCTTCAGAAGAGTACGTCAACTTCTTACAGAGGATCGCAGTGGCGATTTGCTTAGATTTTTCCAAGCGACTTGGAATTGTCCAAGTGACTTTTCTTTTCAAGTCTTGCACAAAAACTTCTAGCTGAATCGCACCTGAGCACCTTGGGGCTTAGGAAGTTTTGTGGCTAGTAGATTGGAAGAGTAAGGCTCTTGACTATATATAGGCTATATAAGAGAAGAAGAATAGAAGAGTGGATAGTTTCAAATGAGAGAAACCAAGGCCTATTTATAGGGTTCGGGACAAGCAGAATTCGGCCAGAATTCGGTATGGATAATTCAAATTTTTGGCCGTTGGACAGCTTGTAGCAAGCAGGCCCTAAAAATCAGGATGCTAGAAATCAGGGGACAGAGTTCGGCCCGAACTCTGTGTGGAGGCAGAGTTCGGCCCGAACTCTGTCTCCAGCAGACAGAATTGGTCCATTGGGCTTTTAGACTTTGTGGAGCTTGGGCTTGGTTCAGGAATTGGTCTGTTGTATGGTAGAGCTTTGGAGAGATATGCTAGGGGTTGAGATGACTCAGTGCGACTCAACGTACACATTCTCCTAGACTCAATAAATTGAAGATTACAGACTTAGAACAAGTAGGAAAACCAAGAGCCCTTTGATGACGTCTTTCTTCTGATATCTGAGCAGAACTGAAGACGTCTTTTTCTTTGACAGCAGTCGTCCGAAGATAAACAGATCTGGAAATCTTTTTGTATGACGCCGGATAGGTCGCTAGGCGGTTCGGAGAAATCTTTTTGTATGACGCCGTCTTCGCTCCATCATTAATTCTTCATTTCCTATGTCCTGTTTGATCATGTTTGATCATGCTTACTGCATGTCTACAAATACATGTTAGGCCAGCAAAATATGTTACAGTACGATACAAGCATAGCAATATAATACAGGACAATTAGGACATTGCTTAGTTTAAGTAACAACATGATAGCATGTTAGGCCAACAAAATATGTTGCAGTACGATACAAGCATAGCAATATAATATAGGACAATTAGGACAATGCTAAGTTTAAGTAGCAACATGATAGTGAGTATATGAATATTAGTGACATCATTATGTTAAACTTAACTGATTAGCCATATTCAAAAACACAATATAATCATTGGGCCAACAGTATTTAGATTTGGTTTTAAATTAAATAGATAATTTATCTACATGGGTTTTAATCTATTCCTAGTTCCTATCCAATTAGGAATTCTCACATCCTATAAATAGGCAGGTACTCCTTCAATATTTTTATCATCCATATTATTTCTCCATAAATAATTCTCAACCCCGTGCACCGTGTCCGTGTTCCCTTCCCGTCTTATTCCATATTCTTTTGTACATGTACAATTTCATCCTCCCCTATCGACAGACCCGACACAATCAAATATCCAATCCCAAATCCTAAACCTAACCCTAACAACACCAACACAGCCATCCTCACCAGATCTCTCCCTGGACCTAGCCACCACCTCCGTACCCGACACCCGACCAACCCACGGCAGCAAACCCGGCCTCTTCCCGTCACCGTCCCTCAACACCACCGCCATCACCAGCATCACCCAACTGCTTGTGTTCGGCCACCATAACTGCCGATCCTCCTACTGCCTAGACACCAAGCCACCTCCGTCGAGCTAACCACGCCTCCTCCTTTTGAGCCCTCGCCGGTCGGAGCTACGCCACCCTCACCAACGCAGACAACAACATCACCATATCTGCTTCCTCCTTGAACAAGGTCACTGCCACAGTCGTCCAACAACCCCGCTCACAACCCCCATCATTTCCACCATACACCACCCTCACGGCCATCGTCGCCGGAGACCCACACCAAAAACTATCACAGAACAAAAATAAAATAATAGCCACCGCTTACCTTACCCGCGCGCCACCGTAGTATCGGCACGACCGCCTGGCTTCCTTCTCCGGTGCGCCGCCGCAAGGCATCTCCTCCGCCACCGCTCTGTGCGCCACCACGACTGTGGCCGCCGACCCCTCTCCGGCCGTCCGCCCGAACCGCTTCCACTCTACGCCGTAGCCGCGCCAAGCCCGACCCCCTCCGCTTCCTCCGTCGCCCTTGCGGTGCAGCGCTCCGCCGTCCCTAGCCTCGTCGCCGGCCGATCCACGCCGTCCTCCGTCTCCTTCTCCCGTTCCCTCCGCCATCCTTTTCTCCCGACCGCCCATCACCGTTTCCCTCTCTTTCCCTCTTCCTCTTCCGCCGGGCCGACACCCCCTCCGACCGCTCAGCTCCTCTCCCCAAATCCTTTTTCTCTCTCTCTCTGCTCGTGGTGAACAGAGAAGTGAAAATGTATTCATTTTTATTATTTTTTATTAGTTTGCTTTTTTTAATGTGAAGACATTATTATTATTATTATTATTATTATTATTATTATTAGTAGCAAGGATTGAGTTATTTAAGAGGGTTATGTTGTGCTGTTATTTTACTATTTTTCATTATTTTATTTTGTTAGGTTTCTGTGCTTCTCAATTAATTGACATTGGCTTTGCTTGTGCTGGTTGCTTCCCAAGGAAGCACGAGACTATTATTATTATTATTTACTATATCTTTTACTGTTATTATTATTATTATTAGTTTATCATTATTATTACTACTACTATTATTATTATTACTGTTATTATTATTATTATTAGTATTATTATCATTATTATTACTATTTTTTTTTTTATGATGTATATGATATAACCTAAATACATGCATATCTTGTAATCATAGTTTTCTTAATTTATTTATTCATTTTTGAGTAACTATACTATTAGTACTATTAACATATTTATTATATAAATTTATACTTTCAAAAATTTGGCGAAAAAGATATCTTATTTTCTTATCTAAATAAATTGTAGTTTTTTTTTTAAAAAAAAAATCCTAGGAAAATCTACTTTGATCTAGTTAAAATAAATCACTACTTTTGTCTACAAAATTTTAGTCTTGAACATAGCTGACTTTAAGATTCCCAAATATTATAAATATTTTCGAGTATTATAAAATATCTTCGAATTCGTATATAATTTAATTATCAAATTCCTTCGATTATCTCCCTCTTCCGCGATTAATCCTATTCATAATCCCTTGCCAATTCAAGCCTACCTTATGCCCACCCTAACAAATTTGACCCTTCTGGACCCAATGGAACTGTCCGTGCTACTATCCGAGGTTCCCTTGTGTAGTTGTTACACCAAAGTTGCAGATCGTGCCACCTTGATCATCGCAGCACACCAGGCGCCCTACCAGGCAAGACACCTTGCCATTAGCTGTTTAATTATTTTAGCTCATATTTCATGCATGTTCATTATTTTCTTTATGCAAAATAAACTGTGATACATGGCATAACTGTTAGAACTTACTGTTCATTATTTTTCCTGCTATGTATTATTTTTCTCACATTAAACCTAGATTTAAGGGACCACCTTGTGTGTTGCATTCATTGGCCTTGACACGTTGTTAACACGAAGTTTTGTGTCGCATGTAGAACACAGAAGTGCGTGATTGGCTGGCCACCAGTACGTACACGCCGTGCGATAGGAATAACCGCTAATAGAGGTTGCATGCTAGTTTGACTTAGCAGTTATAGAGGTTAATGTTGTGGATGCAACATAATAGGCATTTGGCGGGGAGGACAATTCCTTAGCGTATGGGCTTCGATGCACTTCCCTTGTGACCCGGACTTTCCGCTGGAGATACCGGGTTGATGACCCATGATTACTGACGGCCACTGACGATTCTGCGGAACGTCATGCTCTTCCTGCTGGGGCCTCTGGTGCCCAAAGGGGGACTACGCCGATCCTATTCAGCCGGGGCCCATGCGTAGGAAGGATTATTCTTGACAACATATCACTTAGAACGGTAGGCTACCCTATCCGTTAGGTATGAGTACTTTTGGTTTGGGTACTTGTATCTGACCGTGACTTGGAACAATAACTTGTCGCGGATTAGTTCGTCACATCTTGTCTTTGTTTGGTTGTAGGTGTGACTTACTACTTCGATGAGAAGGTATTGAACCTTATTGGGGTCCGGATACCATATCGGATTCTTAGCATGGAAAGATACGTCGCCGTGAATTAGTTTACCATCTCCCGTCCTTGTTTGGTTGGGGGGATGGTACGCTCGTTCAGTAGGTGCTTATTGGACCATATTATAAATTTGATTGACTTATTTATTGAGCAATATTTATTTAATTTATATGTCATGCTATTATGTGTCTTGTTACGTCCCTCTGAGGACCTGGTTGTCTTGCCAGGTGTGTGCTATTGTCTTTCGCAGTTGTTCTAGCTCTAGCCGCTATTTCTTCGAGGATGATTGCATTTGGATCGTCTTCGCTTCGCTCACCACTCATTTTATTTTTTATGTACTTTTCCTTATTTTGTTGGTAGTGGATTTGTCTCCGTCCAATATATTGTATCAAGACAAATTATTCTCATTATATGGTATCTTTTATTCATTTTATTTTGCGTGGATGAGGTTAGTTATGGTTCTACTGCATTTTACAGCTTATGTATTTATACGAGGCTTCCATATATTGGAGTATACTTCGTATGAATACAGCTGGCATGTCTACGTTCCTAGTCCTACGTATTTTGGGACTGGGCGTTATAAGTCAATAGCATTGAAATCCAATCATGATATATATATATATATATATATATATATATATATATATAGAGAGAGAGAGAGAGAGAGTGTTAGAGAGGAAAAAGCTAGCATTACGTAAGGGTTATGTGGTTTGTGTGAAATATACATGAAAATGTATAGGAGAATTTGGGTCTCAACTATAGCTATCAAGTTACACTATTCATGGCTTATTGGTTAAGCAGTCTACAAGGCACAAGCTATTTACTCAGAGAATGCATGGCTAACCATATATATATGTGTATCTATATAGCTATATAAACATAACATAGAGATGAAGGGTTAGGTTTTCATAGCAGTTGTGAACATTAGTGTAGAGTGTCAAGTGTACCTGGGTTAAAACTTGAAATAAAGGGTTCGATATTTTAGTTTAGCTCAACAATACAAATTAGATTTGAAATTGAACTACACATTTGAAAGCAATGTAAAAATGTTAACATGTATTCAGCTTTCAAGATTTTGGAGAAATTCAAACATCAAAACCAACTCAATGTTCACCACAACCACAACCTAACATGTAAGAGTATGAAACATAACATTATATCCCTACATACAACAATGTATACGGCTCAAAACATTACATTAAAAAAACTGCAAATTGACTAATCACTTAGAATTTATGCTTAAAGGGTTAATATGCACACAGTCTCAGATTTGACAAATTCAAACACAAAACTCAACCAATTTCTTTAAATCTTGAAACCTTGAATATAACATACATGTGCAGTGATGTAAACAACGACTAATAACATGAAATTTACATTTAATTTACGAATTTAACCTAGAAAACAGAGAACTAGTCACTGATACTTTACTATATTAGAAATATTAGGATTTTGAGAAATTAACATCAAACATATTAATATGCATTTAGATAGGTTGGTAATCAAGTGTAGAATACATACGTGTCAGGCAAGTATCTGTGTCCACTATATATATATATATATATATTAAGGTAATACAAGAAATAATGGCAAGAAGGAAATAATGATAAAATCTGTTCTGCTTATCTGTTTAAAAGAAGGAACCACTTTGAAACCAGAGCTATAATATCAAATCCAAGTTAAGGTCTATGATTCATTGTATTAAGAAAAAAACTATAGCAAGAAGCTACACTAGATTTATAATAACAACTAAGTTACTCCTACTCATACTCCTACTCCTAAGTTATTTGATGATGGAATACAATTTATAACAACAGAATGGTACGATAGAGATGATATGTTTAAAAACCTTCTCAAGATATAATCTGATAATCATATGCGTCTGTCCAAAATTATGTTACTCAGAGTCCTCGCCATGCAAGTAAGCAAGGCTGCGATAAACGATAGATTCCATAACTGGGGTATGCACCTCTACAATCATGTCGTCTAGAAATCTTGCTATGCCGACTAGTATAGCTGCGAGAAATTCTAAATCTCATAACCAAGATACGTACATCCGAAGTCAGGTCCCTATGTTTCCGCCACGCCAGCTAATATGGCTGCGATAAACTACAGGTTCCATAATCAAGTAGACGTTTTACCATCCCTGTTATTCTCGTCAACATATGTTATCAGAAAATATCGTAACTCTGGCCATAAAATTTATCTCGATAGAAAAATCAAAATCAACAACGATCCAACAAAATCAAATTCAACAATCAAGGAGTGGGAGCAACAAACAAGGGAAATGATTTCAAATTGAGGTTTAAACAAGATTCTCAAGGGTCGTCCCAGGAATCTCTCAAGGAATCCTAACTGTGATTGATTACCTTCAAAATATCCTAATCCTACCGCAGGCTATAGTGATACTCTAGTTCGAATACCACTACATAAACTCGACCTGCATAGACCACCACTAAAAATATGTCACGACCCGCACCCACTGTAAGGGTACGAGCACGTAACAACGCCCAGCCTACGCCGCAGTGTCGGCGGTAGAACGCTGTCTTAGGTCAAACATCTAACAATATAAAGGTGCATGTATAGTATATACTCTTCGAATGGAGGTGACATAGCAGATACAGTCTCAATCACATTTAATGTAGAGCATGAAAAGATAGATTGATAGATAGATAACCAGAATGGAAACATAGAGATACAATCCAAAAGTCTAAGTGTCTAAATAAAAATACATAGCCCAAATAACATCTCAGAATCTCAATACAGTAATCCAGGAAAGATAATAAAGACATCCTAATCTAGGGGAGTGTCATCAACTGCTAGTGGGTCTAAGTCACAAGTGTTGTCTAAGGCTGCACCATGAGGGGTAGACACCAGAGCCTCATCATTCACTGTAAAATTGTCAACAGGTCCACTCAGGACAGGAGCGAGCACAGTACATCTCAACAAAATCATAACAGGTTAGGAAATATAAGTATGCTAGAGAGTAAGATACAGGATCTGAAGAAATAACATGATAAAAAGAGAGAGACTGTAAGTAAATAGCTACAGTATATAGAGAACTAACAGTGCTAGTGATTCAGAGCACAAGATGGTTATATAAACGGCACGATGTTGTACACAAGTAATCTACAGAGGTTTGTACACGAGTAATCTACTGGATTGAATACATAACCACTTCTACTCCCCCACCCCAATCAATACACAAGGATCTAGCTAAGTTATGTTATTGTACACGAAGGTCATGTGAATACATGATAATACACGATTCACATGTTTCGTACACGAAAGTCACAAATACAAGGAGTACACGATGTTCACGATAAAGTACACGAACACGAATACCCGATGTATCCGCTAAGGGGATAACATCGCATAACAAAATCCATATAGTACTAATCCATGTTACCAACGTATCAGCATCATGTAAAGTAATCTAAAGCATGAATATAATCCTAAACAAGATATGAAATGATCAGAGAATGTACTCTCCTGTTTCCTGAGAATCTGGAGAATATATACTGTCCGAGGAGTGGTGTCTGTCTCCTATAGAACAGTACGAGTCACTATGAGCCTAAAATGATAATAAGATGCAAGTTAATGCATTCTACATGAATCTAGGTCAATCTAGACCAAAGTCAACTCTTGGTCAACTCTGGTCAACCCTAGAAGTCAAACTAGGTCAACTAGGTCAAACCTAAGTCAAACAAGTCTATACTAGTTTAACTAGTCTATTCTAGGTCTAACAAGGCTACACAAGTCTAACTAGACTCTAAACTGACACGCAGATACACCCATAGGCTAAGAACCTAGGCTATAGGCTATACCATGCCTATAAGCCAACCTACAATCACATATACACATGACAATATTTATCTGTAAAATATACTACACATATTGCTATACTACACAATCTAATATAGAATACACATATTAACATATAGGCTTCTATGTGAATACCATACAAACATACCTATATTATCTATATATATATTACATATATGCATAGAGAGGGGGGTAGGAAGGCTAACAATGTGTATGCATGAAGGTGTCACACGAGGGCACATGTGTATGAGTGAGAGTGTCCAGAGAGTTGTGTGTGTGCTAGTGAGACATGAGAGTGTTGTCAAGTGGGTACATGAGTGATATCCTGAAATCAAATGTGACTGGTTGTGTGTTCATGTGTCAATACAACAGTGGCATGGCACTAGAAAATCAGTAAAATATAACAGTTGTATATAGCAGTAACCTGGGAATAGGAATGCATGTAAAATATGTGATTTAGGAATGGAATGAACATTCAATTCAGTTTAACAGTGAGCTAATCCATTGTGTTCAAGTGTGTGCAACCGGTGAACATATGTCCAGAAAAACAAGAAATACAAATTTGAATCAAACATCCATTTCAGTTAAAGTTAAAGAAGGAAGAACAGGGAATAACATTTTATTATTTTAGAGTGCATCTCAGTTAAATTGGAATGAGGAATCTCAGGTCTTTAGGAAAAACTGGAAAGCAGTGAGTGATACATGTGAAGTCAGTGAGGGGAAAATATGGAGACAGTGAGTAAAAGTGACATAAAATGGAATCAATCCTATTGCAAACAGTGAACTAACCATAGAGAAAACTGGAAATGAGTGGCATTAACAATGTGAAAACTGGAATACATTTTAGTTAGTAAATAGGAAGAACTAATCTCAGTTTTACAGTTACAGAAAACCAATATTAAAACATTCATTCAACTCATTAACAGAATGGAAGGGAAACCAATTCCAGTTTGGTTTACTGTAATAAGAGCTAAATTCTCAAGAATAGGAAATTAAACCATTCAAACATGATTAAATAGGAAGAAAATTCGGTTCAGTTTACAGGGAACCAAAACAGTGACTAATTACCCAACCTGGAAATCAGTATTTTAAGGAAAGAAAGAACATTCAATTTAATCTCAGTTTTCATAGGAGACCCAATCTCAATTTAATAGGATTGAAATAACAGGTTAAGGAATCAGTGAATGCATCTCAGAAAAAATAGGAAAATGTAATAATAGTGACAGGAAAACATGCCTTGATAGTTTACCTAAAACTTAATTCCAGTTGACAGTTGAATGGAATAAAGTAAGACAACGTACATTGCAAATCTCAGATTTTTGAAAACAGGAATCAATTTCCAGATTATGAAGAACTATCAATCATTCCATTAAAGTTCAAGATATATGACTGAAAGTCAAATCAATGTACAGCCATTACATTCGAAAAAAACAACCCAATGCTCAAATTCCCATTCTAAAACATAAAGTCTATTTCGAATTGCAATATGAAACTAAACATGAACAATAAACATGTGGGAGTGAGTTAACAGTGAAAAACATAGATAGAATAGGAATTAAAAGTTTAGGAAAACTGAAATCCCAAGTATCAGACATGGTTTCAGTGTTCATGCAGTCAACCCAAATTCGAAACCAATTTTCCACATTAAAACCTAAATTAACATGTAAACTAATTAATCATAGATTATTAGACATGTTAGGATCTTAATTAACAATTAACATCACTAATTAAATCATTTAAAACTGAAACAAAATAGAGAACCAAAACTACACTGATACATGCACAGCGTGTGCCCCGTACACGGGTGATATCGTGTCCGACACGCCACGAGGGCTCGTGTCACTTAACACACATGGTGTCAGTGGTCGCCCCTTCTTGTGTGTAAAGTTCCACATGTCGACATGTCGTGTCCTGCTCGCAAACAGCCCCGATTAGCAGGACAGCTACAGTGTCCGCGCACGCGCATGCGCACCCGCGTGTTCTCGTGTCTATGGCGACTCGACACGACACCAAAACGTGCTCAATGCAAAGGAAAACCATAAGCGAGGTTAAAACCCTAATTCCTATTCAATTACATTCCTAAAAACAAATTGAAATGCCCTTTGGAGCATTTCATCAAACACATATATATACGAACTGATACGTGTCGATACGGACACGTATAGGACTCGAATCCTAGGGTTAGCTACACCTACAGCTAGGATAGGCCTAGGGCTTCCTAGATATGCAATAAAATCAACATTTCATGGAGGGGATTAGAATATTACCTAGGGATTTACAATATAGCAAAAAGCCCCAAATGAGAGGATCCTCAAATCACCAAAACTCTTCCAAATTGTTTCTTCCCTGAAATTTCTCTATACCAATAGCAAATACAATAATTTTAGGTCCTATTGCAATTGGTTTGAAGAAAAATGAATTGAAATGTATTTTCTATGAATTAAAGAAGATGGAGACTTACCTCTTTCTAAAACTTTGTAAATAATTTCTAATGGAGGCTAGCCCTAATTTCTATGAGCATTAAATAGAGGGGGAATACCAAGGTGGCTGGTCATGGCTGGATTGGGCTAGGGTTAGGGCTCTACAAGTGTTGGGTTGGGCCTCTAAGGCTTAAGTCACAGGTCATAACTTGTGAAATCACAAGCCATTTCTATTCCATTTAAATCCTAATTCCTTCCAATAAATTCTAATGAGTTAAATGTCACTAACTTAGGTCAAGCTAGTGTTAACATAAAGTCACAGTCAACCAAATATTGATAACTCTGACTAAATAATACTTGTAATAATTTAATACGACACATGACGCCTACATCAAGCTCAAGTCAGACAACAGCTCAGTCTCTGTTTTTTAGTTGTATATGAGTCTGTATTTTGCACTTTTATTGAGTCTAGACTGATGTAAACTGTGTCATGCTGAGCTCTTGAGACTTGACCTAAAGCCTAACCAATAATCCTCAAACTCCACCATCCAGAAAAATACCCACTGGCCACTTAGACCAGCTCTGTGCTCTGGAAATAGAGTTCGGGCTGAACTCTGCCTCCACACAGAGTTCGGGCCAAACTCTGTCCCCTAAAAATTAGCAACCTTTATTTTAGGGTTAGCTGGTTGCAAGTTGTCCAACGGCCAAATATTTGAAATTTCCTACCCGAATTCTGGCCGAATTCTGCCTACAAAAACCCTATAAATAGGCCATGAATTCTCTCATTTCAAATCATCCAATCTTCTCTTCTCTTCTCTCTTAAAGCTCAGATAAGCCATATCCTTCCCATCTACTAGCCACAAGGTTCCTAAGTCTCGAGTGCTCAGCATCTCTCAGTTAGGAGTCTTGTGCAAGAGTTGAAGAAGTCGCTTGGAAAATTTCAAGCAAATTGCCACTGCGATCCTCTGTAAGAAGTTGACGTGTTCTTATGAAGAAAAGGTATGGGTTGTAAACTACTATTTCACAAATAGTAGATTTAATCCTGAGCTAGAGTTCTCAGGCCTGGACTAGTCCTCCACGAGGGAAACCAGGTTAAAATCGGTTGTGTTTGCGTATGCTCTCTTTCTTCTTACTTTAAATTCTGTATTTACTCTGATTAGTGTTGATTGTGATAGAGTTGAATTATTAATTGGATATTTTCTCTATAAACTCTATTCACCCCCTCTAGAGTTGCCATCTGTTCTTCAATTGGTATCAGAGCTCTGTTCTATTTACAAGGATTTACATCCTAGAGCTGATCCATGGCAACCACACAATCCTTGATTTCCAATCACGGTGAAGGACAGTCCACTCATAGGCTTCTCCTATTTGATGGAACTAACTACACGTATTGGAAAACAAGGATGAGTTTTTATCTCAAGTCTCTAGACTTTGACCTGTGGACTATCGTCACTGACGGTTACAAAAAGCCTGCCAGGATAGTTGTCAACGGTGATCTCATTGAGAAATCACATGACGAATATTCTGACGAGGAGAAGAAACAGGCAAGTCTAGACGCGAGAGCTATTAATGCTTTATTTTGTGCTATAGACAGGAATGAGTTCAACAGGGTATCCACATGCACCACATCCCACGAAGTATGGAAGCTTCTTGAAGTGACGCATAAAGGAACCACCCAAGTCAAGGAATCAAAAATAAGTCATCTCACTCAGGAATACGAGGCCTTCAAGATGAAGCCAAATGAGACGATCACGCAAATGTTTACAAGATTCCTCGACATCATCAACCCCCTGTCTTCACTTGGAAAGCAATATTCAAATCATGAGAAGATTCGTAAGTTACTTAGGGGGCTACCAAAAATTTGGAACCCTAAGGTGACAGCCATCATAGAGGGAAACGATCTCACAACCATGTCTATGGAGACCTTGATAGGAAAGCTAATAACTCATGAGCTTGACCTCAAGGACTTCGAAGAGCCTGCTCCTAAGGCTAAGGAGATCGCACTCAAAGCTCACCGACGGAGGGCTGAACCCGAAGAGACGGATGACGACAACTCAGAAGATGATGATCAAGCCCTCATGGTTCGCAACTTCAAGAAATTCCTTCGCTTCAACCGAAGAAAGAAGGAACCACAAGAAGATAAAGAAGAAGAGCCTACTTGCTATGGCTGCAAGAAGACGGGACATGTCCGAAAAGACTGTCCATTCTCAAAGAAAAGCAACCGCTATGAGAAGCCATACACGAAGACCACTTCAAAGAGATATGCCAACACTAGCATCTGCCATAAAAGCGATGCCAGTGACTCCGAGGAAGAAAAGAACTCTCCTCGAGATACGGCTAATGTTTTCCTAATGGCAACATCCGACAAGGTATCTAACGACACTCTTGACGACTTCACTTTCGATGAACTTGGCGATGCTTTCACTGATTTACTCAGTGACCATAAAAAGGTCATTGGTAAATACAAACAAGCCAAGGACAAAATCAAAAGTCATGAAGTTGAAATACAAAGACTTTCTCTTTTACTTGATAATATTAGAGACACTGTACCCACGGATGTCACTGATGAGGTATCTAAGCTTAAAGTAAGCTTACATGATGCCTAGGCACGTATTGAGCTACAAACAAAAGAGACTGCAACACTCAACATGGAGCTTGCAGATGAAAAGAATAGACACAAGATCACTATTACTAAGTTGCATGGTTTAAATGCTAAGATCACTGAATTGCAAGCTGTCTCTAAGAAACTAGAGACTAAATTAGAAAAACAGGTTGCTCAACCTCAAACCCAATCACATGAGACGCACACAAAGCATAGCACTACTCATACTAGTAAACCACGTCATACTCATGCTGCTCACAACCATGCTTACATATACACACACTTTCACAAACCTCATGCACGTAGAAATAATCATCATATGTCACATAAACATCATGCTACACACAGTCATCATCATATTGCACAAAGACACAATCAACATCACTCCATATATAGACAATCTCATCATGCCATGCCATATAGACAACCTCATCATGTCATGCCATATAGACAACCTCATCACACCATGCCATATAGACAACATCAGCATGCCATGCCATATCAATCTACATATCATCAATATTCTTATAGACATCATCAGCATGCTCCAAATGTGAATAAAAATGCTACATGCACTTATTGTGGTCTACATGGACACATATCACCACAATGTAGAATCAGAAGATTAGTTGATAAAAAGATATATGTATGGTTTCCAAAAGCTAACTCTTCAGGACCCTCAAGAATTTGGGTACCAAAGGTCACATCTACTCTTGATGTAGGTGGACCTTCCCTCCTCAACTAAGAGTAAGTGGATTCTCGATAGTGAATGCTCGCGGCATATGACAGGAGACGCACATCTTTTCGCATCACTATCGATGAAGAGAGAAGGATATGTATCCTTCAGAAATAACCTAAAAGGTTATATCATAGGTAATGGTATTATTGGGTATCCTCCCTCTCTCGTAATAAAGGATGTCTGCCTAGTGACCGAGTTAAAGCATAACTTGCTCAGCATCAGTCATCTTGCTGACCATGGTTATGACATTAACTTTGGACAAAATAAATGCCTTATTTATGATAGGTCAACAGGAGACATTGCTTTTAATGGGGTAAGAGAGGACAATATTTATATTTTCTATTTGTCTCTAGATTCTAACCATGCAGGAAGATGCCTATATGCTCACAAAGATGAACGGTTACTATGGCACCAGCGACTTGGTCATGCCAACATGGATACTATATCCAGGCTATCAACCAAGAAGCTAGTTAGAGGCTTGCCCGACATCACATTCAAAAAGGACACCGTATGTGCCGAATGTGAGTTAAATAAGGCAACCAAATCGTCTTTCCATTCCATAAACTCTGTAAGTACTACTAGACCCCTGCAACTACTCCATATGGATTTATTTGGTCCTAGTAGAGTAGCCAGTCTTGGTGGAAAACTCTATACATTTGTTATTGTTGATGATTTTTCTAGATTTACTTGGGTTTTCTTTCTTACTTATAAAAGTGATGCTATTTCAGTTTTTAAGATTTTTGTCAAGAAAGTTCAAAACGAAAATGGCTACATGATCACTCGAATCCGAAGTGATCATGGAGGCGAATTCGAAAATTCTGATTCTGAAAAGTTTTGTGATTCCAATGGTTTTGATCATGAGTTTTCCTGTCCTAGAACTCCCCAACAAAATGGTGTTGTGGAGCGGAAGAATATGACTCTTGGCGATATGGCTAGAGTCATGTTGAACAAATTTTCTCTTCCGAAATACTTTTGGGCTGAAGCTGTCAGTACAGCATGCCACATTTTAAATAGGGTACTTATTCGTCCTATTACGAAAAAGACACCCTATGAGCTTTGGTTTGGAAGAACCCCAAATGTTTCTTATTTTAAAGTTTTTGGCTGTAGATGTTTTATCCTTAACACCAAAGACAACTTAGGCAAATTTGATGCCAAAGCTGACGATGGTATTTTCCTTGGCTATGCCGCCAAGAGTAAGGGATATAGAGTTTTTAACAAACGCTCTTTAATTGTGGAAGAGTCTACAAATGTCACTTTTGATGAAGATAACAGTGCAGCAGCTACTCTTGATGATGATGTTGAGCCATCAACGTCTACTCCAATGAACACCACAACCGAAACCAATTCTCTGGAAAGCTTGCCTAAGAAATTCTCTTTCAAGCCATCACATCCAAAAAATTTGGTAATCGGTGAGGTTTCACGAGGAGTAACTACTAGATCATCATTAAGAGACTCCATTGCTAGCACTGCCTTTATTTCACAAATTGAGCCTAAAAACATTTCTGATGCTTTCAATGACGAATTTTGGATTTCTGTTATGCAAGAAGAACTCAACCAATTCGAGAGGAGCCAAGTATGGGAAGTCGTTCCTAGACCGGCTAATCACTCGATTATTGGTACTAAGTGGGTTTTTTAGAAACAAAGTAAATGAAGATGGTTCAGTTACACACAACAAAGCTCGTCTAGTAGCCCAAGGATACAACCAAGAGGAAGGTATCGACTATGATGAGACGTATGCTCCTGTTGCTAGATTAGAATCCATTCGGATGCTTTGCGCATTTGTAAATTTTCAAAATTTCAAATTATTTCAAATGGATGTTAAAAGTGCTTTCTTGAATGGTTTTATTAAGGAGGAAGTCTATGTAAAACAACATCCTGGTTTTGAAAATCACAAGTTTCCCGACCACATGTTCAAGCTAAAGAAAGTACTGTACGGCCTCAAACAAGCCCCTAGAGCTTGGTATGAACGGCTTAGCAACTTCTTGCTTGAGAAAGGTTTTTCAAAAGGAAAAATTGATACTACACTTTTCATAAAGTCTTTGAAGGACACTATTCTTTTAGTACGGATATATGTAGATGATATTATTTTTGGTTCTACTGATGAGACTCTCTGTCAAGATTTTGCCAAGTGTATGCAGACCGAGTTTGAGATGAGCATGATGGGGGAGCTCAACTACTTTCTTGGGCTGCAAGTCAAACAAATGTCAAATAGAATCTTCATCTGTCAGTCGAAGTATACAAAGGACATGCTGAAGAAATTCGAACTTGATAATGTCAAACCAATCAGCACTCCTATGGCTACTTTAACCAAACTTGAACCAGATGAAAGCGGCAAACCCGTAGATCAACGTAAGTATCGAGGTATGATAGGCAGTCTACTCTATCTTACTGCTAGTCGCCCTGATATAATATTTAGCGTTTGCCTGTGTGCTAGATATCAAGCAAATCCTAAGGAATCGCACATGACCGCAGTTAAACGTATCTTCAGATACCTTAAGGGTACGGTTACAGTGGGCCTATGGTATCCCAAGTCAATATCATTTGACATCATTGGTTATTCTGATGCTGACTTTGCTGGATGCAAGGTCGACCGTAAAAGTACGAACGGTACGTGCCATTTATTAGGAAAGGCTTTAGTCTCTTGGTTTAGCAAAAAGCAGAATTCTGTTGCACTATCCACAACAGAAGCTGAATACATAGCAGCTGGGCGTTGTTGTGCACAAATTCTGTGGATGAAGCAAACCCTTGAAGACTATAATTTATCTTTCATGCATATTCCTATCTTTTGTGACAATACGAGTGCAATAAATCTTACTAAGAACCCCATTTGTCACTCACGCACGAAGCACATTGAGATACGATACCACTTTTTGCGTGATCATCAGCAAAACGGCACTATTAACTTAGAGTTTATTGACACCGATCATCAGCTAGCAGACTTCTTTACTAAGCCATTATCCAAAGAGCGCTTCAATTTCCTTTGTCGTGAACTTGGAATTTTAGATGAAGCTGTCATAAACTAAAACTCACCTGCGTAAATATCGATTATATTATGATTCTCTTACGATGAACTTGCTATGGGTACAAGCCAAAAGGGCCCTTCTGACAACAAGGCGTAAAAGCCTAAGCGACACGGTGCACTAGTCCTCTGGACTACCGCTAGCTGGGATCCGGCCCCTGCAGCTAACCCATGGCAATTTTAAACTAGTGAATTATAATATATTTCCTTATTTATTATATGGAACGTTGTGATTTATTACTGCTGACATGCTATTTTTTTAAATTCATTCTGCTATTCCTCTACTTCTCTATCTATTTGATTAAATCTTTCTAGCATCTGTCCTCATATCTTACTTGATTTCCTTACTTAACCATTTTTTTCTTTTTAGCCTGACTTAAGTTCTGGGACATGGACCCAGAACTCGGGCCGAACTCTGCCATTACCAGAGTTCGGGCCGAGTTCGGTCTCCCTGTTCCAGAATCGGGGACAACTCCAGCCGTTTGATCAAATGAGATCCTACGGTCCAGATTAACTCCGACCAAAGAAAACCCTCCTCTTATATTCGGGTTTTCCTCTCTCTCCTTCATTCTTATCACCTCTTCTACTTCTCTACCACTATTGTCTCAAACCCTAACCCTAGTTTTCTCTCCATAGTGCTCCATTATTCACCAAAATCAAGGAGAAGGGCTATTTTCTCATTCTTTTTCACTGTTCATTATTTATTTAAGGTATAACTCACTATCCTTCTCTATCTAATTGTCTCTTTTTGTGCTATGGCTCCTCGCTTGTTCAACCGTGGGAAGAGAATTCGGACCGAGGGAGCGTCCTCTTCAAATCCTCCTCCTTCCGTTGAGCAACGCGTTGAACAACATCTACCACCTCATCTATTGTTCAACCCTTCACGTCCACGTGATCCAAATACCTACGACGACCGACTTTTTATATCACTAGACGCATCCAATGCATGGTTTACTAATTTTCGGACACGTCCGGTGTTTGCGGGACACCCCATTAACTTCACTATTTTCTCTCATTATGATAAACTCTTTCATGACCTATGTCTTGACGAACTTATTACTTCTAATTCGGTCATATATCGTAGTGCAATACAAATATTTTACTGCAACTTGACTCATGATGATACTCACATCTATTCACGTGTTGCGGGTATCGATATCTCGTTTGATGATTTTGACTTAGCCGAATATCTTGATCTTCAAGAGCCCAATTCTTGGGAAAAGCTTGTTGAAGCTCGGTCGTTCCGTTTTCCAGACGGGATTTCCCTTGAAAGCTTCAAGGACGACTTGTGTACTCCGAACACACGTCCTCGCAAGCTTATGGCTAAATATCTAAATCCTTATTTCTATGAACTCCATCGGATTGTTTTCAATACCATTCTACCCAAAGTAGGATCTACCGATGAAATTACATATCTTGAAATCTTAGTTTTGTATCATCTCCACTTTTGTGTTCTTTTCAATCTTCCACGTACCATGATGGACTGGATGATTAACTGTAGGAAGAAACCACGAGCCTTGGTTTATGCCTTATATCTTCCTATGGTCTTTCGTGCGTTCCATGTACCTCTTCATGATTGTCCTTTCTTGCATGCTCCTGCTTTCTTATCTAAGGCACGACGTCTTCAGGCAGTCGTAGCCTCTTCTGCCACTTCTGAGCATTCTGATGATGAGGAGCCCGATGCCCCTCCACTTGGACAGGATGCGCCACCTCCTCCTGCTACTCTTGACTCCATCCAGACCATGCTCCGAGACCGTTTTGCCTTGGAGGACGATCGCTGGACGCAGATGGACTACCGTACTACCCTGCAGATGAGTGCCCTCAGCAACTCGCTGCACGATATTCGGTATTCTATGTCCCGTCATCCTTCTATGCCCATTCCCATGGAGCGGAATCCTGGTCGCGAGGGATATCGCATTGACGATCCTTGGGTCATGCGTTACCTGGATCCGGGTGCTGCTATTGTGGACCCCCGCCGCTCCTTCTCTGATCCTTCCGACTCCGTCGGGCCTTCTCGTGCTCCGTGATGGAGATGGTTACTATCTGCTGATGCTGCTGATGATCCTAGTTTATGATTTCTGATTTCCAGTTATTTAGTTTTATTTGGATTTATGTACTTGGGTTGTACTAAAACTCTGGTAGTTTGATGACTCTGGTTATGTGTGATGACACTTTTATGCTTATGGTAGTTTATTATTCTATGCTAGTTGCTTGTTTTGATCATTCATATACAGTTTCTTCTCTGTTTGGTGTGCTTGCATCATTATTACTTATCTTACAGTTTATATGTAGTTTATTCATATGCAGTTTATATTGCTAATGCCAAAAGGGGAAGAAATATGTATATTCTTGTCATATATTTTTTTCTTTTTGGTATATATGTGCTTTTTGGTGCTTTTGGGAGATATTATTTATCAGGTCAACAGGTTCAACGCATTATTTACGGGGGAGCTATTGTTTCTAGCTCGGCACCGATCATCGATTATGGGGGAGCTATTATTTCTAGCTCGGTACTGATTATGGGGGAGCTATGATTTTGTCATCAACTGTGTCCAGGTATGAATATTGAATATACATATATTTTTTTGTCAATTATCAATATGGGGGAGATTGTTGACACAAAGTCACAGTCAACCAAATATTGATAACTCTGACTAAATAATACTTGTAATAATTCAATACGACACACGACGCCTACATCAAGCTCAAGTCAGACAACAGCTCAGTCTCTGTTTTTCAGTTGTATATGAGTCTGTATTTTGCACTTTTATTGAGTCTAGACTGATGTAAACTGTGTCATGCTGAGCTCTTGAGACTTGACCTAAAGCCTACCCAATAATCCTCAAACTCCACCATCCAGAAAAATACCCACTGGCCACTTAGACCAGCTCTGTGCTCTGGAGACAGAGTTCGGGCCGAACTCTGCCTCCACACAGAGTTCGGGCCGAACTCTGTCCCCTAAAAATTAGCAACCTTAATTTTAGGGTTAGCTGGTTGCAAGTTGTCCAACGGCCAAATATTTGAAATTTCCTACCCGAATTCTGGCCGAATTCTGCCTACAAAAACCCTATAAATAGGCCATAAATTCTCTCATTTCAAATCATCCAATCTTCTCTTCTTTTCTCTCTTAAAGCTCAGATAAGCCATATCCTTCTCATCTACTAGCCACAAGGTTCCTAAGTCTCGAGTGCTCATCATCTCTCAGTTAGGAGTCTTGTGCAAGAGTTGAAGAAGTCGCTTGAAAAATTCTAAGCAAATCGCCACTGCGATCCTCTGTAAGAAGTTGACGTGCTCTTCTGAAGAAAAGGCACAGGTTGTAAACTACTATTTCATAAATAGTGGATTTAATCCTGAGCTAGAGTTCTCAGGCCTGGACTAGTCCTCCAAGAGGGAAACCAGGTTAAAATCGGGTGTGTTTGCGTATGCTCTCTTTCTTCTTACTTTAAATTCCGTATTTACTCTGATTAGTGTTTATTGTGATAGACTTGAATTATTAATTGGATATTTTCTCTATAAACTCTATTCACCCCCCTCTAGAGTTGCCATCTGTTCTTCAGCTAGGGTTCCATAACCTAACCAAATAGTCACGACCTAGGTTAGCCTCCAGGACAGTCTCCGAAGTCAACACTAGTCAAAGTCTAAAATAGCACCAAATCAAATATACTAAAACTTACTAAAAATTCTAATAAATATAATTAATACTAACTATCACTAACCATGGTTAGCTAAGACTAGCTATGACTAATCTAGGTTAGGTCCAAATCAAGTTAGGCTAATCACAATACATGGCAATCAATTAAATAATATTAAAATCACACCATTCAATTAATAATACATTAAATTCCAAATAATATATATTAAATTCAATTAAATTCAAAATGACAAAAATACCCTCGAACTGGAAATGATAAATGAAACACCCTAATCACATGGCTAGGCTCTAGGTCAAGCTGTCTCTAGTGTTACTCTATCAAAACACCAAAATTATAAGTCATGATTTAAAATAGTTTTAAAATGAATTAAAATTTTTTAAAAATCATATCATGATTTAAATATCATTATTAAATGATTAAAATTATAAAATTTAAAAATTACCCTCATTTGGAAAACTGCGTGTTACACATAGTATCGTGTCCTTGCTTAGTTTCGAGAACGAAATTTTTCAAAATTTCTAGATTGCAAGCTTCACAAAGAAACATAGGGTTTCTTTGAATCATCAAGCGATTGGAATGGATTGGCACCAATTTAGCTAATCAATAGATAGTATATAACGGCTACTCCTATCCACATCAATTGATGCCCTCTACCGCGACCTTTATATTTGAAGCATAACATTAGTCTTTCCCTTCCATCAAATTTTACACCCATAAGCTAAATAAGTCAAGTTACACCCGTGACATTCATGTCACACACAAACATACCTTTATGTACTCCATTTCAACTACACCACATATATGTCATATTTTCTTAGAACCAACCATAGATGCCCAGTTGTCGTTCTATTTGAATTTAACCATGCAATATCGACCCATTCCCTCGAGTAAACTAAAACACCTATGATCCATACAAGACACATCACTTGCATGACATACACATTCCACCCAAGCAAGCACATGCCTCATATATCCTACCAAACACCAACCCACACATGTTAGTCATCATGACGTAATATACCAAACACTCACCTAACTTAATTCAATAGCAAGGTTCCTGTACTTCTTATAGACTCACACCTCGGGGCCCATGAATTTTTCTTCTCTTAAGTTCTTCAACCTCATTTCTAAGTTACCAATGTTAGGCGAGTACTTGAATTCTACTGAACCAACACGTTATAGTTATATTTGAACAAGAATTCCTACCACCTTGTTGAAGGCATGGCTGATAGGAACAATGTTGGATTGTAATAATTCTCCTAACGAAGTTAGTGACCAAGAACGTCATGGCAATATCTAGCCTTACTTAAAATCCAAGACTGCGGTCAGAAGTGTCTAATATTCACGTTCCCCTTCCTAGAAAAAAATTCCCTTCCTAAATTTGGTAATGACGATTTTTACGGTTAGCCAATTTCTCTAAGTTGGGTAGAATCCCGAATAAATAAAGCTCCGTCTAGTAGAATATGGCACTAATTTGGATTCCTATGATAACCATCTCCCCCATCCTTTCGGAAACTGAGTTACAATTTGACGTGCTTGCTCACCCTTCGAATTTAATCCCGATGTTCTTTGATAATATGATTATTTTAAATTTTGAGGACAAAATTTTTTATAACTTGGGTAGGATGTAAAATCCCTAAACTTTAGAGATTTTATTTATATTTTTTTAGTATTTTATTTATTTTCTTGACTTTTGAATATTTTTTTTGGTTTTGTTAGTATCTAGGTAACAAGCTTAATGCTACATCGTATGTATATGAAGACAAGAATGGTACACATTAAGTATTAGGTAGTTTTAAAAAAATATTATTCACTCTCATAATTAGAACTTTATTCTAGGTTATTATAATATTTGTTAAAAATATTTCTAAGCATATATATGAGTGTACATGAAAATATACACTTGGGTATACTTAGATAAATTTATATATCTACTTATAAAGTTAAATATAAGATTATTAGTTTTTAAAAAAATAAAGAAATTGAAAAGGAAAAAGTATTAAATTAGAAAGGAAAAAGAGAAAGAATTAGAAAAAGAAAAAGAGTTAGAAAAAGATAAAAGAAAAGAAAAGATAAAGAAATAAAAAGTAAAAAGTAAAAAAAATATAAAAAAGAAACTAATGTAGCAGAGCTACAGTACTCGAGTTTGGCCGAACACCCCGCCCCCCCCCCCCCCCCCCCCCCCCGCCCCGTGCTCGCGAGCGAATATTCCCGTGAGAATTCAAAAATTAAAAACAAATCTGAATCTCCATCAAATTGATCCAAATCTTTTCCTATACACTCATAATTAGATTCTCTACTAGATTCAATTTTGAATCAAAAACTGAATCAAATTCCAATTAATTTCGGATTTAAATCCTATATACTCCATAAAACGGAAAATTGGATTTTTTCAAAATCCTTCCTCGATTCTCCATGGAACTTCAATTCCCTACACCTAAGCCTCACTGACGTCCATACACAGCTACCCCACCGCCTACACTTGGTCGTCGACCGCCGCATCGCCGATGACAATCGAGCCGCGAGACAGAACACCCTGTTTTGAGAACTCAACGAGGTACCCATCTTCTCGATCTAATTTTTTTATGCTCGCTCCTTCGTTTTCACTTCTACGAATTTCGAGGAGAAGCCCACAAGACCCTCTTCGAGATCCTTCAGATGGATTTCAAAATGACCTACTAACTTGCTCGAAAAATAGAGACGAAGTTAGCGAAAAACTTTTTTTCTGTTGCATTAAAAACTGTTTTAAAGTACCAATGTGGAAGCCATTTTTCGGTCTGATTACTAAATATTTTGAAAAACTAATTAAAGACATTCAAAAACAATATATATTAGATTGCAACACACCTTCTGGAATTACTTTTCATCCAGTAAGTAAAAAGTTACAATTGGTTAAAGTTCTACAAAAATTGTCAATTTTATTTTCAAAATTTAGAAATATGTCCGATATGGCGTGCGTCGGGCGACATGGTCGTGCACTATGCATCGAAAGGCGCATATGGATGTTATCGACGTATGGGAACTGACGAAACTCAATTTAGTTGAGCGCGTACGACGAAATCACTACGTAGCCGTCGAGATACCCCCGTATCGACGTTTTACAAACTTGGCCATAACTTTGTGCACGTTCATCGGATCGACACGAAACTTGCGCCATCAGGATTGCATCGAATTTTTGGTCATGTATGCCATGTTTGGTTCGATTCTGAGAAGGTTGATCGGAACGCCAATTTGGCGCGTCCGCGACCCGATCCAATGGGCAAAATTGTGCACGGCTCATCTGAATCCAAAATTGGGCATACCATTGGGTTCGTCTCCTCAAACCAGATCTATAGACATGTACTTTGATGACTTTAGAGACCATAGACTTTGGCGCGTATTTTGATACAAAACGGGTCCAACGGCGGACATTATTTTGATCCAAAATTATGATTTGTTCCCGTTCCATAATTGGACTTTTAGATAGACATTTCCTAGATATATCTTTTACATCAGGAATGTTCTTGATGTTTATTTCAGCATCCGGAGCCATTCGTAGATTTTGGGATTTATTGCTGACGTGATTTATTGCTTAGAGTTTTTATTTCCGCATTGCCAGGCAATATACCTTGCCACCTTACTCTGTGATTTACATATTCTTATTTTTGGTTGTTATTTTTAGCATTTTTTATTTGCTGTTATTATAAAACTGTGCGTCCAAGTCACACTTGGGTGCAAGCAACTCTATCGGTCGTTTTCTTGCTTTTATTTATTTCTCTTGCATTGACTTAGTCTAGTGACCACTCATTATTAATGATGTATTGGTATATCTCATACGACCTTGACACTTGCTTTACCATATATTATGAGTCACATGTAGGACATGTACCCGCTTAGTCGGCTGGCCGCCGATATGTATGGAGCGTGCGACGGATAGGAGTAACTGCCAATAGAATTGTATGTTAGAAGACTTGGTGGTTACTAGAGGTTCATATCAGTCATAGAGATGATGATACTAGGCATTGGGTAGGGAGAACAATACCTGATGTATGGGCTTCTATGCACTTTCCTGATTACCTATGCGCTCCTCCGGAGACGCAGGCTACAGGTGCCCTCTAACGTTTCCCAGAGCGTTATGGACGTACCCCCTTACTCATAATGCCCTATGACGATCTTCGGACATTACGGACGTAGGCCTGTGGTGCCCTATATGGGGACTATGCCAATCCCATTTACAGCTAGGGCTCATGCGTCGAATGATTATTTCTCAACTGCATATTCATATTAGAATTGTCAGGAATCCTATTGCATGTATCCCCTTTCTTTTATATTATATATCACAGTTTACATGGCATGGTATTTTTTTTGTATCTTGTTACGTCCCGCTGAAGACCTGGTTATCTCTTCAGGGTTAGATGAGTTTCTGCAGGAGTACAGAGCGGCACTGGATCCATCATATATTAAAGATGAGGCATCTCCTGCTGATTTATAGACTATTCATTATTGAGCCATTTAGTGGATATTTTTACTTCTCTTTTCTTTCTATTTTACGGAGGTTGGACTCCGATCTTGTGAGACTATTTTTATAGCTGTTTGGAATGGGTATGTCCACCCGACTATCTTTTGATACCTTTATTCATTTTGGACTCTTTTATCTTCTGTGTTGAGCTGTGATGAGATTAGATTATTATATTCTTCTGGCCTGTGATTATTTTATATACATCTTATATACGTATACGAGGATTCTATATATTGGAGTATTCTTCGTATATGTGCAGCTGGCATGTTCACATTCTCGGTCCTATGTATATTGGGACTGGGGCATTATATGTTTTTGTGGTGGCCCATGCAGGTCAAGTTTGTCACTTCGGTTACGTTACTGTACCGATGTGAGCCTGCATATAGGATTAGAATCTATGTATCTCATCCACATGCTTGATCTCTTTCCTTGATTCTAATTTTAAACTCTCGTCTGACTACCTTGATTTTTTTCTGTTCGATCCCTTTCCACTGTAAATATTATCCTTTTTCCTTCGTGCTTGATAGAGAGGTTAGGAAGAAGACTCGTGTCAAGGTAAATATTTGCCATTGATTATAAAAGAACAGAATAATTATATCGGAGGACTGGACTTTTACTTCACAATACAAACTCGCTCGTACAAAAAAAGCCTAGGGACGAAAACCTAGGTACAACAATCTAAGTACAATT
Organism: Iris pallida; assembly: GCA_029216955.1. Lineage (NCBI taxonomy): Eukaryota > Viridiplantae > Streptophyta > Magnoliopsida > Asparagales > Iridaceae > Iris > Iris pallida. The sequence continues at coordinate 3,246,986 of JANAVB010009595.1, forward strand.
GTTTATTTTTGATTCTGGGGGGTGACGATAGAGGCACGGGAAAGCGATGGCAGCTCTGCCTTACTCCTTGGACGATCGAATGTAGCCTTGGCTCTGGTGAAGAAATGCTCTTGGACGTGTGGGGAGACACCCTTGCGCCTTCAGTTGTTGGATCTCTGGATGTCTCTGTAGTGCTCTCTCTTTTTCTCTGCTCTCCTCTCCTGAATTCTCCAGCTCTCTAGGTCCTTTACAAGGGAATGGCACCTTGCTATTTATAGAGGTGGGGTTGTGATCATTAGGGTTTGCAAATGATTGCCTCCTTGAGAAGTCAGCGGTTAAGGATCAATTAATATGGTCCATTCATTCTGATTGTAGCAAATCTCGGTAATTAATATGGATTGCAACAAATCTCTGTGGGCAATAAATATTGATTGCCATGAATCTTCGTGATTTGTGATAGCCTGCCACGTGTCCAATTTGCTTGATTTGATTTGATCAGGGCAATTATGACGATTGCAACAAATCTAATTTTATTAGGATTTGTTAGCACCCATAATTCCAGGGAAGATAAGACTGCCACGTGTCTCAATTGGACCGTCCTGGCTGAGCCACATATGTGGGGTTCTCTCAGCCGCATGAAACCTGCAGCCGCACGCGGATGGGCAGCCGTATGTGGATAGGCATCCGCATGTAGAGGGGTAGCCACATGAGGATAGGCAGCCGCATGCATAGGGACAGCTGCATGGGGATAGGCAGTCGCATGCAGATGGGCAGCCGCATGGGGATAGGCAGCCGCATACATATGGGAAGCCGCATGGGGATAGGCAGTCGCATGCAGATGGGCAGCCGCATGAAGTGAGCGACCGCATGGAGTGGCCTCGGAACTTGTTGGATTTTGCTAACTGTAAGGAGATTTTCTCCTCTTTTCCATGAACATGCCATCATGTCGGTCATTATTGCGTCTTTATGTCAGAGCTGTCATGGCTGTTATTTGTCAGAGCAGCCGTCAGGGCATTAAATGTAGCTGAATATAGAGAAGAACTGTTGAAGGCCACGTGGCTTCTTTCTGAGTCGCATGGATCTATCTGAGCTGCATGGATCTATCTGAGCCGCATGGACCCCTGAGCCGCATGGACTTCTGAGCCGCATGGGGACCCTGAACCGCATGGGGATCCTTCTGTCGGAGCTGCATAGGTCTTTCTTTATTCTTTTCCATGCTTCTACAAGACCCCCTTCAAAATTTTCAATTTGAAAAATTGAAATACTTTGAATAAGAAGCATGGTCATGTAAAGACTCTTCGCGACGCATAGGATATTCTGGCCGCATGGATGTCTTCAGCCACATGTCCTCCTCAGTCGCATGGCCATCAGAGTCGTATAGGTTGTCTAGCCGCAAAGGCTCCTTGCTACGTCTTCGTGCCATGTGTGTAAATCTTTGCATTGATTGACTTTGATTTGCTGTCAGATTTAAAACGACTTTTTGGGGCAGGATCCCAAGAGTTTAGCCTTGAATAGTCGGATCGCCTTAATAACCGAAGAGTCGGTTACATTACACAGGGATCGATGCATCGGTCTATGGGCTCCGCCTATAAATAGCATCGTGTTTTTGGAAGACTTCTTTACTTTCTGCTCTTGCCCTAGCTTTTTTGTCTTCATCTTCCTTCTCTGATCATCAACAATGGCTCCCAAGTCCTCTAAGACTGCGGCGAAGGGTAAGGGCGTGGCCTCGACGTCGGCTGCGGCACCCACAGCTCATTTTGACGTTCATCCTGCCGTTAAGGATAAGGACTTGGGAAAGTCATATGCATCGAAACCCTAACAATGGCTCTGTTGCATGCTTTATGCACAAGCCTTTAATGCGAACTGTTCGAATTGTATGGGCCGCATACATGTCCCATAACCGAGCCGCATGGGGGTATAACCCATGTTCGAGCCGCATGGGAGTTGTCTTAGTAGGCCGCATGAACACTTCGTAACCTGAACCGCATAATGACCTGTCGATCAGAGCCGCATAACGCCTTGACCATCTTTTGACTTTGTTTTTTTCTTTTTATCTTTGATTCTTGTAGCAACCCTGTCGAAGGCTGAGATCATTGTGAAGGAAGAGTTGCTCCCACTTTCAAACAAGAATCATCGCTTGTTAAGGAGGAGGTGACACCAGAAGCGGAGGAACAGAAAGGAGAGTTGGTGCCCATTACTGTAATAGAGGAGCCCCAATCTGATGGCGGTAGTACTGGGAGTTCTGATCTTCATATTTCAGACGATGATCTTGTTCAAGTACATCCTTCATATGCAAAATAGTTGAGGGATTGGTATATGCGTCCCCGTAACTAGGATTCGTGGGCTCTCACAAATGTTCGTCTTTATTTTGATACTTTTGTCTGTCTTTAGCTGCGGTTTATGTCTTACTTCTTTTGGACATCGATGTAATCTCTTTCCCCTTTGTCTGAATGAAATGATAGAGAACTTTTTTTGCTTGCTCGTGAGATGTAGTCATGTGAATGTCACCGCCTTTGAATGACTGGGACACATTCGCTCTATTTTTTGTTTTGTAGTAGTTGCCCCAATAAGAGACTTATTGTGGACCTATTATCCTTGGGTAGCCCGATTCTGGATACGGATAATAAGTTGAGAGATAAACCAACATACTTACTCAGAGGTAATGAGGACATGGCAAGCATGAGAGTTTCTTCGATGGAGCCTTCCCACTCAGAGGTAAGGAGGACATGGCAGGAGTGGGCTCCATGAAGGGGTACATAAAATGACTCAGAGGTAATGAGGACATGGAAGTTCTATGTAGAAGGGTGATTTATTTTTTGTGGAAGTGAAATGGCTCAGAGGTAACATCGACGTGGTCGTTTTGGAAATTTGTGGATCCGTTACCCTTTTTGTGTACTGAGAGTGCGGGTAGTGGATCATGAGGGAGGAGCTCTTTCAGAGAAATAAGTTCAGAGGTATGATCATACATGACTTACTACCTAAAAGAGTGACCGAAATGTGAGTTCAGAGGCACCTGCGGGTACATAACTCGATAATCTGGGATGTTTGGAGAAAAAGCGTGAGTTCAGCGGTACTGGATGGTACATAACTCAATAATATGGGTTGTTTGTGAATGTGAGTTCAGCGGTACCGGTGGGTATATAACTCAATTATCTGGGATCTGTGAGTTCAGCGGTACCGATAGGTACATAACTCAATCATCTGGGATTTTGTGAATTTGAGTTCAGCGGTACCGACAGGTACATAACTCAATAATATGGGATTTGGAGAATGTCATTTAGACATAATATTTCTTCAGGAACTTGCCGTTGACGGCAACATGAGTAAGTCTCCATTTTGTTTCGCGAGGCGGTAAGCACCGTTGGAGAATACAGCCTTAATGATAAATGGACCTTCCCATTTTGGCTGGAATTTGCCCGCGGTTTTGTGAGTCATAACCATCGGCCTCCGAACTGCCAGAACAAGATCACCCACATGGAATGTTATAATTTTAACCTTCTTGTTGAAGGCTCCGGAGATGCGTGCTTGGTATAGCTCGATTCGTTGCTGAGCTAATAGGCACTTTTCATCTAAGGCCCCCAACTCTTGCAGCCGGCGACGGTAGTTGTCGTCCATCATCAATTGGTAAGTGAGAGCGACGCAAAGCGAGGGTATTTGAGTCTCCAATAGGAGAACTGCCTCACTTCCATACACCAGGGAGAATGGTGTGTTCCCTGTGGCTGTTCGGACTGTAGTACGGTACGCCCATAAACATTCACCAAGCTTCTCGTTCCAGTCGTATTTGTTGGATGATACAAACTTTTTGAGCAACTTGATGATGGTTTTGTTGAATGCTTCAGCCAGACCATTAGCCGCTGGGTTGTATAGTATTGAAGTAATATTCTGAATTTGATGTTTGTCGCAGAATCGATAGAAGGTGTGGCTTGCAAACTGCGGACCATTATCGTGGATGATCCTTCAAGGCAGTCCAAAGCGATAGATGACATAATGCTTGAGGAAGCTGATCACGTTTGAAGTTTTCACTTCTGCAAGCGGAACAGCTTCCGCCTATTTGGAGAAGTAATTCGTGATTGCGAGTATGAAACGATGTCCTCGGGAAGAAGATGGAGTGATCGGACCGATGATATCCATTTCCCATGCTTCGAATGGCCAGGACGCCACGGTCGGATGTAGAAATTCGGATGGCTGGTGGATAAAGTCCGCATGGACTTGGCAGGCTTTATACTTTCTTGTATAGTCAATCACATCTGCTACCATCGTGGGCCAGTAGTAGCCCATTCGGCGAAGACGATCTTGCAATTTTGGGCCAGGCTGATGGGCCCTGCAGACACCGTCATGAGCTTCGCGTACGGCTTCTTTTGCTTCTGCATTTGACAGACATCGAAGCAATAATCCATCATAGGATCGGAGATACAGCATTTTGTCTCTGTATCGTAGAAGAATCTGAAAGAAAGCCTTCTGATAGAGGTGGCTTCCTTTGGGTTCTCGGGCAGGATGTCGTAGACTACGAAGTCTATGAATGGTCGTCTCCAGTCTGGTACTTCGTCGACTGTCAGGGCGGAGTAGCTCTCGACATACTGAACAATATTCCTGGGACAGACCAACTCACGGCCTATGATGTCAACCAGATGATGAGCATGATTCGAAACTGCTAAGGAAGCGGCAAGGCCTGCTAGGGCATCGGCTTCAATATTCTGGAGCCTGGGAACGTGCTCTATGAAGAACCCTTCCAAGGATGAGATGATGTCAATCGCTGCTTGGTGATAGGGGATCATGTCTTCATGACGCACTTCGTACGAGCCTCGGATTTGATTGACGATTAGATGCGAATCACCGTATGCTTCAAATTGCTCTACCCCCAGCTCTTTTGCAAGTCGGAGGCCAATAACCAAAGCGTTATACTCGGCCACGTTGTTTGAACCGGGCTCCGTGAGAGAATAAGCCCGATTGATCACCAACCTGGTAGGGAAATTAGTACTATTTCGACTCCAGCGACGATGTTGCCCTTGGGCCCAGTTCTAGAAGCGTCGTCGAAGAACATTCGCCATATGGTACCAAGGGAGGACATATTTGAAGTGGCGACCTCATCTAGAATATCTTCGTTTATTCGGGTTGACTCCGAACCTGGATGAGCTGCTAAAAAGTCTGCCAGAGCTTGACCTTTAACAGCCTTTTGTGGAACGAAGAGCATATGGTAGGGGGATAATAATATCGCCCAAGTAGCGAGACGAGAGCTGAGTGCACCTGGTTTAGTCATGAGGACCCTGAGGGGGTTAACTCTTGATATGACATGGATGGTTTATCCTGTGACGTAGTGTCGCATCTTCTGAATGGTGAAAACCAGAGCTAAGCACTCTTTTTCTATGGCAGTGTATCGATATTTTGGCCCCATCATCATTCGACTGAGGTAATATATGGCTTGCCCATGGCATGTACCGTTGTTTTGTGCTAGCAGAGCGCCGAGAGAGTGCTCCAATGCTCGTACATAGAGCAGGAATAGTTTTCCAGCGACCGGGGCCACCAGGACTGGAGGGTTCGACAAATTATCTTTGATGTTGTCGAAAGCACGCTAGCATTCTTCATCCCATACGAATGAGATGCCCTTCTTCATGAGATGGGTGAATGGCTGACATCGCCCGGAGAGGTTGGAGATGAACCTCCTGATGTAAGCTAACCTCCCTTGAAGGCCTCGGAGTTCTCAGAGATTTTTCGGGGGACCCATCTCCCCGATTGCCTTCGTCTTCTCAGTATCTATGTGGATACCTGTGAGGTGATGATGAAACCCAAGAACTTCCAGCTGGATATGCCCAAGAAGGATTTCGTGGGGTTCATTTTCAAATTGTGCGCTCGCATCAGGTCGAACACTGTCCTTAGATCATGCAGGTGATCTTCCTTAGAGCGGCTTTTGACGGCGATGTCGTCAACATAACATTCCACTGTTTTGCGCAAGTGGTCTCTAAAGATGATGCTCATAGCTCTCTGATAGGTGGTGCCTACGTTCTATAAATCGAAAGGCATGACTGTGTAGTAGAACGTGCCTATTGGTATTCGGAATAATGTATGCTTTTCGTTGTCGGGAGACATCTTAATTTGGTTGTACCCCGAGAAGCCATCCATGAACGACATACGTTCGAAGCTGCAGGTGTTGTCAATCATAATGACTGTGATAGGGAGGGGGAACTCGTCTTTGGGACACGCCTCGTTCAGATTGCGAAAGTCGATACAGATTCGAATCTTCCCATTCTTCTTGAGGACCGGTACTATGTTGGCGACCCAGTCCGGATGTTGTTCCTCACGAATGAAGCCATTCGCTATCAGTTTGTTGACTTCGGCTTCGATCGCATCCATGATACCTGGACGGAAGCGTCGTTGCTGTTGTTTGACTGGCTTTGCATCTGGCCGAATGTTGAGCTTGTGAAGAGAAACATCAGGTTTTAGCCCTGGCATGTCTTCATAGTTCCAGGCGAACACATCAATATATTCTTTGCCGAGTTCCAGTAGCAAGTCTCGCTCTTTGTCTGTCAGGCTTTTACTAATAAAGATTGGTTTTGGAGAAGAGTCGCTGCCGAGATCCACTTGCATGACCTCATCTTCAGTAGGAGGCTCTTTTTGTTCAAATCGCTTATCCTATTGTGCATCTAGCTTTTGGGCCCACGGCTCTAATTCACGGAGTTCAGTAAAGTCTTCACCTTCTTCGTAAGCTTCGGCGAGTGCCATATTGACAGACAGGACCTGCCTGAATACATCCTCGATGCTGATATCCCAATCAGAAGTCGGTGATCCGATTGAGTATGAATACCAGTCGCATTCCTCATCTGAGCTTTCTGGGGTCGTTACAGGCGTAAGATATCCCAGTCTGCATCGGGTCTTGTTGTAGTAGTCCTGTGGTTTGCCAGCCGGGACTGGCGACTTTAAAGGTAATCGTCGACCAGTGCCATAGTTCAAACCTGGCGTAGTCTCCAGATCATACCCATATTTCTACATGAGGTATTTGGATTGAGGGCTATATAGATAGAGAGGCAGTCTCTATGGTGAAGGGCTGTGTGTCATTCTTCCGACCGAAGATGATTGGATGGTCCCCTCCCTCGATTATGCGGTAAGCGTCTTCCACGGGAGTGAGCTGATTTATGGTGTAAACATTTGTCACCTGTGTGTGTAGGTGAGCGCCTATACCGTGTTCCATAGCGTACATTATACAAAGATTATTAAGCTCGATGTATTTCAAAGATAGCCCTTTAATGATAAAGTAAGGTATCTTTTCTAGCGGGATTACATCATCTGCGGATGGAACATTAGTGTGAGCGGCCACATACTCAGCCAATTTTGGTTCTTCTTCGGCCACCCCTTGTATAAATGAGACTGAGAGGATGGCTTAGGCAACTTGATCATCAGGGGTTCTGTTGGTGGAGCAGAACGTGGAGTCGTTGGCAAACTAGTAACCCCCAGTTTGGTACTCATTGCTGGATAGGGAGTGGTTGGCTCGCTAGAAGCCCCAGACATTACATCGGGCTGACCATTTTTTTGGGAAGACGTATCATCATTGGCTTATCGGAGGGATTGAGCTTCTCCGTTTGTGGCTGGCCGACTCTAGGCAGTCTGATTGTCAGTGGCTCTGTCGTAGGTCTTGGCGCTTGGTCGGACCTTGGTAGCTGGATTATCATTTGCCCTTCTTGTACCGAGAGGCTGATTGCGTCCTTATGCAGAGCGGCCGTAAGGGTTACGGACTTGCCATGTTTGCGAGCTTGGAGGTGGATCGTCAGAGGTTCTTCTGATCCCGTGGCTGTCTCAGTTTGGGCTTGCACATCTCCTTCACCAAGGTGCCTCTTCGACTTTTCGTATAAGCAGTAGTCTGAGTAGTAGGATTCGACCCCTTTGAAAGGATCGATGTCGGCAAATTTTGTCCTCACGAAGCCATGTTTGTCGACATACTTGAAGCACCGGTGCAGTGTGGAAGGCACGATCATGTAATCGTGTATCCAAGGGCGCCCCAGGAGGATATTATAGGAATTGTCCGCATCTATGACGTAACAGGTCACATCTGACTGAAGATTGCCGATTTGGCATTTCAAGCAAATCTTCCCAATTGTGTAGCTCATACCCGAATTGAAACCGCTGATGGCGGTACTTGTTGGTGTCAGGCGATGCATAGGAATGCGGAGATGATGTAACAGACCCTTCGGGATGATGCTTATGGAAGAACCAGGATCAATGTGCATCTAATCCACCTTTACGTCGCCGATATATCCAGTGTAATATAACGGACGATCATGCAGATTGGTTTTGATGAGCATATCCTGTGGAGTGAAGACAATATTGGGCATCGATCCTGTGCAAGCGCTGTCTTGGAGATTTGTAGGCGGCACTCTCCCGTGAGGTTGACCTGAGCTAGATTTGCGTCGGCGTTCTGGAGTGCATCGCTCAAGGCCACGCGAACATCCTTAGAGAATCTCAAGAGCTCGTATAATGACAATTTGACTGGTGTATTGGCCAATTGTGCCAAGATGACAAAGTTGTAGGGCCTTTCCAGCCCATGAGGTGCCTCTTTTGGGAGGGATTTGTCAAAGCGAGTCTCCTTCGACCTAGGCTTGTCGGTCGTCGGAGGTTGGGAAGGTCCTGGAGTGTCAGCAGTGGCCGGCTGATGCTGTTCAATCGAGTTATCAGGCGTAGGTTAGGATTGAGCACCAGACCGAGTGACGACATCTATGGCTTCTTCTACATCTGCCGAAATTGTGCGGCAGGATCTGACCTTTCCATCCTTCTTCCTGCCAATGGGGAGTGGTGTGGACCGAGTCACTTCAGGTACCAAGTCCGGATGGACCCACATGACCTCCCCTCGTGATGTTGTGAGGGAAACTAGACCAGTAGCCTGATCTCGAGGAGGTGGAAGATTAGCAATCTCTATTGTCGCCCGCGGGATGGGTATCACGTCGTCTTGAGTCTCTGTCAGAGGGAAGCTGCCAAACTGTACGGACACCATATTGGCTGCCACGGTTACCTCCTCGAAATCAATGGCCAGAGCCTTCGAATCGATGAGATGTTGGATGTATCGCTTCAGTTGGTAGCAGTCGTGTGTAGCATGGTGGACGTAGTGGTGGTAATGGCAGTACTTTGGGCTCTCTATTTATGCTGGTCGAGGTTCCCGTCTTGATGGGGGGAGCTGAATTCTATCTCCTTGTATGAGCATGTCCAAGATGGGCTTGACATGGCCGTCTTCGAAGTAGTAGGTCATTTGCGGCCATTGCTTGTCTGCCGGTTTTGACTCAGGTTTCTGGGCTGTGTCGATCACCATAGCATGCTTGCCCTTGTTGTCCCGATTATTGGAGGAGTTACCACCATTGTTGTTGTTGGTATTAGGGCGCTTGCCCTTGTCCTCTCCTTCTGAGATGGTAATCCTAGTTGGCGAGCCTTCTTCAAACTGTCTTCGGTGCTAGTGGCACTGATGATAAATGTCTTCCAGTCCTTGAATTGACTTTCACCCATCCAGAGGCTGATTGTTGGAAGCAGTCTCTTTTGGCAAATTTTAATTAAGGAGGAATATGGATTACCAAACGGCAACTTCATCGCGGTTTGGCAAAACCGCTCAATATAGTTCCTTGTCAGCTCTTTCTCCCCTTGAACGACATCCATGAAGGTGGACATTGTGATGTTCTGTCCTACTTCGTAGAATCTCACCAAGAACATGCGCTTGAAGCTGGAGAAGGAGTGGATGCAGTTTTCTGGCAGGTTGCGGTACCAGTCGATGGCGACCCCTTCGAATGTCCCGATGAATAATCGTGTAAGGATAGCATCATCATGGGGCATATGGTCGGTGGTGACCACGAAGTAAGTGATGTACCTGCTTGCAGATGTCTTCCCATCATATGGATTGATGTGGAATGGTTTATACTTTGGTGGGAAGGGAACATCTCTCCACCCAGCGGGATACGGTTGTCGTATCCTGAGGTCTTGGCAATTTTCTCGGGCATGGAACATGGCTCGGAGCTCCTGGACCTCTCTTCTTGCTTCCCTGGCCTCATCTCCAGCGGTGGAAGCTGACATTTCAGGAGGATTATTGCCCGGGTTTGTTGCCGCTGAGTTCGAGTCCGCATTGACCATGGGACCCAAGTTTGTTTGGCCAGGCGTCCCTCCTTGCAGAGTAGGGAGGGCTGCTTTGATCTTGTCCACCGATTTGACCAAAGTGCACAGTATGGCCTCCAGAGTGTCGATACGTTGGCGATCACTGGAACCATCTTGTTCGTCGTTTGTCATGAATGCCATCCTTTCATGAGTAGAAGTGGAAGGGACGGTGGATGATGTACCCTCCGAATCATACCCCTGTACCGAGAAGTCATCGGGATATGTTGGAATGTTCTCCTCTAGTTCGGACTCAGAAGGAATAGTACCCCAGCTTCCGAGCCTGCCTCGTCTTGAGATTCGTGGATGTCGTCGTGGACGTGGACACCTGCTGTATCTGATGGGAGAGTTGTTTCTCCCGGCTCGTCTCCTTGGAACATCGAATTGTCGTGGATGTTCGTTGGATCGCTACCCCCAGTTCCAGCAACCCCCAGTGATGTGGATGATGAATCTCCCACTGTAGCAGATTTTGTTTTTGAACAGGTACCTTGGAAAACTCCGGTGGTGGGCAACCGTTTAGACGACAGTTTCTTAGTCACAGTGGTCGAAATCTTCAGGCTAGAAACGTTTATTTTCTTTTCTCTCCCATCGGTGGGTATTTTCTGAGTAGAGTTGCAGGAGACAACGGGAGACGCCTCATCCTCTGAGCTCGGCTGTTGTAATCTTTGGAAGACGGACTGCCGCTCTTTTCGTACCGTCGCATTGTTGTAACAGCAGTTGACAATGACTTGGGTGCAGTGACGTCCGTGGGAGGATTCTTTGCACACCGAAGCCTTTTCTATTTCTTTTCGCTTGTAGAGGATAACCTCACGCAAGTCAAATGGGTCTTGAACGACCATGTTTGCTCCCTAGATTTTAGAAGACTTTTGGGAACTACTCTGTCCGTTTGCCGCCGGTGGCTGGACTCGAGTGGTTATGTACAACTTTCCATCAGAGGCCCGTATAATAGTATATGAAACGCTTGGATGGTCAGAGGTCGAGACAGCGGACTGAGCTCGCTAAGCTCGCGTTGCCCTAGACTTCTTCACTCTAGTGCGTAAGGGCACATAGTAGGAAGAGTCTAAGTGGTGCTGCAGAGAGTCAAGCATATTTTCTTGGAAGCGTGAGAGATCAGGACCATAGGAGAGGCGATCGAAGACCGATCCTAAGCCGCGTGGAGCAGACAGCATGCGGCTGGAATCAACAGTCTTCATGCGGCTGGTAATCGTAGCCGCGTGGGATTTCTTCATACGGCTGGAAGTCTCGGCCGCATAAGTCTTCTCCATACGGCTGGAAATCTTAGCCGCATGGGTATTCTGCATTCGGCTGGTAGTTTCGTTCGCATGGACATCATACATGCGGCTGGCAATCTTGGCCGCATGAGTGTTCAGCCTGCGGCTAGTGCCTTTGTTCGGCTTCTTCCTAGAGCACATAGAATTACTCTTTGCCCTTGCAAGTCCAGTATCGTAGTGCTTTCCTCTGTCGGACTTGGGGACAGCAGAATCCTCTATGGCTTGAAGTGGAGCCGCATGAGAGTTGCCTTCGTCGTCTTGGGCAGCAGAGAGTACTCCGTCTAGAGCTTGGGGAGGAGCAAATGATTTTGGCCTCCATTTCCTGCGAACTTTCTTCGTGCGGGTTCACTTTTGGACCAGACCAGCGCTCCCGTCGGAGAGCATTTCTTCAAACGCCTGTTGGTCGAAGTGGACGACCATCTTCTGTTGTGTGGAGCCAAGTTTGGCTGCATCCGATTGCGTCACCAACTTCTCAGCCGTGGAGAAGTTTGTCTCCAGCAGAGTCGCCATCGTGTTTGCCATTGATTATAAAAGTACAGAACAATTATATCGGAGGACTGGACTTTTACTTCACAATACAAACTCGCTCGTACAAAGAAAGCCTAGGGACGAAAACCTAGGTACAGCAATCTAAGTACAATTGTTTATTTTTTTTTCTGGAGGGGTGACGATAGAGGCTCGGAAAAGCGACGCCAGCTCTGCCTTACTCCTTGGAGGATCGGATGTAGCCTTGACTCTGGTAAAGAAATGCTCTTAGACGTGTGGGGAGACTCCCTTGCGCCTTCAGTTGCTGGATCTCTGGATGTCTCTGTAGTGCTCTCTCTCTTTTTCTCTGTTCTCTTCTCTTGAATTCTCCAGCTCTCCAGGTCCTTTGCAAGGGAATGGAACCTTGCTATTTATAGAGATGGGGGTGTGATCATTAGGGTTTGCAAATGATTGCCTCCTTGAGAAGTTGGCGGTTAAGGATCAATTAATCTGGGCCATTCATTCTGATTGTAGCAAATCTAGGTAATTAATATGGATTACATCACATCTCTGTGGGCAATAAATATTGATTGCCATGAATCTTCGTGATTTGTGATAGCCTGCCACGTGTCCAATTTGCTTGATTTAATTTGATCAGGGCAATTATGACGATTTTAACAAATCTAATTTTGTTAGGATTTGTTAGCCTACCACGTGTCTCAATTGGACCGTCCTGGCCGAGCCGCATATGGGGGGGTTCTCTCAGCCGCATGCAACCTGCAGTCGTACGTGGATGGGCTGCCGCATGTGGATAGGCAGCCGCATGCAGAGGGGCAGCCGCATGAGGATAGGTAGACGCATGTAGAGGGGCAGCCGCATGGGGATAGGCAGCCGCATGCAGATGGACAGCCGCATAGGGATAGGCAGCCGTATGCAGATGGGCAGCCGCATGGGGATAGACAGCCGCATGTAGATAGGCAGCCGCATGAAGTGAGCGGCCGCATGGAGTGGACTCGGGACTTGTTGGATTTTGCTAGCTGTAAGGAGATTTTTTCCTCTTTCCCATGAACACGCCATCATGTCAGTCATTATTGCATCTTTATGTCAGAGCTGTCATGGATGTTATTTGTCAGAGCAGCCGTCAGGGCATTAAATGCAGATGAATGTAGAGAAGAACTGTTGAAGGCCACGTGGCTTCTTTCCGAGCCGCATGGATCTATCCGAGCCGCATGGACCCCAGAGCCGTATGGACTTCTGAGCCGCATGGGGACCCTGAGCCGCATGGGGATCCTTCTGTCGGGGCCGTATAGGTCTTTCTTTATTCTTTTCCATGCTTCTACAGTATATGTTATATTGTTCACATTACCATACTAGTTGAACTCTTATAAACCGGATAGAATACCGCATGACATATCATTCTTTTTGTCCTTGCAAACCATTAAAGCGGATACTAAGAGGATTACCGTGACTATAGAGCTTAGAAAACCATTATATTCTTCTGGCCTGTGATTATTTTATATACAACTTATTTACGTATACGTGGATTCCATATTTTGGAGTATTCTTCGTATATGTGTAGCTCGCATGTTCATGTACTCGTTCCTATGTATATTGGGACTGGGCGTTACACCTAGACCTGGACTTGGACTCAGGACTAGGCTTTAAATCGGGCAAAGATGCCATGTGGTTCTTTGATGGCATACTTTGCACTTTGCACATACATTAAGCATGGGATGAAGCTCACTCCCAGATGGATGCAGCACTGACTGAGCGTGAGTGTCGTAGAGATTTTCATGCGGGCTAGCAGTTGTCCTAGAATTATGCAGGGCTAGATTTTTCTACGGAGGGTGCTCATGCAAAAATTTAGCCTCCGTAAAAATTGTGCATAGTGTCGTATCTGTGTTGGCACAGCGCGAATGCCGCATAGATCTTCGCATAAAAGTAGACATAAAATATACTACTATGATAGAAGAGTTAGTAGTAACCAAAGGAGACTCAAGAAGTACTGTCATTCCTTCCGTTTGTCTATTTTGAGATCTTTAACAAGGGTGACAAGAAGCGTTTCAGATATTCTTTTTTGAACTTGTTGGTTCCTGGAAGCAGATTGACGAAAATGGTCGAATCTTGCTTTAAGCAACTGTGATATTCATCACCCTAGCGAGTTCTTTTCTGTCGTGCATCTTATATTTTAGTTTGTCTTTGTTTCGATTGTAGAAAATATGATTGTTTAATTTTTAATTGCTTTCTATTTTAAGCAACTTGTTATTGCAAGATTTCTGTTTCCAAGAGTTGTAATCTTTATTTTCGTTTGAAGTTGTTGTCAAAAACAAGAGGTGTAATCATTGTAAGTTTCAGTTTTCACATATTTGGTACGATTTTTGTAACCCAACATCAATAATTACATTTATTTTCTTTGTTTTAAGATTGAATTAAGCTTTTTCTTTAGGAGAGATCATAATAAAATGAAGATTATTATATATATATATATACATATATAAAAATATATATATATATATATATATATATATATATATATATATATATATATATATATATATATATATATATATATATATATATATATATATATATATATTTACATGTATTTAGACCCCATGAAATGTTCCAATCAAAGAAGTGTGGTTTTTATCCTAGAGTGGTGTATTATGTAGCCTAGCAATGTTTACTGGAATTGGTGATATTATTATAAATGAGTATCAGTTATGATTGGGATAGTGCGAGGTCCAGTTTACAGTTATGCCTAGTTGTTGTGATTTTAAATGTCTGTTATTGGATTGGTTCAAATGATCGAGAACTTTCTTTGGCGGAATAAGATAGCATTGGATAAGAATTCAAATGTATAAAATGGATGGCTTAGTCGAGAAATTAATACTGAATGTGTATCAAGCTATGGTTTGGACTAATTGGTTAAATTTTGAGCTGAGTATAAAGACTTGGTGGTGCGATTAGAATTTATTTAGGGCGTTCAAGGATGACTCTACGAATTTAGGAATTATAATGCACGATAACCTTAGATAGCCTATAGCTGATATGATATTGAGTTTGGATGATCGAATTTGGCAATATAGCATTGGTTGAGACAAATTTGATTTTAGTGAATGGATTTTTTCCTCTTTATACATATATTTGATGATATTGAGGTATATCGAAGATGGATAAACATTTATTTAGGAATATTTAGGCTAGAAGAATGATGATCGAGTAGCAGATTGAATTATTTTATTATGTTGTCTTAATAGATTCTAGCTTATGGACTATAGATGGATTGAATAATAGTAATGTATGTTTTCTACGACTTGGTTAGATGAACTTGAGCATGGTGTGAGTAGATATTTGTTAGACTTGGCTTAATGAATGTTTAGAATTCTTTGTAATTTGTGTAATATATTTAGAGTGATGAAATTTATTGATTACTGGAATTATTAAGATGTCCTATATTTTGGACGCAATAGATTTATAAAAATTGACATGATTGGTGACTGCAAGAATTGTCCAGACTTGTAGGTTGAATTTAAGGTGATCATGATTGTATAAGTCAATTGGATGTATGGATTGAGTAGAGATTAGATTGGAAATGAAAGTAAGTTATGATTGGAGGATTAGTGATCTTGATTTATAATTTATGATTTGTGATTTATGATTTATGATTTATGATTTGTAATTTCTGATTTAGAGTTACGAGTTACGATTTGCTGAATCTGATTAGTTTACAAATTTTCGTTGGTAGAATTTATCGACAGATTCAAGGTTTGCACTATAATAGTTGAATAGATTTATGTCGTCAATAATGGTTTAGTCGAGGATGATTGTTGGATGGATTTACTGTCACGTCTCGGAAGAAGAATACTGGAAAGTTGGGACGGACCTGGCCAGCTACATATACCAGAGTACTTCAGTAACCTAGGATATGGTCGAAGCTGTAGAGATGGGGGTTACAACTACAATCCAATAGCCAATCATTGGTCAAGCAATCCTAGATATCTCAATCATAAACAAATATTTAAAGTATAAGAAGTATGATCATAAAACATAAAATGGTAATGCGTCCCAGACTATGTATACGGAGATGGTCATGAAGCTAGTAATATAAAATAAAAAACACGCAAGAGTAATTGTCATAACATTATTAACTCTAGCTATAGTCTAGAATAACACAAATCATATCCATGCCCATAGGCTAGAAGTCAAGTCCAAAACATGAGCTAAGCACGTGCTTAGTGGCTAAACACCGCAGACAAAATAAATACAGATACTAATGGGTAAAGAAAGAACACCAAATTAGGCACCCTGGTTCTCCTGGTGCTCACCATCGAATGAAAGTTATGGAAGATCCTTCGGCTCTGCTACTAGTTCTAGCCAAACAAAACCAGTTGGGTCAGACCCCCAAATAGCAAGTACCACAAAGGAAGCCAAACTAAAAAAAACTAAAATCAGCAATAATTAACATAACAATTGATAGATACATAAATAAATAAATGTGATTGAGACTCGTGCGCTACCAATGCACTCTCATAGAGAATAGAGAACATAATAAGCTAATAACATGTTGCATAAAGTAAACAATCGGTAATGTAAAATAAATAGAGGACAAGTATAATAAACGTGGACATGTGAACATGTAAGGTAATTCGGGCATATGAGCATTAGTACAAGAATCATGTATGTCATGTGAGTACATGATAGAATTACGAACGATGAGAAGACATAGGAACTATTCCAGAATCAGAATTATAACCAGTAAACCAAACAAGGATTGTGATTGCAACCCTTCTCTTGAACAACAGTCTCTAATCATCATTGGAATAAGTAAAGATAGACAAGATAAGACAATATTGGAAAGACATGATTGGACTGGACTCCATCAAATGACCACAGCCAAGCAATGAGTACAGCTTGATGGAGGACAATTGAGCACCTCTAGAGGGGGTGAATGGAATGCCTTTGTGCAGCAAAAAAAATTCCACAACTAAAAACTTACATATCAGAAATCAAACTACTCAAAATTAGACAATATGTAAGTAAATACGTAAAGAAATAAGATTAGAAAGAGCAAACTCAAATACCAGGGTTTATATTGGTTTTTTTTCTGAAAGGACTAGTCCAGTCTCGAGTACTCTAACTCGATGTTGAAACCAATATGCAGTAAAATACTGTAGAAGCATGAAAAATAAAGTACAGCAAGCACAGAAACACAGGTGACAGCAGTTGTTGCACATGACTTCACATATATGCAGTTGCTCAAATGTACAGACAGTCATAGCAAGCGTACAAAGATGGTGTAATAAAAGTTCTTGAATAAAACCATGTCTATAAAGCTCTATTACAGATTCTTCATGACTACATATAAAGACTAAAATACATACAAAGTGTGCAGCCCCTCCAAATGCGCAGCAGTTTCAGAGCGAATCACATCCTCTACAGAGCAAGCTACTTCCTAGGCAAGCACGGAGGAACTCCAATATCGATAATGAAGCAGCCATTGGCCCGAGCAAGATTGCAGCTCCTGCTCGCCATACTACAACAGCTCTTGAGCAGGGCAAAGCACATCCTATGGCTCTTCGGGTTGGCAATCAATCCAAGGCCACAAGCTTGGGACTCGAAGGCCTCCAAGTTGTTTAGATTTGAACTTCTTATGCTAAACGATTAAGTGCATTTCGAAACCCAGTAGATGGTCTGCTACAAGAACATAATATCTTTGAACGAAGAGAGCCACAACCAGCAGTCGACTTGTGTAAGGCCAACGGTCGTTTAATGCTAAGCCAGGATCGAGCATAATGACGAAAATGCTAAGAGACTGTGGACACAGCTCCTTAGAAGAAAGCTTTCGTCTATAGGCTGAATGTGGTCCAACCCCAAAGGCCACGTGTCAATCGGTCAAAGAACCCAGAATTAATGGAATGAACCTAGGACTCAGCACGATGAATCTTATTTAATAGATTTATTTTACTAAATCCTAGGCCATGAACTTCTTAAATTCCCCAAAAGATGGCAGTAATTAAAGGAGAGAATGTCGATTCACCCATTCATTGTTCCTACAAAAATGACTTCGTAAAAAAACTAGCTCCTTCACCTCAGAAGCGCATCCATTTCCTTTAACTTAGAAGCACAACCTCTTTGGTTCAACTCAGAAATACTACCACTTCGGTTCAAGCTAGAAGCGCAGCCCCTCGGTTCCAATCCATAATCACAACCCATTCAATAGGCTCATTCAGGAGACTATATCGTCTTCGAAACACATTCACCTCGTCAACCTAGAAGTGCAGCCCATTCAATAGGATCCTTCAAGAGACTCCGTCGTATTCGAAACATAGTCTCCTCGTCGCCCGAAGGTGCAGTAACTCCGTTATCTTTGAAATAAGCCTCTTCCTCGACCGAAAGCGCAGTGAGTCTGTCGACTTCGAAACACAGTATTCTCATCGCCCGAAAGTGCAGTGACTCCATCGCCCGAAAGTACAGTGATATCGAAGCCTCACCAGAAGCGCAACTTGCATAGATGCACAGTCCAACGAGGTAGCATTATCACACATGGCCATTCTGGTACTTATATCTTTTTAGATATTACCCAACCAGTTTGTTTAAACCAACTCTCCAAAGATAAGAACGATATTTGGTTCTATTGATAAAGGCAATATCCAATCGGTTTATTTAAACCGTTGCCCGAAAGATAGAGACAAAATCTGTGTCTTTGATAGGAGTCAAACCTGCTCGGCTTCATCCAAACAAAAAATCTTCGAGCAATAGAGACAGGCCATGTGTCTTTTATTCGGTTATGTCGTTAACCACCCAAGATCTTAATAGAAGGGAATCTCAACGTTTGCCACATGTCATCCTTCACCAATCAAGGATAGCAGATTCTCTCATATCTCAACGCGTAGTACTCCTGCGAGTCGAACAAATCTCAAGCACATCGTATATGTACAAAGCCTATAAATAGAAGAGTTTTTCCTTCAATCAAAAATCTTCGGCAAGGTCGACAATTTCATGATTGACAACCCAGAGTTTCATCCACAAGCCTAGAAAGCCAGAGCAAGTTCAACTCGTCGTCAGTCTGTCAACGGAGTAAAGGGGCCGCTGCAGTGCTCGATCTCCATCGTCACACTTTTTCAGAAATTTTTGTACTTAGATCTCCTATTTAGGAATTGATTGTACTTTTCTATATGTTTGAATACAAAAGTTTGTTCAACTCTTTGTCATGGAAACAAGATGATGACTCTGCTGGGGACTTTCTTCTTCTCCAACGAGAAGGTGGTGACACAATCCAACGACAACTTGCTCGGATCTTCTTAAAAGATGTTGGTCGTATGTTTCGACCAGCAAGCTTTTGAAGATCTCCTCTCTGAAGAGAAGTCGAGTCCTTCGAAGCGGTTCGTAAAACCGATTAAGACTCGGTATACCTGGCTGCTGAAGGTTGTTGAGATAAGAAGTATGACGGAGGGGATTGCGCTCCAAAATCTACTGAACGGCGAAGCCCCGAAGAAGATTTTGACTCCCTATGGTAGACCTGACGAAGCCACAACATCGAAGGAACCATGCAGTCGCACAACCACGCATGGAGATAGTTTCACAGGCAAGAAATTATTCCTTTGATAGAATTGCCTACCCATCGAAGTAAGGCAAAGCTGGATTCTAATCGTTATGTACCTTCTAGGTGTAACACGAAGAGGCTCAAGGCAGCACGCGCCCTTTGCGAACAACGTGCTGTGCCGATTGTCATGTTGGAGTGTAAATGTCATACACCAACCAGAGATGGCACAAAGAAATCCAATACAGTACACGCCCTGTGCGACCAAAGTGCTATGTCGACCACTAAGATGGACTCTGAATACTATGCACCTTCTAGGGGTAGTAGGAAGAAATCCAAGGCAGCACGTACCTTGTACAATCAATGTTCTATGCCAACAGCGGACCAAAGGCCCGTATTGACAAGTTATGCCTGCAGCCGATGTAAAGCTATACAAAACTGGTTCGAATGCTTCGATGCCTCGATCTATGAAACCCCGCTGTCACTTAAGTACTTATGCGTACGATTCAAGCCAGGGGTACATGCTGTGGAGATAGACTCATGCGAACAGCATTGTTGTAGGCATGGGGTGAGTCTATCTCATCAGTAATTCTCTGATCAAGACCTAAGTGTATCTCATGCACATGAACTGAGTAGAAGGAAGCTACCTTCACTTCCTCATTCTTGCATGTCGCTTCCCTACACGTACAAAAAGAATATGGATGCAAAGGCCCTGGATCTACGTAAGATGATTTCCCAGAAACGTAAAGCAAGGAAGGAGTCTGCTGTGCAGGGCGTGTCTAAACCAAGGCACAACTGCACCATAATCACCATGCACTGTTGTTGTTGCCAAACAGCCACCTCGCCACCAATAAGGCGGTTCATCTTCTAAAGGCTTCGATCGATGGCATCTGTATGTCAGAGGCTCGGTGAAGGTTCGTCGAGTAAAGAAGAAGATGAACTCCGTGTTGCTTTATGCAACACGACGCGGGGTTCTCCCTCTCTCAAGAAGCTTTCCAAGAATCCTCCCATTTCGGCCAACAAATCCAAATGGCCGACATGGGGGTAGCAAGACGACGGTGCCCAGTACGGGTATGTTCCAACATATGCGTGCTAAATCTAGATCCCTACCATAAGGAGATGCTACATCAGATACAACATTAGCTGGGTGTAGCCAAACCGCTGCCATTCATGACAATCACTTGTTCCAACTCAATGAATGATTGTATGACAAAGATGCCTCCGTGGACGCAAGCAACCAAAGAGTTGGGGTTAGCAACTATAACGAGTTCGAGGACGATCACAATCTACTTGTTTACCCTCGAGACGACGGGACCCAGGTACCTGAACCTGAGAGTGAAAGATCCATTGTCCCTTCTATCTATCCACACATGATGTCCATTTTCATGGGCAAAGGTGACAACACGGAAGGCAGTGAATGATCCAGTCATCAGAAACATATAGAGGCCCTGTAAACAGGCCTAGATACGTTAGACGATACTATGCAGGCCTTGACTTCAGTAGTCCTGGAGATCAAGAAAAAAATGACATACAATGTTCCTGTTTCTGCAAACAAGACCCGAGGACAAATGTGGGTCTAATGTGCCTCCCATTTGGTATCAAGCGGTGTCGGTGTCATCTACCCCATCAACAACAGGACTTGCTATGTCTAATGACATGCAACAGGCCCTCAAAGAATTGTATGCTCGCTATGACGCCAAAGAAAAGCAAAAAAACACTCCAAAAGATAGGAATCCGACAACCATATTCTGTCGAGTAGGATAACGTGATATATCCTTCCAAGTACAAGCAACCGATGCTTGCGCCATTTGACGTGAAAGAATCTTTCCGTCGATAGCTGAGGTATTTTACCTCGGTAACCGTACATCTGCCAAAAGACGATGCTCTGCTCACAAACATATTCGTAGGGGCATTGCAGGGTGGCCTACGAATGGTTTTGTAGCCACCTCAACAATTGTATTTCGTTTTTCGACTATTTGAAGCATCTCTTCCTTACTCGATTCTATGAAGAAGGAATGGTCATGATGATGTCTACTCTCATGGACATTGTCCAGAAAGAGAAAGAGCTTGTATGTGCTTATATTGAGCGCTTCTGCCAGGCAGCTTTGAGACTACCACCTGACGTACCCTAACCCATGCTCATGGATTGTGCCACAAGAACATGCTCCCTGCAGTTAAATTGTGGCACAGTGCTTCTTGTGTAGAGTGGACTCCCTTCATTATCAAGGCAGATGTAGCCGAGAGAAAGGCCTGGGAAGCACAACTGCTGGGGTTGAGTTTTCCCTCACTCGAAGACAAAGGGAAGCGCTTATCTAGCAATAACCCCATCCCCAAGGACGGTAAAGGGAAGCAAGCCATGACCGTCAAGATCTCTAAACGTTCAATGACAATGAACTAGAAGCTGAACGAAGCACCAAGGCCGAAAGAGATATACTCCTTCAACGAAGAAGACACACTAGAACTCTTCGATATGTTCACAAAGCGTTGGAAGATTCAACTCCCACCTCCAAAGTGCCTAGATGATGTAGGAAATGTGGACAACCCAAAATACAGCCACTACCACCATTATGTCCACTATTTAACATGCGATTGCTACGTATTGAAGTGGCATATCCAGCGCCACATCGATGCCTGTAAAAGCATCAAAAAGTGCAGAGTGACACAAGGTACAGGTGGGCACTTTCGCTACCCACCTATCTTCACAAAGGTACAGATGACGAACGGTACAGGTTAGTGCTCTCACTACCAACCCAGCTTCACAGAAGCGCAGGCGGTGAAGCACGCCAACAAAAAAGACAAACTCACAAAAAATAGATGAAAAGTTCAAGGAAAGTTCTTTTTATTAAATCATGGCTATGAGAGTCTATTATAGATTCGTCACGATTACATAAAAAAAGACTTCCTAATTACAAGGATCTGTTACAAAGTATTTGTGATTACATATGCTGAACTAAAAACTCCTTCGGATCTACGCTGGGGTTCACCTTCACTGTGTAATCGTCATGAGATTAGAGACTATGAATAGAAGATGTGAATACAGTCACCATCAAAGTCGGCCACCACAGCACCCTTCAGACGCACAGCTCTTCCTGAAGCAGCTATTGGTCCGAGCGAGAATTAAGTCCATAGCATGATAAGAGACCCTTTTCAAAAGCGCATCAACTTATGAGGCTCTTCCAGCCTAACGAAAGTGCGCATCCGCCAATGAGCAGAACAGAGCATAACCTGCGATGCTTTATATTGGCAACCAAACCAAACTCGGTCATCGGGACCTTTAAGACCACTAAGATGTTGCTTAGCTTCGAACTCCCCATGAGAAGCATTCCAGCACATCCTGAAGCCCATCAGTAGTTCTTCTACAAAGGCACGGCTCCTTTGAACGAAGGGATCCTCAGCCAAAATCTGACTTAGGCAAGGCCAACGGCCGCTCAAAGCTAATTCTGGATCCAACATGGTGTTAAAGGACAAAAAGAGGAAGATGTGACTCTTTGAAAGAAACTTCCCCTTGGGCGGGAGTGGTCCAAGACATAGGCCACAGGACCGTCGGTCAAAATTTCCACATTAATGGGATGAACCTAGGACTCAGCACGATGAAGCTCATTAAATGGGTTCATTCAACTAAGTCTTAAACTATTAAAGTCTTATTGAAATTCCCTAAGTAACGGTGGCAATTAAGAGGGAGTCATTCTTTAAAGAGATGTCATTAATTGCTCTTAAAGAAGACTTCAAAGCCCGCTTCTTTAAACTAGAAGAGCAGCTACAATCCTACGCCAGCAGGAGGCGAAGACTGGTGATGACTTCACATCATCCCAGCTTCAACGGCGGAGACCTCTGCTTCGACCCAGAAGCTCAACCCCCTTCATCAAAGACCGAAAAGACGCTATTGCATCCAACACAAGTCTGCCTGCTACACCAAAAGCACAATAACCTCATTTGCCTGAGGTACATCCTATTCGTCGCCCTAAAGCACAGTGACTTTACTATTAGAAACATAGCCTACTCGTCGCTCAAACGCACAGAGGTTCAGTCATCTTCGAAACATAGTCCACTCGTCGCCTGAAAGCGCAAAGGCTCTGTTGTTTCCTGAACAGTCTACTCGTCGTACTAAAACCGTAGCAGCAATAAGACCTCGCTAGAGGCGTAGGTTGCATGGTCCCACCGAATTGGTTTATTTAAACCGCCACTCCCAAAGATAGGACAGAGGTTGATCATATTGATAAGTGCAAATATCTTATCAATTGGTTTAAAACTTAGATAAGGACGAAGTTTGCTCTTTTGATAATGGTCATATTATGTCGGTTTGTTTAAACTGATCGCCTCCTGAAGATCAAATAGAATCCTACTCTGAGCTGAAATTTAAGATCTACTCGGATTTATCTTAACAGAGGATTCCCAGTAATAGATATGCGCCACGTGTCTCCATCTTTGGTTATTTTGATAACTACCCGAGATCTCCATAAAGAGGAATCTTGACGTCCGCTATGTGTCAGCTCAGCAGAAGTCGGCACCGTGCAATGATAGCAGATTCTTTTATATCTCAAATTTGAGTGCACATCGCATATATGCCCCCTTTCCCCTATAAATAGAAGGAGTTTTTCCTTGAACAAAAGGAGGAGGAGGACACACACAGAGAAGAAGGAAGCAGAAGGCAAAAGGCATAGCTTCAAAGTCATCAACTCTTGCATCCTCTTGATCGGTAACCCTAGAGTTCCATCATAGGTACCAGAAAGCTAGAACAAGTCCAACTTGTTGTCAGATCATCAATGGAGTAAAGGAGCCGCTGCATTGCTCGATCTCCACTATCACGCTTTTCCAGAATTCTTGTACTTAGATATCCTTGCATAGGAATCGATTGTACATTTTTTCAAGTTCAATAAACAAAAAGTTCGTATAGCCTTTTGTGATGTCGAAAAAAATGGTGACTATGCTAGGGACGACCTTCTCCTCAAATGAGAAGTTGGTGACACAATCTGACGACAACTTGCTGGGATCTTCCCAAAGGTGCTGGTCGTACGCTTCAACCAAAAAGCTTTTATAGATCTCCTTTCTGGAGAGAACTCGAGTCCTTCGAAGCGGTTCATAAAGCCGAAAAGACTAGTGTCTAAGGCCGCTGTGACGAGCAACAATACAGATGGGACTATGATCCAAAACCCTCTAAACATTGAAGCCCTAGAGAAGATTTTGACTACTGCTGCCATGCCACCTCACTCGATTCCCTCTTTCGAAAAATATAACAAGGAAGACAGTGCCCGTACGGCAGTCCCAACGAGGGCACAACGCCAAAGGAAGCGCACGACAGTTCAACCCCTCACAAAGGAAGCGTTGTCGTCGAGAATATCTGCCTTCGTCAAAATTGCCTTCCCCTTAGATAATTCATCTATTAATTTAAATCCATTCAAAAATTTCAAATCCAAATCTAAATTAATTTAAATATAATTACATTCTATCTTTTAGTTCATATTCATATAAGATAAATCAAATTTCAAATATAGATATCAATTTAACTATTTAAATTAATCCATAAAATCAAATCAAGATTTAAATTGCCACAATAATTTCAAAATATATTTTCCAAAAATACTTATAATAATAATTTCAAAAATTATATTATTATTTAAAATAAACTAATAAAATATTTATGAAATATATGTGTATGCACGAAGAATATTATTTATTATTAATAACTGTTATAAACAAAAAGGCTTTTATAATTAAAATAAAAAAATTAGAAAATTTTGGTACGATAGCAAGAATAATTATTATATATATTATTTTGAAACTATAAAAATAGAAAAAATATTTTTCTAAAAGTATGTACGCTCGCACATATTCGCACTCGACGAGCAAATCTGAAAAACGCAAATTTGCACTCTACGTTTATAATTAAATAACTAAAATAAAAAAATCATAGTAAAAACTAGGGGGTTTACATCCTATCCAACTTACAAAAAATTTGTCCTCGAAATTAAAAATAAGTAGGGGGTTGAGAAGGTACAAGGGTAGGTAAATGAGTTCCTTAAATAGAAGATAAGATCACAACATCATTGCAGGAAACGATGTACAATAAAATAGTTGGTTTAGAAAAATCATGATTTCGATATCGTGGAAAATAAAATTACGGTTATAGGTTTGGTATTGAATGAGGGTCGCTAATTGGTAAGCGAATTGAGTAGCTTATGATAAAATAATTGGAGGTATGGGTTCTTGTGAGAAGACTGCATAATAGCCATCTAGGTTGAGGGCACGAATACGAGAACTATTGGAATCATTTTCAAGTTTTAATGAATAAATAGAAGGTTGCGATAATAGATACGAAATCGACAAGTAGTTCAAGGCGACGATATAGTCACATTAGTTGGTCAATGGTTAACTATCTTAACAATATATTGTGGGACAACTAAAGGTATTACTTGGGTCCATCTATCAAGTACAAACTTTCGTCTAAATAGGGGAAGGACGAAAACCAATATGAGTCCAAAGAAGATGTTTTCGAATACCAATATGTGGTTTAAAGGCGAGTGAGTAATTCAAAGAAGAATTGCCAAGGCCGTAGTGAATGAGACTCTCGAGGGCAAGTTTAACCAAAGTGCACTAGGTTGAGACTCTCGAGTAATTCAAAGAAGAATATTATCTACGTAGAACGATAGATAAAAGCAAACCAAAGTGCACTAGGTTGATCAGACCATCATGCACCAGTTCTGAGTAGACAATACGTTAGTGGAGACCTCCAATAAATACTGTCCTTGATCAAGCTCGAAAGAAAGAAAAAAAGCTTGCAAATCATTAGTCAAGTTAGTGTAGAACCTAAAAATCAAGTTGCACCCACAATCAAATATACAGAAATCAAACTGTGCAACATTTGTTAGATTGCACACACATAGATTATGCACATATGGACAACGCCATCAGCAGACAGCGCCCAAATCTGATGTGGCATTGTCATTATTACCTGACAATAAATATCAAATCTTCTAACAACTGACAGCATGAACGACGAGGAATCCGTTTGTATCCCGAGCAGCACGACACTCGAGAACAGCTGTACAGTCTAGCGCAGTATGCCAGTCCAACCTGAGCATGGTCTGTCAGATCCTCCTCAGCGCAGTTTGACCAAGTCCAGTCTTCAGCGCAATGCGATGACAGTTTTTTCCTGGCACGATCCATCGATTTTTGAAAATAACTAACATTTGTTACGTGGTGCACATGCCATCAATTGCTCGACACGTGGCAGCTGCTCTGTACACGACCAAGCGTAACTCAATCAAACGATGCCAGATGTCTAAATACAGTTAGCACACGATCGGATAACTACACGAAGACCGACGTAACTTATAGCCTGCGTAGTCCAATGCTGGCGCAATCCAATGTGCGCAGTCCAGAATAACTACAAAATAGTTATTTCCAGAACTCTATAAATAGAGTTTCATATCCTACATCAAGGGGGATGAATCATAATCAAGAGATCAGGAGTTCTTGTCCAAGTGTTGCTGTATTCTTCAGAGGCTAAAGTCTTCAAAGTTCACATAGTCCAAGGGATGAAGCGATCGTCTTCTTATCGAATTCCTAAAGTTGTACTTTCCCAGAGTTCATTTGTAATCTTCTTTCAATGTTTGTAATTAAACTTTTGTTTTTGCAAACAAAATGATGACTCTGCTGGGGACGACTTTCTCTTTCGACGAGGAAGTGACAACTCAATGTGACATTGCGTCTATCGGAAAGACGAAGAAGACGCTGGTTGTGAAGGTCAACCAGACTGCCTACGAAGCGATGATCAACTCTGGTGCTACTCGTCGCACTGTGACCTCTGTCAAGAACAAGGTCCATTCAGTGTGGGCCCCGAAGTCCTCTGCGCAGCCTGCTGTCTTTTCTGACAGGGGACCAATGGCCACTTCTGTCCTTGCGCAATCCACCACCCTCCCTACCAAAATTTAATCCAAAGCTCCTGTGGTCCAGGCGCAGCATGCTACTTCTCTTGCCACAGCGCAATCTATGACTTATGCTGCTATGGCAAAGTCCAGGACTCTTCTCCCTCTGACACAGTTGGCGGCTTCCTTCCATCCTGCGCAATCCACTACCTCTTCAACCAGAGTGCAACTTAAGCCCTTTATAGCCAAGGCTTTACTTACTGCTTCTTCTAGAGCACAGGTTGCACCCCCTGCTGGTTCTATGGCCAAGGAGCCATCTGTCATCTCCTCCAGAGGGCGAGTTGTTGCCTCTTCTGTTCCGGCGCAACCCAAAGGGGATAGTCCTTTGACTATTCTCTCATCTTCTAATAACAAAGGAAAAGGCTCTGCCCCCCTTCCTGTCACGCCCTAGAACCAGCATACTGGAGAGCGGGGGAGTGACTCAGCCAGCTACGTATTACGGGTAGATGAATACCGTATAATACGATCAATACTGTCTAACCAGACGAGGGGGGTGCATATTACATGAAAGTCTCACTATGGTCACTTTACATCTATTGTCTCAATCATTCTAACAAGGAACAGAAATAGAGAACATGTAAGATAAAGCAGTAAGGCGTCCCAAATGCTCTGTCAAAATGTTCTTGATATCTGGGTATACACAATTGTTATCAGCTGCAGCCTGACTTAGTTACAATTATGTAAAAGTAAGTACAAGACAATCCGACTAACATGTCGGTGCCAAATGGCAAAGTATAAAGTAAATAACAAAACGAGTGGGGATGTAAGGAACCCACTCGAGTCCTCCTGTGATCATCCCTCTAGTATTGACCATCTTGGAGGTGGAAGTAAGTTGGATCCTCGGGGACCGGCTCTAAATCTGGCCATGCAAAACCATAGAGGTTAGACCTCTAATAGCAAGTACCTCAAGAAAGCACGATATGAAGGATGAAACCAGTAAATAAGAGGATATAATAATAGATCTTTGCTTGCTACTGGGATTCACATAACATCACGATACTTCGAACCAACCTCCCAACCAAACAAGGACAGAAGTTGGCCCATCATATCCTGACATTCTGATCATCTCAGTTAGGTAACAGAGTAGACACAGTACACAAACAAATCAATTTAAACGGCCATTCAACTACTACGGCTTGCTACTGTGATTTCCAAGTTATCCTGGATATATGCAATAAAGGATTCCTCAGTTCTTACTATGTGCAAGCAAGGCTAGTTTACCCAATCAATTAATTATGCCAATCATGAATTAGACGAGTCCCAGCAGGACGCCCATCATTAATATACAATATTCAATAAATAATATAACCAGATACCGTTCCATGCCCGTGTGGCAGGTTTGCAGTATCTGTGGGGACCAGTCGGCCTGTCGGGCACTACTAGTCCCAAGAGGGCTGCCATGTAAGAACTCGAGAATCTGTTCTCTTCATGCAATCATTATTTTATTTAACTTAATAGCCTCTATGTTAAGCGAAATCCCATGCCGTGGATCATGGTCATTCAAATGAGTACTTTCGTACAGGGTACGATATGCACTCCCACAACGATACCATTGCGGTTAGGTTGTAGGTCTTACATAGCGTAATGCAACAATCAAAACTAACCATGGGATAATTATGTCTTGACCATAAAGTACACATACTGCGATTTGTAGAAAAATAAATAAATAAATAATTAAATAAGTGAATTGAAGCCTGCATGTGTCTGTATTCCAATGTTTGGGACTAGTCAGTCGATTATAATAGTTTATAATATGTCTCATTCATATATTTCAATAAGACGACTAGCCAGCCTCTTAGTTCCAACTAGGAACGCATGATCAATTATTAATCGAGATAACCAATAATGTTATTTTAATATTCAGATAATAATTACTGTTAATAAATGCCAAGACAGTCAATCAATGTCAATAGATGTCAATCAATGTCAATCAATGCCATTTGGAACAAGAATCAGCCAAGAAGGCATTTAGAATCAGAGTTCATGCGGCCAGAAAAACATACGGCCAAGGAAATTTAAACTTATGCGGTCGGACAAGGATGATTCCATGCGGCCGGAAATGAGCAGTCCCAAGCGGCCAAAATTTGCAAGCCTTAGGCGACTAGAACTAAAGGGGTCTCATGCGGCTATGGTTAAAATGAGACCATGCGGCCAGGGGAAATTCTATGCGGTTGGGGAATAGCAATCCCCATGCGGCTCGAAAATGACATGCGCCCATACGGCTCGAACTGACATGCGCCCATGCGGCTCGAAATGACATGCTCCCATACGGCTGATCATGGGACAAGCCTATATGCGTCTAAGGAAAACCAAATTCATACGACTAAGAATAAGTGCAACCCTATATGCGGCTGAGAAGTCATGCAGCATCATACGGCCGAGAATGATCAGCCCCATGCGGCTGCGGGACTGAATGCATATGCGGCTAGCTAAGAACTCATGGGGCAGATAAGTCTCATGCGGCTGACTAAGCCCATGCGGCTGGGATTGGAATCAGTCTCATACGGCTCGAACGAATGAACTCATACGGCTGGAATTGCCCATGCCCATGCGGCTAGAATGCCTATGCGGCTAGAATGCCCATAAGGCCAGGGGACTTGCCGCATGAAGACTCATGCGGTCAAGCTTTGTCAGGTGGCCAGAACTGTTCTTCTTCTCCGAATTTCTAAAGACAGAACCATGGAAACCATTGCTTCCAAGCTCTCTAAATCCTTCATTCTAAGCCCAAATCTGAAATTCCATAGGTCAAAATAGGGTAGAACGAAATTCTCTACAGCATGGAACCAACAAAACTTGAAGATAACAAATTTTACTAGATCAAAACCTAAAAAAGTCCGAAAATGCATCAAACTTAGATCTACAACAAATAAGCCAAAGAAATTAAAAATGCCAAGTACTAAAGCGACTTAGAATCAAATAAGAAAGATGATGGAACAATAAAAATAGGGATCCATCAAGAAGCAAATTGGCACTTGCCTAGCTCTCCTAGGTTGGTGGAAGAGTTTAAGAGAAAGAAGAAGGAGAGTTATGGTGAAGTAATGAAGAGAGAGAAAGGGGATGGGCTTTAAATGGAAGGTATCGTGGTAGGTGGGGGTCTGGTTCGGTTCATGATGAACCACACAAATAAACCAATCTAAGCCGATCTTAAAGCAAAGCTAAAGTGGAGTATAAAAGTAGGGAGTAAAATACAGAAATAAAATTACAAGAAATTAATTAACATAAAATTAAAGGAATTTAAATACAGAGCAGTACATGATAAATATTTAAATAAATACACTTAAATAGCATATAGATTTAAAATACGTATTCTGGGAACGGGAATTGACATCTCTACCCCCCTTAGAAAAATTTTGTCCTCGGAATTTTAAATCCAAGCAGGATAGAAATATCAGAGCTAAACTAATCCAAGCATAAACAATTGAGTAAGCAATCATTTCACAATGCCAATAGCAAGTAACATATCTATGTTTAACTATTGACGACACCAAGCAATTCTACTCATAAGGTGACAAGCATGAGGAGTTAAAACAATCAAGGTATACAGGAAAAAATATACCTTATGAGTCAAACAGGTGTGGATACTGTGATCGGATATCATCCTCACGTTCCCACGTTGACTCTCCTAAAGAGTGATGACCCCAAGCAACCCGGACAAGGCTAATTATTCGGTTCTTGAGTATCTTCTCTCTTCGGTCCAAAATAGACACAGGCTGCTCCTCGTAAGACAAGTTGGTACCAACAACCAGCTCAGAATGATTAAGGATATGGCTTGGGAAAGATACATACCTTCGCAACTGAGATACGTGAAATACGTCATGCACCTCTCGTAACGAAGGTGGAAGGGATAAACGATAAGCAACATCGCCTATCCTATCAAGAATAACAAATGGCCCTACGTATCGCGGACTTAACTTCCCGCGAACGCCAATTCTAATGACCCCACGGGTAGGTGAGTTCCGCAGAAACACGTGGTCCCCAACAGAAAACTCTAGCGGCCTACGATGCTGGTCCGCCCAATGATGATGCTGATCCTACGTAACTCGAAGTCGCTCTCTAATTCCCTTAACCACTTCTACTGTCTGAACAATCATTTCTGGGCCTAGCATCTTCCTCTCCCCGATATCGTCCCATGCTAGTGGCGACCTACACTTCTTACCATATAGTGCTTCAAATGGCGCCATCTGGATACTAGCTTGATAACTGTTGTTGTATGAGAACTCGACTAAGTGCAAGTGGCTCTCCCAAGACCCTCCAAAATCCAGAGTGCATACTCGCAACATATCTTCCAAAGTCTGGATTGTTCTTTCTGATTGCCCGTCCGTCTGTGGATGGTAAGCCGTGCTGAACCTTAACTTGGTACCCTGACTATGATGTAAACTCTTCCAGAAATGTGATGTAAAACGAGTATCTCTGTCTGACACAATACTGACAGGGACTCCATCACTACAAGAAATTCGGGTTTTCGTGACAAGTAATCTGTGACAAGTGTAAAACTTGTCACTGAAAGAGATATTTTTGTGACAAATAATTTTTGTTGTCACTCATAATTTGATTCTGTGACAACAGTTGTTTTTCGTCATACAGTTAAATTATTTAGTGACCATGTTTTTATTGTTCCTCACTTAATGTTGTCACTGAAATAAATTTAAATTTTAGATTTATGTCAAAGACAAGTTATGTGTGATAAGTGAAAATACTTGTCACTTAAGGGTTTTTGTAGTTACAAGAAAGTATTATTGTCACATAAAAGTATTAGGCACAAGATCAAAATTTTATTCTTGTCACTTAAAAATTTCTTTTAGTTACCAAATAATTGTATGTCACACAAAAGTATTAGTCACAAAGAAGACAAATATTTCTTGTAACAAAAACTTAAAGTAATTTTAAAAAGTTAAATAAAACATATATTCTGATTTTGATACTATTTTGACATTAATATTTAAATTTTAACCGAATTTGACCATACCAAAAATATTCATGTGAAATATCCCAATCCTAATATGGCTGTAACATGTTTTGCCTATAAAATTTTAAAATACAATCTTCTCCCATATTATACTATCCTATACAATTTAAAATACAATCTGGATGTAACATATTTAAATTGTAACTTAAAGTCCTAACCTGATTTGGACTTAATATACTATCATATATATGGACACTAAAATAGTTATATATTCATAAATATAATCTGCTCCCACCCCCTTTCCTATGGAAC
The DNA here is from genome assembly GCA_029216955.1 of Iris pallida. Taxonomy (NCBI): domain Eukaryota; kingdom Viridiplantae; phylum Streptophyta; class Magnoliopsida; order Asparagales; family Iridaceae; genus Iris; species Iris pallida. The sequence goes on from JANAVB010009595.1 coordinate 3,279,500, forward strand.
CCTAGCAATTTTCTCTTTTTTCTCCACGAAATATTCACAAACCCTAGCAATTTTCGGCAATTCCTTCCCCCATTTTTTCTCCACAAAATATTCACAAACCCATTTGAAGGGCACCTCTCAAAAGCTCTCCCCCTAAAAAAATCAATTAAAGAAGAGGTATAGGTTCTCCCTCACTTCTATAATTTTTTCTATCCTTGAATGATATCACTACCAAAAAAATTAGACTTTTAGAACATTTAGTTTTTGTGACGATTATATTTTTTATAACAAAAATAGTATCATTTGGGACATATTAGAAATAAATCTTTTACTTGGGACTATTAAAATTTTTCGTCCCAATATAAATTCTAGAACAGTCCCAAATAATGTAAATCGGAATGTCAAATATTTTAAAGACTAATTACCAATTTTTTTTTCTCTCCTATTCTCTCCCACCCGTTAGATCTCTCAACACACATTCCCACCATTGATCTCTCAGCAGAAATCCATATTGTAGCCCGAACATTTTTCCCAAAATTAAAAACCCTATCAGTCCGATATCCCCTCCGAAATCTTCTCTTCTCCAAAATCTCAATTTCTTCTCTTTCTGCACCTCTCCTATGGCAGTGAGCAGCATGTTGAGGAGGGAGCTCTCCTTGGTGTTATAGCAGATGGCGATGGAGACGACTATGACGAGAGCGACCGCGAGGAAATCCATCTGGTTCTGGTAGCCCTTCGACGGTGATCCGCCACGTCTGTGTCGTATCCACCCCGATCGCGCTGCCGAGGTACACAGTGAATCTACTTCTTCCGAATCTGATCCCTTCTGTCCCACGAACCCCTCTCCCATGGTGGAAACCCTCTATTCTCCTCACCTCCTCCTTAGTGACGGGCGCATGTATGAGGGCGATTGGCATGCGACAAGTCATCGGGGAAGAAAAAGTTCTCATGACTGTCCTAGGGCACGATCGCGGGGGAGTTCTACGACTGATAGACGGAGGGGTTCGATGGAGTACTTTATTGTAGTGCCTGGTCCGAGGACTACAAGCATGAGAACAGTTTCATTTTGTACGCCAATAGTGACCTCTACGAGGGACATTATTGACTTCTTTAATACTCTATTTTTATTGCACTTCTCGACGGAATTTACAGAAATTTAGGATAATCATTTGTATGAAACAATCAACTCTTCTGATAATCATGGTCTGTAGGTTACAAAATCTTATGTTATGCATAGGCATGCAGGTTTTGAGGTTCCACATACAGAAATTTAGGATGTCAGCTCTATTCAGATTACCTTTTCCATTAAAATAAAATATTCAGCTATGCTCTGATAGTCATGGTGTTGTAGGTCTCACATATGGCTGAATTTTAGACCAATAACACTTACATGATCTGATGTAAATATAGGATACACATGTTATTGAATTGGTGCAAGATGGTAATCCTGATATACTCTGTCCAAAACTCTGTTTTGGACTTAATATTTTCCTTTGGCTTTTCAACCAAATTAGCTAATACCTTACATTGACATTCAATCTATGAATAACAACTCATCCATGTCATCCATGACCAATTTTTTTAGCTATTTATTTTGTGATGAAATTTAAGATGCACCTTCTGATGACATTTAACGTATGGATTGTGGTTAGATTAACGTATGGGTTGCGGTTAGCAAAACACTCTTTTCTCTAAACACACATTCGTACACACCATACAAACCAATCTAAAATTGTGGGCCTCTCACACGATCGATTTGCCAGCAGCATTACAAGTGACAACTCTCATGAACAACGTGGAGGGAACTTAGGAGCAATTTTAAAAGGCCCCTGCCTCACTGCCCTAGGCCTTTGTAGGCGTTTCGGATGCCATGGCGCCTAGGCAATTAATATTTAGGTAGTGAGATCATGAGGCACCCGTCTTAAACCGCCTTGGAGTGCCTCAACCTAACTTTTGTCGGTTCAAGCATCCTGACCTGCATTGACTTCAATGTAACACGGTCTAAGCCATTTTTAAAATTTAGAATCTGACCTTAGGCCAAATAAAAGTTATATATATATATATATACATATATATATATATATATATATATTTTATATATTTATATATATATAAATATATATATATATATATATATATATATATATATATAAATATATATATATATATATATATATATATATATATATATATATATATATATATATATATATATATATATATTTGAGAGGAATAATAGACTTTTCTCTTATGGTTTCTTTCCCTTATGTGTTGTCCTAATCAACTATATCATATCTCTATTTCCAACTCCAACGGATGAACGGACAATGCCACCAACCAATATGTAAACATCTCTATATCTCACTTAACCTTTTTATAACTGGCTCTTTCTTTTTGTTTTCTCTATGTTATGGGTTCAAGGATCTCGAAGATGACGATGACTAACATATGTTGATCTCTTCGTAAGTATGTCTCTCTTTCTTCTCTTGATAATTTTTGTCTCTATATACATTAGGGTATTTTCCTCCTGAATCCTCATTGATAAGTATACCTGGTAAGTATCCTCCAGTAATCAGTGAGTCCAAGTATGTGATACATATAAAACATAGGTATGGCACCTCCATTCAAGTATCCCACACAACATAGGGATTTGGCGATAGATAAAATAAAATTTAAGATACATATAGAATACACAGGTAAGGTGTGCCTTCCAAAAGAATAATCCATCTTGCTTAATAATATAGACTACCTAAGACACTTACAACCAAAAATGTCAGATGCCTCAGGTGTGATAAGAATGTGATGAAATATTGGTGATACTAGAAGCTAGTTACTGATAAAAACTAACAAAAAGGATCATGGGAATCAAACAAGATCTAGAAATCCTAATTGAAGCTTGATTATTTCCATGAATGATTATTTCCACGCATTTTTTATGTATGAAAAGAAAGTTCAAAGTATAGGAAAAGGGAAAGTTATTTGAGAAATTTCTCTAAAAGCATATCCATTATATATAAGAGACCACATTTTTGTGCACAAAGGAACATACAGTAACATGACATGTCATCTCTACTGGGTCTATTTTTTATTGAAATACCTATTAATCACTTGGCAAGATGGTTTCTTAATAGGAAAGTACGATAATAATTTGGGACAGGTTCAAGTTGATTTTTGTAGAACTTGTGCCTGGTGTTAGAAATGGTAAATTCGTAGAAGTAATCTCATTTCTTACTAAAGTTGAATCTTAGTGGAAAGATTCATTTTATCGAATTGTATACTCCATATATTTCTCTTATGTTCATGATTGGATGAACTAGGAAATCTATAACCTCTCATGTGACTTTCTAGATGAGACAAACGCTTCAGTTGTAAAATTCAATAATGTGATCTAGTATTACCCAATTTGAATGAAAGGCTGCATAACAAGATATAATACAAAAAAAGTGAAACTCAATTGCACTGGACCTCAATCTCAAATGCTAACAAACTTGTATCTGAAATTCTAAATCAAAATTCTGTCAACAGCTGTCATTAGTTGTGGTCAAAAGAAGTGAATTACAGGATAAATGTTTGATTTTTTTAAAAAACAAAAAAGAAAAGCCATAGGTTTTAGATATGAACAGATTCTGAACCCAGGCCTTCTGCATTGCTACAAATAGAATTTACCACCATGCCACAATCAATCTTGGTGAAAAGAATTAACAGATAACACTGTTTAGAGGAATATGCACACATCAAAGCAAAAAATTTAATATGGTAGCTCTGAAATTAGACATTTTATACAAAATACATCGATACTAAGAATGACTCATAGATATCTGAAAGTACATCCCATCTTGAATTCTGCCTTTTTAATTATTAGTATGTCACAGGTTAAGAAAAGCACAATGCAGCTTGTTAATCTAACCGCAATCCATCGGTGTCAATCAGATGCACCTCCTGATGACATTTAAGTATGTTACGTAAGTATATCTATAAATATAAACTCATTATTTTGTGAATCATTTACGTATAGAAACACAATCTTGAACAAATTTTTTTGCTACTTATGGATTTAAGCAGTATTTTATTATTTATATCTATGTTGTACTTCTGCATATCACCAAAAAAATATTTATTGACTATATTTCCAGAATCATACCACAAAACCAACTTACAACTAAGTAAAGGCAAGTGAAATAGTCAACTGATACTAAAAGCAAAGAACAGGTATCACAAGTATCAAAAGAAATGATAATATAATTTAATACCTACTGAAACGTAAATAGTCTGCATTATATAATGTTTGATTTAGGCAACAACTTTGTGAAAATGAGGCATTAGCCAACCAAGCCGACATAGAAATAGAAAACAACAAAGCCGACATAAAAATCATGTTCTCTTCGACAACTTGAAGCTTCAAACCTTGGGGATGATGTTGTATTTCTATTTTTTGCACCTAAAAGTATGACTAGCTTAGTACCTTTAGTTGATTCATTATTTCCTACATTCTTATGAACACTTTCTTTAAGGTGCAAACTTTGTGTTTCTTTGCCACTGTGGACCTTGACATTGTTTTGAACACCTTCCTTGATAGTGCTGCTAGTTTCATGTTCAATTAGTGGCTTCTCTTTGCAACTGCATGGACTTCTGATATTAGGAGATAAACAAGTTCCCTTCCAATCTGATTCAGATGACTTGAATGTTTACTTTTCTTATTTTTAAAGCTACTTTTCAGTGATTTTGGCTCGTGCTATTTTTCTGTATTTTGATATGGCTCTTCAGGATTACCGCTGGATTTTAATCGATGCCCCTTATTTCCATACATAGTATTTGGTGATGAAATATGGAGGAATTTCTTCCCATATTCTTTAGAGCTCTTATCAGCGAAATCCTTCCCCAAAAAATTTAAGGATCCCCCATGATTGATCTTCAATAAAAGTGAACCACTTTCATCATCATCTGAAAATGGATACATGGAGAAGCCCAGGTAGTTCCTAACCAAGCCAACTTAGGAATATGCAACCCATTTTTTATAAGCATTACAAAAGGGTTTTTTTGTAGTGCCTAAAGGTTGTATGACATGAATGATCAAGTTTTATTGACAATTTTTTCTTGTATATATATACTTACGTAACATTCTAAAAATTATCTTTATTAATTTATGTAGGTCATTAAAGATTGATCATCACCAAGACAGGAGCTGCATATGCAATTGATCATTAGTTTATATTTATTGATTACTCTAGGTTTTATGTACCAGCTAGTTTGGATACTCTTTATTTTATAAGTACTAAATATTACTTCTGTTCATGTTATATGTATTGAATTTTGAGGAGCAATATAATTACTTTTGAGGATTGATATAATTACTTTTCATGTTGTTGTTGTCTATAATTACTTTGAGTTAGTCGCCTATATGAATGCCTTTTAGAATTTATGAATGTTAGTTTTGGTTTACATTGGAAAGTCGATGGGGGGTTCTTGGAAGATGAGCACAATTATGCATACCCTCTTCTACAAAAATTATGTGATATTGTATTGTGTGTTCTTTTGTTTCAATGTGTAATGACAATGACAAAAAAAATACTCGTGACAATATTGATTTGTCACCAAACATATAAAGTGTACACTACGGTGACAACATTTACCTTCACTAAACATATAAATATACAGTGACAACAATAAATGTGTTACTACAAGTGTTACATGATGACATGTACTTGTCACTAAACATATTTGTTTATTGTGACAACAATAAAAGTGTTACTATAATTTTTTGTGACATCAAATGTCGTCACGGAAATAGTTTTTATTTTTTTGTCAAAAAAATATATATTTATTTTTAATTACAATAAAATGCTATTGTGACAATATCGTGCGTCACTTATAATATTTTTAGTGACGCATTTGTTGTCACACACAGTATACTATCACTGACAACATATTCTTGTCACAGTAGAGAACGTTTTGTGACAACGACGTTTGGTCATCACTTATACTTTTAGCTACGGAGGTATATGCTACAAAAATAAGTCGTCACTGGACTCGTCACAGAAGATGTATTGTGGCGAGTTTCAAAACTTCTATGACAACTGTACATGTCACAAAACCCATATTTTCTTGTAGTGCATGTTGTCTGACTATTTGTTGCATATACAACTCTGTCAACCTTTCTGTAGATTGCCCTACTCTGAAAAGAAGAAAGTGTGCTACCTTCGTAAGTCGGTCCACTATCACCCAAATAGCATCTTTACCACTTGGCGATCTCGGTAAATCGGTCACAAAGTCTATTGTAATATGTTCCCATTTCCATTCCAGGATAGGAAGCGGTTGCAATAACTCAGCTGGCCTCTGCTGTTCTGCCTTCAATTGCTGACATACCAAGCAACGGAAAACAAATCTAGCCATCTCCCTCTTCATCACGTTCCACCAGAAGTGCTGCTTGATATCTTGGTACATCTTGGTCCCTCCAGTGTGTATGGAATACCGAGAGCTGTGAGCTTCTGCCATAACCTCCTGTCTGATATGTCCGCTAGGCACACATAGACGCGATCCAAACCTAAGTGTACCATCCTCATGGATTTACATCTCCTTTCTGAGTCCTGACTCATATTCTGCCCTAAGCTTCTGAATCCTTGGGTCTTGTGCCTGAGTTGCCTTGATCCTATCTACCAAGTCAGATTGAACTTGTAGACTTGTTAGAACTCCTACATCACTAGGAAGTATAACTTCGATGCCCATCTCCTGAAGGTCTTCTAAGATATGCCTCTGTGTTGTCAATATAAATGTGCCGCCTCTTCTGCTGAGAGCGTTTGCTACCACATTAGCCTTTCCTGGATGATATTGAAGCTCCACGTCGTAATCCATGATCAGCTCTAACCATCTTCTCTGCCTCATGTTCAGCTCCTTCTGAGTAAAAATGTACTTCAGACTTTTGTGGTCTGTGTACATGTCCACTCGATCACCACACAAGTAATGCCTCCATAGCTTCAGAGCAAACACTACTGCCGCCAATTCCAAGTCGTGAGTTGGGTAATTCTTTTCGTGGTCTCGAAGTTGCCTAGATGCGTACGCTATCACTTTTCCATGCTGCATAAGGACACATCCAAGTCCTTTACCTGACGCATCACAATATACAGTAAAATCTCCGGGTCCAACTGGCAATGTAAGAATAGGTGCTGATATCAACTTCTGCTTCAGATTCTCAAATGATGCCTGGCATTCTGCCGACTAGACGAATGGCGCATCCTTCCGTGTCAAGCCGATCATGGGTGCTAAAAGCCTTGCAAAGTCTGATACGAACCTTCTGTAATATCCTGCCAATCCCAAGAAACTCCGTACATCGGCTACGGTCTTGGGTACTGGCCAACCCTCCACTGCTTCTACCTTCTTGGGATCCACTGCTACTCCAGCTCCTGATATGATGTGACCCAAAAATGAAATATGATTCGTCCAGAACTCACACTTGCTGAGTTTGGTATACAACTGATTCTCTCTCAGAACCTGTAACACTTTCCTGAGGTGGTCTTCATGCTCCTCTTCACTAACAGAGTATACAAGAATGTCGTCGAGAAACACCACGACAAACTGATCTAAGTACGGCATAAAGATGCGGTTCATCAAATCCATAAATATTGCTGGAGCATTGGTCAAACCAAACGGCATTACCAAGAATTCATAATGCCCATACTTCGACCTGAATGCTGTCTTGGGGATATCCTCCTTCCGAACCCTCACTTGATGATACCCTGAACGAAGATCTATCTTGGAGAAAACTCTAGCTTTGCTCAACTGATCAAATAAGTCGTCGATCCTGGGTAGTGGGTACTTGTTCTTCACTGTTGCAGTGTTAAGCTTCCTGTAATCGATGCATAATCGGGATGACCCATCCTTCTTTCCTACAAGTACCACTGGTGCTGCCCATGGTAATATGCTAGCTTGGATGAACTTCTTCTACTTCAGTTCCTCTATGTGCTGGTATACCTTGGCCTCCTCTGAATCTGCCATTCTGTAAACTCGATCTGATATCGGTTTAGTTCCAGGCGCCAGTTCTATGCTGAACTTAATATCTCTAACTGGTGGTAGCCCTGGAATTTCTTCGGGAAATACATCTAAAAATTCATCAACTACCTTCGGAACTTGAACTTCTTCCATTGCCGTCACTACTCCCTGCTCTTGCTGAGTTGCCTCTGATCTGACTAAGGTGAATCGCTTCATGCCCGGGATATCAAAATATACAATCCCTCTACGATAATCTATTGTCGCATGACTGTCTTTCAGCCAGTCCATGCCTAAGATAACATCAAAATTTCCAACAGGAAATTCTATCAACCGGACGGGTAAGGAATGCCCGCAAACTACAACGCTATATGCTAGAATGACTCTACTAACTCCTACGAGCCCATTACCAGTGAGTATATTTAACCTCCCTGGCAATGCCTCGAACTCCATTCCTAGCCGTGTCGCAAATTGTGTAGATATAAATGAATAGGATACTCCCGAATCAAACAATGCTACTGCGGGATATGAGGCGACGAGAATGTTACCTGCCACAACATCTCCTCATGCTAATGCCTCTTCCAAGGACAGAGTGAATGCCTGCCCTCGACCTCCTTGTTGATTCCCATGTTACGGCCTAGCCTGGTGCTGCTGCTGGCCCCTTCCTTGATGATGCTGGGGTAGTCTATGCTGGTGTTGCTGCATCGGCGGTCCCTGCTGCCGAAACATCTGAGCCTGTGGCATTAACGGGCGCTGTGCCAACGGTCTCACTGCTACCGCTGGTCCTCGATACTGGCCTGCCCCTGGTGCTGGCAGAGCAGGAAACTATTGCCCTGGTCCTCCTGACCTCGAATTCATAGGACATGTGGTAACCCGATGATCTGGATTTCCACATATCAAACACAGTCCGTTCAATGCCCGACACACGTCTCTAGTGTGCCCTATCTTCCCACAATAAGTACAGCCCGCTGGGGGTTGCTGATTCTTCTTCTGTTGCTGTTGTTGTTGTCTTGGTGGTGGTGCTGACCCTCGCATTGCTACATCGTAAATGCGAATGCCAAGGGATGGTGCTGTTGCTCGGGGCGCTGCTCCCCCTCCTCTTTCAATCTGACTGTGGGATCTCTTCTGACCTCCAGTCCTTGCCGTAAGCCTCTGAATGGTGATCTCATGCCTTCGGGTTGCCGTCAATACTTCGTCGAAAGTCTGATAATTGTGCCCTTCTATCAATTGCAAGAGCTCAAGATGAAACCCTTGCTGGAACCTCATAGCCCTCTGGCTCTCCGTCGCTACCATCTTTGGGGTGAACCTACTCAATCTGCAGAACTCCACTGCGTAAGTATCTACCGTCTTGCCAGCCTGTCTGAGGTTGATAAACTTCTGTTGTAGCTTAAACTGTGCCACAACTCCATAGTACTTGGTCTTGAATCTTGCTGTAAAGTCATTCCAAGCCACAGGACGTCTGATGCCCACTTTCTCTGATTCCCAAGAATCACGTGCGAGATCCTGAAGTAAAAACTTTACTAGATCCATACGTTCTTCTACCGGCACCTTAGCTTCTGTCAAAAGAGCCTCAATGTCCTTAAGCCATGCATCTGCTGAGATGGCATCCTCCGTGCCTTCGAAACGACGGAGGTTGTACTTGCAAAACCTGGCTGATGCTCCTGAATCTGGCCTTGCCCCTCTTTCTAATGCCGTCTGCAATCCTTGGTTGAGTAGTACGTTCTGCTCTTGTAACTGAGCGTGCATCCGCTGCTGGGCTAACATCTGATGTTGCTTAGTAGCCATCATCCCTCTCATGATCTCCATAAGGGCTGGTGTGTCTACTTCCACAGGGGTCGGTAAAACTGTTGGTGGTGGTGGAACATCCGGATACTGCGATCCAGCTGCTGCTTCCACTATTACTTCTTTTTGAATAGCCTCTTGGGGTAGTACTGGCCCTTGTTGCTGACCAACCTGGTTAGGTTGTCCATGTTGCCCTTGTTGATGTTGTACAGCTCTGACAGATGCGGATGAAGTACCCCTAAAAAGGGATAAGAGAACAATCAAACGACCGGACAGAAAAGATCAATGGAGTCAAAGGATACTGGAATGTCAAGCTAGAGTTGAGAACAATGAATCATGAGATCAAGGGGAACATGTGTGATTGAGACATCCTATAAATCAAAACACCCCACAAGTCTAAAATCAGACCTGCATGGGCCACCACTAAAACCTTGTCACGCCCCAGAACCAGAATACTAGAGAGCGGGGGAGTGACTCAGCCAGCTACGTATTACGGGTAGATGAAAACCGTATAATACGATCAGTGCTGTCTAACCAGACGAGGGGGTGCATACTACATGAAAGTCTCACTATGGTCACTTCACATCTATTGTCTCAATCATTCTAACAAGGAACAGAAATAGAGAACATGTAAGATAAAGCAGTAAGGCGTCCCAAATGCTCTGTCAAAATGTTCTTGATATCTGGCTTTACAAAATATAGCCAGATTGATGTAGCAAAAGTATACACAATTGTTATCAGCTGCAGCCTAACTTAGTTACAATTATGTAAAAGTAAGTACAAGACAATCTGACTAACATGTCGGTGCCAAGCGGCAAAGTATAAAGTAAATAACAAAACGAGTGGAGAAGTAAGGAACCCACTCGAGTCCTCCTGCGATCATCGCTCTAGTATTGACCATCTTGGAGGTGGAAGTAAGCCGGATCCTCGAGGACCGGCTCTAAATCTGGCAATGCAAAACCAGAGAGGTTAGACCTCTAATAGCAAGTACCGCAAGGAAGCACGATATAAAGGATGAAACCAGTAAATAAGAGGATATAATAATAGATCTCTGCTTGCCACTGGAATTCACATAACATCACGACACTTCGAACCAACCTCCCAACCAAACAAGGACAGAAGTTGGCACGTCATATCCTGATATTCTGATCATCTCAGTTAGGTAACAGAGTAGATACAGTACACAAACAAATCAATATAAACGGCCATTCAACTACTACGGCTTGCTACTGTGATTTTCAAGTTATCCTGGATATATGCAATAAAGGATTCCTCAGTTCTTACTATGTGCAAGCAAGGCTAGTTTACCCAGTCAATCAATTGCGCCAATCATGAATTAGACGAGTCCCAGTAGGACGCCCGTCATCAATATACAATATTCAATAAATAATATAACCAGATACCGCTCCATGCCCGTGTGGCAGGTTTGCAGTATCTGTGGGGACCAGCCGGCCTGTCGGGCACTACTAGTCCCAAGAGGGCTGCCATGTAAGAACTCAAGAATCCGTTCTCTCTATGCAATCATTATTTTATTTAACCTAATAGCTTCTATGTTAAACGAAATCAAATGCCGTGGATCATGGTCATTCAAATGAGTACTTTCGTACAGTGTACGATATGCACTCCCACAACGATACCAGTGCAGTTAGGTTGTAGGTCTAACATAGCGTAATGCAACAATCAAAACTAACTACAGGATAATTATATCTTGACCATAAAGTACACATGCTGCGGTTTGTAGAAAAATAAATAAACAAATGATTAAATAAGTGAATTGAAGCTTGCATGTGTCTGTATGCCAATGTTTGGGACTAGTCAGTCGATTATAATAGTTCATAATATGTCTCATTCATTCATTTCAATAAGACGACTAGCCAGCCTCTTAGTTCCAACTAGGAACGCATGATCAATTATTAATCGAGATAACCAATAATGTTATTTTAATGTTCAGACAATAATTACTGTTAATAAATGCCAAGACAGTCAATCAATGTCAATAGATGTCAATCAATGCCATTTGGAACAAGAATCAGCCAAGAAGGCATTTAGAATCAGAGTTCATGCGGCCAAGGAAATTTAAACTCATGCGGCCGGACAAGGATGATTCCATGCGGTCAAAAATGAGTAGTCCCATGCGGCCAAAATCTACAAGCCTTAGGCGACTAGAACTAAAGGGGTCTCATGCAACTATGGTTAAAATGAGACCATACGGCCAGGGGAAATTCTATACGGCTGGGGAATAGCAATCCCTATGTGGCTCAAAAATGACATGCGTCCATGCGGCTCGAACTGACATGTGCCCATGCGGCTCAAAATGACATGCGCCCATACGGCTGAACATGGGACAAGCCTATATGCGGCTAAGGAAAACCAAATTCATGCGGCTAAGAATAAGTGTAACCCTATATGCGGCTGAGAGGTCATGCAGCGTCATGCGGCCGAGAATGATCAGCGCCATGCGGCTGCGGGACTGAATGCATATACGGCTAGCTAAGAACTCATGCGGCAGATAAGTCTCATGCGGCTGACTAACCCCATGCGGCTGGGATTGGAATCAGTCTCATGCGGCTCAAACGAATAAACTCATGCGGCTGGAATTGCCCATGCCCATGCGGCTAGAATGCCCATGCGGCCAGGGGACTTGTCGCATGAAGACTCATGCGGTCAAGCTTTGTCATGTGGCCAGAACTGTTCTTCTTCTCCGAATTTTTAAGGACAGAACCATGGAAACTATTGCTTCTAAGCTCTCTAAATCCTTCATTCTAAGCCCAAATCTGAACTTCCATAGGTCAAAATAGGGTAGAACAAAATTCTCTACAACATAGAACCATCAAAACTTGAAGATGACAAAGTTTACTAGATCAAAACCTAAGAAATCCGAAAATGCCTCAAACTTAAATCTACAAAAAATAAGCCATGGAAATTGAAAATGCCAAGTACTAAAGAGACTTAGAATCAAATAAGGAAGATGATGGAACAATATAAATGGGGATCCATCAAGAAGCAAGTTGGAACTTGCCTAGCTCTCCTAGGTTGGTGGAAGAGCTTAGGAGAAAGAAGAAGGAGAGTTATGGTGAAGTAATGAAGAGAGAGAAAGGGGATGGGCTTTAAATAGAAGGGGTGGTGGTAGGTGGGGGTCTGGTTTGGTTCATGATGAACCACACAAATAAACCAATCTAAGCCGATCTTAAAGCAATGCTAAAGCGGAGTATAAAAGCAGGGAGTAAAATACAGAACTAAAATTGTAGGAAATTAATTAACATGAAAATAAAGAAATTTAAATACAGAGGAGTACATGATAAATATTTAAATAAATACACTTAAATAGTACATGAATTTAAAATACGTATTCTGGGAACGGAAAGTGACATTTCCAAAGCCTCCTGTTGTACTGGTGCAACACACAGGGGGTTGTATTTTGACTATTACTCCTCCGTCTCAGAAGAAACGAAAAGACCATTTGGTCTTTTCTCAATCTTCCATAGTCCAAAACCTGGAAAACAACAGAGGGAAACGCTCTTTGGCCAACCCTTCTTCATAAAATAAAGGAAAAGGCCCTTTGGTCTTTTCCCAGTCTTCTCCGATTTTGTAAACCCCCTAAATTTCTACTACGATTTTTATTTTGTATTTATTTTGTATTTCGTATCTATACGTCGCACAAGAGTCGCTTTGTCGTATTTACGTAACGTACGAGATTTGCGTTCGTAATTTCTCGACGATTGTGAATATGTGTCGAGCTACATATTTTAGAAAAATATATTTTTTAATAAATTTTATTTTTATAGGAAAGGTACATGTTTAAATAATATGTGATAAATATTTTTAATTTCTAAGAAGAGTTATTTGTTCGTCGTTTAAAAATGAGTGGTGATTTGAAAAATTGTGGTTTATATGAAATGTTCCAAATGTTTTGTGAAATGTGGAAATTGCTTATTAATATATTTTATTATTTATAAAAGCTAGTTCATGAATTAATATTTAAGTATTTATCGTGATTTTTGAAATTAATAATTATTATATTTATTTAATTATGAAAATAATATTTAGGATTTTGTTAATGATAATATTTGATTAAATATGCTAATTTAATTTGGAAAAGATTTTATTGAGTCTATTTAAAATATTTTAAATTAAGTATAGAATTAATTTGTGTTGGATTTGATTTGGATTAAATTATTTTAAAAAAATAAGTTTAAATTAATAGGTGATTTATCCATTGGGATTTAAATAAATCCCAATCCCTATCCAACTGGGAATTCCTACCTCCTATAAAAGGAGAGGTACTCCTCCAGAAATTTTCACACCACAATCACATCGTACATCGTGTCGGTGCCCTTCCCCATCCACTATATCTTTTACCCTTACAAATACAGTATTCCTCCAGAGTCCGACAATTCCGGACATTCATCTCCGTCGTGTCAAACACTCTCGACATGACACAACCCATCCTTAACACTATTCTCAATACACGACGACGCAGCCCTAACCCTACGCCAACCCGACAATAGCGTCGTTCCCAACCAGCATCTCGTCCTGCTCTACCATCGCCGAACATCTCTCTCTACAGCCACCACTACGGCCCTCGGCACCACCACCCTCCTGTTCTCACACCATCTCCTCGACACCATAACCCGACAACTCAGCCGCACTCCCGGCCAAATCACCACCACCAACACTTGTAGAAGAGGAAGAAGGAGGGAACCTAACCTTGTCGTTCCTGGACCACCGTCGCATCCCCCTCGTAGCAGAGCCGTTGCGTCCACCCTGAAATCCGCGTCAACCGCCAAGCCAAGGCCCTGTCGCGCTGCCGTCGGTGGGCTCCCGCCTCATCCCGCGCCCCAACTGGTCGGAGCCGCCTACTCCTCTCCGACCACCAAAACCTCCGCCCGCGCAAGCGCCGACCATCGCGTCGTGCGCCACCCGTCGTGATTTCCCCCCTCTCGAGGCTACGCGCCGCTCGGGGATGAGCTCCTCCGCCTGCGAACGTCGCTCTCCAGCGTCCGCCTCAGTCGTCTGATCGACCGCAGCGCCCAAACCCGGCCCCCAGCCGCCGGACGAGCCGCCGTCGCCTTCCCGAGTGTCAGTCGCCGCCACGGGCGCTTTCCTCCGCCGCTTCCCGCAGCCGACCCCGGCGCTTCGTCGCCCGGCCGCCGGCCACCGGTGCCATCCGCTGGTAAGAACCCTCCCGAGACCCCTTTCTCTTCGCTCTCCCTCTCTCTCTCTCTCCCGTGAATTATGGGAGGGAGTGAATGATCTGTTAAAAGATATTTACCATTTATTATTATTATTATTATTATTATTATATTAATTACTGTTATTATTATTATTATTATTATTATTATTATTATTATTATTATTATTATTATTATTACTATTATTAGTTCTATTGTTATTAGTAATATTTTAATTATTTCCTATTTTTATTGTATAAGGAGAATAGCAGTTTCGATTGATTGTATTTAATTACTTATTAGTTAGTGATTGGAGTTTTTGTAAATATAATAATTACTAAAGATTATTATTATGAGTATTATTATCAAATACTGTTATCAGTATAATATTTTGCTATCACTTTTATTTTTATAATATTGTTATTTTATTATCATTAAAAATTATTATTTTAAACATTATATATTATTATTTTATATGTATACAAAGCTATGTATATAAATTTCAAATTTTTGGGTTCTTAGCCCTAAAACAATTAAATTAGTTTTATATATCTAGCACAAAACTTTTTGACTAGTAAATGATAATTTCCAAATTGCTATACAATAAATAATTTCAAGTAATTCTCTAAAAATTATTTTTACTAATAAACATGATTTTAAGTATTATACGAAATAGTATTTGTATTTCTTCACAACAATTTTCCTCAATTAGCTTGATCGTGACAGATCCTCTATCCTATTTTCTCGTGACTATGGACCTCTAGACATTGATCATAGCTATTGGACATTCATGGCTTGTTAAAGAACATCGCACCATACCAGACGACATACCAGGCAAGATACCTTGCCATTATTTACTGTTTATAGTTATCTGCATTTATTTATATATCACTGTTCATTTATTTCCTGTTCTTACAGTTCTAGATTTACTACATGTTCAGTGATATTAGCTAAATTGTTATTATCCTTTGATTGCATGTGAACCTAGAGTTAAGGGACTACCGTCTGTAGTGTATTGCATATCCCTTGACACAGTTGTACTACGAGGATGTGTGAGATGAGGGGCATGTAGAGGTTCTTGCGTGTGGGCTGATCCCCCATGTGCATGCGTTAGGGCTAACTACTAATAGAGACGTGTTAGGAGACTTAGCAGTTAGTAGAGGTACATGGTCGTGGATGCGACTTGACAGGTACATTGGATGGAAAGAACATTTTCTTGTCGTATGGGCTTCGATTGCACTTCCCTTTTAACCCGAAAGCTCTGCTGGAGATACGGGTATGAGCCTCTCAGGTTGGCCACTGTCGTTTTTGAACGTCATGCGCTTAGCTCACTAGTGCCCAAGTGGGGACTATACCAGATCCCATTTACAGCCAGGGCTCGTACGACGGAAGGATTGTTTCTCAACTGTATGTTCACTTTAGTTTGGTTAGATTACCTTATTATGTCTTGTCACTTTCTTTGATTGTGGCATATTTTATATTCAGTGCTATATGGCATGATTATTGTATCTTGTTAAGTCCCTCTGAGGACCTGGTTATCTCGCCAGGTGTGTGTTTTTGTCTTTTGCAGGTGTTCTAGCCGTAGCCATGATTTTTACTATTTCTTCGAGGATGATTGCATTTTGATCGTCTTCGCTTTGCCCGCCAAATACATTATATTTTCCATGTCTTTTTCCTTACTTGTTGGTAGTAGATTTGTCTCCGCCCAACGATTGTATACATGACAAATTCAAAGTTGTTTTTATATCACTATTTATCTTTGTGGATGAGATTTAGTACCTTGGTTACTTTAATTTTATAGCTTATGTATATATACGAGGGTCCATATACTTCGTATGTATACAGCTGGCATGATTACGTTCTAGTCCTACGTATTTTGCGACTGGGGCGTTACATATTTTTGTGGTGGCCCATGCAGGTCTAGTTTACCGTTTCGGTTATATGACTGTACCGAACGGGCCTGCAATATAGGATTAGAGTTTAGAATCTCATCCACTTACTTGACATCCTTTCTTGCCTTCAAATTTTTGAACTCTCGTTCGACCTCCTTAAATTCCATCTTGCTTGACTCCTTCAACCGTAAATTCTTAGTTTCGTGTTTAGTAAGATGACTACACTACTTTATACCCATAGGTTAAAAACATGGCTAGATGGATTGCATTGGCAATTAATATGCATTGGAATTTTATTTGGGTTATAAAGAAAATTATTTCCTAGAAATATGATTTTAAGGATTAGTTAATTTTAAGTTTGGTAGTAGCGCATTACCGCCTCCAAAGGATAGTTGAAACTTTATTTTGCTATTACATGGTGGTACACACAAGAGAATAGCTAGATCGAGAAACAAATTTATGATTTATGATTTTTGAAAATTGTGAAGTAGTTTATAATTTATTGGGATATAAAACCGATTTGGAAAACATCTTTAAATTATGACACATGAATTACGATTAAGTTCAAATTTGGATTATAATATGTTAAAGTTTATCTCAAAATTTATTAGAGAGAGTTTTAAATTATAAGTTATGATTTCGTAAACGACTAGAGAATATGGAGGGTTTATGATTTATGGTTTATTTGAGAGCTTGAGGTTTTTAAATTGAGTCGTACGATTTATAAGTTTATTTAATTTTGAGTTTGAAGGGATGATGGTAAAAAGTTTTGTTTAAAATACTTTGGAAGATAGGAAATCAACTTTAAAGGAAAATTTAAAATTTAAATTGTGTCCTATGATCTATGATTTATAACGTTATTTAGATTTCGAATTTAAGGCCTTGATTATGGATATTTTAAATTTTGGTGGAAAAAAAAAGAAAAAAATAATGAATTTATTTATTCGATTTGCGAATTATGAGGATTATTCGAGATTGACTTGACATTTAAAATTTTGATTAAAATTGACAGTCTAAGATGACTGGAAAATCTTGGTGGAGTATCTTGGAAAGTTTATTGAGAAACATACGAGGAACTTGAAATTTTAGATTAGATCATATATTAGTAGAGGGCCAAGAAGCAAGTAAGGTCACCCTAGTGAGATAGAAGTACTCCACATTAGATTGCCATATCACCTATGATTATGGTATTGCATGTACACAAATATAGTTAGTCATCGACCAAACCGATGAACATATCTTTAACTTACTCGACCTTCCCTCAAATCTAGATCCTTATTCGTGACCCTCTAATTGTTTTGAAACTTAGAAATGATTGGAATCATTCCCTTGACCATACCCTCATCTATGAGACTATCTTCCCTCTAAAAACTGTGTCTCTAACTTATTCTTACCTCAATCTACGAGATTCATTAATTATCTTTTTCCGTGCTTCAACCTTTTATTTTTGGTGCATTTAGTAGTATCTTATGAAAACCCACTTTCTATTTTTGATCATTTGGCGTACCCTATCGTGACTTTGAAATTTGGAGCACAACACTAGACTTTTACTTCCAATAAATTTCACATGCAAGACCTAGACGAGCTCACCTTCATGTAGGTATATCATGTCCCACTAAAACACGTCCCCTTGTACTCTATTTTTAGGGTACGACTTTCGGGTCATAAAGACTAACTATAACCTATACCATGGTACCGATATACTTTTGACTATATAGTTGGACTCGATCTCGACTCAGATCTTCGTCTCGATTGCGGTCTACTAAATCCGTTAAATGCTTACCCTTGTGTTTTATCTTGACTGCTTAACCCTTGTCATTTTATTTATAGTATTGATTTACTTAGACACATAACACCGTTCACACTCCAATATTGCCACCCGTACTTTTCTCCCTTCCAATTAAATTGTTTTCTCATAGTTCACTATGATTTTTCCATTGTTTACGCCACCTTGTTCCTTGTATGATTCCCTATGCGAAATAAAATTTGATCATGACAATCTTGAGTTAGTAGAAGCTAGATTGGAGAATCCCATAGCATGGATAAATAATGTAGTTGGATAAGATAACTACGAGATTATGAGCTATAGGTGGGACATAAATGGAAATGTGCAATAAATCCAAATCAATAAAGTAAGGAATGATATACTATGTTTTGATGAAACACTCAAGGATAAATAGACTTTGCGAATTTCAAATTTGTTTCGAGGTAACAAAATATCGAGTGAAAAATCGTCTAAAGTGTTGTTGGTTTAAGAACCAAATTTATTTTAGGGATGCAAATTTTTGATAAAGACAATGTTGACGCTATGATGGTATTATTTTTCAAGGATAACCAATTTTTGAAGAAAGAAACCTTTATACTTTGATTAAGTTCTAAAATGATTATGAATAAGAAGTTAAGAAGAGTTTCATTTCTACCATCAAGAAACTGAAATTGTTGAATTCAAAAATTTTCAAGAGAGACTAATAAATACTTTATGAAATTTTCAGTCATGATAATAGAAGATTGAGTATGAAGGTATACTGTTAGTTTACGAGATTATCGAACGTTGAAGACGGACTTTTATTTTGGGTACCTATGGATGCATTGTACGTTGACCAATAAATACAAATTTGTATTAAGAAGATTTTAACTGTTACTTGGGCCAAATTGGTTGAAGGTTGGAATTTTTAAATTTTAAGAAGAAATTATAACTTGGGAAGATATATATAAGTGAGCTAGTATAAGGGAGATTTATGGATTCAAAATTTGAGACTATTGAAATTCTAGGACGAGATAGAGGAACTTAGAGTACAATTATGATTGAAATTGTTTTGTTAAAATTTTAAGGAAACGTGGTACGAAAGTTAATTTTTGAAAGAATGAGAGATTACATGAATATTGATGATATCAAAGGATTAAGGAATTTATTACCTACTTATGAGGTTGCCTTTTAAGGTTAATGATAGGGTCGATCGAGCTTAGTCATTGGTTGGTTGTCATATGCATGATCGTAATCAAAATTGAAACCATCAAAAAAAATTTAGTCGATCAAATGACACATTGCCATTGAAATGCCACTCGCCTCCTCAGCAAATATTTCGTTTGCATTCTCGTGATCTCGTACATCTATTCGAATAAACTCTTTCCATCCCCTTCGCCCTACCTACCCTAGTTTTCCTAAATTTCAAGGACGAAATTCTTTTAAGTTGGGTAGGATGTAAATCCCCTAAATTTCAACTACGATTTTTATTTTGTATTCATTTTGTATTTCGTATCTATACGTCGCACAAGAGTCGCTTTGTCGTATTTACGTAACGTGCGAGATTTGCGTTCGTAATTTCTCGACGAGTGCGAATATGTGTCGAGCTACATATTTTAGAAAAATATATTTTTTTATAAATTTTATTTTTATAGAAAAGGTACATGTTCAAATAATATGTGATAAATATTTTTAATTTCTAAGAAGAGTTATTTGTTCGTCGTTTAAAAATGAGTGGTGATTTGAAAAATTGTGGTTTATATGAAATGTTCCAAATGTTTTATGAAATGTGGAAATTGCTTATTAATATATTTTGTTATTTATAAAAGCTAGTTCATGAATTAATATTTAAGTATTTATCGTGAGTTTCGAAATTAATTATTATTATACTTATTTAATTATGAAAATAATATTTAGGATTTTGTTAATGATAATATTTGATTAAATATGGTAATTTAATTTGGAAAAGATTTTATTGACTCTATTTAAAATATTTTAAATTAAGTATAAAATTAATTTGGGTTGGATTTTATTTGGATTAAATTATTTTAAAAAAATCAGTTTAAATTAATAGGTGATTTATCCATTGGGATTTAAATAAATCCCAATCCCTATCCAACTGGGAATTCCGACCTCCTATAAAAGGAGAGGTACTCCTCTAGAAATTTTTACACCACAATCACATCGTGCATCGTGTCGGTGCCCTTCCCCATCCACTATATCTTTTACCCTTACAAATACAATATTCCTCCAGAGTCCGACAATTCCGGATATTCATCTCTGTCGTGTCAAACACTCTTGACGCGACACAACCCATCCTTAACACTATTCTCAATACACGACGACGCAGCCCTAACCCTACGCCAACCCGACAATAGCGTCGTTCCCAACCAGCATCTCGTCCCGCTCTACCATCGCCGAACATCTCTCTCCACGGCCACTACTACGGTCCTCGCCACTACTACCCTCCTGATCTCACACCATCTCCTCGACCCCATAACCCGACAACTCAGCCGCCCTCCTGGCTAAAACACCACCACCAACACTCGTAGAAGAGGAAGAAGGAGGGAACCTAACCTTGCCGTTCCCGGACCACCGTCGCATCCCCCTCGTAGCAGAGCCATTGCGTCCGCCCTAAAATCTGCGTCAACCGCCAAGCCAAGGCCCTACCGCACTGCCACCGGTGGGCTCCCGCCTCATCCGTGCGCCCCAACTGGTCGGAGCCGCCTACTCCTCTCCGACCCCCAAAACCTCCGCCCGTGCAAGCGTCGAACATCGCGCCGTGCGCCACCCGCCGCGATTTCTCCCCTCTCCAGGCCGTGCGCCGCTCGGGGACGAGATCCTCCGCCTGCGAACGCCGCTCCCCGGCGTCCGCCTCCATCGTCTGATCGACCGTAGCGCCCAAACCCGGCACCCAGCCGCCGGACGAGCCGCCGCCGCTTTACCGAGAATCAGTCGCCGCCACGGGCGCTTTCTTCCGCCGCTTCCCGCAGCCGACCCCGGCGCTTCGCCGCCCGGCCGCCGGCCACCGGCGCCATCCGCTGGTAAGAACCCTCCCGAGACCCCTTTCTCTTCGCTCTCCCTCTCTCTCTCTCTCATGAATTATGGAGGAGGGAAGTGAATAATCTGTTAAAAGATATTTATCATTTATTATTATTATTATTATTATTATTATTATTATTATTATTATTATTAATATTATTATTATTATTATTACTATTATTAGTTCCATTGTTATTAGTAATATTATAATTATTTCCTATTTTTATTGTATAAGGAGAATAGTAGTTTCGATTGATTGTATTTCATTACTTATTAGTTAGTGATTGGAGTTTTTGTAGATATAATAATTATTGAAGATTATTATTATGAGTATTATTACCAAATACAGTTATCAGTACAATATTTTGCTATCACTTTTATTTTTATAACATTGTTATTTTATTATCATTAAAAATTATTATTTTAAAGATTATATATTATTATTTTATATGTATACAAAGCTATGTATATAAATTTCAAATTTTTGGGTTCTTAGCCCTCAAACAATTAAATTTATTTTATATATCTAGTATAAAACTTTTTGACTAGTAAATCATAATTTCCAAATTGCTATACAATAAATAATTTCAAGTAATTCTCTAAAAATTATTTTTACTAATAAACATGATTTTAAGTATTATACGAAATAGTATATGTATTTCTTCACAACAATTTTCCTCAATTATCTTGATCGTGACTGATCCTCTATCCTATTTTCTCGTGACTATGGACCTCTGCACATTGATCATAGCTATTGGACAATCATGGCTTGTCAGAAAACACCGCACCATACCAGGCGACATACCAGGCAAGATACCTTGCCATTATTTACTGTTTATAGTCGTCTGCATTTTATTTATACATCACTGTTCATTTATTTCCTGTTCTTACAGTTCTAGATTTACTATATGTTTAGTGATATTAGCTAAATTGTTATTATCCTTTGATTGCATGTGAACCTGGAGTTAAGGGACTACCGTCTGTAGTGTATTGCATATCCCTTGACACAATTGTACCACGAGGATGTGTGAGATGAGGGGCATGTAGAGGTTCTTGCGTGTGGGCTGATCCCCCATGTGCATGCGTTAGGGCTAACTGCTAATAGAGGCATGTTAGGAGACTTAGCAGTTAGTAGAGGTACATGGTCGTAGATGCGACTTGACAGGTACATTGGATGGGGAGAACATTTCCTTGTCGTATGGGCTTCGATTGTACTTCCCTTTTAACCCGAAAGCTCCGCTGGAGATACGGGTATGTGCCTCTCAGTTTGGCCACTGTTGTTTTTGAACGTCATACGCTTAGGTCACTAGTGCCCAAGTGGGGACTATACCAGATCCTATTTACAGCCAGGGCTCATGCGACGGAAGGATTGTTTCTCAACTGCATGTTCACTTTAGTTTGGTTAGATTACCTTATTATATCTTGTCACTTTCTTTGATTGTGGCATATTTTATATTCAGTGTTATATCGCATGTTTATTGTATCTTGTTACGTCCCTCTGAGGACCTGGTTATCTCGCCAGGTGTGTATTCTTGTCTTTCGCAGGTGTTCTAGCCGTGGCCATGATTTTCACTATTTCTTCGAGGATGATTGCGTTTTGATCGTCTTCGCTTCGCTCGCCAAACACATTGTATTTTCTATATCTTTTCCTTACTTGTTGGTAGTGGATTTGTCTCCGTCCAACGATTGTATACATGACAAATTCAAAGTTGTTTTTATATCACTATTTATCTTTGTGGATGAGACTTAGTACCTTGGTTACTGCAATTTTACAGCTTATGTATATATACGAGGGTCCATATACTTCGTATGTATACAGCTGGCATGATTACGTTCTAGTCCTACGTATTTTGGGACAGGGGCATTACAGGTTTTTACCTCGAAAGATCCATCTGAACGTACCTCGGCACCAAACAGTACAAAAACTCTCTCAAACAAGAGTTCTTGTCTCCCTGCTAAAGAGAAGAATATTGATCAGAGAGGCATCTTGCCTACTCCAATAGCACACTTCCAAGATCTTTCAACTCTTCGGATATCCCGCTCAAAGTAGGAGAAATTGCTGGTGTCTCACATGGAGGCCCCTAGGGGTAAATTTGCCGATTTACGGGTTTATCTCAATAAACGCAAGCAACCAATGCCGAAGGCGAACTTGCATCAGAAGCAAACTTGTAGGAGGAAAAATCCTGACACCTATGCCAACGAGTTGAGTACTTCTATGTATACTCATGGGACAAAGCATATGAAGAATTGGAATCATGTTCCGAATGTCGTCAAAGAATATATCCCTGATCTTGGGGAACACCTCAAGCAGAAGCGAGACAACACTTCAACACCTCCAATCCAACCACCGGAACGCCATTGTAATCACAAGGTGGTTATCAAGTGTTGTTGCCAGACGACAAAACGATCTGTCTTTGATCGTTTAACTTCTGAACCAATGTCAGAAGACGAAGACAAGGTGCTCTATGCCTCTGTAAATATGGCTTCTCGAGACACAAAGGATAAGAAGTGTTCAAAGCACGGTAAACCTTGCAATCCCAGTCAATGACATCTAGATTCATCCATGAATCTTTTGAAGGAGTATTCCGACACACCCGATCCCGAAGCCGAGACACAGTCGGTCATAGGAATCTTCTCCAAGATCCCACTGGTCATTTCTCACTTAGGGGGTGATTCTTTCTCTGATTATGATACATATAGTGAAAGCTATGAGCAGACGGTGTCTTCTACGGTACCCAGAGAACTGTCAGCCTATGTTATTACTGAAGATCCAGACGCTTCTAGTTCGGCAAGTCAAGAGCAACGAATAGCCATACTGGAAGACAAATTGAAGACCATGGCTGAAATGATCACAAATATGCATGCCATTATTGTAGCTCAACATACAGTAACATCGAATGTACCTACTGTAAATCCGTAGATTATAGCATCATCGGTGCCTGTCAATGCGGGTCTGGGGGTACCGTCTCCTCAAATAGCCTCAATACCCATTCAAGTTACACCCAGTCATTCAGGGGCTAGAGATAGTGCTTACCATGTTATTTCTCCTCCTAACGTGGTAAGCCAGCCTATTACTTCTCCATCCTCCGGAGATGCCAATGGGGCTATAAAAGTTTTGCGTACTCAGTTCGAAGCCTTCAAAGAGAAAGATGGTCTACAGAGGCTGGGGATCAAACAACCTTACCCAGTTGAATGGAAGGAAGTCACATTCCCTCCAAAGTATAAGATTCCAACGATCACGCTGTTTGATGGCAGCACTTCTCTAAATCAGTTAATTAACCATTTTGAGGTAATAACTGTCCAGCTCCAGCCAAGCGATGCTCTTCTTACTAGATTCTTCGTCGGCTGCTTAGCCAGCACAGCATAGGATTGGTACCGCAGCCTGCCTGACGGCTCTATCACTTCATTTGCCGGGCTCAAACAGATGTTCCTGGAATGATTCTATGAGGGTATCAACGATATGACTATATCTGTCCTCAACAAGATCAAGCAAAGAAATAATGAAACTACTGAGAGTTTTATTGAACGATTCTGCCGAGAAGCGCTCAAAATGCCTCCTGGAACCCCATCTGTTGTAACGATAGACACTTGTAAATCAAACTTGTTGCCTATCATTAGCATGTGGACGGGATCAACACAGTTCCAGGATTGTCCATCATTTATCGTCAATACTAAAGCAGCTGAAGTTAGCGTCGAGAAGTTCAAACAGTTGGGGGTACACATGTCTAACCCTGATCGAGATGAGCCTTCTGCATCCGGTAGCGGTAATCGCCAGAATAACTTCAAGGGCAAAGAAACCTTGAACATCAACCTCAAGAGCAAGGAATCTTTGGCCGTTAACGTGGCTCAACCCACGTCTACCTCTGCTCCTTCTGCACCTCCACCAAAGGAACCTCGCCCAAAAGTAGAGTATTTCTTTGATGATAATGATACAGCGAGCATCTTCGACTGTTTGCTTAAAAGCAATAAATTGTAACTCCTTGACCCGAAGAAGCTTGACAAAGTCGGTAAAACTGACCACCCGAAGTATTTTGTTTATTACAGGTTCATAGGGCATCCTACTCGGGCATGCTACGTGCTCAAAGGCAAGATTCAAGAGCTGGTCAACGCCGGTGTCGTCACTCTCTAGCAGGATGAAAAGATTGTTACAGCCAATATGATTTCTGTACAGTTCGGTGACTTTCTGCCACAAGTGTTGCAGAGTGGCATCATCCCCATTCCCAGGGCCACTCTGGAGATTGAGAATCTTCCTTCTCCATGAAGTGAAGGTCTTGTCCCCTTATCCCTTGATAATGGTGAGATCATGTAGATCCATCCTGATCTTGTTTCAGATTTTGAAGTTCCTTCTTCTTCCAAGCAAAAAGAATGCTCTAAGGGCAAGACAAAGAGCTGCAATATGGTGTCTTTTGACCCCATAGTTGAAGAAGAGATCCTATTGGACAACAGGTCAGGAAAAACCTATCTACGGGAGCATCCCGAAACTCAGGAGAATCCTGTTTCATCTTCTGAGGCTGTTCTAATGCAGCCTGTCTCTACGGAGGACATCCCTTCTACATTATTACCAGTTGTGGAACCAACTCCTCCTAAATCGACAGCAGTCGACAAAGGCAAACAACAAGTTTGCTTCGACAAAGTTTTGAAGAAGTCTCCCCCCTCTAGACTTGAGAAGCCGTACAACTTTGACATATTGGCTCAATTGGCCAACACGTCGGCCAGGCTATCCATCTTCGAGCTCTTACGCCTCTCTAAAGAGACTCGAAAAAAACTGAGTGAGGCTTTGATGCAGGCAAAAACTTGCCTAACTCTTCTCAAGAAACCTGAATCAGAACCTGTCTCTTGTCTCCACTGTCACATTGTACTGGAATTAATTCCAAACATTATCTTCACACAAGATGACATGTTGATAGAAGACAATCGATATGATCGTCCTCTCTACTTTACAGGATATGTCGACACCATGAAGGTCGACCGTATTCTGATAGATCCAGGGTCAGCACTCAGCATCATGCCGAAGACGATGTTGGATGCTCTAAAGATTCCAGTGCATAGCCTCTCTGGCACTATCACCACCATCCTGGGATTCAACCAGAGAAGAAGTAAACCTTTAGGCAAGATACGTCTAAAACTCCAAATTGGCAATCTTTACACGAAGGTGACCTTCTACATTATAGACAACCATGGTTGCTCTTACAATGCTCTTCTGGGGAGACCATTCCTTTATGAACACAACATTGTTCCTTCTACTCTCCATCACTGCTTCAAGTACGTTGATGACAAAGGAGAAGTCTAAAAAGAAGTTGTGGATCTCTACCCTTTTAAAGGCGTTGAAGCATATTGCAACGACGCTCACATGTACAAAGAAGAGTTTATGAAGGTAGAACTGGCCATGGATGTTGAGGAAGAATAAGAAGCAGTGTCCAATGACACTCTCATCATACCTGTCAAAGGGCGTGTCTCTCATCCTCAATCCTCCAAACCACTGGCTATTCATCTGCCAGCCCGGAATCAATCAACTGGTGGTAATCAAGATAAAATGGAGCTCACCTCTTCTGAGCTACTGGTTATCGACTTACGTCGTAACAAGGATAAAAGGGAGCTCACCTCTTCTGAGCCACTTGTTATCGACCTCCGTCATAACAAGGATAAAAGGGAGCTCACCTCCTCTGAGCCGCTTGTTATCGACCTTCGTCGCGACAAGTATAATCCCCTTTGCTCTTCTTTTCCTTCCCTTGTAATCGATCTGACCAAGCCTGCTAAGGCTAAAGGTCTTGTTGTAAATACGGATGTACAAATTAATGAAAAATCATCTACTTTCCAGTATACTGATGTCATTTATCATACTAAATGCTATTTGGATATGCTAGACATCTTTCAGTCATTTACAATAGGGGTCGTACAATCCCTTCAAACAGAAGTCTTATTTGAACATCCAGATGACTCATACTTTGTTGTCCTTTCTCGAAAGTGAGACGAAAGTCTAATACTTTTTAGTAAAGGGCCAGAACAAAAATTCAGCTATACGGATAATAGCAAAAGTAACGATATGGGACGTCTCCAACTTTGTCGTTATAGTCAACAATCAAAAGATATCAACCAAAAGATGGGTTATGACTTCAAGAATGGCCTCAATTATGGTAAGGGTAGACGAACTCCTATCCGTACGGTTGTTCCGAAAGGAAAATCAGAAATGTACTACAGTAGGACAAAAAGATATCTCGGATATACTTTACCTCCAGTCTTATCTCCAGAAGTCTCTGAATCCGATAATGAGGAGCGCTCTAACTCTTCTGATTCCAGATCATAGGATTCTAACACCAGCATTGGTCAAGTTCATCGATTGATCGTATCTTCTAACATAGTCTCCGCTGAACTCCCAGAAGGCTATGACGAGGATACCAAAGAAAATCCCGAAATAGATCATTAGGTTCAACGAATGGATACCCAATGGGAACTCAGATTCGAACAACGGGAACCTCCTATCAAAGATCAATTGGTTCAAATTGATGTAGAAGAAAATGGGTCACCTCATTCAATATTCATCAGCAAGAACCTCCTAGAGGCAGATAAGCAATAATTAATTCTTCTTATTCAAGAATACATTGATGTCTTTGCTTGGAGTTATGAAGACATGCCAGGTTTAGATCCCAAAGTTGCTACTCATAAACTGAATATTTTACCTAATACAAAGCCAGTCAAATAGCAGCAAAGGTAATTCAAGCCAGAAATGATGGATGCAATTGATGATGAAGTTAAAAAGCACATTGCTTATGGCTTTATTTGAGAAGAACAACATCCTGATTGGGTATCCAACGTTGTTCCAGTCTAGAAGAAAACTGGCAAAGTTCGAGTTTGCATCGACTTTCGAGATCTTAATGAAACTTTTCCAAAGGATGAGTTTCCTCTCCCTATTACAGATGTCATGATCGATTACACTTGTGGGTTCGAAAGGATATTCTTCATGGATGGATTCTCTGGATACAATCAGATTCGGATGAACCCTGAAGATGAAAAACATACTTCTTTCCGTACTCCTCGCGGAGTCTATTGCTACACTGTGATGCCATTTGGTCTCAAGAATGCTAGTGCAACTTACCAATGAGCTATGCGTACCATCTTTCGAGATCATCTGCACAAGACTGTCGAATGCTATGTCGACGATATTGCTGTCAAGAGTCGTCTAAAGGAAGATCACATCCAAGATTTAAGAACTATCTTCAATCTAATGCGCCAACATCAATTAAAAATAAATCCCACCAAGTCATTCTTGGGTGTCTCTAGTGGTAAATTTCTCGGCTTCGTCATTACCTCTAAAGGTATACACGTGGATTCTGAGAAGATCAAAGCCATTCAAGAGATGCGTCATCCACGTAACTTAAAAGAGCTACGAGGATTCCAAGGTCAACTTGCGTACATCAGAAGGTTTATTTCAAATTTGTCTGGACGCTGCAGACCGTTTACTCAGTTAATAAAGAAGGGTGTATCTTTCGTTTTGACCGAAGAATATCAACAAGCATTTGATGATATAAAGCGGTATCTGATGAACCCACCAGTCTTGGTGCCACCAATCTCAGGCATACCATTCTTAATGTATGTCCGTGCTATGGATCATTCGTTGGGTGCTTTACATGCTTAGAAGAACAAAGACAGCCATGAACAAGCTATCTACTATCTTAGTCGTACTATGATTGGTACTGAACACCGTTATAGTCCGGTTGAGAAAGAATGCCTAGCTCTTATGTTCGCTGTTTAAAAGACTCAGCATTATATCATTGGCCAAACCATCCACATTATTTCCCGAGTCAATCCTCTTCGGGTACTGATGAAGAAGCCCAGCACACTCAATTCTCGACGGGCTACATGGGCCATTCTGTTAGCCCAATATGACATGGTTTATATTCCACAAAAGTCTGTTAAGGGTCAAGCACTGGCTGAATTTTTAGCATCTCATCCTGTTCCGAAGACATCTATGCTTTATGACAAAATTCTAGATGAAACATTAGAATCAAACATGATCTCTGAAGAATTTCCTACCTGGCGTCTGTACTTTAACGGAGCATCCTGGATCGAACCAAATGGGACCATTGTCGCAGGAGTTGTAATTGTTCTAATCTCTCCAGAAGGATTAGCTATCCAAAGAGCTTATTCCTTAGACCAGCCGTGCTCTAATAATGTGGCTGAATACAATGCCTTGCTTATTGCACTCCAGTTAGCTAAATAGTTGGAAGTCAAATATCTTGAAGTCTATGGTGATTCTAAACTGGTTGTCAATTAGGTTAGAGGAACATATGAAGTTCGCCATCAAGATCTAGTGCCCTATCATGAAGCAGCGATTTACATTGCTACATCATTCAAGACTTTCTTTATTGAATATGTCCAACGAGCTTGCAACAATGAGGCAGATGCTTTAGCTAATCTCGCGGCAGTCTTAGCGATTCCTGTCAAAAGATAACAAGTGGTTATTGTTTCCAACAGAGAGCTGTTCTACATTGAAAACAATCACAACATTGAGTTCAGTAAATTCATCGAAGTCAATGTTATCAATGAAGATTGGAGAGCTCCTTTCAGTGACTTCGTAGTTTATGACATACTTTCTGAAGATCCTAAGTAGGCTACGAGTATTCGTCGACGATCTTTTCGATTCTACTATAATCAGACCACCAAGACTCTCTATCGACGGACTTATGACGGCCTACTCTTGCGCTGTCTTGCTGGTGATGAAGCGAAACAGGTATTACGTCAAGCTCATGACGGTGTCTGCGGAGCACATTAACCCGACCCTAAACTGTAGGATCGTATCCGACGAATGGATTACTACTGGCCCTCTATGGTATATAATGCCATCAAATATGCAAGAAAATGTCGAGCCTGTCAAATCCATACAAATTTTATCCATCAACCATCGGAATTCCTTCATCCGACTGCTGCTTCCTGGCCTTTTGAAGCTTGGGGCATAGATATTATAGGTCCTGTCAATCCTCCTTCTTCTAAGGGATATCGATTTATACTAGCAATAACTGATTATTTCTCCAAGTGGGCCGAAGCTATACCTTTGGCTGAAGTCAAAACCAGCAACGACATCAACTTCGTCAAACACCATGTCATGGTGTACCTCGACGAATCATTCACGACAATGGACCTCAGTTCATCAGTCAAAAGTTCACAAGATTTTGTGACGATCATCGGATTGACAATATTGCCTCTACAGCTTACAACCCTGCTGCTAATGGTTTGGCTGAAGCCTTCAACAAGACTATCATCAAACTCCTTAAGAAGTTTGTGTCTACTAACAAACGGAACTGGAGTGAAAAGCTCGAAGAATGTCTATGGGCCTACAGTACTACGGTCTGCAACCCCATAGGCTGTACACCTTTTTCTCTGGTGTACGGTTGTGAAGCAGTTCTACCCCTGGAACTTCAAATTCCATCTTTGAGAATTGCCATCGCTAACGAACTTACTACAGAGAATAATAAACTTCTTCGACTTCAAGAATTGGAGGCGCTCGATGAAAAGCGGCTATTGCCTCAACAACATATTGAATTGTATCAAGCCCATATCTTGAAGGCTTTTAACCGCAAAGTTAAAGTCAGAGCCCTTCAGAAAGGAGAACTTGTTCTATCAGTCAGACGTCCTATGACTATGACTCATATGAGCAAAGGCAAGTTTGACGCAAAATGGGAAGTTGCGATGATGCCTATCAATGGAAAATTCCTTAAAAAGTACTATATATAAATGTAAAAGAGATTTCTTGTAAATGTGATAAGACAATTTATAATTTTTTTTATTTCATCATAAATGATATTACATAATATCAAGGACGAGGATCACTATCATCCTTTTTAAAGACAGGACGAGGACCACTGCCGTTTTTTTAAAAAATAGTCAGCAAAGGAACTGAGGACATCCTTGCTCGATTTCACTAGAAACGCGCAAATGGCTATCCTCGTAGCCTCCTCTTCTTCAGTCTTCCCTGGCTCAACTAAGAAGGTTAAGATATCATGTGGCGGCTTGGGTGCAGACGAACCTTCGCCCGCTTCCGTCTGCTCTGGCTGGGTTGGCTCGGCTGGACGTTCTTCAGCGGCTTCTTCGACCTTTGGGACGATCTCAGCCTTCTTGGATGCATCTTCAGATAACATTTTGTGTTAAAAAAATTGAAACTGATCATTCCATCTGAATTTCTGTTCTATTTATAGACAGAGATTCTTCAGATAGTCTATTACGAGAACCGAAGCGACGTGTTCTTTACCACATTCACTCATTTATTACGATGGTTCATCCGTTCACTCCATTCATCCGACGGTTCATCTGTTCATCTTATTTTGGTTCACCTGTTCACTCCATCCAATTGACGGTTCATCCGTTCATCCTGCTGATTCATTTTGTTCATTTATTCTGACGACTCATCCGTTCATCCATATCAGCAACTTGTTACATATTAATTACCTCTGATTAAGTTGTCTACCAAAATAATGGTATTCAAAATAAATTATATTTTGCCATGTTTACATTACCTCTGAGCAGATATAAGGAATATAATTATTTTCTAAATCAAAAAATATATCATGTCCTGAATCTCTGAATATATTTTCTATCGCTATTATTTATATTCGTAACAAGATATGTAATAAATAATAGAGCCACAAAATAATATCTTTTCATTGATTTATTGATAAATGTGAAAGATATTACCAAAAGACATACAGCAAAGAAGAAAATACAGAAAGTTTTCTTTCATTCAGCCGCAGGGATCATAAGATCAGCAATCTGTTGCTTCAAAGTTTAGAGCCGTTCATCACGAGAATCCAGCACTCGTCTTCTAGCTTCTGCCATTCCAGATTCAGCATCGAATGTTGGCAAGGTGACTAATCGGCGAGCAATTTCATCCTGATAAAACTTGACGAATTCATTTTTCTTATGTGTCAGAACATCTAGTTGCTGAACTGCGGCCTGGTGCTGTATGGTCTCTTCATCAATAGCAAGTTGAATGACTCTCAACTCCTTTTGAAGCCGAGCGAACTCTATCTTCAAATCAGCAACCTTCTTCTCCTTTTCCCCAGCAGTAGACGCTACTATATTGAGCTGAGAATCAAACTCTAAGGATTTCATAGCAAAAGTGTCCAAGAAATTCTTAAAATCAGCCTTTGAAACCTCAGCTTCTTGAGCCATTCTCTCGAATTCAGCAGTTACGAGCGGCTCTACTTCCCCTCGATTGAGGTCTTTGTAAACCTTGATCGCTTCTTCCAACTCATCCAACACATGTTCAAGATAAGCGGCCTGAGCCTCATCACCCTGATCTCGGATGCCTCCAATCAGGTAGGAAGTTAGACCTCTGACAGTATTGAAACCAACAGTTTCTTTTTCCATTGTCCTTTTTTACTAAAGGTCCTAATGAAGTGAAGAAGAAATTGGTAAAGGAAACAACTACAAATTTATTGGTAGCCACTGCACTAGGTGTGGCAACTACTCCTATAGAAGCTTCAGCAGCGGATGCCTGCGAAGGTGGAAGTTCAGCATCTCGAACATTGGTTGTAGCCTCTTTTGACATGGAAACCATGGTGGAGCAGGTCGTCCCTCCCGGATGTTCTTCTGTAAAATCAAATGAACATCATCAGTTTGCCGCCACTAAGGACGATCAAAAAGATCAAAACGAAGACAACTTACCAACGCTTGGTTTGGTGACAAGATTGTCATTTATTGAAGCAGGCTGAAGCCTCACGGACGTAGTTTCAGACATCATTACCTGACTACTCCCCGCTTCGGAGCAACCTGATAGATGACGGCTGCAAATGGCTATCGCCTCTATTTGGACCATGTTAGTGCCTGCCAAAAGAACTGTAGGAGTTTGGATTTCTGTATGGATGAAGGTTAAAACATCAGTCATTTAATCTATAAATAAAGATTATCAAAATTAGTCAATACCTCTTTGATCTTTTGGGTCGTTGGCAGTAGCCTCTTCCGGTGCTACTTCATCAACAGCATTCTTCTCCTGTGATGCTTAGTCAGCAACATCCTCTTCCAAAACTATATTGTCGTTAATATCCTCTATCGGTGTTTTCTCATCACCTGCTGCCTCTCCTGGTGCTTCTTCATCATCAGTTGCATCGATCGGATCTGCGTCATGGAAGTCAAAGTCACATCCATCCAGAGCTTCTATCATTAGTAGATCTTCCTCAGCGCGACACAGACTTGGTGTAACTAGAGGATCAGTTGCTCCCATTGTAAGTATAGGAGGCGACATTACTTCAAGAGACTATTCTGACTCAATGGTCGTAATCAGAGTTGCAGTCCCTTCTCTTGCTTTTATAGCCTCATCTCTTGTCTCCGCAGTCTTGCCTCTTATTTCTGTGGCCTTATCCCTTATTTCTGCGCTTGCAGTTCCTTCTCGTGTATCTATCACCTGCCCAGGCTCAGGAGGAGGTATAGGAGAAGACATCATAACCCCAGCGGTAGCATTAACCAGGGCCGATGTATGGATAGGTCTTGAGGGAGTGTTTGCTTTCTTTTTGAAGGCTATTTTCTTCTTGCGTAGAGGTTCTTTAGGACTCTCTACGTCTACAGCTTGTGTCTGTCTTTGGATTGAGGTGGGGGTCGTCGCTTCCTCCCTACGAGCTGACTCAGCCTGTTGGCGAGACTATGATCGGGTAGTGACCCTTTCTGAAGAGTCAATGGCAGTTTTCTTCTTAGAGACAGTAGAAGATGGTTCTCCTGCCTTTCTTCTCTTCTCCTTGATCGGTGATTTTGCAATCTTTAATGAAACCCGTAGCGGTTTATAGACTTCTTCAGGGAAATTGGCCTCCCTCGAAGCTTCCAAAGGTATATTAATAGGTTCGTGTTCTTCATCATTTCCGAGGGATAGCATAACGGTTACCCCTTTCCTAAAATGTGTCACCGTCGCAAAGTTGTCCGTCAAATTGAAATTTTCAGCAAAATTATTTGCTGACATATAGAAGATTGAGTAAGTGTACAGCATGCGCGGGCCTCGGTCGTTCTTTGTGGGCATAGAAAATGTTGTCTTCATATCCCGAGTGTTGTAATAGGCCCAAGCTCGGGCTCCATCAATCAGGTAACCTTTTCCCTGTAACATGTCATGGCATTGCCCACATGGAATTGGTGTTTTCCATAAATAAATTCACTTTATTTATTGTGTTTCTGGGAAAATTACAACTGTAGGAATCTAATCTAGAAGACGATTACTTTATCCCTTGGACGATGCGATGAAGAAAACTCGAACTTCGAAGAACTTGGACAGCAACTGGGCAATCTCTCTGTTCTCTCTGAATTGAATGTAGTCTCTGTTGAAGATGAAGAAACTCTCTTTTATAGAGTTCTGTATAACTGTTCTGAAGCATACGCTCAGTCAGTTACTTGACGTGTGCATAACTGCAGGGACGTATGGCGAATTCTGATGGAGACACGTTGGAGTGCGGTTGAAAGTAGTAGAATATATCTAGGAGAGATTGATGGCATAGATGCCACGTTGCATAACTTCTGAGTAAGTGGGTAACTGAGTACAGGACACGTGAGAACGTGTGTTGACTGTACGTTTGAAGTCATCTTGAACACATTTGCTGTGATACACTGTCTTTGTTGAAGAGGAGTCATACGCTTGCTTGGATATAATAGAGTCATATAAAGTTGATACGCTCACTTTATTAACAAGGAGTAGTATGGAGTCTTTACGCTCACTTGATTGATAAAGAGTCGTATGGAGTCCATACGCTCACTTGATTGACAAGGAGTCGTATGAAGTCCATACGCTCACTTGATTGACAAGGAGTCGTATGGAGTCCATACGCTCACTTGGTTGACAAGGAGTCGTATGAAGTCCATACGCTCACTTGGTTGGCAAGGAGTCGTATGAAGTCCATACGCTCACTTGATTGACAAGGAGTCGTATGGAGTCCATACGCTCACTTGGTTGGCAAGGAGTCGTATGGAGTCCATACGCTCACTTGGTTGGCAAGGAGTCGTAAGCATTGAGGAAGTAGACACGTGGTTGTCCTCAATCTTCTCAAATATGCCATATCTTCTAATAACTGACAAATATTTCTCGAGCGTTGTGTTACAGATATGATGGCTGACAGACTATCAGAAATGACAGTAATGATGGCTGTGTATTTATGATGGCTGATGAGCTGTCCTCGTAAGAGACAAAATCAATTCTCGAAAACCCATATGACGGTTAATATTCATAGGGCAGCTGTCTTTGCACGCAAGACAAAGTATCAGATTCATCCTCCATTAAATGTATGCTGTGCTGTTATTCAAGAAATAATAAAATATTCACTGAGCGTACGACTTTGACTGAGCGTATGGCCTTGAGCGTATGGCTTTGGCTGAGCGTATGGCCTTGAGCGTATGACTTTGGCTGAGTCTTATGTCAGCGTGTCATAATTTTTCACACCCTACAAGACCCCTTTCAAAGTTTTCAAACTTTATAAATTTTAAAAGTTCAAAATTACTTTGAACTTAAAGTGGGAATAAGTCTTGACACGCTGGCATGATTTTGTTATCTTCTTCAATATCAGTGCAAATCTTTAGGGATTCTGTTTAAAGAACGACCGCCGTTTAAACTTCTCTTTTCTTCTATAAATAGGTCTTTCAAAACCTAATTCATTTTTTTACTTCTGCATTTGTCTTCGAGAGAGAAAAAAACTCCAAAACTCAAACTTCTTCTTCTTCGACTCAATCTTCATCAATGGCGCCCAAAGTCGACGCTACTGCGAAGGAAAAGGGGAAGGCTCCTGCGGAGTCATCTCGACCTGCCGCCGCTGCTACTAAGAAGACTGCTGATGAGCGTATTCGACGAAGTGAACGCCCATTGAAGCCCCTCTATGGAGAGGATGGAGATGATGAACAGTAACTATCCCCTTTTTAGGGCTCTGGTTAGGACAAGATCATAAAACGTATCCCCTTTTAGGGTCAATACGTCAGAAAATACGCTTCCCACTTTAGGGTTTAGTCGTATTCCATATATTTCGTTTATACGAAAAATATGTTTGGAGCGTATTCTGTAAGATACGCGTATCTTTGATAGAAATGTCAAAATATACTGATTTGAAGGAATACGCTATGTCAAGTTGTCTTACTGAGATACGCTAACTCCTTCGTTAGCATAATTTTGATGAACATCTTGTCAACCATACGCTGATACGCTTAAGAAAAAGATCCAATCATCCTCTAACCTTTGAATAAAAGCTGAGCGTACACTGAACTTAAAATTTATCATACGCCTAGGATAGAAAGTGATTTCTGAATCCGGCATACGCTTAGGATAGACTGAGCGTATGTTGATCTTTGAATCTGTCATACGCTTAGGATAGAGTGAGCGTATGTTGAACTTTGAATCTGCCATACACTTAGGATAGAGTGAGCGTATGTTGATCCTTGAATCTGCCATACGCTTAGGATAGAGTGAGCATATGTTGATCTTTGAATCTGCCATACGCTTAGAATAGAGTGAGCGTATATTGATCTTTGAATCTGCCAAACGCTTAGGATAGAGTGAGCGTATGTTGAACTTTGAATCTGCCATACGCTTAGGATAGAGTGAGCGTATGTTGATCTTTGTCATCTCTTTGTGTGGAAGATTTCTAACTTCTTATTCTTCTTTTTGCAGTAGATATTCTGGCTCAGGATGCACAATTTGAAGGATGTGTAGGGAACAACTATTACAGTGATCTATCACATGTCCGTTTTTCTCAATTTGATGGACCTTCCACAAGGATAGCTATTCTGACAAATCAGGAGAATGATACCCTGCTGAATATGATGAGCGGACTGCCTCTACAGAGTGTGGATGGTGCTACCCACTCGAAGCCAGCATTTTTTTTTGGAGATGCTATTGATATAAATTTCCAGCCTGCTGTTGATAAAGTGTCATACTCATATTATAGAGATGGTGATGCGAATCAGCCAATGTATCTGACTGGTTTGTCCAAAAGCATCAACATAACTCGCTTATTCCACGCGAGTCATCAAAGGCAAATGAAGTGGGATATCACTCCATTCCGTCAAGCAAAAGCTGGATGGATAGGATACAGTCAAGGAAGATTCCGCAGTGGTACTGAACCACATGTCTTAGTTTTACGAGGATTGCTGCCAGCTACCATTCCTCCTGAGGACTCGGCACTTCTGAGGCCAGTTAGAGTCCCAATCTTTGCAAATGAATTTGTTCAACTAGAAAATGTTATTTATCCAAAATAGTCTATGAGGCTTACTGGTCTGGTGAACCCGGAGAATACCAGATGGACTGTTCTTGTAAGACGGATTCTGAACAACTTTGGGGAACAGTTAAAGGTGATAGGCCTATATAATGCCATTAAGTGCACCGCTTATGGTTTTAGGCTAAACCCAGATTTGTTCTTGGTATTAGCGGAAAGGTATAATTATCGTACCGGCACTTTCATGACTCCAAGGGGCGAGATGGGATTCGCCCTCCATGAGATGGCATACATTTCTCAGCTGCCAACAGGAGATTTGCCATATGAAGAGTATATTCCTTTCATTGATGAAATGAATAAAATTTCCGAGGCCAACCCACTGGTTCTTCATGTATTTGAAGAATTAATGTGCCATTACAGTATATGTAAGGCTTTTTATAAGGCACAAGGTGCAGAGGGAGGTTCCAACTGCTATTCTTCTAAGTGGATGGCCTATTTATTCCAAGGCCGCACTGAAGAAGTTCAGAAGAAGAAGAAGACTGATCAATATGTCGGTCGCTTTAAACCCTTGAGTCAAGCTGAGATTGACAAACTAATCCAGGACACCACTCATGACGACATCATCATTGAAGAAGACGAAGACACCTACAAAGCTGGTGATAGGTTGGAGACCTATATAAAGTAAGGTAGCCAAAAATTATCTGATGAAGGTCATCTTGCCGGATTTATATCCCTCTGGCTAAGAAAATTTGTAGTACCCGACACCTGTTCAGCAGACAGGATACACAAAGGAGTTGTTTTTGCAGCAGTCCGTCTGACTTTCGGGTACAAGATGGATTTGCTGACAGCAATGACATGCCATCTGAATGCTGGCTTAAGGGCATATACAGACAGGATGTTTGAATTGGCAAAGAAGAAGCTCACAACTTTTTCGCGAGTAGAAATGCCCTTTACATATT
This sequence comes from Iris pallida, assembly GCA_029216955.1. Taxonomy (NCBI): domain Eukaryota; kingdom Viridiplantae; phylum Streptophyta; class Magnoliopsida; order Asparagales; family Iridaceae; genus Iris; species Iris pallida. The sequence continues at coordinate 3,318,209 of JANAVB010009595.1, forward strand.
TATTTGGGTGGCTGCTTCTCCATTTCGAATCTCTCATGAGTGTTGGAATGGCTAGACCAGACGATACCTTTTTGGAAAGATACCATCATACACCAAAGTGGAAGTATGACACTCTGACAGACTGTAGAACCATATTAAACAGGGGAGAATTATGGGGTTTTACTTGTGTTCCTCCACCTGTTGGTTATGAAACCATGCCTGAAAAGTTGTTTGATGGCATTGGTGCCAATGAGTTAGATGATATTCAACATGAATGGCTGAAAAGGATCAGGCCATCTCACTTGATCTGTCGCCGTGACGATGTCACCTATCTGGAGCCATATCTTTCGAGTAAATTTGCTCGGCAATTTGGCTATGATCAGTTGCATGTGTGAAATGCAACGACATGTTTTGGCCACCAAGACGGATTAATCGATGGCGCCAGAGGTTGGATATTCTATATTGCTAAAGGTACCGGGGCAACCATTTCCATGCCAGATCCGGTTACTTATCGGAGAGGAGCCAGAATGTTGGCGTCTTATGCCAAATTCTATGTATCGGCTAATACCTTTGATGAAAAATTCAGCATCTTAGGTAAAAGCTTCATCGATGTTGATAAGAGATCAACCAAATCAGCCCTGCCAAGAGATTGTCATGACCGAAAAGATCCTATGGCTACTGATGAAGTTTATGATGAAGTTTTAGAGAATTTCTTCTCTGATGAACTTCATCAGCCATTACGTGTATCCATTGGAAGTGCTGAAGAGAGTATATCTATCGACAGTATACCGAAAAGGAAGCGGGGCAAAGATGCTTCTGGGCCTGCTCCAAAAAGGGTTACTCGGACAGAGGCTCGTAATCGTGGAATACGAATCAGAGATGCGGACGAAGCAGGTAGTGACTCCAAAGATGATTATCCTACTATTTCACTAACAAAAAGAATAGGAAGGAAGGTGATAGTTTTAAAGACTAAATTTATGATTTGTCTCGATGCAGAGAGTCCCACCAATCATGCCGAGCGATTGGCTTTAGAGAAGCAAGCTGCCTTTGCTTCTACTGTAAAGATAGAACCTATTGAAGAGGATGTGCCTGAACCTGCTGAACCATCTATGCCTTCTGATATGGAGTTGATTCCGCCAACGGCCGATGATGCGCAAGTGACTAGTCAACCCGCGGTAGAGGCCGAGAATCAGACTAAAACAGCTAATGTCTTACTAATTTCGAGAGAATCAGTGAAGGAAGCCACTACTCTCAAGCCAATTGTTGAAGTTTCGGAGAGCAATAAGAGTGTCGACGAACAGGTTGACTATGAACCTTCGTCTCATTCCTTTGAAGAAGAGGACATGGAGATAGAAGATGAGTCACAATCTAAAACTCAAATTGATGTACTGAAGATAGCTGGTCAATATTCAGGGTTGACTCCAGAGCCGGAGAAACTTCTAGAAATAGAAGTCCATGTTCCGAGTACTTCTGGGGCGGGCAGCAGTGAAATAAATCCCGTGTCGAAAAACACTCTGAACAGACTACGAGCTGGGCTGAATGATCCAAAAGAAATAGAATACGAACCAGCTTCAGGTAATATTTTATTCAGCAAAGTTTTGTCTTTCCCTTGCTTTATTGTCTTTTAATTTTGATCATGCTTCTTTGATTCCAACAGTTGTAAGAATTGCACCGGCAATGAGCTCGACTCAAGCCCTACTTGTCCAGAATGATATGGGTGAGAGGAGCTCACATTTGCCTAGTTCCCCAAAAGTACTCACTTCAACTCCCAGAATAGAGGCTACTCCTGCTCCTTCCTTTACAGTTACAGCGACTCCCGATTTTGAAACAGGGATAGCAAAGGTCATGGGGATGTATTCAGAGATTATTTATTCATATCTGGATACATTCTCAAGGCGACTTATGAAGGATGAAACTATACCTTTTTCGGATCTTCGAGCGGCGATTAGTTTTCCGTTTTTAGCTTTGAGACAGGCTGGTTACGAGACCCAGTGTGTCTTCTTTGAGCATCTCCTGGATGATTTAGAAGCAACCATCCATAAGTACTGGGAGATCAAAAAGGAGGATATTAAGTCTTTGACTGCAGCTGAGATTGCCCAATTAGAAAGTGAAGCTCAAGCTCAGCACACTGCTTTGAAAGAATTCCTCGCTCTGTTTTCTGAAGAGTTAATGGCGAAAGATGAATAAATAATAACCACTCGTCAGAATATGGACCGTTTGAAGAAAGATGAAGCATCAAAAGCTGAAGAGCTTAAGAAGTTGAAGGAGGAGTTGGCTCGTCTTCAGGAGCAAATTACCTCCATGGAAAAGGAGCAATCGGAGATTGCCACTGCTCGTATATCTGAAGCTGAACGCTGTCAACTTTTACAATAAGAGCGGGAACTGATGCAGGCTAATCAGATTGAAGAGAAAAATCGTCGTAGCTCTATTATCGTGGATGATGACCAACGAATGATTGGAGTTGAAGCAGCAGAGCGAATCCATAAAGCTCATGAGGAAAAGATGAATAATGTAATTGTTCGTATTCAGGAGATAATTACTCCTCCTAAATAGATCTTTTACATTTTTTATGTGTTGAATTTTTGATACTCTCTTGTAATCAATATTTTGACTTTGTTTGAAGAAATGAATATCTTGACTTGATTTCAATTCTGTGGATGATATTTTTGTAGAAAATATGTTCAGAGGTAAATAATACATGACATATTTCAATAGAATAGAATATACAAATGAACGTTGTAATTCTATCAGATGATATTAAACCAAATATAATTTTAGTTTAATACTAATTAGAGAAAACAGAATTTAGATATAAAGATATCTTTGGACTCTATTTTCCATGATCTTTGAACTCGGAAATCAAAAGACTAGATATCGTTTTCATAGAATAGAAAATATGATACTGAGATAGAAAATTCAGAGGTAATATGGACGTGATTTCTATACGAGAACTTTATTAAATCCACTGGGGATCTAATAAGACAGAATATCAAATTCTCTGGGAAGATGATACGTGGCAGAATATCAGTTTCCGCTGGGGATAACGATATCGAGATAACTTTTGTAGGGAAGAATTAACTCTAATTTTATATTCGCTAGGGAATAATGAAAATATTATATATTGATGAAATTTATACATAATATTTCTTTAAGAATTTTCCATTGATAGGCATCATCGTGACTTTACCATCCATAGAGGCAAGCTGATATGCTCCATTAGAGAAGATTTTGTTTACTACGAATGGGCCTTCCTATTTCGCGTCGAATTTGCCTTTGCTCATATGTGTCATAGTCATAGGACGTCTGACAGTAAGAACCAGGTCTTCCTTCTGATATGCTCTGATTTTTACCTTTCGGTTAAAAGCTTTTGAGATTCGGGCCTGATACAACTCAATATTTTGTTGAGCATACAATCGCTTTTCGTCTAGAGCTTCCAGCTCTTGAAGTCGAAGACGATCATTGTTTTCTGTTGTAAGTTCATTGGAGATTGCGATTCTCAGAGAAAGAATCTGGATCTCAAGGGGAAGAACAGCTTCACACGCATATACCAAAGAGAAAGGCGTACATCTAGTCGCATTGCGAACTGTGGTACGGTATGTCCATAAATATTGACCAAGCTTCTCGCTCCAGTTGCGTTTGTTGGAAGAAACGAACTTTTTCAAGAGTTTGATGATCTTTTTATTGAAAGCTTCTGCCAATCCATTAGCTGCTGGATTATATGCTGTAGAAGCTAAATTATTGATTCGATGATCGTCGCAGAATTGAGTAAATTTCTGACTGACGAACTGCGGTCCGTTATCATGAATAATACGCCGAGGAACACCAAATCGATAAATGACATGATGTTTGACAAAGTTGATGACATTAGAAGTTTTGACTTCAGATAACGGGATTGCTTCAGCCTATTTGGAAAAGTAATCAGTTATTGCTAGAATAAATCGATGTCCTTTTGATGATGGTGGGTTGATAGGACCAATGACGTCCATGCCCCAAGCATCAAAGGGCCACGATGCTGCTATTGGGTGTAAGAACTCTGATGGTTGATGGATAAAGTCTGCATGAATTTGACAGGCTTTACATTTCCGAGCATATTGAATGCCGTCAGCCACCATCGTGGGCCAATAATAACCCATGCGTCAGATACGATCTTGAAGTTTAGGACCTGGTTGATGGGCTCCGGAAACACCATCATGTGCCTCACGGATAATCTGTTGTGCTTCCTCACCAGCGATGCATCGGAGGAGAAGACCGTCGTAGGCCCGATGATATAGTGTCTTCGTTGTATGATTATAATAGAATCTGAGGGATCGACGCCGGATAGATGCTGCTTCGCTCGGATTGTCGGAAAGTATGTCATACAACACAAAGTCTAAAAATGGACGTCTCCAGTCTTCAGTTATGGCTTCTGTTTTGTTAAAAAAGACATATTCCATAGTAGAATCGGAAGAAGATGAGGACACTCTGTCACACCTTAATCCAGTGCTAAGGTTAGATGAAAATTCATCAAGTTTGAGAGAATTTTCATCTGGATTATGGGGTAAACCCAAGGCCAAATTATTTTCAACATAGAATAGTTCTCGGTTATGAACTACTATCACTTGCTGACGTCTGATTTGTATGGCTAACACAGCGGCAAGATTAGCCAAAGCATTGGCTTCTGCATTATAGGCTCGTCGAACGTGTTCAATAAAGAAACCTTCAAAGGAGGAGGCCATAGAGAGTGCTGCTCGATGATAAGGTATCAAATCTTAATGACGGACTTCATACGTTCCTCTGATCTGATTGATGATAAGCTTGGAGTCTTCATAAACTTCTAAATATTGAATATCCAGATGTTTAGCAAGTTGAAGACCGATGAGCAATGCATTGTATTCGGCTACATTGTTTGAACATGATTGATCCAGGGAATAAGCCCTCTGAATAGTTAGTCCTTCTGGGGATACGAGAACAATCCCAACTCCGGCGACAATATCGCCATTAGGACCTATTCTAGATGCTCCATCAAAGAATAGACGCCAGGTAGGAGTTTTTTCAGAAACCAGATTTGAATCCAGAACTTCATCTGGAATCTTATCATATAATTTAGAATCTTCTGGAACCGCATGAGCTGCCAGAAAATCAGCAAGAGCCTGTCCTTTAACTGACTTTTGAGGAATATAATGCATGTCATATTGGGCTAACAAGATTCCCCAATTAGCTAGTCTAGAGTTGAAAATACCGGGTTTCTTCATCATAATCCTGATGGGATTCACTCTGGAAATGACGTGAATCGTTTGACCTATAATATAATGTCACGTCTTCTGAACAGCAAATATTAATGCTAAGCATTCTTTCTCGATTGGAGAATAACGTGGTTCAGCACCTGTCATTGTGCGACTGAGATAATAAATAGCCTGTTCATGGCCATCTTTATTTTTCTGGGCGAGTAATGCACCGAGAGAATGATCCATGTCTCGAACATATAGAAGGAATGGTATTCCCGAGACGGGAGGTACCAAAACCGAAGGGTTCATAAGATACTGTTTGATATCGTCAAATGCTTTTTGACATTCTTCGTTCCAGACGAAAGATACACCTTTCTTCAGAAGTTTGTTGAATGGTCTGCAGCGTCCTGATAAGTTGGAAATGAATCTCCTGATATAAGCAATTCTTCCTTGAAATCCTCGTAGCTCTTTTAAGGTGCGTGGAGGACGCATCTCTTGGATGGCTTTGATCTTCTCGGGATCCACGTGTATACCTTTAGCGGTAATGACGAAGACGAGAAATTTGCCACTAGAGACGCCCAAGAAGGACTTAGTAGGGTTCATCTTAAGTTGATGCTGACGCATTAAATCAAAGATAGTCTTCAAATCTTGGATATGATCCTCCTTTCGTCGACTTTTCACTGCAATATCATCAACATAGCATTCGACTATTTTTCGGAGATGTTCGCGGAATATCGTGCTCATTGCTCGTTGATATGTTGCTCCTGTATTTTTGAGACCAAACGGCATCACTGTATAACAGTATGTACCAATCGGCGTTCTGAAGGAAGTATGTCTCTCGTCATCTGGAAACATTTTGATTTGATTGTACCCGAAATATTCATCCATAAATGACATTCGTTCGAAACCACACGTGTTATCGATCAAGACGTCGGTAACTGGAAGAGGAAACTCATCTTTAGGACAAGCTGCATTGAGATCGCGAAAGTCTATACAGACTCGGATCTTGCCAGTCTTTTTGAGAACAGAAATAATATTAGCTACCCACTCAGGATGTTGTTCCTCTCGAATAAATCCGGAAGCCATAAGCTTGTTGACTTCAGCTTCAATTGCATCCATAATGTCTGGACGAAATCGTCGCTGTTGTTGTTTGACCGGTTTAGCATTTGGCATGATGTTAAGTTTGTGCGTTGCGATCTTCGGATCTAGTCCTGGCATATCCTCGTAGCTCCAGGCGAAGACATCGATGTAATCATGAATAAGCTTGATCATGTCTTGCTTATCTGTTTCTGAAAGACTTTTGCTGATGAATATTGGCTTGGGGGATCCCTCCTCACCAACATCAATTTAGATCAATTTATCTTCAGTGGGAGGTTCTCTTTGCTCGAACCTGAATTCCCATTGGTTATCTAATATTTGAGCCCATTGTTCTGATTTGGGTGATATTTCAAAATCATCCTCATCTTCATCATTTTCTTATGGGCCATCGACAGAGACCATATTGATGGATAGAATAGAACGATGAAAATCGCCAATACTTGTGTCAGAGTCCCAAGAGATGGAATCGGAAGACTCAGATCGTTCGTCTCCATCGAATTCTGAATCCTCATGGACTGCGTTGATAAAGGAGATAGGAGCAATATAACCTAAACCATATTTTATCCTTCCATATGTTAATGGAGGAATTCGAATAGGCATTCTTCTTCCTTTTCCATTATTGAGGCTTGTTCTGAAGTCATAACCCATATTCTTGATGATATTCTTGGACTGCTGACTGTAGCGACGTAGTTGTAACCTTCCAGTATCGTCATTTTTGTCATATTCTTTCAGGTTAGGAGAATTCTGGGGTCCTTTATGGAAGAATAATGGATTTTCTCCCAGCTTTCTAATAGGGACCATGAAGTATGATTTTTGTACAGACTCTAATGATACTTCTGTGCGAAGAGTTTGAACAACTCCTATAGTTAGTGGCTTTAAGCTATCTACCAATTGTAAATAACTTTGTACATGATTACAGACATCAATATACTGTAAAGGAGATGCTTCATTAATATTAGATGCTGTATTTACAGGAGAAGGCTGAGCCTTATCAGACTTAGTCAAATTAATGACTAAAGGGGAAGAAGAAGAGCGATCAGAAGTTTTGTTTCGATTAAGATCGATAACAAAAGGCTCAGAAGAGGTGAGCTCCCTTGAAGAAGATCGTGGATAAGTAGTACGTCCACTGACCGGAATGACTAGAGTATCTGGTCTAGCCTGAGAAGATGGAGTGGGAGTAGTGCGTCCACTGACAGTAATTATCAGCGAACTTTGTGGAGCTTGGGAAGACAATGCAGTAGTACGTCCACCGACAGGAATTATCAGTGGGCCTTCTTCAGATGATTTAGCAGATTGTGGAGGAGTGATACGCCCTTTTACAGGAATAACAAAGGTGTCGACTTTTGATGTCTCATCATCGTCATCCATAGCTTGCAGGACTTTTGAGTATTCATCGTTGTACATGCGAGAGTCACTGAAGTAAGCTTCGACTCCTCTGAATGGATAGAGATCTGCAACTTCCTTTTGAACCTCTCCATTATCATCAACATATTTGAAGCATTGATGAAGAGTCGAAGGAACAATATTATGTTCATGCAAGAATGGTCTCCCCAATAGAGCATTATATGAGCAACCATGATTGTCGATGATGTAGAAAGTAACCTTAGTGCGAAGATTGCCTATTTGAAATTTGAGGCGAATCTTGCCTAAAGGCTCACTTTTTCCTTGATTGAATCCCAGGATGGTAGTGATAGTACCGGAAAGACTATGCACGGGTATTTTCAGTGCATCTAGCATAGTCTTTGGCATAATACTGAGAGCGAATCCTGGATCAATCAGTAGACGATCAACTTTCATAGAATCGACATATCCTGTATAATATAAAGGACGGTCATATCGATTATCCTCTAGCAGCATATCATCCTGCGTAAAGGTAATGTTTGGAATTAATTTCAATATATTATGGCAATGAAGACGAGAGACTGGTTCTGTTTCCGACTTCTTGAGGAAAGTCAGGCAGATTTCTGCTTGCAACAACGCTTCACTCAAAGTTTCTAGAGTTTCTTTAGAGAGGCGTAAGAGCTCGAAGATTGACAATTTAGCTGGTGTATTGGCTAGTTGAGCCAATATATCAAAATTATAAGGCATTTCAAGTCCTGTAGGAGATGACTTCTTCAATGATTTGTCGAAGCGGACTTGTTGTTTGCCTTTATCAGTTGCTGTTGGTTTAGAAGGAACCGTCTCAACAGGAGCATTTGAAGGTCCTTCATTAGAAATGGGTGTTGGAGCTACAACCGGAGGGACATCAGAAATTTCTTCAGGAACTTCAGCATAATCTTTCAAGTATGTTTTTCCTGACCGGGTTCCGGAGAGAGCTTCAACTTCAGGCTCAGGTTCAGGGTCTATTGAAACCATATTGCAATCCTTCGTCTTGTTCTTAGTTTTTTGGTGCTTGATAAGAGCTTCAGTCCAGAAACCAAGACCAACACGAGACTGATTATGTCTCAATGTGAGGGCTAGAGGTGCTCGGAGTCCTTTGCCGGAATTCAAACCAGGAGCAATGGCTATATCATAACCCATCTTTGCCATTAATTTACGAGATTGTGAACTATATAGATGAAACGCAGGTTTGTATCTGTCTTCGGATTGAGGTATAGTTTCTACTTCCGTAGGGGGTGAATTTCCTGTCAAGATAAAAGTAGAGGTTAGAGAAAGATTGGATGTGATACTAGAAGTCACATTGCACGACTTAGTCTTCACAGGCTTCTTTTTAGACAAAGGAGTCTTCCGAGGAGAAGAGGAAGACGTCTCGAACTCCGTCATTAAATCCGGGTGAATCTACATGATTTTTTCCTTTTTAGTTGTGACAGGAACAAGTCCTTCATTATGTGCTGGTGGGATGTTCACAACTTCAAGAGTTTCTTTAGGGATAGGAACAATCCCACTTTCCACCATTAACGGAGGGAAGTCACCGAACTGCATTGAAATCACATTTGCTGTGACTGTCTTGTCTTTAGGTGTCAGTGTCACAGCTCCTGATTTAATTATTTTTTGGATCTTTCTTTTTAATACATAGCAAGACCGGATTGTATGACCCAGCATTCTATAATATGGACAGTATTTTGGATGATCTGTCTTGTTGGCTTCATCAGGCTTTTTGATTTCTGGCAATTGTATCTTGTTACTTTTGAGTAAGCATTCAAAGATACCCTGAACATCGTCATCGTCAAAAGAATACTCTTTCTTCGGCCGAGGAGGTCCCTGTTGTTGATTTGTTGGGGCTGGGGTAGCTTGAGTAGTCATTATCTCTTGACTTTTGCTTTGGAGATTGACTTCAAGAGCCTCTTTTCCTTTGCGATTGTTCGGTCGAGCACTATTATCGGTACTCTGATTTGATTCCTTGGGAGTCATTTGTACCCCCAGGCCTTTGAAGGTCTCAGCACTGACTTCGGCGGCTTTGGCACTGACGATGAAAGAAGGCCAATCTTGAAATTGAGTGGACCCTTCCCACATGCTGATGATTGGTAAGAGATTAGACTTGCAAGTGTCGATAGTAACAGCATCGGGAGTTTCGAGAGGCATTTTGAGGGCTTCTCTTCTGAATCTTTCAATAAAGCTCTCTGTGCTTTCATTATTTTGCTGTTTAATTCTTATGAGGGCCGACATGGTCATGTCATTGACGCCTTCATAGAATCGTTCTAGAAACATCTGTTTGAACCCAGCAAATAAAGTAATACACCCATGAGGGAGACTTCGATACCATTCATAAGCGGTTCCTTTAAGACAACCGACGAATACCCGAGTGAGGAGGGCATCGCTTGGTTGCAACTGATCAGTCATTACTTCAAAGTGATTAATGAACTGACTTGGAGAGGTAGTCCCATCAAAGAAAGAGATGGTCGGAGGTTTGTATTTTGGGGGATACGATACCTCCTTCTATTGTATGGGATAAGGCTGCTTGATACCCAATCTTTGTAAGCCATCTTTTTGCTTGAATGCTTCGAACTGAGACCGAAGATTTTTTAACTCTTCAGTGACAGCTCCGGAAGATTGCGGTGTTGTCGCTTGTTGAGTATAATTGGGAGGAGGGACTGCAGCATATGTATCACCCCCAGCTCCGGACTGACTTGGAGTGGGTTGTACAGGAACATTAGACTGTACCCCCGAAATAGTAGAGGGTTCCGGGTTTGGGACAACAGGAGTATTTAATACCACTGGTGGTACTGTTGGTTGAACTTGCTGAGTTCGTTGTTGAGCTTGCATAAGAGTATGCATAGCAGTCTATGTATCTGCCATGGCTCGCAACTGTTGTTCCAAGGAAGAAATCTTCTGTTCATGAGCTTCAGTGCTAGTCGAAGGATCTTGATTACCATCTACCATATAAGCGATAATCGTTCGAGGAATAGACGATGAAATAGTCTGTTCTGAATCATCGCTGTGAGAATCAGTCTCTTTCCCGGGGCTATTTACGGGAGTTAATACCGAAAAGTTGGACTCTCCAAGGAAGTCCTCTGTGATCTCCAGATTATCACTTGAATGAGAAGAAGAAGAGACCCTGGTCGAGGCTCCGGTCCTGGATCGGGTGCCGAGGTAAACACCATCTTCAGAATCTGACATAGCATCAGATCGTATTCTTTCCCCAATATTTCTAGAGGTCATGTTGACAGAAGAATAAAGAGGTTCATCTTCGTCCAGTATTGGTTCATGTTGAATCCGTTCGAAAATAGATCGTCTTTTTGGTGAACAACAACACTGAATCACAACCCGAGGTTGGAAGTTACAACCATACTTTTCATGGCAAATATGAGCAATGTCATAGCCAGATGGAGTGTCGATTCTCCGTTTGTTTTGCAAATGTTCCCGGAGATCTGTAGGAACAGATTGGGAAGTACTTGAAGATAGTTTCTGTGTAGAAATTTATCTTTTATTCTTCTGTCTTCTCGGTTCTTGAGTGTATAAAGACTGATTAATTTGAGCGATATAGTTCTTGGCATATTCTGCATCAGGGTCTAGTATACTTGTCTCAGTTTGATAAGGCTTCTTCATACCGGAAGTGGAACCGAGATGTTTCCGGTTAAGCTTGTTACGAAGATCCGTAGGAGATATGACTTTAGTATCAGTCTTGAATGCTTATAATTTGCCTTTCTTAGATCGGGAAATTTTGAGAGAAGGAAGATGGACATTATTCCGACCGGGAGTCGGTAATAATCCATCTTTAGAGGAAGTAGCCAAAAGGCGTTTTCCTTTGTTTGATCTAGTAAAAGTACTAGTCAAATTAACTCCAGAGGTAAAGACCTTAGGAGTAGAGGAGTTGACTAAAGAGTCTTTCTCCTTGGTTGGCACAAGATGTACAAGTTGTGGGGGAATCATTTGTATGTTTTGTGGAAGAGAACCCCCAGCCTAATTTTGAGACACAGTCAAAGGACTGTATTGGTTGGCATACGCTGACTTTAGTTTGGAATTCTGGTCATACGCTGCCTTTTTACTAGCATACGCTGGCTTTGGCTTAGTGTACGTTGCCTTTGCCGTACGCTGCCCTTTGACTGCCATACGCACAGAGTAATTAATGGCTAAAGAGCCGACTGCTGTCGTAAGGGTAGAAGGAGAAGAGACTTTGACATATCCAGAGATGGTTTTCCTTGGACACGCTGACTTGGTTAAAGAACACACTTTGTCAGCGTGACTAGGAAAAGCCACTGTTGCCGTGTTCAGAAAAGCCGAGGCGTGCTTCGTTGAAGTTGAAGACGTGTTCTTGTCAGCGTGAGTGACAGAAGCATCTCGGGCCGTCGAAGAAGACTTAGGGACATAGACAGAGCGTCCCTTCTTCTTGGTAGCAGGAAGAGCGGAGGAAGCAGTTCGGCCCTCCTTCGCTTTGAGAATTTCTTCGTAAGCAGATTGGTCGAATTGTACAACCATCACTTTCTTCGTCGAGCCGATCGACGAAGTATCGCATTTAGTTGTTGCTATCTCGTTGGAGGAGACAGCTTTCCCCAGCAGAGTCGCCAATTTGTTTTTCATAAATAAATTCACTTTATTTATTATGTTTCTGGAAAAATTATAACTGTAGGAATCTAATCTAGAAGACGATTACTTTATCCCTTGGACGATGCGATGAAGAAAACTCGAACTTCGAAGAACTTGGACAGCAACTGGACAATCTCTCTGTTCTCTCTGAATTGAATGTTGTCTCTGTTGAAGATGAAGAAACTCTCTTTTATAGAGTTCTGGATAACTGTTCTGAAGCATACGCTCAGTCAGTTACTTGACGTGTGCATAACTGCAGGGACGCGTGGCAAATTCTGATAGAGACACGTTGGAGTATGGTTGAAAGTAGTAGAATATATCTAGGAGAGATTGATGGCATGGATGCCACGTTGCATAACTTCTGAAAGTGGGTAATTGAGTACAGGACACGTGAGAACATGTGTTGACTGTACGTTTGAAGTCATCTTGAACACATTTGCTGTGATACGCTGTCTTTGTTGAAGAGGAGTCATACGCTGATTTGGATGGTATAGAGTCATATAAAGTTGATACGCTCACTTTATTAACAAGGAGTAGTATGGAGTCTTTACGCTCACTTGATTGATAAAGAGTCGTATGGAGTCCATACGCTCACTTGATTGACAAGGAGTCGTATGAAGTCCATACGCTCACTTGATTGACAAGGAGTCGTATGGAGTCCATATGCTCACTTGGTTGACAAGGAGTCGTATGAAGTCCATACGCTCACTTGGTTGGCAAGGAGTCGTATGAAGTCCATACGCTCACTTGATTGACATGGAGTCGTATGGAGTCCATACGCTCACTTGGTTGGCAAGGAATCGTATGGAGTCCATACGCTCACTTGGTTGGCAAGGAGTCGTAAGCATTGAGGAAGTAGACACGTGGCTGTCCTCAATCTTCTCAAATACGCCATATCTTCTAATAACTGACAAATATTTTTCGAGCGTCGTGTTGCAGATATGATGGCTGACAGACTGTCAGAAATGACAGTAATGATGGTTGTGCATTAATGATGGCTGATGAGCTGTCCTCGTAAGAGACAAAATCAATTCTCGAAAACCCATATGACGGTTAATCTTCATAGGGAAGCTATCTTTGCACGCAAGACGAAGTGTCAGATTCATCCTCCATTAAATGTATGCTGTGCTGTCATTCAAGAAATAATAAAATATTCAATGAGCGTACGGCTTTGACTGAGCGTATGGCCTTGAGCGTATGGCTTTGGCTGAGCGTATGGCCTTGAGCGTATGACTTTGGCTGAGTCTTATGCCAGCGTGTCATAATTTTTTACACCCTATAATTGGTCGTAGCCGAATTGACGTACAAAACGACTTGGAAGATAGGGTTCAAGATAACACTCGTCTTCGAATCGATACACCAGATGCGATGGCCGAATCATTCTCAGCCAGTCAAAGGTTGTATGGCCCAAGGGCGGCTCTCTCACCGAGTCAATGAGGTTCGTCGGTATATATTCATAACCAGCTGAAGGGGGAACACGGTAAAAGTTTCATCCTTTCAAAGTGGTATAAACCCACTTGCATCCGTAATATCTTCTTAAGAAACTATCGCTTACCGCCCCCATGGCAGGGTTCATTAGAGAAGGATGGTGTAGAAGCAGCCATCCAAATAAATATGTGTATGGCAGTTCCAGTCGGGGGAAATGTCCCTTCTCGCCTTTTCTTCGGATCATTGAGTCAACAAAGAGACGGAGCCTGGCGTTCAACCTGCACTTCATTGATGATAACAAATCCATCTGATAGCCAAAAACTAGATATACGACAGCAAATTATACACCGCGATGGAAGCGGTCAACTGCACTGTCCCCGGGAATAACATATCGTCAAAGCCAGAAAGTAAGGAAACCTGCCAGCTGGGCTTCTTTCGACATGGGCCTATAACCCATCCTCATATAGCTTTCGATGATGTCTCCTTGCTTGAAAGGAGGGTACTGAAGATCATCTTCGATCTTGATGTCCATCGCATCGTGCATCTCCATCAACTCTATCACCTCGCTATTGTTAAGCGGTTTGAAGAAGTTGGGGTTGCAGTTCTCGTGTTCCTTAGATTTCTTCTCAATAATGTGGTTATGAAAAATATACGGCAACCACTTGGTTGAATAACAAGTGCCGGCCGTGCCACTATTGTAATACAGAGAAGAAATCATATAATGGCATAGTAGCTCTTCGAAGACATCTACCATGTCGACATTTTTTTTGCGTAGATTGTCCAATTCATCATTCGTCGGGACGAACTCTTCGTATCAGATATTCCCCATCGGCAGATTAGAGATGTGTTTCATCTCATGCAAAGTTAAGCCGATTTTCCCGTACGGCGTCATGAAGGTCTCGGTTCTGTAATTATATCTTTCCACCAATGCAAGGAATAAATATAGATTAGGGGGAAATCCATAAACAGTGGCGTACAATGCATGATACAGATCAATGTCTCTAAGCTGACTCTCAAACTGGACCAATATCCAATTGGCCACGCAACTCCATCTTTTATTCTCTAGGTTAATAAGACCTGTCAACCGCAGGTCATGGTCAGGATATCTTCCTTCCACTTTTGCAAACTCATTTTCAAATATTGGGGTCCTCACTGGCAACAATAGAGAAGAATACTCCAGTGGGATACAACTGGGTTTTAGTCCTCGGAGCAAAGAACTATGTCGTTCAGAAGAGCTGTAGAATACATCTTTATTTTCTAGCCCTTTCTTGACATAGATGTTACCCACTCGGGCCTGTTGCAGTGGAGTTATGTCCCACTCCATCTTTCTGGGATAACTCGCAAAAGCGTATCTGGACAGAGAAAGACATCTTGAGATCTCTGTCAGATATATTGTTTTCTTGCCCCTTTGGAAGATTCTCTCCTCCATACGAGGCCTCGGTTGTGAGTTCTTATCAAAAGCTTCACCAAACAAAAAATAGGGGTTTCTTGTGTATGACAGTATCAGCAGTCTGTAGAGGTTGCCCGTTCATCAGACATAATAGAGTCTTATTATCTTGTGCAATCAAGACAGCCTGTCGAGATGATGGTAAAGCATACTAAGGAAAGGAGACGTGAGAAAGATCCTCTTTGAACTCTGACTCGGATAGAGTTCCAGAAAGAATCTCATAGTTGGGATCTTCTCTGATGTCAACTACATCAGTAGAGGACAAAAAATTAGTATGCTTGGAAAAAATTGGGCAAGAGAATCAGTTCTTACACTAACTTTTATAAATATCAAATGAATTGCGCTCCATATCTGCACAAGTCATCCGATTGCGCCAGCGACAGCTTGGATGCACAAAATAGCAGACTGCACTAACATTGTTGTCAGTGCGCTCTGTCCGATTGTACAGCAAGAGTCGAGACACAATCTTCATAAAAAAAAAATTTGTACAAATATGCTGCCAAAACCCTAAAGAGGGTAGCACAACAGGGTTTGAATTCTATCAACTCTAAAAAGAGAGATGCACAGTAATTTGAAATCATCAAAAACCCTAAAAAAAGGTTTTGATTGCTTTTTATTCTCACCATGAAGAGCAGGATGACCGCTTTCATGTCGAGACACTCGGGGGGCTGTGCGAGCCGAGGAGTCGGCAACAACCTTTCCTTTCTCCGCCGCAGATCTCTTAGGGGCTATATCGACGACAATGATGAACGAAAAAGGAAGTCGGAGAAGAAGAGTTGAAGATGCTCGAAAGAATTTTTTTCTTAGAAAATTGAAACAAGTAATGGTTCACAAACTGAAAGAAAAAGGCTATTTATAGCTTTCCAAAGAAGTCTAAAGAACATCAGTGATTGCGCCTGAATGATCGGACCAGATTCCTTGGATTACGCAAACTTAGCGCAACTTGATTTAAAATTTTGAAAATTCAAAGTATTTCGAAATTTTGAACATGTCAAAATTTGAAAACTTTGAAGGGGGTCTTGTAGAACCTAAAAATCAAGTTGCACCTACAATCAAATATACAGAAATCAAACTGCACAATATTTGTTGGATTGCGCACACATGGATTGCGCACACATGGACAGCGCCATCAGCAGACAACGCCCAAATCTGATATGGCATTGTCATGATTACCTGACAATAAATATCAAATCTCCTGACAACTGACAGCACGAAAGACGAGGAATCCGTTTGTATCCCGAGCAGCACGGTGCTCGAGAACAGCTGTACAGTCCAGCGCAGTCTTCCAGTCCAACCGGAGCACGGTCTGCCAGATCCTCCTCAGCACAGTTTGACCAAGTCCATTCTTTAGCGCAATGCGATGACAGTTTTTCCTTGGCGCGATCCATCGATTTTTTAAGATAACTAATATTTATTATGTGGTGCACATGCCATCAATTGCTCGACACGTGGCAGCTGCTCTGTACACGACCAAGCGCGTCTCAATCAAACGATGCCACATGTCTAAATATAGTTAGCCCACGATCGAATAACTGCATGAAGACTGGCACAACTTGTAGCCTGCGCAGTCCAATGCTGATGCAATCCAATATGCACAGTCCAGAATAACTACAAAATAATTATTTCCAGAACTCTATAAATAGAGTTTCACATCCTTCATCAAGGGGGACGAATCATAATCAAGAGATCATGAGTTCTTGTCCAAGTGCTGCTGTATTCTTCACAGGCTAAAGTCTTCAAAGTTTACATAGTCCAAGGGATAAAGCGATCGTCTTCTGATCGGATTCCTAAAGTTGTACTTTCCTAGAGTTCATTTTTAATCTTCTTTCAAAGTTTGTAATTAAACTTTTGTTTTTACAAACAGTTAGTGCTCAAGCGACAGAGGAGTTTAACTGGTCGAGGCATTGAAGCACGGGGACCAGTTATAACTTTCCATCGGCTGCGCGTGTGACTGTCAATGCAAGCCTTTGGTTGGTCATTGGCATAGTATGTTTGTTGGAAGAGGAAAGTACTGCCTTGGATTTCTTTCTACTACCCCAGCGGGTGCATAGTATTCAGAATCCAATGTGGGCTCGCCTGATGGGAAGGCAATTTTGACTAAGACAGATCTTCTCGACGGTAACGTGTAACACCGCAGTCCCAAAATACGTAGGACTAGGAACGCAGACATGCCAGCCGTATAATAAATATACGTAAGCTGGAAAATGCTGTAGAACCATGACTAATCTCATCCACACAAAATAAATGAATAAAAGATATCATATAATAATAATAATTTTCTTAATATAATATGTTGGGTGGAGACACATCCACTACCAACAAAATAAAAGGAAGAGGTATAGGATATACAAAAGAAATGACGAAGGTAGAAGGATAGATCCAAGACACGTTATCCTTGAATAAATGGAGAAGATCACGACCTCAGCTAGAATACCTACGGAAGACATGAACATACACCTGGAGAGATAACCAGGTCCTCAGAGTGTTAGCACCCTGAATTTCGGGTTGATTTTTTTTATTTTATTTTATTTCCTGATTGATTGGTTTTGATAAATAATTTATTTTGTTATTTTTTCTTAAGTGTACTTTCCCGTGCTATTGATATTTGGAGTATCAGGGATGTT
This sequence comes from Iris pallida, assembly GCA_029216955.1. Lineage (NCBI taxonomy): Eukaryota > Viridiplantae > Streptophyta > Magnoliopsida > Asparagales > Iridaceae > Iris > Iris pallida. Next base: position 3,335,953 of record JANAVB010009595.1, read on the forward strand.
CAACTCTGAAAATCTTCTTCATGAGTTTTAGAGTGGACACGATTACCTTCATGACGGTATATGGTGTCCCACCCAAACTTGTTCTCTTGTGCTCTTTTTGCTTCACTGAACTTCGGGTCAAATTAGACCGTTTGATTATTAATTGGTTTTCCCACTCTTTTCCTTGATCATTTTTAGCACGTTACCGTGACTTTTAGTTTTGGAGCGCAAGACCCGTCAGTTTCTTGAAACCAACTTCTTATTGATGATCTACTCGAGACGCTCGTCATCCATGACCTTCGTGTCCCATTCAGACACGTCATTTTGTGCTCCATTTGATTCGCACAACTTTCCCGACACGTGACACGATTTTATTTCACTCCACGGCGTCACATTCATCTTCCAACTTGATTTGTGGGTCCCCTGTCGACCAAAACCTGTCAGCCCCAACTATGGACATGGCCCACATTGAGCCTACTACCCGTCCGCCACTTGTGTCCCATTTATTGGAATCTCCATGTGCTACTTATTCACTCATGATCATCAACGTCTAATTTTAATTCGATTTTTGCACAATGTCTGATTTTGACCCAATCTGGCTCCACCGAGTCCAGTCCAGCCTTGTGTTGCTCTCCACCATGACGCCCTCATATTTTCTTGTCCAAAAATATTAGTACTCATTTTGCCTATTTTCCTATATTTAATAGAAATTCCAATATTGATTTTTATCCCTAGGAATGGCATTCCCTACATATTAATTCCCAACCATTAGATCTCCCCATTTAATCCTACCCCTTTAAATCCTACATGGAAACTTTTTCCTCACTCCCACATGTTGGCCGGCCCTAGGTTGGTTGGATAACATTTCTCTCTCTCTTTCACTTTTCATTTATTGTTATCCTTATCTCTCTCTCTCTTTCACCTTTTTCCAGCATATCAAAACCGACAACAACCCATCAGCCATGCAACACTCCACCTTCACCCGACCATGTCCTGACCTTCCCTGGCCGGCCTCCGCCGTGCCACAGGCCGTCGGCCGAGCCACCTCCTCCTTCCTCCTATTCTTCTAACCACCATCGACTTCACCACCATCACCGCGACCATCACTCCCCGAGCCAGCTAACCACCACCGTAGCAGCCCCGCCACCTCGCCGTCCCCGCCGTAGCTCGCCGCCGCCGTGCCCAGCGTGGCCAGCAGCGCCGCCCACGCTCCAGCGTGCACAGCGACGTGCGCGAGCGCGTGAGTGCGAACGGCGTGGGCGCCGCCGTCGTCACCGCCATGGCCCCGGCGACCCCCGCCGTGGTGGCCCCCCTGGGCGAACTTAGGCCTGCCTTCCCCTGGCGGCCAACGTCCTCCGGGACGCACCGTCGAGGCGATTCGTGCGTTTTGAACGACGTCCCGTCGTGACGCGCGCGGGATCGAGTTCGTTTTAACGCTCCGTCGCAACGACTTCACGCGCATTTTCCCAAAGATCCGACCGTTGGATCGGCGATTTCTTTGCTCCGTCGCAATCTCGATATATCCACCTTCATCCCTGTCAATTTTTGTCCGTTAATTTTATCGTTTGATACCTGAAAACCGGCCACCAAGTTGACGGTTTAAATTGTATTAAATTTGGACAGTTTCGCGGGGCCAACTTCGTCAGCTTGTATCTCCTCCACCGCAGCTCCGTTTGGCGTGCTACTAGTTCCGGTGCGAAGCTGGTATAACCCTCTTACTACCCTCCAGTTTTGTTTCATTATGAGCTTGTTTGATTGGTTGAATTCGACGCCAAAGTTGGTCGTCCGAATTCGTAATTTCCAACTTGTAAAATTCTATTTTTGAACACGGGACACCAGATTTTATTTCTGACACCACCATTAGACTTGTGGCGTCGTTCTGGCATATTTTCATATAAAATTTGTTAGATTTGGAGAACGTGGGCCCGGACACGTTTTTCGGTGCAAAGCGGGTTCCACATTCTGGGTCAACGGGACTTTTTGACGCCGGCTCATCGGAATCCAATTCCGGATATACCGTTGAGTTCGTATCATCATCCTGGACTCGTTGACAGGTAGTTTGCTGAGTTTTGATAACCTTGGCTCCGGCACGCATTTCCATGCAAACCGGAATCCCAAGTTCTGGTCAACGGGCCAAATTGAGATCGGGTCAACGGAATCCAATTCTGGAGATACCGTTGGGTTCGTATCGACATTCTGGTTTCGTAGATATATAATTTGTTATATTTTATAGACTTGTTTTCTTGCACATTTTTTGGTGCAAAACGGCTCCGACACGGACACCGTTTTGACCCAAAATTACCTTTTTGCCCTTGTGTCCAAATTGGACCGTTGGGTAGGCTATCCTAGCTAATTTGACCATTCTGGACACGTTGGCGATGTTCATTTCATCGTCCGACAATGTTTGTTGATAATTTCTCTGAGTTTACCTTTTTATAATTAATTAATAATTAATTCATATAATGTTCGTATTTCGGGATTAGTACAACGAAACTGAGATCAGCCAATTCCAGTGATCTCACATCGCTGAAATTGACAAGTTGGACACGTGGATCACTATAATAAGATTATCAACCTTACCGATAATCTTCTTATCTCGATTTGCGTGTCGTAAGTTTCGACGTACAAATAACGAAGTACACTTTATAATAGACTAGAATTGACCCTGTTTGACCAGAGTTGACCAGTTGACCCAAAGTCAACTGTAAGTCAACACTTGACCTAGTTTGACTAGATTATTGACCGGAGTCGACCTAGAGTTGTTTTGACTTAGAAGAACCTAGAATAATGTAGATTGATTATAGAGATTCATTTATTATAACTTGAACACCTTGTAACCCGTGTTGCTTTAAATAGGACTCTGTGGCTTCAGTGGGACCCCTATACTTATCAGCTGTTCAGGTTATCGAGGCGAGTACATTCTCTGATCATTTCATATCCTGCTTAGAATTATATTCCTACTTTAGATTACTATACTTGATGCTGTCACGACATTATCACGGATTAGTACTATATGGATCTTCTCGTGCGATGTTATCCCCCTCGGGAGCATCGGGTACATTGTGTCATGTGCGTTTCACTTTCATCGTGTACTCCTGTGCTTTTATTACATGTGCACTCCTGTAAATATTGTACTCTCATGTTCACGGAGCCCCCATGTATACTATCATGTGCACCCTATATGGGCCCCCATGTGATATCCTGTGCAATAACATAACCTGTTTAGATCCTTGTGTATTGATTGGGGATACGGGGGAGTGCTAGTAGTCGTGTGAACAATTCCATTGTAGTGTAGATTCCTGTGCAACCTCGATATCCTATGCAAATCTATCCTGTTCACATGTGCTATCTCGTACTCTGACTCACTAGCCACTGTTAGTTCTCTATTTATAGTAGATATTTCTATTACAGTCTCTCTCCCTGTTTATATACTGTATTTCCTCAGATCATGTATTTTACTCTACTGCGTGTTTATATTTTCTAACCTGCTATGTTCTGTTGAGATGTACTGTACTCGCTCCAGTCCTGACTGGACCTGTTGATAAATTTTACAGATATCCTGGCGGTGCCTGCTAGCCTAGAGGAGACACATTAGAGGTTGTTTAGGTAGTTATTTCATTTTGTCTGGAGTTGTATTTACTTTATGGATTACTGTATCTATATTTGAGTTTTGAGATGTATTTCTGGGTTTATGTATCTTAGACACTTAGACTTCGATCTCATGTATCTCTTTTGGATTTCATGTCTTATCTATCCTTATCATGCTCTACCTTAGATGTGATTGAGTTTGTATCTGCTATGTCACCCCCATTCGGGAAGTACAACTGTTTAGCCTTATACTGTTAGATGCATTGAGACCTAGGACAGCGTTCTACTGTCGACACTGCGGCGTAGGCTGGGCATTGTTACGTTCTCGCGCCCTAACTCTAGGGCGCGGGTCGTGACACAGAGGGACGTAACAAGACACATAATATCATGCCAATGTAACTGAATATAAATTGCTTAAATAAATAAGTCAATTGAATTATAACATGGTCCAATACACACCATTCAACTAGCGTACCATCCCCCAAACCAAACAAGGACAGGAGATGGTAAACTAATTCACGATAATGTATCTTTCCATGCTATGAATCCAATATGGTATTCGAACCCCAACAAGGTTCAATACCTTGTCATCGCAGTAGTAAGCCACACCTACAACCAAATAAGGACAAGGTGTGGCAAACTAATCCGCGACAAATTATTGTTCCAAGCCACGGTCAGATACAAGTACCCAAACCAAAAGTAGTCATACCTAACGGATAAAGGTACCTAACCGTTCTAAGTAAAATATAGTTAAGAACAATCCTTCTTACGCATGGGCCCTGGCTAAAATGGGATCGACATGGTCCCCTCTTGGGGAACCAGGGACCCAATCAATAAGAGCATAATGTTCTGCAGAACGCCAGTGGCCATCAGTAATCAGTGGATCATCAATCCCGTATCTCCAGCGGAGCTTCCGGGTCACAAAGAAAATTGCATTGAAGCCCATACGATAAGGAATTGTCCTCCCCGCCCAATGCCTACTATGTTGTATCCACAACAGTAAACCTCTATAACCGCTAAGTCAAACTAGCATGCAATTTTATTAGCGATTAATCCTATCACACGGCTAATAGAATTGCATGCTAGTTTGACTTAGCGGTTATAGCGGTTTACTGTTGTGGATACAACATAGTAGGTATTGGGCGGGGGGGACAATTCCTTAGAGTATGGGCTTCGATACACTTTTCCTTGTGACCCTGAAGCTCCGGTGGAGATACGGGGTTGATGACCCACTGATTACTGACAGCCACTGGCATTCTGTGGAACGTTATGCTCTTATTGATTGGGCCTTTGGTGCCCCAAGGGGGGACCATGCCGATCCCATTTTAGCCAGGTCCCATGCGTAAGAAGGATTGTTCTTATCTACGTTTCACTTAGAATGGTTAGGCACATTTATCCGTTAGGTATGAGTACTTTTGGTTTGGGTACTTGTATCTGACCGTGGCTTGGAACAATAACTTGTCGCAGATTAGTTCACAACACCTTGTCCTTGTTTGGTTGTAATTGTGGCTTACTACTCCATTGAGAAGGTATTGAACCTTGTTGGGGTCCGGATACCATATTGGATTCATAGCATGGAAAGATACGTCATCGTGAATTAGTTTACCATCTCATTTCCTTATTTGGTTGGGGGGATGCTATGCTAGTTCAATGGTGTGTATTGGACCATGTTATAATTCAATTGACTTATTTATTTGAGCAATTTATATTCAATTACATTGGCATGATATTATGTGTCTTATTACGTTCCTCCGAGGACCTGGTTATCTCTCCAGGTGTGTCTTTATGTCTTCCGTGGGTATTCTAGCCGAGGTCGTGATCTTCTCCATTTTTTCGAGGATGACGTGTCTTGGATCTATCATGATACCTTCATAATTTCTTTTGTATATCATATACCTGTTCCTTTTATTTTGTTGGTAGTGGATGTGTCTCCACCCAACATATTGTATCAAGATAATTCGTTATCATTATATGATATCTTTATTCATTTATTTTATGTGGATGAGATTAGTCATGGTTCTACTGTATTTTACAGCTTATGTATATTTATTATAAGGCTGGCATGTCTACGTTCATAGTCCTACGTATTTTGGGACTGGAGCGTTACACGTTGCCGTCGAGAAGATCTGTCTTCGTCAAAATTGCCTTCCCATCAGGCGAGCCAACATTGGATTCTAAATACTATGCACCCGCTGGGGTAGTAGGAAGAAATCCAAGGTAGTACTTGCCTCATGCAACAAACGTACTATGCCAATGACCAACTAAAGGCTTGTATTGACAGTCATATGCGCAGTCGATGGGAAGTTATAACTGGTCCCCGTGCTTTGATGACTCGACCAGTTAAACTCCTTTGTCGCTTGAGCACTCCTGTACGTGATGCGAGCCAGGGGATACATCCCACAGAGAATGACTCATGTAAGCAGCATTCCTGTAGGCATGATAGGAGTATGTCTCACCAGATGATCGTACCTGCACGCAGCTTCCCTGCACGTACAATATGTCAGACCGTTGAGCACCTCTAAGGGGGGTGAATAGAGTTAGTGCGAGTGCAGCAGAAAATAATCACTAATTAAAAATTAAATGCAGATAACTATGGTAGTGAATAAAGAGATAATAAATAAATATAGCACGAGATTAGAGAATTAAACTCAGTGGACACCGTGATATATACTAGTTACCCTCTTGGAGGACTAATCCAGTCGCAGGTACTCTTGCCTGCTGTTAATTCACTATTCACAAGCTAATTGAGAGCTTGCAGTCCCTTTACAATAGCGTGCTTGGTGACAAGTGCACGACCGACTTCACAACATCATACTTGGTGACGAGCGTACGACCAGCATCTAGAACATAGATGATTTCTGAACTTGAACAACCTCTTAACAACTCTCTGAACCAAAGAACTCTAAATCGAATCGGTATTACTGGCTTTGCCTAAGATATGTATAGGTGGAGTATGAAAGCGTTTTAGAACACTGAAAAACACATTAGGAATAGATAAAGAGAAAAAATGACGAGTAATTTCAAAAGGAAATTTCTCTTCTATTTATAGGTGTTTTTGAGAAACGAACTCGAGCAGAGTTCGGATGACAGGATTTCGCATACGAACGTTAGATGCAGATTTTGTGGGAACTAAATTTCAAATAACCTAGACTGAACTCGGGTCGAACTCGGTCAGAGTTCTGTCAGAGTTCTGCTTGGTCATAACAGTAACTAATGAACCAAATTTGCATAGGTTTTGGGCATTTTAATATTGTGGACTTTTGGGATAAGTAGGTAGGCTTATTTTTGTTTGTGGACTGTGAATAACCTAAGCCAGTAATACTCAGTCAATTTTACAATTTGTATTCTAGACTCAATAAAGGATAAAATACATAATAAACGGTAAAATGACTCAGACTATTATTAGTACATAAAAGCTTCGGGATGATGATTTACATGCTTGCGGATGTTGTAGTATGCTCTTAGATATTGATTTCACTTGACCTGAAATGTTAGCAGCAGTTTGTATATTTTGTGTATTGACTTAAGTCGTTTGTTGATTTATCAAAATTAGGTGAGACCATTAGGAAATCGGCCAACAATCTCCTCCATTTTGATAATTGACAAACTGTAGTCTATACCAAAATATATCTAATAACTTAAAAAAATCTAATAACTAAAAAAAATGAATGGTTTGGTATTGCTCTTTCTCCTTCTTTGTCATGATCAAAATATTATGGCTCCTCCGTAATGTGTGAAGCCAACAATGTTCACCAGAAGACAAAGAAAAGATAGAGGAATATGCATATATAACAAATCACATGAAAAAATAAACTAGAAGTAGTAGTGAAATAACTGAAATCTGATAGCAGAATGAAACTAAAATGCAACTAACATAACCAGCATAAGTCATAACTCAATAATTTACAACTATCAAACATAGTGTAAAAAGTCTAACTCATAAGTTTAGACTAGTAGATCATCACACAAAAGAAATAAAAGCGACGTCGATCATCATCTAGCATCGTCAACCCAAAAAAAAACACCAACTGAAGTCCCACATCACAGCGGCATATCATCACCTCCAGGAGCATCCTGTGGAAAGTAAGCTATAATAGGATTGAAATGAGTAAAGGTAGCCTCATCTTCGAACCTCGAACCAGTGAATCTGGGGTGATGGATCATCGGAACAGGATGAGTGGGATCATAAGATACACTCCAGTGTATATCAACAATGCTGTTTAGCAACACCTGTACCTGGGTGATGTGGCTGAACTCAGAGTCAATGTAGCTCTGATGACGTTGAGCTGAGAGGGCAACAAAGTCATCAAAGTGCTGATAAAAGCCTGGGTCGAAGCCAGGAGCAGGGGCTTGTAATGCCTGTAGTTCGTATTACGTATCTTGGAATACATGTACATATTTCATCTTGTATTACATATCTCTTGGCTTTGCTCGGTTTAGTTTGGGTTGGCTTGGTTCGGGTTGGGTTGCTTGGTACATCATGGACCAAGAGAAATCCCCTATCTACCACCCCCATCATCCTTTATTAACCCATTCCTTCATTCTCTCTCTTCATTACTCTTCTTCTTCTCCACATTTACTTCTACACCTACCAGAAGAGAGAGAGAGAGAGCTTAGGCAAGTGCAAACTTGATTCATGATGGATCTCAAGTTTTATTGTTCCATTCTCTTCCTTACTTGAATCTAAGATACATTAGAACTTGGCATTTTCTATTTTGATGGTTATATTTTTGTAGATCTAAGTTTTAAGTTCCTTCTTATTTAGTTTTCTTGGTTTTGATCTCTAAAAACTTGGTATTTCCATAAACTAATGGTTCTATGTTGTAGAGAATTCAATTTCATTCAGTTTTGGCTTTTGTTTCGCTTGATTTTGACTTCGGATGAGGAAGTTATAGCCATAGCAAGTTTTTAGGACTTTCATGGCTGAACTTGCTGTTTGGGGACAATGAACCCCATGCGCCGGGAGGCCATGCGCCGTGAAGTCCCGACAACGCATCCCTTAACTCCGAGCGTGTCAAGCACGTAGGTTCCCTACGCGCATGTACTGAAGACGCAACGTGAGTTTTCCATGCGCCGATTTGTGCAGGAATCCCATGCGCCGATTGCGCAGGAATCACATGCGCCAATTTGTGCAGGAATCCCATGCACCGATTGCGCAGGAATCCCATACGCCGATTTGCGCAGGAATCCTATACGCCGATTTGCGCAGGAATCCTATTCGCCGATTGTGCAGGAATCCCATGCGCCGGAATTGCTCTATTTTCGCTGTTTTTGCCTGTTAAAGTTGTTTTATAGCTAGAATCTTGAAAAACTCAAAACTTGAAAGTTGTAGATCTTTTCCTTGGCTTTAAGAATATATCACTTGTTCTTTTATACAAATTTCTCTCATTCATGATAAGGTAAGAATAGAACACGATAGTGGCTCGCCGTGGCGCACTCTTAACAAGTAAACTGACATGATGTATCTCGACAAGCTGTTATGACAGCTAGCCTGACATGACAAGTAGGAATGACCTGGACACCGTAGGCGATTGTGTTTGTATAAATAAACCTGTACTGTCTTGCATCATGTCTAGATAGGGATCCCAGAATACCACGATCAGAGAGACAGATGCTCGGTCCGGAAATGATTGCTCAGACCGTTGAAGTGGTCAGAAGAGTCAGGGATCATCTTCTAGTTGCCCAAGATCGCCAGCGTCATTGGGCCTATTCTCATCGGCGCCCTCTTGAATTTTCTGTCGACGACCATGTATTCCTGAGGATTTCGCCTAACCACGGCGTCATTCGTTTCGGCGTACGAGGAAAGCTTAGTCCTAGATATATAGGGCCGTTCGATATTCTGGAGCGAGTAGGCGATGTGTCCTATCGTCTTGCTCTTCCGCCATCGCTACGTGAGGTGCATGACGTGTTCCATGTATCCCAACTGCGACGGTATATCCCGGATCCGAGCCACATCCTGGATCATTCGGAATTGGTTGTTGGTACCAATCTTTCGTATGAGGAGAGGCCCGTGTCTATATTGAATCGAAGAGAGAAGGCACTCAAGAACAAGACTATTAAGGTAGTCCGAGTTGCTTGGGGTCATCACTCTTTGGGTGAGTCAACGTGGGAGCGTAAGGATGAAATCCGATCGCGATATCCCGACCTGTTTGACTCGTAAGGTATAATGTCTTCCTTATGCCTTATGCTTTCAATTTCTTGCTTGAATAAATGACTGCAAGATAGACTGCTTGTTATAGATTACGATTATTATAGCTTGTCCTTGCAATTCTAGCCTCTTGATTAAATTTCGAGGACGGAATTCTTTTAAAGAGGATAGAGTTGTAATGCCTGTAGTTCGTATTACATATCTTGGAATACATGTACGTATTTCATCTTGTATTACATATCTCTTGGCTTGGCTCGGTTTAGTTTGGGTTGGCTTGGTTCGGGTTGGGTTGCTTAGTTTATCATGGACCAAGAAAAATCCCCTACCTACCATGCCCATCATCCTTTATTAACATATTCCTTCATTCTCTCTCTTTATTACTCTTTTTCTTCTCCACATTTACTTCTACACCTACTAGGAGAGAGAGAGAAAGAGCTTAGGCAAGTACAAACTTGCTTCATGATGGATCTCAAGTTTTATTGTTCCATTCTCTTCCTTACTTGATTCTAAGATACTTTAGAACTTGGCATTTTCTATTTTGATGGTTATATTTTTGTACATCTAAGTTTTATGTTCCTCCTTGTTTAGTTTTCTTAGTTTTAATCTTTAAAAACTTGGTATTTCCAAAAAAAATAATGGTTCTATGTTATAGAGAATTCAATTTCATTCAGTTTTGGCTTTTGTTTCGCTTGATTTCGGCTTCGGATGAAGAAGTTATAGCCATAGCAAGTTTTTAGGACTTTCATGGCTGAACTTGCTGTTTGGGGATGATGAACCCCATGCACCGGGAGGCCATGCGCCGTAAAGTCCCGGCAACGCATCCCTTAACTCCGAACGTGTCATGCGCATAGGTTCCCTACGCACATGTACTGAAGAAGCAACGTGAGTTTTCCATGCGTCGATTTGTGCAGGAATCCCATGCGCCGATTGCGCAGGAATCCCATGCGCCGATTTGTGCAGGAATCCCATACGCCGATTGCGCAGGAATCCCATGCGCCGATTTGCACAGGAATCCCATGCGCCGATTTGCGCAGGAATCCCATGCGCCGATTGTGCAGGAATCCCATGCGCCAAAATTACTCTATTTCGCTGTTTTTGCCTGTTTAAGTTGTTTTGTAGTTAGAATCTTTAAAAACTCAAAACATAAAAGTTTTAGATCTTTTTCTTGGCTTCAAGAATATGTCACTAGTTATTTTATGCAAGTTTCTCTCATTCATGATACGGTAAGAATAGAACACGATAGTGGCCCGCCGTGGCGCACTCTTAACAAGTAAACTGACATGATGTATCTCGACAAGCTGTTACGACAGCTAGCCTGACGTGATAAGTAGGAATGACCTAGACACCGTGGGCGATTGTGTTTGTATAAATAAACCAGTACTGTCTTGCATCATGTCTAGGATAGGGATCCCTGAGTACCACGGTCAGGGATACCTACTGCAATGGACTATGGCTAATAAACTAGAATAATTCAGTAGTCATGAAGAGATTTCCCAGCTACAGGAAATACCGTTATCTGGGCGCATTCACTGGACTTGTAGCCTACCGACGAGTAGGGCACATTTCTAGCACACTGTCACGTGTTGCATCCTTCATAAACGGACATTCGACTTGGATAACCTGGATGGTCTGCAGGGCTTGTGGCTGTTGGAATAATCTCATTGCATCTTGCTAGTAACTAGGCCTGTGATAACCCTAGTTAGTTAAAGTATCAAGCCGTACTTATTGCTTGGCCGTGATTGATTGGATGGAGTCCAGCCCAGTCTAGTTATCATGATCCTGTACAAGATTGTATCGTGACATGATTTCTTTTATCGATAAATGATGGGATACCAAGTTCTGTTCAGATGAAGGGTTACAACCCCGGTCCTTGTTTGGTTTAAGGGTTGTAACTTGGCTATCTGAATAGTTTCGTGGTTATCTTATCCTATATGGTCATGATTATTTATACTGGCCTTAACAATAAAGATCAGGGGTCCAGTTCTGTTCAGGCGAAGGGTTATAACCTCGGTCCTTGTTTGGTTTAAGGATTATAACCTGGCTCCCGGAGCAGTTCTGTGCCCTTTCTTCGTTTATTGTCTTATTGTAACCCAAACCCTGCTAGTCATGTTTTACTTATTTCAGCGGCATGATTATCTATACTGGCCTTAACAATAAAGATCAGGGGTCCAGTTCTATTCAGGCGAAGGGTTACAACCCCGGTCCTTGTTTGGTTTAAGGGTTGTAACCTGGCTTCCAGAGCAGTTCTGTGTCCTCTCTTCATTTATTTTCTTGTTATCCTACCAATGGTATTTGAGACGGGTTTCTATTCAGGTGAAGGGTTACAACCTCGGTCCTTATTTGGTTTAAGGGTTGTGACCTGGCTACTTGAATGGTTTTTTTGTACTCAGTTTACTGTTGTTATCTCTATTATTATCAGTTCTTTATTTATTATCTTTAATATTCTATTGTGATATGCTGGTTTTAGTTCCTAAGTGAAGCCTCCTTTGTTGCACTTGCTCTTTCTGGGGTCTAACCCAGCTGGTTTTGTATGGCAAGATATCGGAGCAGCACCAGAGGATCTACCTACCTTCCAGCCAGATGGTGAACACCAGGCGTAACCCTGGCAATGAGTGGGTTTCTTTTTGTTCTCCCACTTTATTGTAAAATTATTCTTTTGAGGTATTTAGCCGGCGAGCACGTGTTAGCTCGATTGCACCTTTACTTACTGTCTGCCTACGGGCTGTAACATGATTGACAGATCCTAGGGTTGATCATGTATGACTGAACTCTTGCTAGTCTTGACATTTTGTACGACTAGCTTCATGATCATCCAATATGTAATGTATGGGACACCTTGCTATTATTTATTGGTGCTCTGACATCTTGTAACTATTATTGTTTGCTTGAGATTGAGACAATAGGCTTGTTCATGACCATAGGAGACTGTTGGCTTATAGTTAAACCCTCATGTATCTAGACAGCCGTGACCGTATAGCGAGGTGGGTTGCACTTCAATATACGTAGCTGGCTATGTACGCCCCCGCTCTCCAGTATTCTTGTTCTGGTTGTGACAGGGCTGGAGCAGGAGCCTGAGGGTCATCATATGAACTAGAACAGCAGGTTCGGCACCGGATGGAGGAGAAGGGTTAGGATACAACCCAGCTCTACCAAACTCAGTAGCAGGAGAAGAGAAAGGACAGATTTCAAGATCAATTTCAAATCTCCTGAAGATAGATGCCAGGTGCATTGGGTAAACAAGGTTACGCCCTGCACTTCTGCAATTGAGCATCCAGGACATAAAAGTCTTAGGAACAGAGAAAGGTATGCCAAAGTGAATATGATACATCGCAGATAATTCCATAAAGATGATCTCGTTAGAAGATCTCCTTTTCAGAAGTAAAGCGGAGAAGATAAAGCGATACAATTCATTGAAGTTCTGATACAAGTATTTTGAATATACCCTACGTGGGACAGGATGAGGGTGACACATCAATGCTTTGAAGGAGTCAAAGGTGACACCTTCTGGAAACTCTACGTGGTTAATATCCACCAAAGCTTCACCAATATCAGAAACGTAAAAATATTCACTGATATCACTGGCACTGAACTCAAGTTCTTATCCAGCAACACAAGAATAGAAATTGCCATTATCTTCTACTTGCAAGTTGTATTAAAACATCTTGACGACATTATCATAAATATTATCAGAAATTTCAAAGAAGTCCCAAATTCCAAGTCGGTTAAAAGTAGGATCATATTCAGAAAAAATTATAAAATTGACACAAGCTCTAGTTCAGATTTTACGACCAATGAAGGAAGTAAACCAAAGATCGAAAAATTCCTTGTAAAGGAATAGACCGTAGTCATAGTCGTCATTGTCAGAAGGAAGAGCTGGACTGAAAATATTTGTTGGGACATAGTCAAAAGAAGATAATCCTACATTGGGAGGTATCAATCCTTCTCTTTTTTTTGGGCTTTGGGTTCCATAAAAGGCAAAGAGAGAGGATAGATGATTACATTTGTAGAAAGAAAGAAGAAGATGAAGATGATCACTTCAAAACTCCACAATACATGAAGAGGAGGAGGAGGAGAACCTTCACTTAGGGTTTTAGAGAGGATTCTCGGTAGGATGATGAAAATAGAAGTGGAAATAGTGGGGTTTATTAGGACTAGTGCCGGCTGTTCTGTTCTGGAAATTCGTACAGTTACCATCGGAACTCGGTCCGAGTTTGGTCAGAGTTCGGCTGTTTGTAAGTTCAATGTCATTAATGTTGTATAATTGATAAACTTCAATGTATAACATGCACACTTTATTTAATAATTTCTATTACTTTGGATTAGGTGTAGAGGCCGGATCCCAGCTAGCGGTTGTCCGAAGACTTTTACACCGTGTCGCTTCAGGGTATTCATGCCTTTATGACAAAAGTACGCTTTCGGCTTGTACCCAAAATAATGTCCATTAATAAAGGTCAAAGTTTTGAGTTAAAGCTGTCTTCAGCTAAAAATTCAAGTATGCCAAGCTCTTGACGCAGATTGTTAAAGCTGTCTTCAGCTAGTAGTTTTGTGAAAATGTCTGCTAGTTGATGATCTGTGTCAACAAATTCTAAGCAAATATTCCCGTGTTGTTGGTGATCACATAAAAAGTGATGACGAATCTCTATGTGCTTTGTGCGTGAATGACATATAGGATTCTTAATCAGGTTATCACAATAAATAGGAATCTTAGTGTAGTGCAGATTGTAGTCTTCTATGGTTTGCTTCATCCATAAAATTTGAGCACAACATCATCCAGCGGCGATATACTCAGCCTCAGTAGTTGATAGAGCTACAGAATTTTATTTCTTGCTAAACCATGAGATTAAGGCTTTTCTTAGGAAATGACACGTACCGCTGGTACTTTTACGGTCTACTTTGCATCATGCAAAATCCGCATCCGAGTAACCTATCAGGTTAAAGGATTTGGTTTTAGGATACCATAAGTCGACTGTTGAAGTTCCCTTAAGCTATCAGAAGATACGCTTAACGGCACATAAGTGTGATTCCTTAGGATTTGCCTGATATCGTGCACAAATACAGACACTAAACATAATATTAGGGCGACTAGCAGTTAAATATAATAAACTACTAATCATACCACGATACTTATGCTGGTCAACAGGTTTACCAATTTCATCAGTGTCAAGCTTTGTTGATGTAGCTATTGGAGTTTCGATTGGCTTTACATTGTCGAAGTCGTACATTTTCAGTATGTCCTTTGTATATTTAGCTTAATTGATGAATGTTTCTTTTGAGTATTGTTTGATCTGAAGTCCTAGGAAGAAGTTTAGCTCTCCCATCATACTCATCTCAAATTCACTCTGCATATACTTAGCAAACTCTTGACAAAGTTTTTCATTAGTTGATCCGAATATGATGTCATCAACATATATTTGCACAAGAAGAATATCATCATCTAATGACTTGATAAATAAAGTAGTATCAACTCTTCCTTTTGAAAAACTATTTTTATGTAAGAAGGCACTTAGGCGTTCATACCAAGCACAAGGTGCCTGTTTGAGTCCATAGAGTGCTTTCTTAAGTTTGAAGACGTTATCAGGTTTTTGAATATCTTCAAAACCAAGGGTTTGTTTCACAAAAACTTCTTCTTTCAAAAATTCATTTAAAAATACACTTTTCACGTCCATTTAAAATAATTTAAAATTATTAAAATATGCATATGCACAAAACATACGAATACCTTCTAGTCTAGCAACAGGAGCATATGTCTCGTCATAATCAATACCTTCTTCTTGATTATAACCTTGTGCCACTAGACGTGCTTTATTGCGTAGAACTTGTCCATTTTTACTTAACTTATTTCGGAACACCTATTTAGTACCAATTATATATTGACCAATAGGTTTAGGAACGAGTTCCCAAACTTTGTTTCTCTCAAATTGATTAAGTTCCTCTTACATGACATCAATCCAAAAATTATTATTAAAAGCATCTGCTACATTCTCAGGTTCTACTTGTGAAATAAATGCTACATTAGCTGCTATTTTAGTATCTTTATATGAAGAGCGTGTACTTACACCTTTTGATATGTTACCTATAATGAGCGTCTCTGGATGATCTGGCAAGAACTTCAATGATTCAAATCTATGAGTCAGATCTTCCACAGGACTTTTATCGGTTCTCGCTTGTACATTTTCATCATCACTGTCACTAGATCTGTGACTATTGAGCTCATAAAAAGTAACGTTAATGGATTCTTCAACAATCATAGATCTTTTATTGAAAATTCTATATCCCTTACTCTTAGCAGCATATTCGAGAAATATTCCTTTATCTGCTTTAGAGTCAAACTTTTCCAAGTTGTCCTTGGTGTTCAGGATAAAACAGCGACATCCAAAAACTTTAAAATATGAAATATTTGGTATTCTTCCAAACCAAAGTTCATAAGGTGTTTTCTTCGAGATAGGTCGAATTAACATCCTATTTAAAACATGACAGGCTGTACTTACAGCTTCTGTCCAAAAGTATTTAGGAAGATTGTGCTAATTTAGCATGACTCTAGTCATCTCGCTTAGAGTACGGTTCTTCCGCTCTACAACACCATTCTGTTGAGGAGTTCTAGGACAGGAAAACTCGTGGTAATATCCACTATCATCACAAAACTTTTTTAAATCAGTATTTACGAATTCGCCACCATGATCACTTTGGATACGAGTAATCATGAAACCTTTTTTGTTTTGTATATTTTTCTAAAATATCTAAAATTCTAAAATTGTATCACTTTTGTTTGATAAAAAGTAAACCCAAGTAAAGCGAGAGAAATTATCAACTATAACAAAGGCGTAGAGCTTACCGCCAAGACTAGCGACTCTACTAGGACCAAATAAATCTATATGTATCAACTGTAACGGTCTAGAAGTACTTACAGCGTTGATGGATTTAAATGTAGACTATGTGCTTTGTTCTTTTTACAGTATGCACATACCATATCTCTCTTGAATGATATCTCAGGGTATCCTTTTACCATCTTTTTAGTGCTTAGCCGTGAGATAGTGTCTATATTAGCATGCCCTAGCCTCATATGCCACAACCAACTTTCATCTAAGTTTGCTACTTGGCATCTTCCTACATTATTAGTACTCTCTAGAAAGAAAACATAAATATTGTCTTCTCTAATCCCTTCATATACGGGATTACCAGATGATATATCATATATTGTACATTTATCTTTTACAAAATTGATGCCATAACCATTATCTGCCAAGTAACTTATGCTCAGTAGGTTATGTTTCAATTCCGTAACTAGACAAACATCTTTTATTACAGGATAAGGAGATATACCAACAATACCATTTCCAGTGATATCACCTCTCAGGTTGTTTTCGAATGAGACGTATTCTTCTTTCAACATCGATAGCTTGGCGAACAAAGATGCATCACCAGTCATGTGTCGCGAACATCCGCTATCGAGGATCCACTTACTTTTAACATGAGAGGGTTGATGGTCCACCGATAAAACAAGTAGATGAATCCTTTGGTACCCATTTACTGAAGGGTCCACATTAATTAGTCTTAGATCTCCAAATCAGTGTGTCATTGTCAACAAACTTTATTGCTAGACAATACTGTGACATGTGTCCATGAGTACCACAGTATGTGCAAGTAAGTTTTAAAAACGTGTTAGTTGATTTTGTGTTGACATGCATATGTGGTTTCTTTGAAAACCTATATGTGAAAGCATGGTGATATTCGTGTTTCTTACGTGCTTTTTGGGTTTTAGTCCTCTTAGGTGTATGCTTAGCATTAGGACTAATTTTAGGCTGTGTCACAGGTATAGCCTGTTTGCCTAACTTGATTTCTAAGTTTTTAGAAACCGCATAAGACTCTTCATATTTAGAGGTCATATCAATGAGTCTTTGCTCTGTGACTAAGTGCTTCTTCTTATCTATGTCATATAACTCTTGTATCTTGACATAGTCTCTTTCTTTCTATTCAATTTTGAGGATAGCTTCATGATACTATACTTTAAGCTTGATTATCTCATCCGTGTTACCAGTAGTAGATGTTTCTCGAATATCTTCAATGATATTTGACAGTCTAGCTACTTCGGTTGTGCATGCCTTGACCTCTTTTTGAGATTGCTTATACTTATCAAGCACATTTCTGTGTTCTTCAAGTAATTCGCTGAAGGTATTTTCTATCTCATCGAAAGTAAAATTATCATATAGAGGATTTTAGGATACCTTATCAAATGGATTGCTTATTTTTGTGGATGCCTTGACCTCTTTTCGAGATTTCTTATACTTGTATTTGCATACTTTTGACCAGTTGTTGTTCTTTGTCACGACCTGCACCCTAGAGTAAGGGCACAAGACGTGGGTACGTCCAGCCTACGCCGCAGTGTCGGCGGTAGAACGTTGTCCTAGGTCTCAACATCTAACAATATAATGCTAAGCAGTTTATACTCCCCGAATGGGGGTGACATAGCAGAATGTAAACTCAATCACATCTAAGGTAGAGCATAATGGAAGATAGTTAAAACATGAAATCCACAAAGAGATACATCAGATAGAAGTCTATGTGTCTAAGATACACAACCCAAAAAATATCTCAAATCTCAAATACAGTAATCCATAAATACAACTCAAGACAACTGAAAATAAGCTATAAGCAAAATCCTAGCTATCTATACAACCTCTACTGTGTCTCCTCTAGGCTAACAGGCAACCTCCAGGCTATCTATAAAATTTATCAACAGGTCCAGTCAGGACAGGAGCGAGCACAATACATCTCAACAGTTCATAGCAGGTTAGAAAATATAATCACACAGTAAAGTAAGATACAGGTATTGAAGGAAATGCAGTATGTAAACAGAGAGAGAGCTGTAATAGAAATATCTACTATAAATAGAGACTAACAGTGGCTAGTGAGTCAGAGTACAATATAGACATGTAAATGGCATAGGAGATTCTGATGCTACACTATGGAAAGATTCTGATGCTACACTACTTGGATAGTATTCACATGTCTATTTCTACTCCCCCGTACCCCCAATCAATATACAAGGATCCAACCAGGTTATGTTATAATTCTATGCAAAGGCCCCCGAAGGGTGATACATGAATGTCCCATAAATGGGGATTCTAGGAGATTCTAGGATACCCAGTAAATGGGATAAGGATTCTAGGAGACTCTGTGATCATAAGAGTATATGTCACAAGTGATCAAAGAACCAATAAAGCATAGTGATACGCCATGTAAGTGAAACACAAAAAACATGTAGTACCCGATGCTCCATAAGGATAACATCTCAAGAAGTGATCCATATAGTACCAATCCGTGTGACCAACGTAACAGTAACAAGTAAAGTAATTTAATGCAGGAAATAATTCTAAGCAGGATATAAAATGATCAGAGAATGTACTCGCCTGATGTCTGAATGTCCAAAGTAAATATACTGTCCGAGGAGAGGTGTTTGGCTCCTAATCAGAACAGCACAAGTCACAACAAGTCCTAAATGGCAATATGAAGTTCTACTATGCATTCTACATGATTCTAGGTCAATCTAGACCAAAGTCAACTCTTGGTCAACTTGGTCAACCCTGAAAGTCAAACCTAGGTCAACTATGGTCAAACTAGGTCTAACAAGTCTAAATTAGGTCAAACAAGTTATTCTTGGTCTAAACAAACTAAGTATATGCAAATCAAGTATCCAAGATAGCTACTAACTCATAGCCTAAGTCACTTGTTAAACCAAGCACAAAACTAAACCATAAGCTAACAAGGCACACAAACTTAGTCATATAATGTATATATATTATTCACATTCATATATTCATATACATAGATATATATAGAAAAGCTATATATATAGGAACATACATACATATAGAGAGAGAGAAAGAGAGGTAAAAGAGTAAGTGAGTATGTGTGTGAAAGGATATGTGTTAATGTTCTAAAATTTAGTGATAGGTTGGTGTATGTGACATAGGATACATGATGTCAAAGGGTGTATGAATGCATGTGTGTAAAAGGTTATAGGTTAACTCAGTTTATAGAAATACATACATACATACTTACCTTGTATACATGCATACATATATATCATGTATATTATATTTACATGATACATACATGTATACTTGTATTATTTTATACTTACAGTCATGCATATTAGATACTTATATTTATATTAACATATTGTAAACATTCATTTCATTCATGCATCTATGTATTACCTACATGTTTTATACATATGCATACATTGTATATTCATATCATTTCATACATTAACATAGAGACATACAAACATGCACACATCATATATTTCATACCTTGCATTACCTTACATATCATGTTATATATTATCATTCATTCCTTTCATATATTACATTATCTTTAAGTTGAATACATCATATATGGATATAATACATTATCTTGCATGCTTGCATTCACATATTACATTCTATATTACCTATATACATGTATTTCCTCCATTCATTCATGCTTGCATCATATACTCTACATTACCATACATGTTATTATTATATATTGCATTACAATATTTATACATTATGCATTCATATCTATCATTAAATATATATCTTGCATTCATATCTAGCATTCATTATACACTTTCATGCATACATTGTATATCATTCTTTCATTCATGCATTGCTTATATGCATTATATTAATAGCATTCCTACATGCTTGCATTCAACCATATATATACATTAATGTAAAGAGAATATATATCATATATATATATATATATATATATATATATATATATATATATATATATATATATATATATATATATATATATTATTTCATTCATCTAACATATCATGCATTATATACTCTATATTCATTTAATATCCATACTACATAGGCTTATAGGTTACAAAAAATGCTTATATCGTATAGTCACTCTTCTACTTAAAACCAATACTGAACCAATTGGGCATTCATTAAATTCTAAGATTAAAGTATGTCGTAGCCCTTTGTGTTAGCTTTCCGAAACTTTAAACGAATCACATATTCGTGTCCGGAAGCTCCCGGAATCGCGAAAATACCGAAACACGTTCGTCTTTCATACAGCTGACACTCAAATAATTTTACAGAAAGTTACAAAAAGAATTTGGCTTATTAAAATATATATTTGGAAAGCTAACTTTGATATGGTTCTTTTAAAAAAACGGAAGATAAATCGGAGTTCCAAGCTAAAAGTTATGACATTTCTAAGTTGCTTTGGTTAATAAAAACGTGGATGAAAATTATGACGGATTTGACAAAAGAACACATATAGGCCATGATACATGCATACAAACATGGGTATCCAATGAAACTCATTCTAACCATCCTAACAAAGATCAATCCACTCTCTAACCATTATAAAACTGAATTTAAATATCTATTTAAACTATTATCATACATACATACACATGGGGTGTCCTAATTTTGGATCTATCAAGTAGGACACAAGGCACATATCTAAAATCCTCAAGAGAGCTCCAAATGGCCTCAAATTTGAATCTAAATGGGACACATGCATGAGGATGGATCCTACGGATTTAAAACTAATTTATATGCATAGGAAATCGATTTATAGGATGGTTTTTAGCTATTGGGAGTGGAATTCCAATAAAATTCTTTAGGACACGGCTCCGATACGAAGATCCCTCAAAGTGGACACTCCTCCTTGCACTCCTCTTCCAATCCTTGGTAGCACCCTTCCCTTGGAGAATGGAAATGATTGAGGGAAGGTTTGGTGAAGGAATGATTTGATTTGGAGATCAAATCAATGGGAAGGCTCTCTAAAATTGGGGAAGAACAAAAGGAAAATAAAAGAGGCAAGATTGTAATGAATGAAATGAATCATTCTCTCCAAAAGGTGGCTGCCATAAAGAGTCTCTTAGGGCTAAAGGAAAATGTCCAAATTGCCCCTCTATAGTCTCATATGGTTAAGTCTAGACTAGGTTCAAGTTCGGGGTCAAAATGATCTAGTTGTGAGTCTCTAACTTAACCATTCTAACATGATAAAAATTAGTTTAATTAACTAACTAAATATTGGGTCTTGTGAGCCATGCTTAACTTAATATTGTGTCCCATCTAGAATTCAAGCTACCTGGGTCACAATACAAGTCGGAACGAGACGAAACTCAAACCCGACTAAACAAATCCACTAAAAACAATATTAAAATATAAAATTTTCCCAAAATATTAAAATATAAAAAATGACCAAAATTATAATACATGAATTTAAATATTATTAAAATAATCTAAAATTTACCAATTAATCAAAATCCTAAATAATTCAAAAGTCACAAAATGACCAAAATACCCTTAGCCTAAAAAGTTGTACATAGTCATTCTAATCACATGGTTAGGTCCCCATAGTTAGTCTCTAAGCTTAGCAAAACTAGGGATTAACTAGTTAAACATCAAAATCATAATTCAACATTTTAAATAGTTTTAAATTAATTAAAAATTGCCAAAAATCATAAATCCTATTATTAAATAATAAACTTTTACAAAAGTTCAAAATTACCCTCATTTGGAAAACTGGGTGTTATAATCCTACCCCCTTAGAAAAATTTCGTCCTCGAAATTAAAATATTCATACTCCTAATAGGTCAAACCCCCACAATCAAAGTCTCAGAACTTAAACAAATCATACGATTTAAAAGGACGACATACAGGGTCATGGCATATGGTGGTAGTGAAAGTTTCATCTAGGTATACTAGTCATGCTAAACCAAAACGGTCGTAGGGTATCAAACATACAAGCAATCAGGGGTGTTAAACTGGAAAAGATACAGAAATAACAAATCATCAAGGCTTTAAGGCATAATCAAAATCAAAATTTAAAGCACAAACGTCGAGCATTAAAATCCAATCACTATATATATATATATATATATATATATATATATATATATATATATATATATATATATAATGTTAGAAGGGGAAAAGCTAGCATTATTTAAAGGTTATGTGGTTCGTGTGTGTATGGGTGTATGTGGACATGTTCATATGGTTAGATAGTAGGCATGTGTGTATGTGAATTATACATGAAAGTGTATATGAGGATTTGGGTTTCAAAATAATAGCTATCCAGTTACAATACTTATGGCATATTGGTTAACAATCTACAATGCACAACATATTTACTCATAACATGCATGGCTAACCATATGTATATATATATAAAAAGGTAGAGATTTAGTTATGTATCTATATACATTATAACATGTATGCATAAACTATATATATATCTATATAGATATATGAACATAATATAAAAAGGAAGGGTTAGGTTTACATGGCAGTGTATACTAAGTTAGGGTGTGTGTGTCCTTGTACAGGGTTATAGCTTTAGTATTGAAAGGTTAAACCCAGTTTTAGTTCAGCATTTACATACAAAATCTGAAAAAAAGCTAACATTTAAACCAGTGTAATATTAACATAATACAGTTTCAGATTTTAGGTGTTTGAAACATCACAACCAACTCAATGCTCCCAACACATCCTAACATGATAGAGATAAAACCCTAACATACTATCCATACATTTTGCTATGCATACAGTACAATATTACATATTAAATCTGAATTTGAACTAAACATTTGAAATCAATGTAAAAAATATTAACATGTATTTAGTTTTAGGATTTTGGAGAAATTCGAACATCAAACCAACCCAATGTTTATCACAACCTAACCTGTAAAAATATGAAACCTAACATTATATCCCTACATACAACAATGTATATACCTCAAAATATTATATTTAAAAACAGCAATTTGAACTAATATTTAAAATCCTGTTTTAAGGGTTAATATGCATACAGTCTCAGATTTGACAAGTTCAAACACAAAACTCAACCAATTTCTTTAAGAATTGAAACCTTGTGTATAAGATACATGTGCAGTGATGTAAATAAAACTAATAACATGAAATTTATATTTAAATTATGAATTTAAACTAGAAAAGCAGAGAACCAGTCTCTGATATTGTACTGTATCAGAATATTGGGGTTTTCAGAATTTAAACATCAACAACATATTAATATGCATTTAGATGGGTTGATAATCAAAGTGTAGCATGCATACGTGTCAGACAAAGTATCTGTGTCCACTATATATATTCTCATATCCCAATATAAAAAAATCAAATTCTATATCAAGACCAACATTTAGATTCCTACAAAGATTGCAAAGTAGGTGATTAATGTAATCAAGACAGTTTTATTATTATTATTTAATACAAGAATAATAGCAAGAAGGAAATAACGATAAAATCTGTTCTGCTTATCTGTTTAAAAGAAGGAACCATTTTGAAACCAGAGCTATAATATCAAATCCAAGATAAGGTCTAGCAAAATCATCGATTCATTATTTTAAGAAGAGATTCATAGTAAGAAGTTACACAAAGATTTATAATAATAGCTAAAGCTGCTCCTAAGTTAAATAATGAGAAGCAAAACAAAACAAAATAATAATAATTCTCCTTTTTTTGAAGGACTGAAACAAAAGTAGAGAAAATATGTTCAAAAATATTTAAGGTACAATCTGATAATCATATGTGTCTTCCTGAAATTATGTTGTCAAAATTCTGCCATGCCAATAAGCATAGCTGCAATAAACGATAGAGTCCATAATAAGGCATACACCCTATAATCATGTTATCTAGAATTCTTACCACACCACCCGGTATGGCTGCAAAAAAAATCTAGATTTCATAATTAAGATAAGTATAGCTATATCAGGCTCTACATCCTTGTCATGCTAGCAAATATGACTGCAATAAATTCTAAATTCTATAATAAAGTAGACTTTTACCTTTCTCACTGTCCTTATCAAGTATGTTATCAGGTTATATCTTAATTCCAAAAAAATATACATATACATATAAATACAAACTCAAATTCAACAACTAACATTAAGATTCAAAATTTAACAATAATCCATCAAAAATCATAAAAATACAGACTCAAATTCAACCGCTAACATCAAAATTCAAAATTCAACAATCTTCCATCAAAATTAATAAATACAAACTCAAAGTCAACAATAATCCATCAAAATCAAGTTCAATAACAGGAAGTAAAGGTAAATCAAATCAGGGAAAAACTAGATTTTAAATCGAAGTTAAAATAAGATTCTCAAGGGTCGTCCCAGAAATCTCTCAAGGAGGCCTAGCTGTGATTGAGTACCTTCAAAAATATATCCTAATCCTACTACAGGCTGTAGTGATACTCTAGTTCGAATACCAATACATAAACTCGACCTGCATGGGCCACCATTAAAAATGTGTCATGACCTGCACCCTAGAGTAAGGGCACATGACGTGGGTACGTCCAGCCTACGCCACAGTGTCGGCGGTAGAACGCTGTCCTAGGTCTCAACATCTAACAATATAATGCTAAGCAGTTTATACTCCCCGAATGGGGGTGACATAGCAGAATATAAACTCAATTACATCTAAGGTGGAGCATAATGGAAGATAGATAAAACATGAAATCCACAAAGAGATACATAAGATAGAAGTCTAAGTGTCTAAGATACACAACCTAGAAAATATCTCAAATCTTAAATACAGTAATCCATAAATACAACTCAAGACAACTGAAAATAAGCTATAAGCACAACCCAAGCTATCTATACAACCTCTACTGTGTCTCCTCTAGGCTAGCAGGCAACCTCCAGGCAATCTGTAAAATTTATCAACAGGTCCAGTCAGGACAGGAGCGAGCACAATACATCTCAACAATTCATAGCAGGTTAGAAAATATAATCATGCAGTAAAGTAAGAAACAGGTACTGAAGGAAATGCAGTATGTAAACAGAGAGAAAGCTGTAATAGAAATATCTACTATAAATAGAGACTAACAGTGGCTAGTGAGTCAGAGTATAATATAGACATATAAATGGCATAGGAGATTCTGATGCTACACTATGGAAAGATTCTGATGCTATACTACTTGGATAGTATTCATATGTCTATTTCTACTCCCCCGTACCCCCAATCAATACACAAGGATCCAACCAGATTTTGTTATGATTCTATGCAAAGGCCCTCGAAGGGTGATACATGGATGCCCCATAAATGGAGATTCTAGGAGATTCTAGGATACCTAGTAAATAGGATAAGGATTCTAGGAGACTCTGTGATCACAAGAGTATATGTCACAAGTGATCAAAAAACCAATGAAGCATAGTGATACGCCATGTAAGTGAAACACACAGAACATTTAGTACCCGATGCTCCCTAAGGATAACATCTCAAGAAGGGATCCATATAGTACCAATCTGTGTGACCAACGTGACAGTAACAAGTAAAGTAATTTAATACAGGAAATAATTCTAAGCAGGATATGAAATGATCAGAGAATGTACTCGCCTTATGTCTGAATGTCCAAAGTAAATATACTGTCCGAGGAGAGGTGTCTGGCTCCTAATCAGAACAGCACAAGTCACAACAAGTCCAAAATGGCAATATGAAGTTCTACTATGCATTCTACATGATTCTAGGTCAATCTAGACCAAAGTCAACTCTTGGTCAACTTGGTCAACCCTGAAAGTCAAACCTAGGTCAACTATGGTCAAACTAGGTCTAACAAGTCTAAATTAGGTCAAATAAGTTATTCTAGGTCTAAACAAACTAAGTATATGCAAATCAAGTATCCAAGATAGCTACTAACTCATAGCCTAAGTCACTTGCTAAACTAAGCACAAAACTAAACCATAAGCTAACAAGGTACACAAACTTAGTCATATAATATATATATATTATTCACACTCACATATTCATATACATAGATATATATAGGAAAGCTATATATATAGGCACGTACATATATAGAGAGAGAGAGAGAAAGAGAGGTAAAAGAGTAAGTGAGTATGTGTGTGTTTGGCATGTGTGTGAAAGGATATGTGTTAATGTTCTAAAATTTAGTGATAGGTAGATGTATGTGACATGGTATAGCTCCCCTTCCCAAAAATTCTTGAAATAATTTTATTTTATTTATTTGATTTAAATAGTGATTTTTAGATTTTTATAAATGATTATTTAGTTAATTATTACGGTAGATGATTTTTACCATGGTTGAGATTTGGAGTACAAGGTGACTAGGAATCATGGCACGGATAGTGCAGTAGCGTGCTTTAACTAGTGTTTAGCCATGGTAGGGGAAGACCGAGCCATAGTGATGTCCTAACTAAGAAAACCAGGCCAAGTTGCGAATTAATCCCTATAAATGGTTTAATTAGTTATTTATTAATATTTTAACTTTTAGGAATTTCGGTTTTACCAAAATAGCCCGGACTGGATCCGAACCGAGCCCAAGCCCATGTACGCACCCAGTGTATACAAAGATTCCATGTGGACAAGTAGATGCAATACCGATTATTGGATATTTTATCTTGTTATTTTTACTAGTATTATTATTGTTTTTATTTATCAATATTAATTGAGGTTATTATTACATAATAAAATTATTTTATTATTAATGGTTGTATTATTTTTGTCAAAAAAATATATTATTATATGGTCATTAGGAATAGATAAATATAGAGGGCTTATTTAGATTTATGGAGATACTATATAAGTAATTAAATATATACATATAGATAATATATTGGGTATATATGCATATAGGTATGTATGTATGAGTATAAATATATAAGTGTTTATGGGTATAAATATATTTGTGTATGTGTATATATAAAACTTATATATATATATATATATATATATATATATATATATATATATATATATATATTTATATATATATATATATATATATATATATATATACCTACAATAGTTATTAAGAAAAGGAAATGAATAAACAAGAATAATAAAATACAAGAACAGTCCAAGCTAGGCTCGGCCCAGCCTTTCTCCCACAGCCTAGCTGAGCCATCAGTCGAGCCCAGGCCCAGTATGCAAACCCCCCTAAGTATACTAGCAGTAGCTGTATACTTATAACCGCCCAAAACCCGAGCTTTAGGCCGAGCAAACCCGAGCCCTGTTTTCTTAGTTTTTTTATTGTATATATATACGTACACGTGTACACGAGTAGTGGAAACCCTAGCTCTCGACTTCCCTCGACCTCGCGCCACTCCCTGCACGCACGTGTGCAGCCTTCGCACCTCCGTCGTGGCGGCCGATCGCTGGCCGGAGGCGGCAGGCTGACAAAAGCCGTGCGTAACAGAGCCAAGCAACAGCAACAGTTGTAGCAACGAAGGCAACTTCACAAGACCGTCTCTCAACGCATGGTGAATCTTCTTTCGAGCTACTTCTTCTGGTATGATCTCAACCCTATCGACTTTGCTTCCCTTTAAATAGATTTAAATCTATCGCGCTCGATTGCCCAGAAAATTGAAGCAAAATCGATGAAAAATTCGTCTCGAAACAGGACAATTTCATAATCCAGTACCCAACTTCGAAGGCCTGTCTCGGTCGAACCGTTGATCGAATTCGAAATCCATCTGAAGGCAGTTAAAGACAACCTATAGGGCTACAAAACCCATTTTGTAGGAATTAGTTTCATCGACTGTGCGTCGAGTAATCCGATTTCCAAAAACTGATAAAACCTGTTTTCAAAATAGAAGAAATATTAAAAATCCCTCGATACGGCGTGCGTCCCGCCATTTTGGGCAACGTGATCGCGAACCGAAGGCATTGAAAGCTGTGTAACGACTTCGTGGTCGTGTAGGCTTTGACGGAATTCAAATTGGTCGCGTGTGCGCGACGAATTTGATGCGTATCCGTCGAAATTCACCGTATCGTACACTTTGTAAATTTTTCAATTACTTTGTGCACGCTCATCAGATCGAGACAAAACTTATGCCATCAGGACCGTATCGTTTTTTTGGTCCTGTATGCCAAGTTTGGTCCGATACTGAGACAGTTGATAAAATTGCCGTATCGCGGGCCCCCGGTCCGACTCAACGGGTGATTTTGTGTACGGCCCGACGAAATCTAACTTTGGACATACGGTTGGGTTCGTATCGGAAAACTGGATCTGTAGACATGTAGTTTGACGATTTTAGAGACCATTGACTCTGGCATGCTTTTCGGACAAAGTGGTTCCAACGGCGGACATCGTTTTTGCCCGAAATTACCGTTTTACCCCTGTGTGCAGAATTGGACTTAAGGACAGGCAATCCTAGCTAATTTGACTATTCTGAGAATGTTGGTAACGTTTATTTCAGCTTTTGAAGACAGTTGTGATGACTTGGACTTTTTGACTTATGATTGGCGATACATTATTGGTTCTCCGTGCAACCCCCAGGCAAGTATACCTTGCCAACTTGTACAGTATAGTTTATATGCATGTTCATTATCTCGATGTGGTTCTTTTTCTTACATTCGTGATTGCTTGATTCCATGTCTAGTACACTCATCCTGTTATGGTTTTACTTTACATGTTTCTAGTTTCTTGTTCCTTTTCTGTTATGATATTTTTCTACCTGTTACACTGTGTTAGTCTCATACGTGTTGCTTGATAGAGTCGTCTAGTCACACACCACGATTTCCTCAACTTGATTATAACTTGACTTGAATTGACATGACTTGAGTGGGACTTGACTTTGACATTCTATAGATTATGAGTACTTACCTTGACTATGGTCTATAGGATTTTATACTAGGATTGGCTATTGTCTTGGTTGTGAGTACTTGCCTTGACTGCGATTGAGACATTATAGATTGTGAGTACTTGTCTTGACTGCAGTTTATAGCCAGCCATTTCTAGTATGGCATGCCAGTGTCTTAGGATCCTCGTGTTTAGATCTTGTGTCTTGGTTCATCTTGTCTCGTTGGATACCCTTGATTGTTTTTTGCTTCTTTTTACTGTTACATGTTGGCTTGTATATTATGTATCTTGCTAGTCCTCTGAGGACCTGATGATCTCTTTAGGTTTAGCGACTGCATGGAGTTAGTTAGCGGCTCATGATGGTAGTGGTTACACATGCAGAGATACAAGTATTTTGCTTGTGATACTCTTTATTATCTTCTCATGCTTTATATTCCAGTTCATGTTATATTCTGCTTATTTATAGACTCATATCATTCTTAGAGTCTAATCGGACAATATGCTAATGGGCTGCAGACCATGACCCATGATTGTTCATTCTTGTTTCATATGATTCCTGTGGATTGAGATATAGTTTAGATTAGACATGATACCATGACCTTGACAGCATATACGTACTCGAGTCGGGCTGGAGTTCGCTCGATACGTAGCTGGCTTGCTCACGAGCTCGCTTCCAAAAACCGGGTGCGGGTCGTGACAAGTTTTTGTAGTGGCCCATGCAGGTCAGAGCATATCGTACCATTTACGTAACTGTACTGGTACGAGCCTGCGACATTGACTAGACCTTAGAAATCTCAATCCACTCTGTTTTGAAAATTCTCCTAGAAATTCTCTACGTCCTTGAAAACTCCATATTTGCTCTCGATTATACTTCCTTGTTTTCCGTACCATTGAATCTCGTCCCTTCATTTTTCGGAGTGACGAATGATCGTGCTGTCTAGGATTCATCAAAAATTCTCAAATTATAATATAATATTGCTTGACTTTTAGATATTTAGTTGTCTATATACAGGAGGGATTACAGATTCCATGCACCCTAGATAGATGTTGGTAGAATTGGTAGCAACTGGTTAGAATATTATAAAGTTTTAGTGACAGGTGTTTTGAGAAGTAGTTTGACCAAAGGTGGGTAGAAATCCTCAAATATTCGGAGTTATGAAATGGCTAAAGAAGTTATAAAATATTTTGAGGAGATTAAGATAAAGGCCGACTTTTTTTTTCAGTTTTAAGAAAATAGTTATGAATTGGAATTTTGAGGACGAAATTATTTTTAAGGTGGGTAGATTTGTAGCTCCCCTTCCCAAAAATTCTTAAAATAATTTTATTTTATTTATTTGATTTAAATAGTGATTTTTAGATTTTTATAAATAATTATTTAGTTAATTATTACGGTAGATAATTTTCACCATGGTTGAGATTTGGAGTACAAGGTGACTAGGAATCATGGCACGGATAGTGCAGTGGCGTGCTTTGACTAGTGTTTAGCCATGGTAGGGGAAGACCGAGCCATAGTGATGTCCTAACTAAGAAAACCAGGCCAAGTTGCGAATTAATCCCTATAAATGGTTTAATTAGTTATTTATTAATATTTTGACTTTTAGGAATTTCGGTTTTACCAAAATAGCTCGGACTGGATCCGAACCGAGCCCAAGCCCACGTACGTACCCGGTGTACACAAAGATTCCATATGGACATATTTTAAGTAGATGCAATGCCGATTATTGGATATTTTATCTTGTTATTTTTACTAATATTATTTTTGTTTTTATTTATCAATATTAATTGAGGTTATTATTACATAATAAAAATATTTTATTATTAATGGTTGTATTATTTTTGTCAAAAAAATATATTATTATATGGTCATTAGGAATAGATAAATATAGAGGGCTTATTTAGATTTATGGAGATACTATATAAGTAATTAAATATATACATATAGATAATATATTGGGTGTATATGCCTATAGGTATATATGTACGTATGTATGTATGAGTATAAATATATAAGTGTTTATGGGTATAAATATATTTGTGTATGTGTATATATAAAACTATATATGTACGTATACATGTATGTATGCATATATATATATATATATATGTAAATATTTATACCTACAATAGTTATTAAGAAAAGGAAATAAATAAACAAGAATAATAAAATACAAGAACAGTCCAAGCTAGGCTCGGCCCAGCCTTTCCTCCACAGCCCAGCTGAGCCATCAGCCGAACCCAGGCCCAGTATGCAAACCCCCCTAAGTATACTAGCAGTAGCAGTATACTTATAACCGCCCAAAACTCGAGCTTTAGGCCGAGCAAACCCGAGCCCTGTTTTCTTTGTTTTTCATTGTATATATATACGCACACGCGTACACGAGTAGTGGAAACCCTAGCTCTCGACTTCCCTCGACCTCGTGCCTCTCCCCGTACGAACATGTGCGACCTTCTCGCCGCCGTCGTGGCGGCCGACCGCTGGCCGAAGGTGGCAGGCCGACAAAAGCCGTGCGTTACAGAGCCAAGCAACAGCAACAAATACAGCAACGAAGGCAACTTCGCAAGTCCTTCTCTCGACGCGTGGTGAATCTTCTTTCGAGCTACTTCTTCTGGTACGATATCAACCCTACCGACTTTGCTTCCCTTTAAATAGATTTAAATCTATCACGCTCGATTGCCCAGAAAATTGAAGCAAAATCGATGAAAAATTTGTCTCGAAACAGGACAGTTTCATGAACCAGTACCCAACTTTAAAGGCCTGTCTCGGTCGAACCGTTGATCGAATTCGAAATCCATTTGAAGGCAGTTAAAGACAACCTATAGGGCTAAAAAACCCATTTTATAGGAATTAGTTTCATCGACTGTGCGTCGAGTAATTCGATTTCCAAAAACTGATAAAACCTGTTTTTAAAATAGAAGAAATATTGAAAACCCTCGATACGACGTGCGTCCCGCCATTTCAGGCGACGTGGTCGCGAACTGAAGGCATCAAAAGCTGCGTAACGGCTTCGTGGTCGTGTAGGCTTTGACGGAATTCAAATTGGTCGCATGTGCGCGACGAATTTAATGCGTATCCGTCGAAATTCACCGTATCGTGCACTATGTAAATTTCTTAATTACTTTGTGCACGCTCGTCAGATCAAGACAAAACTTATGCCATCATGACCGTATCATTTTTCTGGTCCTGTATGCCAAGTTTGGTTCTATTCTGAGACAGTTGATAAAATCGCCGTATTGCGGGCCCCCCGGTCCGACTCAACGGGTGATTTTGTGCACAGCCCGCCGAAATCCAACTTTGGACATACGGTTGGGTTCGTATCGGAAAACTGGATCCGTAGACATGTAGTTTGACAATTTTAGAGACCAATAACTCTTGCACGCTTTTCGATGCAAAGCGGGTCCAACAGCGACATCGTTTTTGTCCGAAATTACCGTTTTGCCCCTGTGTCCAGAATTGGACTTACGGACAGGCAATCATAGCTAATTTGACTATTCTGAGAATGTTGGTAACGTTTATTTCAGCTTTCGAAGACAGTTGTGATGACTTGGACTTTCTGACTTATGATTAGCGATACATTATTGGTTCTCCGTGCAACCCCCAGACAAGTATACCTTGCCAACTAGTACAGTATAGTTTATATGCATATTCATCATCTCGATTTGGTTCTTTTCCTTACATTCGTGATTGCTTGATTCCATGTCTAGTACACTCATCCTGTTATGGTTTTACTTTACATGTTTCTAGTTTCTTATTCCTTTTTTGTTATAATATTTTCTACCTGTTATACTGTGTTAGTCTCATACGTGTTCCTTGATAGAGTCGTCTAGTCCCACACCACGATTTTCTCAACTTGATTATAACTTGACTTGGCTTGACTTGACATGACTTGAGTGGGACTTGACTTTGACATTCTATTGATTATGAGTACCTACCTTGACTATGGTCTATAGGATTTTATACTAGGATTGGCTACTGTCTTGGTTGTGAGTACTTGCCTTGACTGTGATTGAGACATTATAGATTGTGAGTACTTGCCTTGACTGCAGTTTATAGCCAGCCATTTCTAGTATGGCATGCCAGTGTGTTAGGATCCTCGTGTTTAGATCTTGTGTCTTGGTTCATTTTGTCTCGTTGGATACCCTTGATTGTTTCTTGCTTCTTTTTACTGTTACATGTTGGCTTGTATATTATGTATCTTGTTAGTCCTCTGAGGATCTGATGATCTCTTCAGGTTTAGCGACTGCGTGGAGTTAGTTAGCGGCTCATGATGGTAGTGGTTACACATGCAGAGATACAGGTATTTTGCTTGTGATACTCTTTATTATCTTCTCGTGCTTTATATTCCAGTACATGTTATATTCTGCTTATTTATAGACTCATATCATTCTTAGAGTCTAATCGGACAATATGCTAATGGGCTGCAGACCATGACCCATGATTGTTCATTCTTGTTTCATATGATTCCTGTGGATTGAGATATAGTTTAGATTAGACATGATACCATGACCTTGACAGCTTGTACGTACTCAAGTCGGACTGGAGTCCGCTCGATACGTAGCTGGCTTGCTCACGAGCTCGCGTCCGAAAACCGGGTGCGGGTCGTGACACATGGGATACATGATGTCAAAGGGTGTATGAATGTATGTGTGTAAAAGGTTATAGGTTAACTCAGTTTATAGAAATACATACATACATACTTATCTTGTATACAAGCATACATACATATCATGTATATTACATTTGCATGATACATACATGTATACTTGTATTATATTATACTTACATTCATGCATATTAGATACTTGTATTTATATTAACATATTGCAAACATTCATTTCATTCATGCATCTATGAATTACCTACATGTTTTATATATATGCATACATTGTATATTCATATCATTTCATATATTAACATAGAGACATACAAACATGCACACATCATATATTTCATACCTTACATTACCTTACATATCATGTTATATATTATCATTCATTCCTTTCATATATTACATTATCTTTAAGTTGAATACATCATATATGGATATAATACATTATCTTGT
Source organism: Iris pallida (assembly GCA_029216955.1). Classification (NCBI taxonomy): domain Eukaryota; kingdom Viridiplantae; phylum Streptophyta; class Magnoliopsida; order Asparagales; family Iridaceae; genus Iris; species Iris pallida. The sequence goes on from JANAVB010009595.1 coordinate 3,370,324, forward strand.
ATGCTTGCATTCATATATTACATTCTATATTACCTATATACATGTATTTCCTCCTTTCATTCATGCTTGTATCATATACTCTACATTACCATACATGTTATCATTATATTGCATTATAATATTTATACATTATGCATACATATCTATTATTACATATATATCTTTCATTCATATCTAGCATTCATTATACACTTTCATGCATACATTGTATATCATTCTTTCATTCATGCATTGCTTATATGCATTATATTAATAGCATTCCTACATGCTTGCATTCAACCATAAATATACAATAATGTAAAGAGAATATATATCATATATATATCATTTCATTCATCTAACATATCATGCATTACATACTCTATATTCATTTAATATCCATACTACATAGGCTCATAGGTTACACAAAATGCATATATTGTATAGTCACTCTTCTACTTAAAACCAATACTGTACCAATTGGGCATTCATTAAATTCTAAGATTAAAGTATGTCGTAGCCCTTTGTGTTAGCTTTTCGAAACTTTAAACGGATCACATTTTCGTGTCCGAAAGCTCCCGAAATTGCGAAAATACTGAAACACGTTCATCTTTCGAACATCTGACACTCAAATAATTCTACAGAAAGTTACAGAAAGAATTTGGTTTATTAAAATATATATTTGGAAAGCTAACTTCGATACGGTTCTTTTAAAAAACACGGGAGATAATTCGGAGTTCTAAGCTAAAAGTTATTACATTTCTAAGTTGCTTTGGTTAATAAAAACGTGGATGAAAATTATGACGGATTTGACAAAAGAACACATGTAGGCCAAGATACTTGCATACAAACATGGGTATCCAAATGAAACTCATTCTAACCATCCTAACAAAGATCAATCCACTCTCTAACCATTATAAAACTGAATTTAAATATCTATTTAAACTATTATCATACATACATACACATGGGGTGTCCTAATTTGGGATCTATCAAGTAGGACACAAGGCACATATCTAAAATTCTCAAGAGAGCTCCAAATGGACTCAAATTTGAATATAAATGGGACACATGCATGAGGATGGATCCTACGGATTTAAAACTAATTTATATGCAAAGGAAATCGATTTAGAGGATGGGTTTTACCTATTGGGAGTGGAATCCCAATAAAATCTTTTAGGACACGGCTCCGATATGAAGATCCCTCAAAGTGGACACTCCTCCTTGCACTCCTCTTCCAATCCTTGGTAGCACCCTTCCCTTGGAGAATGGAAATGATTGAGGGAAGGTTTGGTGAAGGAATGATTTGATTTGGAGATCAAATCAATGGAAAGGCTCTCTAAAATTGGGGAAGAACAAAAGGAAAATAAAAGAGGTAAGATTGTAATGAATGAAATGAATCATTCTCTCCAAAAGGTGGCCGCCATAAAGATTCCCTTAAGGCTAATGGGAAATGTCCTAATTGCCCCTCTCTAGTCTCATATGGTTAAGTCTAGACTAGGTTCAGGTTTGGGGTCAAAATGATCTAGTTTTGAGTCTCTAACTTAACCATTCTAACATGATAAAAATTAGTTTAATTAACTAACTAAATATTGGGTCTTGTGAGCCATGCTTAACTTAATATTGGGTCCCATCTAGAATTCAAGCTACCCAGGTCACAATACAAGTCGGAACGAGACAAAACTCAAATCCGACTAAACAAATCCAATAAAAACAATATTAAAATATAAAATTTTCCCAAAATATTAAAAATATAAAAATGACCAAAATCATAATACATTAATTTAAATATTATTAAAATAATCTAAAATTTACCAATTAATCAAAATTCTAAATAATTCAAAAGTCACAAAATGACCAAAATACCCTTAGCCTAAAAAGTTGTAAATAGTCATTCTAATCACATAGTTAGGTCCCCATGGTTAGTCTCTAAGCTTAGCAAAAGTAGGGATTAACTAGTTAACCATCAAAATCATAATTCAACATTTTAAATAGTTTTAAATTAATTAAAAATTCCCATAAATCATAAATCCTATTATTAAATAATAAACTTTTACAAAAGTTCAAAATTACCCTCATTTGGAAAACTGGGTGTTATAATCTTCGGCTTGATCTTGGGCTATCATATGGACTGCTTTTCTTTGGAGTTGAGCAGTCCTTCTTCATATGTCCTGACTTCTTGCATCCAAAGAAGATTGTTTCTTCTTTATTGCTTTAATGGACATCTTTCTTCTTTCTGTTTGATTTTTTAAACTTTAAGAATTTTCTAAAAATTTTCACTAGCATGGCTTGTTCATCACCACTGGATGATTCTTCATCAGAATCTTTGTTTGTTGATCTTCTGGCTTGAGCTTTGAAGGCGATAGATTTTTCTTTTGGGATTGCTTCTTCAAACTCTTGTAGGTCCAGCTCATGGGTCATTAGCTAGCCCATAAGTATTTCCAGAGTCATTGTGGTGAGATTATTTCCTTCAATGATTGCAGTTGCCTTTAGGTTCCAGTTCTTGGTTAGAGCCCGTAGCACTTTTCTGATCTTCTCGTGATTACTGTAATCCTTACCAAGAGATTGCAAATAATTAGTAATATTAAGGAAATGAGTGAATATCTTTGTAATTAACTCGCCGAATTTTATTTTGAAATATTCATATTCCTGTGTTAGTATGCTGATTTTGGATTCCTTCACTTGGAAAGTACCTTCATGTAACACCCAGTTTTCCAAATGAGGGTAATTTTAAAATTTTGTAATTATAATTATTATTTAATGATATTTATTTCATTTTATAATTTTTAGTGATTTCTAATTATTTTTAAACTATTTAAATTTATGAGTTGTAATTTTTGGTGTTTGCTAGTGAACAGTAGAGACTGCCTACCCTAGATCCTAGCCATGTGATTAGGGTATTTTTGACATTTTTAGGGTTATTTGGATTTATTATAATTTATTTGAATTTATGGGAATTTTTAGAATTTATTTTGGAATTATTTGAATGAGGGTTGACTAGGTTGACTTTGACTAGCAATGACCTTGGTAGGCTAACCTAGAAGCTAACCCTAGTTTTGTTTGGACTTGGTTAGGTCATGTAACCCTAGTTAGACTAGAGTTGACCCATGGTATGGTTACTTGACTTAAGTTAGATTTAAGTCATAAGCCATGACTTGTTATTAAACCTTAAATCAATAACTAGCCTTAAAGCCCATAGGCCCACACCATGTACCGAAACCCTCACGCTAATCAGCCCATGGCAGCCAACCTAGGGTTCTACACCCTATTTAATGGCTCTTCCATTTGTTCTTGCCTCTTTTATTAATTCCTCCATGTTTTTGAAGAAAGAGGTAAGAGCCATCTTTCCCAATCTATAACTTTCCTATTTTAACTCCTTTTTGGCTCAAACCACTTGCATTAGATTCTAATTGTCTCCTTCTTGTTGTTCATGGAGGATAATCCCAGCTTTGGGACAATTTGGAGAGTTTGGCTAACAAGGAGAAACCCTCCCTTTTGGAGCTTTTTATTAGAATTTCAACATATAGGTAAATCCATATTCCCTCCACCAAATCTTGTTTTATTTGCATGGATAGGAAGCCCTAGGTGTCTCCTAGCCGTAGGTATTGGTTTTGTGTCAATTCGTGTTCGTTTGGTGTCTGTATCGGACACGTATCAAGGTATCTATGCTTGTGTTTGATGAAATGTCACAAGGGAAATTTATTGCTATTTTTGAAAAAGTAATTGAATGAAAATGTTGATTTAAATGTGTTTACTAATTTCCCCCAGGACTGAGTTGGTTTTTGAGTCGTGTCCGTGTCCAAAACGGACACGAACACGCCCGCAGCAGCCTTAAGGCAGTGCCCTGCTACTCGACCCTTAGTTCTCCACTTGTAGGACACTTGGACACCTGAAATTTGACACGAACCTGGGGGCTACCACTGACAGCATGTCCCCAAAGTTTAGGGACATCTGGTCGAGTGTCCAGAGAGCAATCGAGCCCGTACTGACACGCCCTGTCGCGCACAGGCAGCTGTATACACGCACAGACACGCGCACAAACACGTGTTCGTGTTCACTCTGGACACGTCGTAGACACACCATGGTGGGTCCACTGTGTAGATCTACACGTGGGCTACACGTGTGCATAACCACGTGTCATGAGGAGTCGTGTGTCCTGTCTACGACCTCAGTGAGCACGTGCACGACGCCTATGTGTGTTCTGTTTCAGTTTTTGTGTTTTGCTCGGGTTGGATACGTTGTGTCCAGTTCGTAGACACTGGGACATACTTCCAACACTCTCTCACATGTATCAGTAATTACCAACCACTAATTTAACTATTAATTGTTATTTCCAATTCGAATTAGGAAATTTCCTCATTTTTCTGATACATGTAAAGTGTCAGTTGGTTTTGAGTCATTGATGAAATTGTAACTGTTCTTTGATTTATTTTGATGTATGTACACCTATACATATCTGGGAAATTGTCCTACATACTTGGGTTTTATGATAGCATGGAATTCAGTTTTCGATTTGTATTTCAAACTGTTAAACTCTCAATTTCTGAATGCACTTATGCATTGTTTGATTTTTCTGAAATTAATAGGATTTCATTAACTGATATCTGATAATGTGCATACATTTCTGAACTTATACAGGTGTGTGTGGAATGATTGACATGTTAGATTTGAAATTGTGATGGGGTTGTTCAATGTGAATTGGTTTCCTTCCCCATTTAACAGTGATTTGGTTTTCTTTCCTTAGCTAAATCAATGGAGCTTTAATGTGAATCCTGAGAACTCATTGCCTGTAAATTCTTTTCACTGTTGATTAAATCCTGAACACACTCTATTTTCTGTACACTATACTCACTGAAACCCACACATATTTTGTTCCTACACACACAGCCTAACATTGTCACTAGTTTCTAATGATCACTATTTTCTGAATCCCTGCACACATATGTTTACTGTTGTGTAAATCTGAGAACACATGAACTATTTACACTGTCATTTCCCTTCCTTATCATCCTTTGGGGGCTTATCACCCTTTGGGGGCTTATCACCCTTCGGGAGCTTATCACCCTTTGGGGGCATATCACCCTTTGGGGGCTTACCACCCTTCGGGGCCTGTTACATAGAATCATAACATAACCTGGTTGGATCCTTGTGAATTAATTGGGGGTACGGGGGAGTATAAATAGCCATGTGAACAATTCCAAAGTAGAATAGCCATGTACGCCTCTTTAGTATAGCCATGTACAAATCAAGCCGTTCACATGTCGACTTTGTACTCTAAATCACTGGTCACTGGTAGCTCTATACTTATAGTAGATATTTATATTACAACTCTCTCTCTGTTTACATACTGCATTTCCTTCAGTATCTATATCTTACTTTACTGTATAATTATATTTTCTAACCTGCTATGAACTGTTGAGATGTACTATGCTCGCTCCAGTCCTGACTGGACCTGTTGAAAATTTTACAGAGGATGATGAGGAACCCTGTACCCCTTACTTTGGAGCTTGCCTAGATGACACTCGCGACCTGGACCCCTGGGGAGGTTCAGGCAGCTGCTGAGGACGATACCTTGCTTAGTATAGATAGCTTAGACTGTTTCCTTTTCATGTTTAGTTGTTGTTCTTGATTCAGAGTTTGTATTTTTGAGATGATAAGACTTGTATTTCATTTCTGTTGTACCTCAGTTGAGGATTCTCTTATCCATTTTATCGTGCCATATTCTATCTCTAGATTGTGATTGAGTTGTACCTCTGTGTTGGTCTCCTTATGGAGAGTATTCATATTATATTAGTTATAGTTCATTACCTAAAACAGCGTTCTACCGCCGACACTACGGCGTAGGCTGGGCACTGTTACGTTCTCGTACCCTCACAGTAGGTGCGGGTCGTGACACTTCATGAGTTACCTCAAGAAGTTTCCAAATCTCATGAGACATCTTACAGGTTGAAACTCGATTGAACTCCATTTTGTCAATTGCACAGAACAGTACGTTGATGGCACGTGCATCTAGACTAGCCTTTGCTTTTTCTGCCTCTGTATATTTATCATGAGGCTTGTCTGTAAGTACGCCATCGACTACTATAGGTGCCGATTTCTTATAACCGTCAATAACTATAGACCAAAGATCAAAGTCAAGAGACTTTAAGAAGAATGTCATTCGTGTTTTCCAGTAAGTATAGTTTGTTCCATCAAATAGTGGCGGTCTATTTGTGGATTGCCATTCACCATTGAATATTGATTTCACGGCTGCCATATATACTCTCTGAGGTTGTTATATTTGAATATAACGTGCTCTGATATCAATTGTCGGACCGTTGAGCACCTCTAGAGGGGGTGAATAGAGTGAGTACGAGTGCAGCGGAAAATAATCTCCAATTAAAAATTAAAAGCAGATAACTATGGCAGGGAATGAAGAGACAGTAAATAAATGTAGCAAGAGATCGGAGAATCAAACTCAATGGACACCGTGATATATAGTGGTTTTCCTCTTGGAGGACTAATCCAGTCACAGATACTCTTGCCTGTTGTTAATCTACTATTCACAAGCTAATCGAAAGCTTGCAGTCTCTTTACAACACCGTGCTTGGTGACAAGTACACGATCGACTTCACAACTCCGTACTTGGTGACGAGCGCACGACCAGCTCCTAGAACAGAGATGATTTCTGAACTTGAACGACCTCTTTACAACTCTGAGAACCAAAGAACTCTAAATCAAATCGATATTACTGGCTTTGGCTAAGATATGTATATGTGGAGTATGAAAGCTTTTTAGAATACTGAAAAAAACACTTTAGTAACAGATAAAGAGAAGAAATCATGAGTGATTTGAAAAGGAAATTTCTCTTCTATTTATAGATGTTTTTGAGAAACAAATTCGGGCAGAGTTCGGGCAGAGTTCGGATGCTAGAATTTCGCATACGAACATTGGATGCAAATTTGGTGGGAACTGAATTTCAAATAACCTAGACCGCACTTGGGCCAAACTTGGTTAGAGTTTTGTCAGAGTTCTGCTTGGTCAGAACAGTAAGGAATGAACCAAATTTTCATAGGTTTTAGGCTTTTTGAAATTGTAGACTTTTGGGATAAGTAGGTAGGCTTCTTTTTGCTTGTGGACTGTGAATAACGTAAGCCAGTAATACACAGTCGATTTTACAATTTGTATTCTTGACTCAATAAAGGATAAAATACATAATAAATTGTAAAATGACTCAGACTGTTTCCAGTGCATAAAAGCCTCGGGATGATGATTTACATGCTTGTGGATGTTGTAGTATGGTCTTTGATATTGATTTCACTTGACTTGAAATATTAGCAGCAGTTTGTATATTTTGTGTTTTGGGTTAAGTTGTTTGTTGATTTATCAAAATCGGGTGTGACCATTAGAAAATAGGCCAACACAATAGGGGTACAAAGGTGGAGACTTGACACTTTCACACAAGTGTAAGGCAAAAAAGGAATCTGCGGCACAGGTCACGCCTAAATCAAGGCATCCTTGTACCCAAATCACCATCAATTATTGCTGTCAACAGGCAGCCACCGTGCCGCCGAGCAGGCGTTCCGTCTTCCAAAGACTACAGCCGACGTCAATCGAATGTCAGACGTTTGACAAGTGGTCGGCAAGCACAGATGAAGATGAACTCCATGTCGCTACGTGCAATACAGCACAAGGTTCTCATTCTCTCAAAAAGCCGTCCATGAATTCTTCCATCTTGGCCACAAAGCCCAAGAAGCGGCCCAAGAGTAGCAAGGCGAAGGTACCCAACACAAGTGTATTCCAAGGCACGTGTTCCAAATCCCCGTTAGGTACCACGACAAACGCTAGGAGTAGCCAACCCCCCACCGTCCATGACAACGCCGTATTCTAGTCTAAGGGAGAACTATATGATACGGATGCCTCCACAAGTGCAGCTGGCCACCAGATTGGAGGTAGCAACCGCAATGAGTCTGAGGAAGATAGTAACCTTCCAGCTCATCCTCAAAACGATACTGTAACTCCTAATCCCAAAATACTTAGGACTAGGTACGTATCCATGCAGCTGCATACATACGAAGTATACTCCAATATATGAAAACTTCGTATGAATACATAAGCTGTAAAATGCAGTAAACCAAGAGTAATCTAATCTCATCCACAAATGAAGAATAAAGATATCATATAATCAACTGTAATAAGTTTTTGTACAATACGTTGGGCGAAGACAAATCCACTACCAACAAGTAAGGAAAAATATACATGAAACTGAAATAAATTGGCTGGAGTAGCAAAGGAAGACCCAAGATACGTCATCTCCGAATGAATAGAGAATATCGCGACCTCGGCTAGAACACCTGCAATATCACAGAAGCACACATAACTGGAGAAGTAACCAGGTCCTCAGATGGACGTAACAAGATACAATAAATATGCCATATAAATATTGAATATAAATTATGCCACAATTAAAAAAAGTGATAAGACATAAATAGGTAACCTAACCATACTAAAGTGATCATGCAGTTGAGAAACAATCCTTCGACGCATGAGCCTGGCTGTAAATAGGATCGGCATAGTCCTCATATAGGGCACCAGGGGCCTACGTCCGTAACGTCCAAAGATCGTCAGAGGGCATCATGTGCAAGGGGGTACGACCATGACGCTCTGGAAAACGTCAGAGGGCACCTGGAGCATGCGTCTCCGACGGAGCGCACAGGTAAGCAGGGAAGTGCAAAGAAGCCCATACGTCAGGTATTGTTCTCTCCACCCAATCTACCTGTCAAGTCGCATCCACGACCATGTACCTCTACTAACTGCTAAGTCTCCTAACACACCTCTATTAGCAGTTAGCCCTAACGCATGTGTATGGGAGATCAACCCACACGCAATAACCTATACATGCTACTCATCTCACACATCCTCATGGTATAACTGTGTCAAGGTATATGTGACACACTACAGACGGTAGTCCCTTAACTCTAGGTTCATGTGCAACCAAAGAATAGTAACAAAGTAAACTAATAATCACTGAGCATGTAGTAAATCAAGAACTGCAATAACTGGAAATAATGAACAGTGATATGTAATAAAATACAGACTAAATATAAACAGTATAATGGTAAGGTATCTTGCCTGGTGTCGCCTGGTATGGTGCGATGATCCAACTAGTCTGGTTTGTCCAATAGCCAAGATCGATGTGTAAGAGTCTGAATCACGAGGAAGTAGGACACACAATCAGTCATGATCAATGGTGATAATTGAAGAAGATATTTGTGGAAAGAATTATGTATATTATTTTTAGAAGGTACTTTCAATACTTGAAACTAGATTTTTATTAGAAAAACTAATTTTGGTAGATACTTGGAAATCAAAAAATCATTTTTATGGAAAACTCTAGATTTGTCAAAAATAGGATTTAGGTAAAATATATTTTTATATTAATATAAATGCTTGCTAAGTTTGTAAATGCAGGATGTTTGACAAAATCTAAATTTTGTTAGTCAAAATATTGCAAGTGGATAAATAAAAATCTAGAGAAACATTATAGGGTTACTATGTTGTCAAACATAATCTTGGAAGATATTTTCTATAAAAATAGATTAATAACAAATAATACTAAATAAATATTGAAAAATATGGTTTCTGACAGGAGTGAATAAATACTAAAGATTACTATAACAATTAAATAATAATAATAATAATAATAATAATAATAATAATAATAATAATAACAATAATCATAATTCTTAATAAAACTATGCAGCTAATCCTCTTTTAATACTAATAATAATAATAATAATAATAAAAAAAAAATAATAATAATAATAATAGTACTAATAATAATAAATATTAGTAATAAACGACAACACTAGTTGTTGTCCTTCAACAAAAACATGATAAAAAGAAAGGGAGTGAGAGAAAAAGGAGCAGGGAGAGAAGAGTGAAGGGGGTTTACCAAAGAGGCGGCTCCGGTCGGCAGTCGGCACGTGGAGAGGCTGTTGCGGCGGGCTGTCCGACGTTCGGTGCTGGAGACTTCCTTGAGAGGGCTGAGCGGACGGCGACGCGGTTGCACGAGGGAGGCGGAAGGGGGAGAAGTCGACGGAGCTCGCTCGTTCGGGCGAAGCCGAGGCAGGGAACGGCTCTCGTCGACGGATGGGCGGAGTCCAGTGCGCGCGGGCACAGCGGATGCGGTGGCTCGACCATGGTGATGAGGTGGTATTTACACGGATTTGGGGCGGCGCCGGAGAGTTGGTGGAGGCGGCACGGATCCGGGCGGACGGGTGGGCGTGCTGGAGACGGAGGACAGACGCCGGCGGTCCAGCGCGGCAGATCTGGGCGATCACGACGCGGTGGCGCGACGGAGTCGGGGCTACGCCTGGATCTGGCCGGCGGAGGTGAGAAGCTCGACGTGGCGGAGAAGAGTTCGGGTATGGCGGTTGGTGCAACGCCGCTCGGGGAAAGCCGCAACGGAGGTTAGGTTTTCTTTGCTTCACTTTTGGTGTGCTGGGTTATGGGTTTGGACGACGGTGTCCCAGCGAGAGGGTGGCCAGAAATTAAGCATGGGGTGAAGAACTGTGGTAGTAGCAGCGGCCTCGGCCTCGGTGGTGGGAATTGTAGCGGCGGTTGTGGTTTGTGTGGATGGTCGGGGTCGCTGGCCAGGAAGGGAACGACGGGGTGATGGCCAGGAATGAGAAAGTTTAGGACGGGTATTCGGCGAGGAGGCGGTGAAGATGGTGGAGGTGATTGTATGGTGGTGGGTTCGGAGTAGAGGGACGAAGGCATGGCGCCATGACGGTGACCCGCTGTAGAGGCGATGACGGTGGTGGTGGTTGTGTAGGGTTAGGAGTGTTCGGCAGTATCTGGTGTGTCATGTCGGGGGTGTGTCCCGACACGAGATGTATGAATGTAAATACTGGAATAAGATTTTGCTTGTCACAGACACGATGCACTTTGGGATTGTAGTGTGGGAAAAAAATTGGAGGAGTACCTCTCCTTATATAGGAGGTGGAAATTCTCAGTTGGATAGGGATTGGGAGGATTTAAATCCCAATTAGGTAAATCACATATTAATTCAAATTGATTTAAAAATAATTCAATCCAATCAAATCCAATCTAAAAAAATTCTATACTTAATTTAAAATATTTTAAATAAGGTCAATAAAATCTTTTTCCAATTTAAATTACCATATTTAATCAAATATTAATTCAAACAAATATTTCAAATATGATTTTCATAAATAATAAAATTGATTAATCATAATTTTGAAAATATAATTATATGTACATGATTAAATTCCAGTACTGCGCATCAATCTAGAATAATAGTTTCTAAATTACCAGTAAATAAATAGCCTTTCTATAAAGGAATGAAATAATATTTAGAAAATTCTATTTTACATCTCAATATGTTTTGTGCAACTAAAGCAATAAAGAAAATGTATATTTAAATAAATAAAATATCTACTACTTAACACTTTGTGATTATACATTTACTAAAATATGTTTTCCAAAAATATGTACCTCGCACATATTCGCACTCGACGAGATGGTACGAAAAATGCACATTAGCACGCGACGTACAAATACGAAGTAAAAATTAAATACCAATTTACAGTATAAAAAAAACGTAGTAGAAATTTAGGGGGTTTACATCCTACCCAATTTAAAAGAATTTGGTCCTCAAAATTTAGAAAAAATTAGGGTAGGTAGGCTCCAGGAGATAGGAAGAATTTAAGAATGAGAAGTCACGATTTAATTCATTAGACGGGGAGAAGAAACGACATTCAATGAAGATTGACGATTTGATAACTTAAAAGAATAAATCAATGGTGCAGTAATGATCGTGCGCATGACATCCTTTTGTGTATAACTGGTCATATTATCATCAATCCTAGAATCACCAAAATTTTAAGGATTGTAATAACTTCCTCTATCTCATCCTAAGACTACTAATTCCATATTTGGGTCGCGTTAATTATCATCATGATCATCGAGTAATAAATTTTCAAAAGCTTCGATTTCTTCTCAATATTCATAATCCATAAAACTTCAATTTTTCTTAATACACTTTCTTTTTCTTCTTTATTTCATTTGATTTTCTTCTTCAGATTAACTCACAAAATTTATATTCCTTAAAATATATTCTCAATTCATATATCTCACAATATAAATTTCAATATGTACCAAAGTTTTGAATTAAATGATTCTATATTCTTCTTCTTCCATCATATCAAAATATAGTTTCGTTCAAACTAAATATCGACCTCATAATCTCTTTAAAATTGAAATTTAATAAATCAATTAGTCGGAGCAATCAAACTCTATCTTAGTCATGAAACTTCATATTCGTAATCATCATAAATTTTATTCTTAGGATATCAAGAATTTCTACTTCGAGATCTACTACATCAACATCCTACTTATCACCTCATAAAATTTCTCAATAATGGGTTTACCTTGAAGAACCGATTTGTCTCCTTCGAAAAAAAAATGATAGCACCTTTCTCAATTTCGTCTCAAAAATTCCGCTTATGCCTATTCAATCACATTAATAAATTTTACCACTATTCTCCTCGATGAGTTTTCTAATCTAACCTCTACTAACCGAGTGATGTCATTGTCACATTTCATCTTTACAACGGAACAAGGTTGCATAAACTACGGAGGAATCATAGCGAAATACGGTGAAGCAATTTAATCGGACGGAAGAAAGTAGAGTTGTTAACGTTGCATGGAGAGTAAAAGGTGGTATGGGTCTAAGTAAACAAGATAAGGCATGAAATAAAAGGACAAGGGTTAAGCAATTGAGATAAAACACAAGGTTAAGCATTTAATAGATTGCAATCACATATTAGGTCAAAAAATTTGAGTCGAGGTGGAGTCCAAATATATAGTCAAAAGTATATCGGTACCATGGTATAGGTTATAGTTAGTCTTTATGACCTGAAAGTCGTACCATAAAAATAGAGTACAAGGGGATGTGTTTTAGTGGAACATGATATACCTACATGAAGGTGTGCTCGTCTAGGTTTTGCATGTGAAATTTGTTGGAAGAAAAAGTCTAGTGTTGTGCTCCAAATATCAAAGTTACGATGGAGAACGCCAAATGATCAAAATAGAAAGTGGGTTTTCATAAGATACTAATTAATGCACAAAAATAAAAGGTTAAAGCACGAAATAAAGATAATTTAGGAAAACTCGTAGATCAAGTCAAGATAAGTTAGAGGTACAGTTTCTAGAGAGAAAATAGTCTCATAGATAAGGGTATGGTTAAAGGGACGTTTCTAATCATTTCTAAGTTTCAAATAATTAGGGGTCACGAATAAGGATCTAGATTTTAGGGAATGTCGAGTAAGTCAAAGATATGTTCATCGGTTTGGTCGATGACTAACTATACTTGAGTATATGCAATATCATAATCATAGGTGGCATGGCATTCTAATGTAGAATACTTCTATCCCACTAGGGTGACCTTTCTTGCTTACCAATATATGATATAATTTAAAATTTCAAGTTCCTTGAAATTTACTCAATAAAATTTCCAAGATATTCCACCGAATTTCCTATTTATCTTAGGCTGTCAAGTTTAATCCAAATTTAAATTTCTAATCAATCTCAAAATAACCCTTGTATATCGCAATTCAAAATAATAATTTTTTTTAAATCTTAAACTCAACATTTAAATAAGTTTATCATCCGAAATTCATACTACAAAATGAAACATTTAAATAACTCCCGAATTTAATTATATATCCTTCAAATGTGTATATGTAGCCTCCAATAAGTCACAATTACTCTTCAAAAGTATTTTTTTCACCAAAATTTAAATATCCATAATCAAGGCTTTAAACTCGAAATCTAAATAACTTTATAAATCATAGATCATATGTCGTAATTTAGTTCAAAAATATTTTACCAAAATTCTATCATCCTCAAATTTTGGTCAACCGTAAATCATAGTTTAAAATTTTATAATCCTTTTCAAATCAAATTTATGTCCCTCCAAAAGATGTATAGTTATTACTCAATAAATCATAAATGTTCAAAGTCCTCCAAAATCAAAACGCAAAATCAAATCAATTTGTTTTCTCGATCTAGCTATCCTCTTGTGTATATCACCTTGTAATATCAAAATAAAATTCCAACGATCTTTTGGAAGCGACAATATGCTACTACCCAACTTGGAATTAACTAATCCTTAAGATAATATTTCTAGGAAAATAAATGCCTTTATAACTCAAATAAAATCTCAACGCATATTAATTGTTAATGCAAACTTCCTAGTCATGTGTTTGACCTACGAGCATATAATAGTGTAGTCATCTTACTAACTGTCACAAAGCACAAAAGATAAGAATTTACGGTAGAAAGAGTTCAAGCATGATGCAAAGGAAGGATGGTAATGAGAGTTTGAAACTTGAAGCAAGGGAGGAGGTCAAGCTGGTGGATGAGATTCTAGACTCTAATCCTATATTGCAGGCCCGTTCGGTACAATCATGTAACTGAAACGGCAAACTCGAACTGTATGGGCTACCACAAAAATATGTAACATCCCAGTCCCAAAATACTTAGGACTAGGTACGTATCCATGCAAGCTGCATACATACGAAGTATACTCCAATATATGGAAACTTCGTATGAATACATAAGCTGTAAAATACAGTAAACCAAGAGTAATCTAATCTCATCTACAAATTAAGAATAAAGATATCATATAATCAACTGTAATAAGTTTTTGTACAATACGTTGGGCGGAGACAAATCTACTACCAACAAGTAAGGAAAAATATACATGAAACTGAAATGAATTGGCGGGAGTAGCAAAGGAAGACCCAAGACACGTCATCTCCGAATGAATAGAGAAGATCGCGACTTCGGCTAGAACACTTGCAATATCACAGAAGCACACATACCTGGAGAGATAACCAGGTCCTCAGAGGGACGTAACAAGATACAATAAACATGCCATATAAATACTGAATATAAATTATGCTATAATTAAACAAAGTGACAAGACATAAATAGGTAACCTAACCATACTAAAGTGATCATGCAGTTGAGAAACAATCCTTCGACGCATGAGCCCTGTCTGTACATAGGATCGGCATATTCCCCATATACGGTACCAGGGGCCTACATCCGTAACGTCCGAAGATCGTCAGAGGGCATCATGTGCAAGAGGGTACATCCATAATGCTCTGAAAAACGTCAGAGGGCACCTGGAGCCTGCATCTCTGGCGGAGCACACAGGTAAGCAGAGAAGTGCAAAGAAGACAATATGTCAGGTATTATTCTCCCCACCCAATGTACTTGTCAAGTCGCATCCACGACCATGTACCTATACTAACTGCTAAGTCTCCTAACACGCCTCTATTAGCAGTTAGCCCTAACGCATGCGCATGGGGGATCAACCCACACGCAATAACCTCTACACGCTACTCATCTCACACATCCTCGTGGTACAACTGAGTCGAGGTATATGTGATACACTACAAACGATAGTCCCTTAACTCTAGGTTCATGTGCAACCAAAGGATAGTAACAAAGTAAACTAATAATCACTGAGCATGTAGTAAATCAGGAACTGTAATAACTAGAAATAATGAACAGTGATATGTAATAAAATGCAGACTAAATATAAACAGTATAATGACAAGGTATCTTGCCTGGTGTCGCCTGGTATGGTACGATGATCCAACAAGTCTGGTTTTTCCAATAGCCGAGATCGATGTATAAGAGTCCGAATCACGAGGAAGTAGGACACACAATCAGTCATGATCACTGGTGATAATTGAAGAAGATATTTGTGGAAAGAATTATGTATATTATTTTTAGAAGGTACTTTCAATACTTGAAACTAGATTTTTATTAGAAAAACTAATTTTGGTAGATACTTGGAAATCAAAAAATCATTTTTATGGAAAACTCTAGATTTGTCAAAGATAGGATTTAGGTAAAATATATTTTTATATTAATAAAAATGCTTTTAGGAAAACCTGTTTGAACTAAAGAGCTGAGTTTGTAAATTAAGGATGTTTGACAAAATCTAAATTTTGTTAGTCAAAATATTGCAAGTGGATAAATAAAAATCTAGAGAAACACATTAGGGTTACTATGTTGTCAAACATAATATTGGAAGATATTTTCTATAAAAATAGATTAATAACAAGTAATACTAAATAAATATTGAAAAATATGGATTCTGACAGGAGTGAACAAATACTAAAGATAACTATAACAATTAAATAATAATAATAATAAAAATAATAATAATAATAATGATAACAATAATCATAATTCTTAATAAAACTATGCAACTAATCCTCTTTTAATACTAATAATAATAATAATAATAATAATAATAATAATAATAATAATAATAGTAATAATAATAAAAAATATTAGTAATAAACGACAGCACTAGTTGCTGTCCTTCAACAAAAACATGATAAAAAGAAATATAGTGAGAGAAAAAGGAGCAGGGAGAGAAGAGTGAAGGGGTTTACCAAAGGGGCGGCTCCGGTCGGCAGTCGACGTGCGGAGAGGCTGCTGCGGCGGGCTGTCCGGCGTTCGGTGCCGGAGACTTCCCTGAGAGAGCGGAGCGGACGGCGGTGCGGTTGCACGAGGGAGACGGAAGGAGGAAAAGTCGACGGAGCTCGCTCGCTCGGGCGAAGCCGAGGCAGGGGACGGCTCTCGTCGGCGGATGGACGGAGTCCAGTGCGCGCGGGCACGGCGGCAGCGGTGGCTCGGCCATGGTGATGAGGTGGTGTTTACACGGATTTGGGGCGACGCCGGAGAGTTGGTGGAGGCGGCATGGATCCGGGCGGACGGGTGGGCGTGCTGGAGACGGAGGACAGACGTCCACGGTCCAGTACGGCAGATCTGGGCGATCACGATGCGGTGGCACGACGGAGTCGGGGCTACGCCTGGATCTGGCCGTTGGAGGCGAGAAGCTCGGCATGGAGGAGAAGAGTTCGGGTATGGCGGCTGGTGTGACGCCGCTCGGGGAAAGCCACAACGGAGGTTGGGTTTTCTTTTCTTCACTTTTGGTGTGCTAGGTTATAGTTTTGGACGACGGTGTCCCGGCGAGAGGGTGGCCAGAAATCAAGCACGGGGTGAAGAACTATGGTAGTAGCAGCAGCCTCGGCCTCGGTGGTGGGAATTGTTGCGGCGGTTGTGGTGTGTGTGGATGGCCGGGGTCACTGGCCAGGAAGGGCACGGCGGGGTGATGGCCAGGAAGGAGAAAGTTTGGGAAGGGTATTCAGCGAGGAGGCGGTGAAGATGGTGGAGGTGATTGTATGGTGGTGGGTTCGGAGTAGAGAGACGAAGGCATGGCGCCATGACGGTGACCCGCGATAGAGGCGATGACGGTGGTGGTGGTTGTGTAGGGTTTGGAGTGTTCGGCGGTATCGGGTGTGTCGTGTCGGGGGTGTGTCCCGACACGAGATGGATGAATGTAAATACTGGAATAAGATTTTGGTTGTGACAGACACGATGCACTATGGGATTGTGGTGTGGGAAAAAAAATTGGAGGAGTACCTCTCCTTATATAGGAGGTGGGAATTTCCAGTTGGATAGGGATTGGGAGGATTTAAATCTCAATTAGGTAAATCACCTATTAATTCAAATTGATTTAAAAATAATTCAATCCAATCAAGTCAAATCTAAATAAATTCTATACTTAATTTAAAATATTTTAAATAAAGTCAATAAAATCTTTTTCTAATTTAAATTACCATATTTAATCAAATATTAATTCAAACAAATATTTCAAATATGATTTTCATAAATAAGAAAATTGATTAATCATAATTTCGAAAATACAATTATATTTACCTGATTAAATTCATGTACCTCGCATCAATCTAGAATAATAGTTTCTAAATTACTAATAAATAAATGGCCTTTCTATAAAGGAATAAAATAATATTTGGGAAATTCTATTTTACATCTCAATTTGTTTTGTGCGACTTAAGCAATAAAGAAAATATATATTTAAATAAATAAAATGTCTACCACTTATTACTTTGAGATTATACATTTACTAAAATATGTTTTCCAAAAATATGTACCTCGCACATATTCGCACTCGACGAGATGGTACGAAAAATGCAAATTAGCACGCGACGTACAAATACGAAGTAAAAATTAAATACCAATTTACAGTATAAAAAAAACGTAGTAGAAATTTAGAGGGTTTACAGATACTATGCAGGCATCTGAGTCGGAGAGCGAAGGGTCAGTTGTCCCTTCCACCCATCCACGCACAAGGTCCGTATTTATGGCCGATAGCGACGAGACGGACAATAGTGAAGCACCTGACCAGCTGAAACGTATCGAAGCTCTCGGGACGAGCCTCAATACGTTAAATGCTACAACGATATCCTTGTCTTCTATCGTACTAGAGATCAAGAGGAGTTTGGTCCCAACTGCTTCCATACCTGCGCTTGACCCGGTAGCTAACGACGGATCCAGTAAGCTTCCTATCATCAACCAAGTAGCACCATCGTCATCTAATCCATCGACCACATGACCTACAATGTCAACCAAGATACAGCATGCCATCAAGGAACTGTATGCTCGCTATGATGCCAAAGAGAAGCAAGCAGCACTCCGGAAGATGGGGATTTTGTACCCATATCCTGCCGAGTGGGACAACGTAGTCTACCCTCCCAAATACAATCCGCAGACCCTTACGCCCTTCGATGGCAAGGAGTTTCCCCGACGATACTTGAGGCACTTTTCCTCAGTAACAGGGCAGCTACCGAAGAACGACGCCCTCCTCACCAATATATTCATAGGAGCCTTGCAGTGAGTATCCTATGAATGTCTGTAGCCTTTCGGATGACTGCATTTTATTGTTCGAGGACCTGAAGACTCTCTTCATCAACCGATTCTATGAAGGAGTGATAGACATGATGATGTCAACTCTCATAGAGGTTATCCAGAGAGAGAAAGAGACTGTCCGTGCATACATCGAGTGCTTCCGCCAGGTAGCTTTGGGGCTACCGCCTGGCATGTCCGAACCCATGCTTATGGACTCATGCCGCAAGAATATGCTTTCTGCAATCAAATTGTGGCACAGTGCTCCTTGCACAGAGTGGACACCTTTCAATACAGTGGCAGATATGGCACAAAGAAAAGCCTAAGATGTGCAGCTCTTGGGATTAAACTTTCCTTCCCTCAAGGACATGGGGAGACGCTCATCTAGCAACAACCCCAAGAACGAAAAAGGCAAACAAGCCAGGACGGTCAACATCTCCAAAGGTTCAGTAACCATGAACCCCAAGTCTGCAGAAGCACAAAAGTCGAGGGAGACTTACTCCTTCAATGACGATGATAGGCTGGAACTCTTTGATATGCTGACGAAGAGTGGCAAGCTGTCTCTTCCAACACCAAAGCATCCTGATGAAGTGGAGAAGTAGGACAACACTAAACACTGCCATTATCATCAGTATGCCTACCATTCGATACGAGATTGCTACGTATTGAAAAAGATAGATTCAACACCAAATCGATTCCAAAGTTATAACACTTGACTATAAAGAAAGGACTGTCACGGCCAACATGGTTACTCTCTAGTTTGGAAGTTTTCCAACCACGGAGGCATAAGACGGGGTCGTCTCCATCTCGAAGGCGACAATGGAAGTAGTCAATCTTCCACGAGCGCGTGATAATACTCAAGAGCTCATCCCGTTCTCTACACCATGATGCGAGCTCCAGTGGGTCCATCCGACCTTACTTTCGACATGATAGCACCTACAACCCCCTTTGTCAAAGTAAAGAAGGTCAGGACATGTCGCATGGTCTCGACATCGACCGTTGACACCCTGGTGACCACTCGCTCGACATGACAGCAAGAGGAGAACCAAGCTCCAGATAAGGCAGCACCTCCACCAACTACAACCCCTGCTTCTGATACATCAAAAGCAGGCCTATCTTATACTATTGTCGTAGATAGGCAGAAGCAAAAGGAGGATCGCTTTGACAAACCTCTGAGGAAAGACTCGACAGTATGGCCTATCAAACCCTACAACTTTGACATACTGGTGCAGCTAGCCAATACCTCGGCTAGATTATCACTCTTCGAGATCTTTCGTCTCTCTAACGAGACCCGAGATATGCTCAGCGAAGCCTTACAAAATGCCGAGTCCTTTCTCACTCAGGTGCGACCACCTAAGGACGACCCTGCGGCCTCTACGTTGTCACAATGTGGTCAAAGTGATCCCTATTATCACTTTCACCCAGCAAGACATGTTGTTGAAGAATAATCGGTATAATAGGCCTCTGTACTATACAGGGTATGTCGGTGCCATTAAAGTCGATCGTATCCACATCGATCCAGGCTTGTCTTTCAATATCATCCCAAGGAGTTTGCTCCAAACTCTAGGGATTCTGATGCATCGGTTGACTGCATCGAACACAATAATCAGCTGCTTTAACGCAGTAAAGAGCAAGCCCATGGGCAAAATTTGCTTGAAGTGCCAAATAGGTGACCTCTATACTGAAGTGACTTGCTATGTAATCGATACAGACATAAACTACAACATGCTATTGGGATGACCATGGATTCATGAGTACATGATCGTTCCTTCCACTCTCCATCAATACATGAAGTGTGGGACTATTAAGATCGAATTTGCTGACATCGACCCATTCTGGCGACTTGAAGCCTACTGTACGGATGCTGATCTATACAAGTCAGTCCCCAGGGACGATAAGGTCAATGATGCTAACGACGAGGCAGAGACGGCCTCAGGAAGCGCAATAGTTACTGAAGAATCACTAAAGGTTCGACTAAAGGGAAAACCCCTAAGGTGTCAGCATCCCTCGATGTCAAGCTCCGAGGCAAAGTGCCATCTTTGCCCTCGGTGATGTCAGATGATGGCCAGGAGCCTATACGAATAAGGCTACCCCGTAGGACCCAAAAGCCAACCATAAAGGCACAGGAACCTCCGACTGTAGTCCCCTTGCTGGTCAAGCTAAAGGGGAAGCATCCTCCCCTCCTCCCTCGACAGCTGTAGTCCTCACCGACGAGGAGCTAGGAGACTACGACTGTACCGATACCGAAGCGTACTATTTAGATGATGTAATCCCTTGGGATAAAATTTCTTATTTTATTAATAAAAAGTTGTCTTTGAATTACTCTCGTGTATGTTGGAACACTAGATATTTCTTAGACAACTTTTTAGGTATGCTACAAACACAAGTGACAACCGCCAACCTTGCGAGCCGAGTTGTCCCTTCTTGAGGCTCTTACTTTCTAGTTCTAGTAAAAAAGAAGGAGGAGGTACCCATCATCTTTGGTCGATTGGAGCATCCTCAGCGACTAACTCCAGGAGAACAAGAACCCGACAATGGCAAGATGCAACCCTACCGTTACGCTACTCAAGCCAAACACCTTATCCAGAAGATTGGTTACGACTTGAACAACAACCAAGGACTCAACTGTGGTAAAGGCCGGCACCTTTCCTTACGGATTCGAGCACCAAAGGGAAATCCTCAAAACTATTAATAGCGCACTCGTCGGGGGTTGGGTTATGTTACACCCACTTTAACCTCAGAAGACACAGAGGCGGAAGTCGTGATGCATTCACACTCTTCTGACTCCTCAACCTGGGACTCTGACACTAGTACCAGTCAGGTCTTCAAAAAGATGTTGTCCACTAACATGGTCTCCACCAATCCTTCGGTTGAGAACGAAGACCAGATGTTTGAATACTTTGAAGATGAACCCTAGGCGCAGTGCCTAGGATCTCAACAAAAATAGCATTTCAAACAGTACAAACCTCCCACATCCCAGTAAGCGTTCATGGATTTTGTTAAAAGAATTCATCTCTTCTATACCACTCCCTAGTAGAAAACTTTCTACATCTACATTACCTCCGTATTGATTCCCTACACCTTAGTCAAAATCTTGTCTACCAAGTCCACATTACCTCTGAGTAGTCACATCTCCCATAATGACTCCATGTTGTCATAACTATCTAGAAAACATTTCACGTCCATACCACCTCTGAAGTGTTATTCTATATTGTGTCTACCATGTCCATATTACCTCTAAGTTGTCACCCCTTTCTATGATAACCATGAGTTATCATAATTCTCTAAAAAATATTTTATGTCCATATTACCTCTGAACTGTTATTCTGGTGAAGGATATCGACCATGTCCATATTACCTCTGATTAGGCAATCCTTCCATGATGATCCCTCGTGGTTGTTATTTGTAGAACCCTTCATGTTTATTCTACCTCTGAGTCGTTCTATACCCCCGTAGAGTCTATCCTTGCCATGTCCATATTACTTCTGAGTAAGAAAAGTGTCTCCACAAAAGTCCCGTGTTTACCATGTGCATACCACCTTTGAGAGAACACCCTGCTCCCAATAGAGTTATCTCCTCTAAGGGAATTTTTATTTCTGTACAAGATTCACATCCACGAAGATAGAGAGAAGAAAAAAGACAAAATTTTATATATAAATGAGATGGTATTTTCTATTACAAAATAGTCTATCATAACCTGAGAGACTAGAAGAAGAAAGAAAGAAGTCAAAATTAAGAAGATTGGTTCTTAAGCTCTTCTAGCCGGCTCCTCAAGCGAGCCCTTCGATGCTCGACCGATGCTTGGACACAACGCTCGGCCTCCTGATGCCGAGCAGCTTTATCTTCGATAGAGGACAAAGCTTGGCACACAAGGGCCAACTCATCCTGACAGATGCCAATGCTCTCCTTTTTCTGAGCTAGAGCCTTAGAACATTAGCGAAGGCCCCCCTCTGGACCTCCGACTTTTCCAGGTCACTCTCAGCATCACCATGATTGGAGTCGAGCATAGGTATAATCCTGTTGAGAAAGAGTGCATCGCCCTTCTCTTTGTTATCTAGAAGACGCGATACTATATGACCGGACAGAGGATCCACGTCGTATCTAGAATTAATCCCCTCAGAGTCCTCATGACCAAGCCAGGGGCATTAAATTCATGATTAGCCACGTGGGCAATCCTTCTGACTCCCTATGATATGGTGTTCGTCTCGCAGAAGGCAGTCAAAGGCCAAGCACTGGCAGATTTCCTGGCAGCACAGCCTGTGCCAGAGACGTCAAAACTCTACGAAGATATTCCAGATGAAGTTCTAGAGTACAATGAGATCTTATACAACTCGGTTTGGCACGTGTTCTTCGATGGTGCTTCAAGAACAGGACCAAAGGGCGATATCAATGTAGGAGTTGGGATCGTCCTCATCACCCCCGATGGCCTAGCCATCAATCACACATATTCTCTTGTGGAGTTGTGCACCAACAATGTTACAGAGTATAATGCTTTCATCATTGGGCTCGAACTCGCTAAACAGCTGAGGGTTGACTACATCGAGGCCTATGGAGCCTCGAAATTAATCATCAGCCAGGTTCGAGGGTAGTATGAGGTTCGACAAGAAGACTTGATCCCCTACCACCAGGCAGCGATCGACATCATCTCCACATTCACAGGATTCTTTATAGAACATATGTCTTGCCTACAGAACTTAGAGTCCGACATACTAGCTGGCCTTGCCACTTCTCTGGCTTCCCCGTTGGATTTTGATATGCCATTGCAGTGATAGGACGAGAGCTAGTTTGTCGAAGAATTCTCTACGTACATGTCAAAGCTACTCCGTATAAGTAGACACTGATGTAGACATTTGAGACTGGCGATTCCTATTCATAGACTATGCAGTCTACGGAATCCTGCCTGAAGACCCAAAGGAAGCTGCCTCCGTCAGGAGACGCTCACTTTGATTCTTCTACGTCACAGACACCAAAATGTGGTATCGTCGTTCATACGACGGACTACTCCTGTATTTTTTGTCCCAGATAGAAGCGCAAGAGGCACTCCAAGAGGTGCATGATAGAACCTGCGGAGCCCATCATCCCGGCCATAAGTTACAAGATAGGTTGTACCGTATGGGCTATTATTGGCCCACGATGATGGTAGAAGCCATAGATTACACAAAGAAGTGCCAGGCATGTTAGTTTTATACTGACTTTATCTACCAAACTTCAGAATATCTATACACTATGGTAGCCGCTTGGCCACTTGATACATGGGGAATGGACATCGTCGAGCCGATCAGCCTGCCCTCCTTCAAAGGACACCGGTTTATTCTCATCGTCACTGACTATTTCTACAAATGGGCGGAAGCGGTAAAACTGGTAGAAGTTAAAACCTCTAACGTGATCAGCTTTATCAAGCACTACGTCTTTTACTGCTTTAGAGTTCCTAGAAGGATTGTCCACGAAATGAAACCCAATTCATGAGCCACATATTCCATCGATTCTACAACAAGAACCGAATATAGAATGTGGCATCAACGGCTTACAATCCTATGGCTATTGGAGTAGCCGAGGCATTCAACAAAACCATCGTCAAACTGCTCAAGGAGGTCGTCTCTTATAACAAACGTGATTGGAACGAGAGGTTGGACGAATGTCAATGGGCTTATCGTACGACCGTTCGAACACCCACGGGCAGCACACCATTCTCCATTGTCTATGGGAGAGAAGTAGTGCTCCTCCTGAAGATCCAAATATGTAATGCCCCAGTCCCAAAATACTTAGAACTAAGTACGTATCCATGCTAGCTGCACACACGAAGTATAATCCAATGTATAGAAATCTTGTATGTGTTTGCAAAAACAAAAGTTGATCTTTATTTCACAAACTTTGTAAGAAGATTACAAGAATTCTGGGAAAGTACAACTATAGAAATCTGATCTGAAGACGATCGCTTTATCCCTTGGACGATGTAAACTTTAAAGACGGTAGCCTCTGAAGAATGCAGCAGCACTTTGGCAAAAATTTCTGATCTCTGGTGGTGACTTGTATATGTGTAGATGATCTCTGTGTGTGTGTGTGATGAAGACATGAAACTCTATTTATAGAGTTCTGAAAATAACTAACCTTTAGTTATTCTGAGTTGCGCAGGATGGATTGCGCAGACTTTGGATTGCACAAGCAATAAACTGCACAGGCAGTTACTCGGTCGTGGACCACCTGTATGTGACGAGTGGTATTGTTTGATTGAAATGTGCTTGGTTCTGTACAGACGGTTGCCACATGGTGAGTAATTGATGGCATTTAGGCTACGTGTACATTGTCAGTTGTCTTGATGGAGTGTACCACCTGACTTGCGCTGGCTTCAGATTGCGCTCGATTGAATTGCGCTGTAAAGAGTCTGGAAGATTGTGCTGCATGTACAGCTGTCCTCGAGCGCTGTGCTGTACGATAAATGAACAGTTTTCTCGTTCTTCGGGCTGTCAGCTGTCAGAAGATCTGATTCTCTGTCAGATAATGATGACGAGGCCACATCAGCCAGCGCACTTAGATGAGTGCACAGTTCAGCCTGCGCAATTGAGTTGTTGTGCAATTTGTCTCCTGCGTGGTTCACTTGAAGGATGCACAATTTGATTTTCATGACTTCTTTGATGGGTGCAACTTGATTTTTAGGACCTACAAGACCCCCTTCAAAGTTTTCGAAGTTTAAAAATATTCAAAGCTTCGAAATACTTTGAATTTTGATTTTAAAATCAAGTTGAACAAATAATGCCCTGTCTGCGCAATTGGAGGAGTCAGTTCCCATTTTTTCGGCGCAATCCGAGGCGACCGTTACTCTCGAAAAACTATAAATAGTTCTCCTTCTTCCTTATGTCATTCTTTACTTGTTTCCACTTTGTTCAAGAGAGAAAATTCCCGAGCCCACTCTGACTCTTTTCCTTCTTCTTCGTCGACTTCAATGGCTCCGAAGCGTTCTGCCGCCGACAAAGGCAAAGCCCCCGCCGAGTCTTCGACTCGGGCTGTGCCGCGCATTTCACGACACGAAGTCGGTCATCCCGCACTGTAAGGTAGTCGCTCGATCAAAAACCCTTTTTAGGGTTCTTCGACATGATTGAATCTTTAAACCTATCTTTTTTTAGAGATTTGGTTATATTGTGCCGCCCTGTTTAGGGTTTCGGTTGCACAAACCCAATAGTTTTTATTTTTATGAAGACTATTTTCTTGCGCAATCGGTTGGAAAGCGCTGGCAAAAGTCAGCACATTCTATCGGTTTACGTAAACTGTTGCCTTGTGCAAGCTTGTTAGCGCAATCTGATGGCTTGTGCAAGTGAATATGTAGGCGCAATTGGAAAATTTGCGCATAGAAGCTGTTGTTGCTCAATCTGATGTTTTACAGACAGCGCAATCAGATGCTTGTGCAATTTGCTAATTTTTTGGATAGAATCTTTGATTTTGCATGTACTGAATTATGTCTTTCTGTTTGATGCAGTTAACATCAGAGAAGACCCAGATTATGAAATCTTTGCAGGAACCCTTGCTGAACCAGAGTTTAAAGAAGATTTGTCCCACGTAATATTTATCCAATATGCTCTACCATCTTCCCGTCAAGCCATCTTAGTAGCACAAGACAACGAAACTTTATTAAGTCTGATGAATGGGCAGCCTCTGCAGACTGCCGATGCCATTACTCATAAGAAACCCTTGTTTCTATTTGGTGAGGCTATTGATAAGATTTCTCAGACGAGACCTCGTGTTGAGTCGAGACTCTTCCAGAGAGGCGAGAAAAGAATACTGTTACCAGATATTGCCAGATGCCTTCCTTTATCTCGCTATGCTCATGCGAGTTATCCCAGGAAGATGGACTGGGATATTACCCCTCTCCAGCAAGCCGGAACAGGAAATAGTTGTGTAAAGAAAGGCCCGAATAGTAAGGATATGTTCTATAGCTCCTCTGAGCGTCACAGCTTCTTGCTCAGAGGATTGAAGCCTGGCTGCATCCCACCGAAGAACTCCTCTTTACTGCTGCCAGTTAGAACACCGATATTTGCAAATGAATTTGCAAAGGTTGAGGGGAGATACCCGGATCAGGACATCCGGTTGACAGGTCTGGTGAACCCAGATAACAAAAGATGGAACTGCATAACCAATTGGATATTGGTTCAGTTCGAAGAGAAGCTCAAAGAGATTGAGCTGTACCAGGTGGTATACTCTACCGTATATGGATTCCACCCCAACCCTCATCTGTTTCTCGCTTTGGCAGAGAGGTACAATTTTAGAACAGGGACTTTTATGACACCCTGTAGAGAGATTGGACTAGCTCTTCATGAGATGAAGTATATCTCGAGCTTACCAATGGGAGACTTCCCCTATGAAGAATTTGTTCCAACAAATGACGAGTTGGACCGACTTCGTCGAGAGAATGCTGAGATGGTGGCCATTTTTGAAGAACTTTTATGCCACTATAAGATTTGCTCCATGTATTATAAGGGTGGTTCTTCCGGCACTTGCCACTCGTCAAAGTGGTTGCCCTATCTCTTCCTCAACCATATCATCGAGAAGAAAACTAAGGATCACGATACATCCAACCCTACCTTCTTCAAACCACTCAGCTATAGTGAGGTGATAGGATTGATGGAGGAAAACAAAGAAATAGACATCAAGGTTGATGATGAACTTCAATATCCTCCATTCAAGACAGGAGATTTTATTGAAAGTTTTATGAGAATGGGCTATAGGCCAATGTCAAAGGAAGCCCAGCTGGCGGGTTTCCTTATATATTGGCTCCGATGATTCGTCGTCCCTAGAGCGAACGCCGTAGATCGCTTCCATCGCGGCATACTCTTTGCTGCTATCCGGTTAGTCTTTGGCTACCAGATGGATCTGCTATCGGCGATGACCTGCAGAGTGAATGCAGGTCTTCGTCTTTTTGTTGACTCAATGCTCAAAGGGAAATGAGAGAAAGGAAACTTTCCTCGGCTGGAGCTTCCTTACACTTATTTGTTCGGATGGTTGCTTCTGCACCATCCTTCATTGATGAACCCCGATATGGGGACAGTCAGCGGAAGCTTCTTGCGAAGATTCTCAAGGAGCAAATAGATTTATACCAGCCTAAGAGATTACAGACGAGCCCAGAATCTTGGGAAAGGATGGAATTTCTACTGTGTTCCCCCTCCGACTGGTTATGAATATATGTCTACAAATCTGGTTGATCTTAGGAGGCAGCCTTTGGGTCGTGCAACATTTGATTGGCTGAGGACGATTAGGCCGTCGCACTTGGTTTATAGATTTGAAGATGAATGTTACTTAGAACCATATCTTTCCAGCTACTTTGCTCGTCAATTCGGCTACGACCAGTTCCACGTGGGTAACGCCATAACGTGCCTGCAAGGACAAGGCTATCTGATTGATGGAGCCCGGACATGGGCTTATTATAACGCTCAAGACACTAGAACAATATTTTCGATGCCGACGAAGAACGACCATGGCCCGCGAATGTTATACACATATTCTATCTTCTACACATCGGTGAACACCTTTGCTGAGAATTTTAGCCTTGCCGATAGCTTCGCAACGGCAACCAGATTAAAGAAGGGAACAACTGTTGTGGTGGCTCCGGGCAACGAAGAAGAGCGTGAACCGGTCGATGCGCCGTTGGAAGCTTCAAGGGAAGCCAACTTCCCAGAAGAGGTCTACGAGCCATTGCGCATCTCTTTAAAAGTTGTCAAATCACCCGCCAAGGAGAGGAAGAGAAGGATAAAAGAACCTTCTTCTCCAGTTACGAAGAGGAAACTTGTCATAGAACCATCAGAAAGGGTGACGACCCTATCACAATCTCGGCAACAGGCCGAATCAACTCAAAGAGAAGAGGCGGCGACCCCGACCTCTATCCAAAAGCAAGACAATGTTATAGACGTAGAGAGTCCAGAGAGACCTCTACATAGAAAAAAGTTAGTCCTCCGAAGAAAGAAGGTAATCACTCCTCGACCTATGTCATTGGTCGTAGCTAGTACTATTACCGAAGTTACAATGTCATCTCCTACTCCTGCCCCTGAACCCAGGCAGGAAACTCCAAGTCTAGAACTGAGAGATGAGACTGTAGAGCCCAAGAAAGGCACTGTGGAGAGAGAAGATGAAGCTCTGCGATCTCCTTCACTTGCAGTGGAAACCATACAGCTTCCTGCTACAACAGGAATACTCCGCGAAGAAGAAGATCATTTAATGATGGATGCATTGAATGATTGCGACTTTGGCCTGCAGGATGATGTTGATCCAGCTGTCGCAACGGACAGCGAAGAAGCGCCAGAGGACAGTGAAGATACATCAACAGAAGTTGTTGATGATACTTTAAATCCAGAAGAGGACGCTAATGTCCATGTATCTCCAAAAGCTGTTGATAACACGCTGAATCCTGAAGAGGATGTCGAGGTGCGTGTGTCTCCAGAAGAGAATGCGGGTGAAGAAGTAGCACCTGAAGAAACTACTCATGCTTCTCCCAGAGGTATTAAATGAGATTATCAAACTTCTTTTCATAGATTAATGGCTGACATCCATATTTTTTATCGATGCAAAAATTGAATTATCCCTAATTCCTCCCACATGTACAGACATAGTGCCTATAACGGCTTTAGCTAGTGGTAGCCGACCTATTTCGGGCTGTTCTGAGGCAGAAAGTAGCCAGGCAGTAATGTCTGAGGCTACTTCTGTTAGATTGGAATCTGTGCCAACATATGACAGACTTATTGCTGGACCAAGCCATGGTAAGATTGCCTCTACTTTTGATCCTTTCCAATTAGTTGCTAATGACAACAACAAACAATGATAAGGTTCATTTGATTTTGTAGAAGAACATCTGGGAGGGGCAGCTAGCTCTACGATGGCTCCCTTGTCTAAAGAGCCCTCCACTCAAATGAAAGGAGCTGAACGTCTATCTGTACAGACACCTGCTGCTGCTTTGACGTCTACGGGAGTAGCTGCTACCCCTGGTGCTCTGGCTACTAACCAATTTATTATTAGCTCCTTCTCCAACCTTTTTTTTAATTCATTGGGACCCTTAGGAGATAGGGTGATAGAGAAAGAAGATGCTGGTTTCTCTACAGTTAGAGGTCCAACCTCCTATTTGATCAATGCCATCCGCAGTCAAGGCGACGAAGCTCAGGCTATTTTTCTTGAATATGTACTAGATGAGCTGGAGGCATCGGTTAAGATTTACAAAAAGCTTAATAGGGAGGAGATGGAGCTCTTGGTACAGGCTAAATTTGAGAAGATGTTACAAGAAGTTGCTGTTGCAAAGGTTGATCTCCAAGTTCTTTTGAACACTTTCTCTACTAAGTCTGCTGAGTATAATTCCAAAGTGGAAACAACAGCATCTGTTGCTGAAGAGAAGGAGAAAAAAGTTGCTGAGCTGCAAGCAGAATCTACCCGTCTTGAAGAAGAGCTGAGACTTGTTCAGCTTGCTCTGGAGGATGAGGCCACACAACATCAGGCTGCAGTTCAACAACTGAAGGCTCTGACTCAGAAAAGAGATAAGTATGTCGTAACTCATCAGGATGAAATCTCTCACAGAATAGTAACCATGCCATCTTTCGACGATAAGTCTGGGATGGAGGAAGCTAGAAAGCGAGTGATGGAATCTTGTGAGGAATGACTGCGAACTTTAAAGCAGCAAATGACTAACTTGATGACTCCGCCAGCAGAATGAGAAAGACTTTTTGTATCTTCACTTTTTCGTGATATGTAATTTTGTAATGTCTTTCAATTTTGATCAATAAAAAGACATTTTCTTGGTGGCTCTATTATTTATTGCATATCTTATTCAGATATAAATAATAGCGATAGAAAATATACTCAGAGGTACAAGACATGATATATTTCTTGATTTTGGAAAATACTTATATTCAATTATATCTGCTCAGAGGTAATGTGGACATGGCAGAATATAATTTATTGAATATTATTATTTCAATAGACAACTTAATCAAAGATGACAAGTTGCTGATATGAACGAAATGGATGATTCGTCAAAAAGTGTGAACAAAAATGAATCGTCAGGATGAACGGATGGACCGTCAAACGAATTAAATGAACAGGTAAATCGTAGATGATTGTGATGAACGGACGAACCGTCAGATGATGAACGGGCAAACTGTCAGATGGATGTGTGAACGGGTGAACCGTTGAATGAATGAATATGATGAACGGGCGAACCGTCGGATAAATGTAATGAACGGGCGAACCGTCAGATTAATGTGTTGCTTCATTGTCATACGAATCTCTGTCTATAAATAGAACAGAAAATTAGATGGGATGATCACTTTCACTTTTTAACATAAAAATGTCGTCTGGAGATGCATCCAAGAATGCTGAAATCGCCCCGAAGGTTGAAGCGGGTACTGAGGAACATCCAGTCGATCCCAATCAGCCAAAGCAGAAAGCTGTGGGCGAAGGTTCGTCTGCACCCAAGCCGCCAAAGGACATCTTGGACTTCCTTCTTGAACCAGGGAAGACTAAAGAAGAAGAGGCCATGAGGATGGCTGCTTGCAAGTTCCTGGTGGGTTCCAGCAAGAATGTTCTTGACTCTTTTGTCGAGTATGTCTTCGATAAGGACGACAGTGGCCCGCGTCCCAATTTTGAGAAGGATGATAGTGACCTTCCTTGATATTATGTACTATCATTCATGATGAAATAAAATTAAATTTTATTTATGAACTTGTCTGATGATTACAAGTAATATCTTTTACATTTATACATAATACTTTTTGAGGAACTTGCCATTGATGGGCATCATTGCAACTCGACCGTCTAGCTCTATGAGTTGATAGGCTCCATTTGAGAAGACTTTGCTCACGATATAAGGTCCTTCTAACTTCGCATCGAACTTACCCTTGCTCATGGGAGTCATAGTCATAGGACGTTTGACAGTTAGAACGAGCTCTCTTTTCTGAAAGGCTCTGACTTTAACTTTGCGATTGAAAGTCTTCGAGATGCGGGCTTGGTATAACTCAATATGTTGTTGAGCCATTAACCGCTTCTCATCGAGCGCTTCTAATTTTTGAAGTCGGAGAAGATCGTTGTTCTCTGTAGTGAGTTCGTTGGCGATAGCAATCCTCAAAGACGGAATTTGAAGTTCCAGTGGTAGAACTGCTTCACAGCCGTACACCAAAGAGAAGGGTGTACAGCCTGTAGGGTTGCAGACCGTAGTACGGTAGGCCCATAGACATTCCCCTAGCTTTTCACTCCAGTTTCGTTTGTTAGTAGACACAAACTTTTTGAGGAGCTTGATGATAGTCTTGTTGAAAGCATCAGCTAAGCCATTAGCAGCAGGATTGTAAGCTGTCAAAGCGACATTGTCAATCCGATGATCATCACAGAACCTTGTGAACTTTTGGCTGATGAACTGAGGTCCGTTGTCATGGATGATTCTTCGAGGTACACCAAATCTATAGATGACATGGTGTTTGACGAAGTTGATGACACTGCTGGTCTTGACTTCAGCCAAGGGTATAGCTTTGACCCATTTAGAGAAGTAGTCGGTTATTGCCAGTATGAACCGATGTCCTCTAGAAGAAGGAGGATTGATGGGACCTATGATGTCCATGCCCCAAGCTTCGAAAGGCCAGGAAGCAGCAGTCGGATGTAGGAATTCCGACGGTTGATGAATAAAATCTGCGTGGATTTGACAAGTTCGATATTTCCTCGTATATTCGATGGCATCAGATACCATAGAGGGCCAATAGTAACCCATGCGTCGGATGTGATCTTGTAATTTAGGGCCGAGTTGATGTGCTCCGTAAAAACCATCATAAGCTTCACGCAATACTTGCTTCGCTTCATCACCAGCAAGACAACGTAAAAGAAGACCGTCATAAGTCCGTCAATAGAGAGTTTTGGTGGTCTGATTATAGTAGAACTGGAGAGATCGTCGATGAATACTCGTAGCCTCCTTAGGGTCTTCAGGAAGTATATCATGGACCACGAAGTCGATGAAGGGAGTTCTCCAATCTTTATTGATAACATTGGCTTCAGTAAAATTACTAAACTCAATATGATGATTGTTTTCGATGCAGAACAATTTTCGATTAGAGACAACCACCACCTGCTATCTTTTAACAAGGATGGCTAAGACTGCTGCAAGATTGGCCAAAGCATCTACTTCAGTGTTACAAGCTCGGCGGACATATTCGATGAAGAAGGCTTTGAATGATAAAGCCATGTGAGCCGCAGCTTGGAGTTGCCATAAATTTTAAGATATTCGACGTCTAGTTGTTTAGCTAATTGAAGGCCAATGAGAATAGCGTTGTATTCTACTACGTTGTTGGAGCAGGGTTCATCTAAGGAGTAGGCTCTTTGGATAGTTGACCCGTCTGGAGAAAGGAGAACAACCCCAACTCCTGCGACAATGGAACCATTTGGTCCGATCCTGGATGCACCGTCGAAGAACAGACTCCAAGTAGGAAATTCTTCGTAGAACATATTTTATTCCAATGTCTCGTCTAGAATTTCATTATAGAGTTTAGATGTCTCTGGAACAGGATGAGCTGCTACGAAATTTGCCAGTGCTTGACCTTTGACAGACTTTTGAGGAACATATACCATGTCATATTGGGCTAGCAGAATGGCCCATGTAGCCAGTCGAGAATTGAGTGTGCTAGGTTTCTTCATCAATACCCAAAAAGGATTAACTCGGGATATAACATGAATAGTTTAGCCAATGATGTAATGCTGAGTCTTTTGAATAGCAAATATAAGAGCTAGGCATTCTTTTTCGACCAGACTATAATAGTGTTCGGTACCAATCATAGTACGACTGAGATAATAGATAACTTGTTCATGGCCTTCTTTGTTCTTTTGGACAAGTAAAGCACCCAATGAATGATCCATAGCACAGATATACATTAAGAATGGTATGCCCGAGATCGGTGGCACCAAGACTAGTAGGTTCATGAGATATCGCTTTATGTCATCAAATGCTCATTGATATTCTTCAGTCCAGATGAAAGATACACCCTTCTTCATTAGTTGAGTAAATGGTCTACAGCGTCCAGACAGATTCGAAATGAACCTCCTGATGTACGTAAGTCGACCTTGGAATCCTCGTAGCTCTTTTAGCTTGCGTGGAGGACGCATCTCTTGAATGGCTTTGATCTTCTCGAGATCCACGTGTATACCCTTAGAGGTAATGATGAAGCCAAGAAATTTGCCACTAGAGACACCCAAGAATGACTTGGTGGGATTCATTTTGAGTTGGTGTTGGCACATTAGGTTAAAGATAGTTCTCAAGTCTTGGATGTGATTTTCCTTTAGACGACTTTTGACAGCAATATTGTCAACGTAGCATTCGACAGTCTTACGAAGATGATCTCGAAAGATGGTACTCATGGCTCGTTGGTAAGTTGCACCAGCATTCATGAGACCAAATGGCATTACAGTATAGCAGTTGGCTCCGCGAGGAGTGCGGAAAGAAGTATGTTTTTCATCTTCAGGATTCATCCGAATCTGATTGTATCCGGAGAATCCATCCATGAAAGATATTCGCTCGAACCCACAGGTGTTGTCAATCATGACATATATAGTAGAGAGAGGAAATTCATCTTTTGGACATACTTCATTAAGATCCCGAAAGTCGATGCAGACTCAAACTTTTTCGGTTTTCTTCAAGACTGGAACGACATTGGCTACCCAACCAGGATGTTGCTCTTCTCAGATAAAGCCACAAGCGATGAGCTTCTTGACTTCATCGTCGATTGCATCCATCATTTCTGGCTTGAAGCACCGTTGTTGCTGTTTGACTTGTTTTGTATTAGATAGGATATTCAATTTGTGAGTAGCAACTTTGGGATCTAGACCTGGTATGTCTTCATAGCTCCAGGCAATGACGTCAATGTATTCTTGAATAAAAAGAATTAATTCTTGTTTATCTGCCTCTAGAAGGTTCTTGCTGATGAATATTGGACGAGGTGACCCGCTCTCTCCAACATCGATTTGAACCAATTGATCTTCAGTAGGAGGTTCTTTTTATTCGAATCGGAGTTCCTATTGGGTATCCATTCGTTGAGCCCGAGGATCCGTTTCGGGATTTTCTTCAATATCCTCGTCATAACCTTCTTGAAGTTCGACGGAGACCATGTTAGAAGATACGATCAATCGATGAACTTGACCGATGCTGGTGTCAGAATCCTATAATCTGGAATCAGAAGAATTAGAGCGCTCTTCGCTATCGGATTTGGAGACTATTGGGGATAATACCAGAGGTGAAGAATATCCGAGACCTCTTTTGGTCCTGCTATAATACATCTCTGACTTTCCTTTCGGAACAGCCGTACGGATAGGAGTTCTTCTACCCTTACCGTAGTTGAGGCCATTTTTGAAGTCATAACCCATCTTTCGGATGATGTCTTTTGATTGTTGACTGTAACGACGAAGTGTAAGATGCCCCGTATCGTTACTTTTGCTATCATCCGTATATCTGAATTGTTGTTCTGGTCCTTTACTAAAAAGTATTGGACTCTCGCCTTTCTTTCGAGCAGGAACAATACGATATGAATCATTTGGATGTTCGAGTAAGACTTCTGTTTGAAAAGATTGCACAACTCCCATTATAAATAACTGAAAGCTATCTAACATATCCAAATAGCACTTAGCATGATAAATGACAACAGTATACTAGAAAGTAGATACTTTTTTATTGATTTGTACATCTGTACTTACAGCAGGACCTTTAGCCTTAGTAGGCTTAGTCAGATTGATTACAAGAGGGGGAGAAGAAGAACGTGGAGGAGGATTTGACTTGTTACGACGGAGGTCGATAACAAGCGGCTCAGAGGAGGTGAGCTCCCTTTTATCCTTGTTATGAGATAAATCAATAACAAGTGGCTCAGAAGAGGTGAGCTACCTTTTTTCCTTGTTACGACGTAAGTCTATAACAAGTGGCTTGGAAGATGTGAGCTCCCTTTGATCCTGACCACCATCAATTGGTTGCTTCTGGACTGGTAAGTGAATAGTCAGTGGTTTAGAGGATTGAGGACGAGAAATACACCCTTTGACAGGTATGATGAGGGTGTCATTGGGTACTGCTTCTTGTTCTTCTTCAGTGTCCAGAGACAGCACTACTTTCATGAATTCATCCTTGTACATACGAGCATCGTTGCAGTATACTTCGACACCTTTGAACGGATAGAGATCAGCAACTTCCTTTTGAACCTCTCCATTATCATCGACATATTTGAAACATTGATGGAGTATCGAAGGAACAATATTATGCTCATGCAGTAATGGTCTCCCTAACAGAGCATTGTAAGAACAACCATGGTTGTCAATGATGTAGAAGGTCACCTTTGTGCGGAGATTGCCTATTTGGAGTTTTAGGCGAATCTTGCCCAAAGGCTCACTTCTTCCTTGATTGAACCCAAGGATGGTAGTGATTGTACTGGAAAGACTATGCACTGCGATCTTCGATGCATCTAACATTGTGTTCGGCATGATGCTGAGAGCAGACCCTGGATCTATCAGAATACGATCGACTTTCATCGAGTCGACATATCATGTATAGTATAGAGGACGGTCATGCCTATTGTCTTCCATTAGCATGTCATCCTGTGTGAAATTTATGTTTTGAATTAACTCTAACACACTATGACAATGGAGGCAAGAGACTGGCTCTGCTTTCGGCTTCTTTAGAAGGGATAGACAGGTTTCTGCCTGCATGAGAGCCTCACTTAGAGTTTCTCGAGTCTCTTTGGAGAGGCGTAAGAGCTCGAAGATTGACAGCCGGGCCGGTGTATTGGCTAGTTGAGCCAAGATATCAAAGTTGTAAGGCTTCTCAAGTCCGGAAGGAGATGACTTCTTCAAAGGTTTGTCGAAGCGGACTTGTTGTTTGCCTTTGTCAGCGACTGTCGGCTTGGGAGGATGAGTAGGTTCTACAATCGGTGAGGATGCAGTAGGAATATCCTCAGTGAAAACAGGTTGTACTGGAGCAGGCTCAGAAGAAGAAGCAGGATTCTTCTGAGCTTCGGGATAATCCTTTAGATAGGCTTTTTCTAATCTGGTGCCCAGCAGAATTTTTTCGTCAACTATGGGGTCAAAAGACACCATATTGCAAATCTTTGTTTTGCCCTTGGAGCGGTCTTTCTTTTTGGAGGAAGAAGAGGGAACTTCGAACTCTGAAGCAAGATCAGGGTGAATCCACATAATCTCACCATTATCAAGAGACAAGGGGACGAGACCTTGACTTCGTGGAGGGGGGAGATTCTCGATCTCAAGAGTAGCTTTGGGGATAGGAATGACACCGTGTTGTACCATTTATGGAGGGAAGTCACTGAATTGAACTGAGACCATGTTTGTGGTAACAGCCTTCTCGTCTTGCTGCAGAGTGACAACACCAGCGTTGACTAGCTCCTAAATTTTGCCTTTGAGCACATAACATGCTCGAGCGGGATGCCCAATGAACCTGTGATAGACACAATACTTGGGATGATCAGTCTTACTGACCTCATCAGGCTTCTTCGGGTCTGGGAGTTGGAGCTTATTGCTTTTGATCAAGCAATCAAAGATGCTCACGGTGTCATTCTCGTCAAATGAGTACTCTACTTTCGGACGAGGTTCCCTTGCTGGAGGTGCTGAAGGAGTAGAAGTAGACGTAGGTGGAGCTACATTGACCGCCAAAGATTCTTTATTCTTCAAGTTGATGTTCAAAGTTTCCTTTTCCATGCGGTTGTTCTGGCGATTACCACCACCCGATGTCTGGTGTTCATCCCGGTCGGGGTTAGACATGTGTACCCCTAGCTGCTTGAATTTGTCAGCACTAACTTCAGCTGCTTTAGCGTTGACAATGATGGATGTCCAGTCTTGGAACTGAGTTGACCCTGTCCATATGCTGATGATAAGCAAAAGATTTCCCTTGCAGGTGTCTATAGTCACAGCGGCCGGAGTTCCAGGAGGCATTTTGAAAGCTTCTCGGCGGAACCTTTCAATGAAACTCTCAGCGGTTTCATTATGCCTTTGTTTGATTTTATTAAGGGCTGACATGGTCATGTTATTGATCCCCTCATAGAATCGTTCCAAGAAGATTTGTTTTAGACCTGAGAAGGAGGTGATACAACCATCGGGCAAGCTTCTATACCAATCGTATGCTACGTCGGCTAAACAGCCGACGAATACCCTGGTAAGAAGAGCGTCATTTGGCTGAAGTTGGACAGTCATTACCTCAAAGTGGTTAATGAACTGACTAGGAGAAGTACTGCCATCAAACAGTGAGATTGTTGGGATTTTGTACTTTGGAGGAAATGGGACATCCTTCCATTCAACTGGGTAGGGTTGTTTGATCCCCAACCTCTGCAAATTGTCCTTCTCTTTGAAGGCCTCGAACTGAGTGCGCAAGAGTTTGACAGCTTCATTGGTATCCTTCACTGATGTAGAAGGAGCAGGTTGAATCAGAGTGTTAGGGGGAGGAACAGTATGGTAAGCACTACCTCCAGCACCTGACTGACTGGGTGTAGGTTGAATCTGTACAGGAGGTACTTGAGGAGATGCAACCCCCAACCCTGCATTGACAGGCACCGACGATGCTATGATTTCCGGATTTGTAGCATATACGGTCGGTGGCACTGTATGTTGGGCCCCGATGATAGAATGCATACTAGCAACCATTTCAGTCATGGTCTTCAGTTTGTCTTCTAACGCAGCTATCCGTTGTTCTTGACTGGACGGACTGGAAGCATCTGGGTCTTCAGTGACAACATAACCTATCACTTCTCTAGGTACAGTGGAGGACACTGTCTGTTCTGAACTTTTACTGAATGCATCATAGTCGGAGAAAGAATCATCTCCTGAGTGAGAAAGAGGAAGATGACCGGAAGGATCTTGAAGATTCCTTTGACCGATTGTATCTCGGCTTCGGGATCGGGTATGTTAGAATACTCCATCAGAAGATTCTTGGAGTAGATCCAAATACCGCTGGCTTGGCTTGCGAGGCTTACCATACTTGGAGCACTTCCTACCCCCAGTGTCTCGTAAAGTCATGTTGACGGAAGCGTACAAAACTTCGTCTTCATCTTCTGACATTGGTTCAGAGTTTGTAAAGTTCAGACGATCAAAGATAGATCATTTTGTTGTCTGACAACAACACTTGATGACAACCTTGTGATTACAATGGTGTCCAATGGTTGTACTGGAGGTGTTGAGATGTTGTCCCATTTTTGTTTGAGGTGCTCTCGGAGATCAGGAACAACGACGGGACGAGAAAAAGTTCGAGAGATGTGTTCTCTAACAACATTCGGAACATGATTCCGGTTCTTCAGATGTTTTGTCCCTTGTGTGTACAGGAAAGTACTCATTTCATTAGCATAGGTGTCAGGATTTTTGATCCTGGAAGTTTACCTCTGATACTGGTTGGTCTTCGGCATTGGCGGTTTGCGTTTCGCCGAAGTTGGTCTATTGAAATAAGTTCTTAAATCAGCAAACTCACCCCCAGGGGTTTCTGTCTGAGACACCAGCAATTTTCCTTGTTTCGAACGGGATATCTTGAGAGTTGGGAGATCTTGGAATTCTGCTACCGGAGTAGGCAGAATACCTCTTTGATCAGTACACTTTTCTTTGGCAAGGAGGGAAGAAGAACCCTTGTTTGAGAGAGTTCTCGTACTGACTGGTGCCGAGGCACGTTCAGATTAATCTTCTACAGTAAAAACCAAAGAAGACTGAGAAAAGACCAAAGGGCCTTTTCCTTTGTTTTGTGAAGAAGGGTTAGCTAAAGAGCGTTTCCATTTGTTGTCTTCCAAGTCGTGGGACGAGGAAGTTTGAAAAAAGACCAACGGGCCTTTTCCTTTGTTCTGGGGAAGAGGAAAAATAGTCAAAAGACTATGCCCAGTGGATTGCGCTGGAGCAACAGGGTGCTTGAGAAGAGCAACAGAGTTTTTTCGCTTGCTGTGAGAAGAAGAGAGATTAGCCAAAGGGCTGTCTCTCTTAGACTGCGTTGGCACAGTTTGCGCAGGGGTTGAAGTGGCTGTTGGCGCACTGATAGGTTGTGCATGAGGAGCTTTGGCAGAAGGTATTCTGGCCATAGTCACAGCAGCATGCGCAGCAGGAGTCTTGATGCCAGAGTGCTTGAGTTGTACTCTGGTTACTGGAGTGGTGGATTGCGCAGGAAGAGTTGCAGCCAACTGCGCCAGGGGAAGAGGAGTCTTGCACTTTGACAGAGCAGCATAGGAAGTGGGTTGTGCACTGACAGGGGGAGCAGCATACTGCGCATAGGCAGTAGTAGCAGACTGCACAGCAGAGGCAGCAGAGACAGTAGACTGCGCAGCAGGCTGAGCAGCAGAGGCAGTAGACTGCGAAATAGTCTTGGGGACCCACACTGGGTGAACTTTGCTCGTGGCAGAAGTTGTTGCAGTGCGAGGGGTGGTCCTGGAATTGATCATCGCCTCGTAGGCCGTCTGGTTGACCTTTACAACCAGCGTCTTCTGCGTCTTTCTGATAGACGCAACGTCACATTGAGTTGTCACTTTCTCGTCGGAGGAGAAAGTCGTCCCCGGCAGAGTTGCCATTTTGCTTGCAAAAAGTAAAAGTTGATCTTTATTTCATAAACTTTATAAGAAGATTACAAGAATTCTGGGAAAGTACAACTATAGGAATCCGATCTGAAGATGATCGCTTTATCCCTTGGACGATGTGAACTTTGAAGACGGTAGCCTGTGAAGAATGCAGCAGCACTTTGGCAAGAACTCCTGATCTCTGGGATGACTTATATATGTGTAGATGATCTCTGTATGTGTGTGATGAAGACTTGAAACTCTATTTATAGAGTTCTGAAAATAACTAACCTTTAGTTATTCTGAGTTGCGCAGGATGGATTGCGCAGACTTTGGATTGCACAAGCAATAAACTGTGCAGGCAGTTACTCGATCGTGGACCACCTGTATGTGACGTGTGGCATTGTTTGATTGAAATGCGCTTGGTAGTGTACAGACGGTTGCCACATGGTGAGTAATTGATGGCATGTAGGCCACGTGTATATTGTCAGTTGTCTTGATGGAGTGCGCCACCTGAATTGCGCTGGCTTCAGATTGTACTCGATTGAATTATGCTGTAAAGAGTCTGGCAGATTGTGCTGCATGTACTGCTGTCCTCGAGCGCTGTGCTGCACGATAAACGAACAGTTTCCTCATTCTTCGGGCTATCAGCTGTCAGAAGATCTGATTCTCTGTCAGATAATGATGACGAGGCCACGTCAG
The DNA here is from genome assembly GCA_029216955.1 of Iris pallida. Classification (NCBI taxonomy): domain Eukaryota; kingdom Viridiplantae; phylum Streptophyta; class Magnoliopsida; order Asparagales; family Iridaceae; genus Iris; species Iris pallida. The sequence goes on from JANAVB010009595.1 coordinate 3,411,306, forward strand.
CCAGCGCACTTGGATGAGTGTGCAATTCAGCTTGTGCAATTGAGTTGTTGCGCAATCTGTCACCTGCGCAGTTCACTTGATGGATGCATAATTTGATTTTCATGACTTTTTTGTTGGGTACAACTTAATTTTTAGGACCTACAGTATGTATACATAAGCTGTAATATTGCAGTAAACCATGATAACTAAATCTCATCCACAATAAGAGAATAAATATATGATAAAAATAAATAATAAATTTTATATTTCTACAAAAGTTGGGCTGAGACACACTACCAAAATAAGTCATATTAGCGACGAAATTAGCGACGCCAACTTAAAACGTCTCTAATATTTTTGGATTTAGCGACTCCTAAAGAATACGTCATAATACGTCGCTAATAGCGACAAACAGCGACATATTGTGACTACCTTTAGTGTAATAAAAATCAACGTCGTTGATTTGTCGGAAAATGTCGCTAGTTTTATTAGTTCAGCGACGTTTAGCGTCGCAACGATTAATAAGTCGCCAAATATTAAACGCTTACTGACGATTTGCGACGTATTTTTGGACGTCGCTAATATCTGATAAAAAGAGTTTTCTCAGGTCCAACTTTTTATTTCTCCCTCTCCCCAAATTTTATTTTCCTGCCCCTCTTCCCCGACCTCGACGACAGCCACCCCCTTCCCTCCGGCGCCGATCATCCTCCTCCTCCACCGCGAGCCCGTTCTCCTCCCTCCGGCGAGCCCGTTCTCCTCCTCCTCTTCCACTACGAGCCCTTTCTCCTTCTCCACCGCGAGATCCTCCTCCTCCTCCTCCTCCACCACCGCCAGAAGACTGAAGGTAAACCCTAACCCTAATTGAGGTGTTTTTCGTGTCCAAAATGGACACGAAGACACATTACGACCATGTGTTCACTGATACAGTGTGTTCGTGAGGTTTTGGACACTTTGTGTCCATTTGTTGGACACGTGGACACCCCCAAGCTGGCATATATATGTATTTCACCTCTGTACACTTAATCCCCTCCTCCTCTACAACCGAACTTGTCCTCCTCCTCCTCCTCCACCACTGCGAGGAGACTGAAGGTAAACCCTAACCTAATTGAGGTGTTTTTCGTGTCCAAAATAGACACGAAGACACATTACGGCCATGTGTTCACTGATACAGTGTGTTCGTTAGGTTTTAGACACTTTGTGTCGATTTGTTGGACACGTGGACACCCCCATGCTTGCATATATATGTATTTCACCTCTATACATTTAATCCCCTATATACACTTGTGTATTTTCGTATTAATTTGGATTTGTATATTGGGTTTGGGTTTCGATATAGTGTTTGATACATTGTTTCACCTTGCAACATTTCTACACTTATTTTAGACAACAAGTATATGAACCAATTAGTCAACATCTATTTGTTGAAGTATGGTACTCCATTCTTCGTAAGTTCTAGCTATATATGTCTCTCAAGATCCAATACTCAAAAATCCTAAGAAGAAGAAGAAGAAAAGAATAAAATGACATCGCTCAACACCCTATGACAACTCTTTGTAGAATTGTGTTAAAGTATGAGTTCTACAGTATGAGTTCTACAGTATGGTTCTCTTTGTAGAATAAAATGACATCGCTCAACCAAATCGATCCTCCATACAAGTCTTCCTTCATCTATTGTCATAAAGTATGAGTTCTACAGTATGGTTCTGTTTGGTGAATTGTGTCTTATTATAGTCCCTGCAGCCATTCGACTGGCGAGGCAGAAACTATGTAGTCGTAGATAAAGTTGACTGTCCTTCGACCCTCATCCCTCGGCAATGATGATATGACAACCTATCACTATATCATATATAGTAGTAGATGATGTCTTAGTATTACATTATGTGAGTTCATTTTGATTCTGTTACATTCTTCAGATACTAGATACGATAAGAACATATACTACACCATATGTACAGAACATAGATGATTCACACTAATGTATGCTAGAATGAATCTTGGGCTGTGTTTTGAGCCATCCGTTCTCACACTTGGCAAAAAATCAAATTATTTATGAACACATGGCCGTAATGTGTCTCCGTGTCCCAAGGAGTCCAAATTTCGTACCTCCGCTACATGATGGTTCCTTTAGTTAGCTTGTTTATGTTACAATTATATTATTTGTGACTATCGATCTTACCAGATGGCACTCATGACCCGAGGAGCGGCACGTCGTTTGAAGAAAATAGTGAATGCTGAGGTGGCTCCTCCTACAGTTGAGGAGGAAGTGGCACCGGTTGCTAGTGAGACCGGGAGTTCTATTCATCCAGCACCGGTAGCTAGGGAGACCGAGAGTTCTCTTCATGCAGTCCTTGCAAGGGACGACATCTCTCCTCGTGCCAAAAATCTTGCTTTTTCGAGGTGGTTGCGTGAACGTATCACTGAGCGTTTGCGTGAGCAGCGTGGTTCTCATTAGCTATTAGTACTTATTTGTATTGGACTATTTGTATTGGGTTGTTTTTGTATTAGACTATTTGTATTGGACTACATATATGAATTAGAACTGTGTCAATCTCTGGATTATATTGGACTACGACACCGCGGTAATATAGTCCTTGCAGCCATTTGACTGGCGAGGCAGAAACTATGTATCCGTAGATAAAGTTGATTGTTCTCCGACCCTCATCCCTCGGCAATGATGATACGACAACCAACCGAAGAGGATACTCTGAGAGATCCATCTGAGAGGGACGTATACTCTGAGAGATCACTTTTACAAGAATGATATCAGTAGTGGAATTGAGTATTGGAGGAGATATTATCAGAGTATACGTCCTACTCAGATGGGTCTCTCACCGTTACTATTTTTTCCTGACAGCATGGTGGATGTGCTCTGTCAACAGATTCTTGCTCCGAGCCAAAACTTTGTCCCGGAGCTCAAGTGGACATCTTTGGTGTAGAGCTCGAGTGAGAGGTTCCTGACAGCATGGTGGCCTCCTTTGTTAAAGTATCCGTGCTCATCTCATATTGGTTGTGGGACGAGCACGGATACTTTAACAAAGGAGACCACCATGCTGTCAGGAACCTCTCACTCGAGCTCTACACCAAGGATGTCCACTTGAGCTCCGGGACAAAGTTTTGGCTCGGAGCAAGAATCTGTGGACGGAGCACATCCACCATGCTGTCATAAAAAAATAGTAACGGTGAGAGACCCATCTGAGTAGGACGTATACTCTGATAATATCTCCTCCAGCACTCAATCCCACTACTGATATCATTCTTGTAAAGGTGATCTCTCAGAGTATACGTCCCTCTCAGATGGATCTCTCAGAGTATCCTCTCCGGTTGGGTTGTGTTCTGAGCCATCCGTTCTCACAGAGGGTCCTATTTTGGATTCTACATTTTGTATTTTGGTTTCTGTATTTTATATTTTAGTTTCTGTATTTTGTATTTTGGTTTCTGTATTTTGTATTTTGGTTTCTGTATTTTATATTTTGTATTTTGGATTCTGTATTTTGTATTTTGGTTTCTGTCTTTTGGTTCCAGCTCCATTTCCATTAATCTACGGTACGACATGGTGATCAGGACATAGTCCCTGTGGCCATTCGACTGGCGAGGTAGAAACTATGTAGCCGTAGATAAAGTTGACTGTCCTCCGACCCTTATCCATCGTCAATGATGATACGACAACCTACCAGAATCCTCGACTCTCTTTCGCTTCTTGCATATTGACCCAGATTCCAATCTCTCATTTCCCTCCGGATCCACTCTACTCCCAATCTCTTCCTCTTTTATACACGGATCTACAGAATCAATACCATCCAAGGAAGGCAAAACTGAATCAGCATTGTCTTCCGGATCGTCCTCATCAAGGCATAACGGGTTGCTCAGCGTGCCCAGCTTCTTCAACTTCTCGCTGGCTGCAGAGTCAAAATGGGAACGGGTCCTCTTTGCCGTCCCGGAGCTCTGACTCGCACTCGTCGTCGCGCTACTGGTTTCCTCTCTGCCTTTGACGCGGGTCATAAGAAGAAGAGGTACAAAATTTCTTTTCTTATGACCCGCGTCAGAGGAGGAGAGAAAACCAGTATCACGACGACGAGTGCGAGTCAGAGCTCATTCAGGGCCCACACTGCATCTTTAAATTCTTGGGCAGAGGGGGGTTGGTTCAACCGTGTGTTGTCTGCGTCATTAATGAGGAGAGGGATTTGATCCAGGAATGCTCTATCTTTGTGGACGGTATCTTTGGAGAATAGTTTGGAGTAATATTCCGTCGTCGCCTCTTGGATAGTCTTATGGTCTGTAATGATGTTCCCATTGTCATCGGTAGTCCTGTAGATAGAGAGTTTCTGTCTGCGTCCGTTAACGCAGGCGTGAAAGTACTTCGAGTTTTTGTCCCCCTCGCTATCCCATTTCAACCTCGCTTTCTGTTTCCAGAAATCGGTCTCCACTTTGATTCTGAATTTGAGAATAGCCTTGGTGAGGTTGAGGGCTCTTCTAGCCTTTGACGAGCGATCCGTGACAACTAGGGCTTCGGCGCGGGTGACGTCATCCTCGACATCCGGAACAGCTTGAAAGATATCCCCATAGGCGAGCTTGCTCCAAGCTGACAGGGCTTTCCTGGTGGCCTTAAGCTTGTTGCTCACCCGGATAAGGGGGTTGGGGGACTCCTCGCGGTTCCAAGGTTCCGTAACAATGTCTAGAAACTGGGGGTGCCCGGTCCAGAAGTCGAGGAATTGGAAATTCTTTTTGGATGAGGAGGTCTTGTTGTTGATCTCAACTAATAGGGGGTTGTGGTCTGATTCTATGGAGTTGAGGTGGGACAGGTTGGTGGAAATCCCCATGTCGTTCCAGAAGGCATTCGTGAGGGCCCTGTCAAGCCTGGAATATTGACGTCGATCGTCGTCCTGCATGTTGCACCAGGTGAAAGCGTTGCCAAAGAACTGGAGCGACGTCAAGTGGGCGTTGAAGATGAAGTTGTTGAAATCAAGCATGGCCGGGGGTGGGCGGAGAACGCCCACCGGATTTCTCTGCGCTGCAGGTGATCGCATTATAGTCCCCGATAAAAAGCCAAAGTGAATTTGGGTGAAGGTGATGGATATCGAGGAGGTCGTTCCAGAGAAGCTTCCTCTCCGAAACATCGCAGCTGCCGTGGATTGCGGAAAGAATAGCGCAATCAGGAAGACCTGGGTGATCAAGCCAATAGGAGAGGGCCTGCCAGGAGTCCTGGATGACGCCAAGATTGACGTCCTTCGTGCCGAGGATCCAAATGTCGTGTCTGCCAGCAATGGCCTTGGGGAGGCCGAGTTGCAGTTGAATAGACTTAAGTCTTTTGGGGAGGATTTTGGGTTCAATAATAATGAGGATGTCTATCTTATGGATTTTCCGCAGGTTGATGATTCTCCTTAACGTCGGTTTGTTGGCCAAACCGCGGACATTACAGGATAGGATGTTAAGCATTAAGGGAGTTGTTGGGGAGGTTGTTTTGTTCCGCTTGGCAGCAGATCTGGTTTGGATGGTGGCGATTTCAGTGGGGCCATGGTTGGCCTTGGCCTTGCCCGAGGTAGAAGATCCTGCCTCGGAAAAGGAGAGGGTGGGGTATATATCTGATAGCTCCTTCGTGGCTGGTTGCTGACCGACCGATTCTCCGGCTGAGTCAAGGATCGGATTCTCTGGTGGGATGATAACGGAGTCACTGGTGCTCCCTGTCAGGAAGTTGAATTGCTGAAGAGGGAACCCCGCGGCCTGAACTTAGAGCCCTCTCCGAACTTGTTCGGGACCTAGAATAGCTAAGGCCTCGACCTCTGGGTCTTCGGTGTTGAGAAGTTGATTGGCTTCGGTGACGTGGGAGGACAGTTCTTTGCCTTCCGGAATGGGGAGCATCGCGGTGCGTTCGTCGGCTACCGGGGGATCGGCTGTCTCCTCCTAGATGTCCTCAACCTCCGATTCAAGAGCATCGAACTGATTGGATAGGGTGATGGCTTGGGAACTGTGGATAATCAGAGCTTTGCAAGGAGATTCGCTCATGTCGGGCGTGTCTTCACTGGAGTCGAAACGAGTGTGCGAGTTTGGGCGAGGGAGGATGGGTGGCATGGGGGTCCTCCACTCGATTGGCTTGATTCCGTTTTGGGTTATTTTCTTCTTTAGTTCTGGATGGAGTCTGTGGCAATGCTTGGGGAGGTGACCTCTCAAGTGGCAGTGGTTACAGAACGAAATATGGTTATCATAGATAATTTGTTGGGTGTGGGTCTGGTTGCCCATTTCGATGTTGATGAAGTTGGGTGGTGAGGTGGTGAGGTCGAGTTCCATGCAAATTTTGGCGTAGTGGGCTTTGGTGAGGTTGCTGGTCTCTGGGGCTGAGGCCACGTACGTGCCGAAGGAGTTGGCAATACGTCTGAGAGCCGCTGGGACGAAGCAGATTAGGGGCAGGTTGGGCAGAGTGATCCAGGCGACGACTGTCGCTGAGTCTTCTTTTGTGCTAAAGTTGGCCGACCACTTGATAATCTTCATCTGGTGGGAATCAATCCGGTACGTGCCCTTGGACCAGACAGTCTTATGGTCTAATTCTGATGAGAGGTGAAGGAGGATGTGTTTAGGATCGAGGAGAGCTACCCGGTAATCCGCTGAGAGTCTCCAGCTGGGTATCGTCTCCTGAACTCGTGAGAGCTTGGGGCAGCCGGTGGAAAATTTGAGAATGAACGTGTGGGGGAACGAGTTCGACAGATCTGACATCTCCTTGATAGAGAAGGGAACAGAAGGCACCGTAGAATCCTGAGAGTATTCGATATCTAGAAGAGTTATGTCGGGGACGAGAGGAGTCTTGGCTGGAGCCAGGTCCGGGCACAGTATGTCCGCGAAGCTCGGCGGGGATGGTGCGGCCGGAGGCAGGATCGAGGAACGCCCGTCGAGAGGAGGGGGAAGCCGAGGGGGGGACCGCTCGGGATGGGGTGAGATGACAGAGGGAGCTGTCTGGGGGATGAACGGAGGGGATATGGTGGCAGGAAGGGACCTCCCAATGCCTGGGGGAGGCACCGTCGTCTTAACGATGGTAGAATCCCTCGGGGCAACCTCAGCGGGGGACTGGATGACAGCGGGGGTCGGGATGATGGACTCATGGATGCGGTCCGACGATGACAAAGAGAAATGGGAGGGGAGGACAAATGTGGGAACAATGGGGAGGTCGAAAGCCCCAAGGGGGGCGACCAGGGCCAGAGGGGCCACTGCAGCGCTGGAATGTATTGGGGTAGGGTCGACGAGCGAGGGTGGAGGGGAGGAGGAGAGGGTGGCGAGGGGAGTCGAGGTGATGGCAGGGGGAGGGTGGGTGAATAGGGGGAGGGGCTGAGGAGGGTGAGAACCGGATGGGGGATATGCAGAGGCTGCGTAAAAAGAAGGGTCGGAGGAGGGCCCGATTAAAGAAAGGAGAAAAGAGGAGTTTGAATACGCTGCCAGCGGTGCAGCCGCAGAAAGCGTATGCTGAGGCGCGCAAAGGGGGAGCAAGGGGTCGCTGGCGCAAAGGGCATGGGGTAGGGAGGCCCCACCCAGGAGATCAACTCCACTGCTGGGGTTGCTAGCGTAAAGGGAGAGGGATTGGGGGGCCCCACCCGGGTAATGAATGCCACAGCAGGGGATGCTAGCGTAAAGAGTGTGGGAATGGGGGGCCACACCCTGGAGCGGAAGTCCACTGGGAGTGGAGAGGGCCCCACCCGGGTGAAAAATGCCGCTGAAGCCAGCGTAATAGGGAGGAGAGGGGTGGGTCCCGCCCGGGTAGGAAATTCTCACCCGGGTGGGGCCCTCTCCACTCCGGGTAAGGGGCGGGTCCCACCGGGGGATGCCTCAGAGATGGGGGCATTTCGCTCTCCTGCAAAAATAGAAAGAGGGCTGGTCACGTTGGGTACGGGAGCAGACCCGCCCACGTGATGCCATAATGGGAGGCCTCCCAAGCCTGCATCGCAGAAGGGTGACTCTCCCGAGGAGATAACTACATCGTTTGAATTTTGAAATGACGCTAGAAGGGGCTGGAGGGCGGGAAAGCTCTCCATCCCTGCACTGCAGGTGGGAGTCCCCCCAGGGAGAGGTCAACGCCGATCGAAGTCTGGTCCGAAGCAGGAATCAGGAATAGGTTGGACGGGAGCTGAGGAAGATGGGGGGAGGGGCTGGCGAACACAGGCAAACCAGCCCCGGCGACGAGCACGGGGGCGATGGAGGGGGTGAGAAGAGGGCCGGCAGGCGAGGGGCCGGTGGAGGGGGCGAGCTGGGAGCTGGGGAGATGCGGGCCGGGAGCCTGGTCGGCATGATGAGGAAGGGGCGGGATGGAGGGGTGGATGGGGGACAGGAGGGGGGAGGTCGGAGAGAGGAGGAGGAAGGGAAGCGTAGAGTTGACGAATCAACTCCACGCACTCGGCCGGCCAAGGCTTGGCCATCAGAGAACGCCAACAACCGAGGAAGGGGAAGCCCTAGGGGCTTCCCAGGGAGGGGAAGAGTGGGAGCACCGGAGAGGAGAGCATCACACCAATTTTATATATCTCTTCTTCCATCTTTATATATATATATATATATATATATATATATATATATATATATATATAGGTATATATATACTTTTATAAAAAATCTCAATATTTTTAGAAATTTATTGAGAATATACTTTTATAAAAATCTCAATAAATTTCTAAAAATATAAAATTTAGTACCTAAGTAAATCTAACATTATTTATTGTTAAAAAATTGATTTCTTATACTAATATTGCTACATATCATATTTAATAGTAATTTTAAAAATACAATCCCAATAAAAACCCTTAAGAATCTAGAATAAATTCTATAAATATCCAAAAATTGATTCTTGTAAAACTTCCTATTGTGCATAACATGTAGAAAAATTCCTATGTTTAATATTTATTTAAAAATACCAATTCATTATACCAAGTTAAGGTAATTATTAAAAAATACTACTTAAATAAAAAATCAAAATATAGTAAAATAAAAATAGGGGGTTTACATCCTACCCAACTTATAAAAATTTCATCCTCGAAATTAAAAAGTAATCTTAATAAAAAGTAACGATATATATATATATATATATATATATATATATATATATATTAAGAAAGGAAACTTTATTGATATATCAGGCACAAAATGTCGATGCCTATACAAGTAAACGTGCCACGCGCCCAAAAAGAAAAGAACAATGACAAAAGGACTAAGCGCGTTAACAAAAAACCACACTGAGAAGCGCGAAGGCTAGACCAAGGCTTAACAAAAGTTGTCCTCGGAGTGAGAGCAGCGCCTCCTAACTCTGTGGATTTGACGAAGGGCTTCGCTAATCAGCTGGTGAGGAAGGAATTGACGACCCTCGTACCTAAACTTGTTTCGATTCTTCCATAATACCCAAATTTTGGCAGCTATGACGATCTGACGCCCGTAGGAATGGCCCCAGCTGGCTACGAGATCGTTGAAGCCCCCGGGAAGATAATTCTGTTGACACTTGATTTTGAGGCATGCCCACAACTGCTTAGCCAGGTCGCAGAAAAGGGGGACTTGCTCCACCGACTCCTCATGGAGGGATGCACAGCAGTGACATCTCGATGCGAGGATGTAGCCGAAAGAGATGATGGAGTCGTCAAAGGGAAGTTTTCGTCTATAAGCTCTCCAGATCATGATCGACCATTTGTTTGGGATGCATGATTTCCAGTATGGAAAATGAAGGAGGACGGAGAGCCGGTCCCTCTTGCGATGATCCTGGTAGATGCCAGCAAGAACTTGCCACTAGGATTGGAGGACCACCGCGGGGAGTCCGGTTCGTTGGAGACCTGTAAATTGACGGCTGCGAGACTCGTTGCCGCTTCATGTCCTAGCCAGTCTCTCACTTTATTCTAATTCCATCCGGAAGCGGTATCCCATAGGTCACGGATCTTTCCGATGTGAAGGATGTTAACGGTGAGTAGCGCGTCTCCCAGCCAACGCTTGTTACTCACCGAAGAGTGCCCGTTGCCCAGCTGCAGGTATATAAGGGGTTCGACGAGCTCGCGACCGTGGGAAATACGACGCCAGGTGGGCGAGGATCTATTGTTCACTAATACCATTGTAGAGTATAATAATCTTAAGTACCTGGCCTTCATGAACCTGAACCAGAGAGTGTTATCCGTGTGCAGCTTCTACCATAACTTCATGGAGCATGCGTCCACTAAGTGATCCAATCTATTAAATCCCAGACCGCCCTCCTCGGTAGGTTTAGCCATGGTGAAACAACTTGCCCAGTGGTGCTTGTCCTCACCGTGGCTGCTACCCCAAAAGAATCTGGAAAAGAGGGATTCAAGTGAGGATAAAACCTTCTTGGGGAGGCCGCAGACAGCCAGTGTATGGATGGAGATGGAGGAGTGGACATGTTTGATCTGAATCATCTTTCCGTCGAGGGAAAGGATCACGTTGTGCCAGCCCTCAATTTTCTTCCTGATAGAGGCCACTAGGGATTCAAAAATGCTGGAGTTGGACTTGTCGTAAACCAACAGGCAACCTAAGTAGAAGAACGGAGGATACGCTATGGCGAAGGAAGTCAGATTGGAGAGCCTGAAGGAGTAGACCCTATCCGCTTTGTGATGGGTGTAGATGACGCTTTTATTGTTGTTGACACGCTGACCAGAGCAATTGGCGTATCTCTTCAGCGTTCTATGGACAACCTCAACTGACCCAATTTTGTCAGAAGAGAAAATGAGGACATCATCGACGTAAGCAAGGTGAGTGATGATGGGGCAGCCAGTGGTGGTATGGAAGTGATGGAATTGTGGGTTGTTGATCATACTTTTGAGGTTTCTACTGAGGGCTTCAGCCGCGATGATGAATATGGTTACAGATAGGGGGTCTCCCTCGCGTACGCCTCTGTTGGAGGGGAAGAAGCCCTCCACTTGAACGTTGATGACGGTGGAGAACCATGAGTTGCTGATAGATCTGCAGACAATGTCAATCCACAGTACGGAGAACCCAAATGCTCTGAACACCAAGATCATGAATTGCCAGTCCAGGCGATTGTACGCTTTCTCCATATAAAGTTTGATGGCGATGTTGCCACCTCTGGCCGAGAATTTTATATGAGTGACCATTTCTTGAGCGAGGAGGATGTTGTCTATGATGTTCTGCCCCCTTGACAAAGCCGCTCTGTTCTTCAGAGATGATCCTGGGCAGGAGGTGGGACATCCGATTGGCGATGATCTTCGAGATGATCTTGTTGGTGAAGTTGCATAAGCTTATGGGCTAGAAGTCTTTGAAGGTCTCCAGATTCTCTTTCTTAGGGATGAATATGAGGTTGGCCCTGGCTATGGATATCGGGTATCACGCCCCTTGGAAGAAAGCGGAGGTGGCTTCGAGCAAATCAGGGGCAATGATGTCCCAACAAGTTCTGAAAAATACTCTGTTGAACCCATCCGGTCTGGGAGCACTGTGATCATCAAGTGCCGAGACCGTAGCCTTGACTTCCTCGGCGGATGGAGTGACCAGAAGTTGATCGTTCTCTCTTTCGGTGATGATGTTGGGGACCTCGGAGAGGAACTCTTCGTCCTTGACGATAGCCTCTTTGGCAAAGAGGGACGAGTAGAACTACGTCGCGGCCTCCTGAATGCTCTTCTGGTCCTGCAGCTGATTGTCGTTGTCATCCGAGATGCGATGGAGATTGAGCTGTTGTCTGTGCCCCTTATCACAAGTATGGAAAAAACCATAGTTGCGATCCCCCTCGAGATTCCAGGCTAATCTGGCTTTTTATTTCCAGAATTCCGTCTCAATCTTCCGACGAGACTTGGGAACAGCTCTGACAAGGTTGAGCGAACCACGTGCCTCCGGAGTGCTGTCTGAAGCGAACGGGGTTTCTGCTCTGGTGACGTCGTCTTTTGCGGTTCTGATCGCCTGGAAGATATTACCAAAAGCGGCCTTGCTCCATGAAGAAAGCACCTTACTGGTAGCTCTTAGTCTGGCTGTAACTCTAACTAGGGGGTCGAAATCATCAGTAGAGCTCCAAGAAGCGGTCACAATGGGGATGAATTGGGGGTGATGTCTCTAGAAGTCCAGAAATTGGAATGGTTTTTTGATGTGATGGGAGTTGCTGCTGATCTCGATAAGGAGAGGTGAATGGTCCGATTCTATGGAGTTAAGGTGAGAGAGGTTGGAGATGAGGCCCATGTCTGACCAGAGGCCGTTTATTAGGGCACGATCTAGATGAGAGTATTGCCGATGGGCTCCTTCCTATATGGAACACCATGTAAAAGCGTTGCCGGAGAAGGGAAGGTGGTTGAGACGGGCGTTAAAAAAGTTGTTGAAGTCTTCCATGGCCGGGAGAGGAGGCATGCGGCCCCTAGATTTCTCAGCACTGTAAGAGATAGTATTGAAGTCACCGAGGTAAGTCCACAGAAGGTTGTTGTATGGGAGGTGGGAGGCTAGACGGTGTTCCCAAAGAAGCCTGTGCTCTGGTATGTCACAGCTGTCGTAGACTGCAGAGAGGAGGGAACGTGACCTAAGCTCCGGGTGCTCAACCCAGCAAGAGAAAGCCTGTCTCGAATCCTGGAAAAGGCCAAACTTGATCCCGATAGCAAAAAAATCTAGATGTCGTGGCATCCGGCAACAGCGGCCATGAATCCGAGTTGGAGCTGGATGCCTTTGAGTCTCTTCTGTGGGATTTTGGGTTCAATGAGCACTAAGATATCGATTTTATGGGTTTTCTTGAGGCTGATGATCCTATTCAGCGTTGTTTATTAGCTAGCCCTTTCACGTTCCATGAAAGGATGTTAAGCATTTAGAAGGGGGAGGCGGTCGAGGTTGTGGAGCTTCGCAGCGAGCCTCGTAGTCCTTGCCGGGTGCTGTCCTTGTTTGTTTTTTATCTTCTTCTTATGAGATTTGTTGTTGTTGTTGCTATCACCAGAGGGGTCTGGCGCTGTCCCTGGAAGGGCAATAGAACTGATCCTGTTGTCTTTTGTCTGGTCGGAGATGGTTGCATCTTCAGATCCATATGAGTCAGCAAGAGCGCACATAGGATTGTCGGGGTCCAGGAAGCCTACTTTCTCGGCTTGCCTCTGCCTATCTGTGACCTCTTGGTCTAAGGGGGTTGAGAGGCTCTGCTGGCGTCTGCGAGTTTAGGCTGGGTGGGGACTGGATCAGCTGATAACGATGCTTTGGGTCCCCCCTCAGGGCTTGGAACCTTGGTACTGGGTGATTGTTCTGTGATATGCCACGATTTGCTGGATGTTATGATGTTCTTGGTTGACCCAGCTTCTGGATTGCTGAGCAGATGTGTAGTGACGACGGAGGGTAGGATCTCCTGTGCCTCAGCTTCATTGGTGATGTCTACCAGGTTGAGAGCTTCGAACCTGTTAGTGGTAAAGATCGAGTTGAGTTTGGGAGAGGTAGGATTGCCTTGTTTGGGGGGTGAGGAGGTGGTAGCCAGGGTTATGGCTGGACTATATTCGAATCTGAGGTGTGAGTTTGAGTTAGGTTGGGTGTGTTGCAACTCCTATTGTTGCTTCTACGGGTGGGGCTCCTTGGTGGCGAGTTGATTCTTTTGTTTTAACTCTGGATGAGCTTTGTAGCAGAACTTGGTGAGGTGACTGTCACGACCCGCACCCACTTTTCGGATACGAGACGTGTCCAAGCTAGCCTACGTCGCAGAGTCGACGGTAGAACGCTGTCAAGCCCGCAAGAAATAGATGCTCAAAATGCAATATTTGTTGCTTATTCACAATTCTAAATTTAATACAACATTTACAAGACTTATAATTAAAGAAAATATAAAATTTTACAATTAATGAATCTGCTACAATGCTTTCTATTTCTAGGTTGACCTCAGCATACCCAAGCCTTTCCAATGCTAAGAGTGATCGCGGCTAACCTGAAAAATGTTGGTTTCCAGTCAGGAATAGAACAAGTACACAAACCGACGACAATGCAAAAACATAATAGAATTAACAAGACATGAAAATAACATATGAGATATAAAAACTGGAAGATAACTGATGACATAGCACGATAGAGAAATAAAAGACATGTACCTAGGTGGGGGTAAAGTGCATTTAAACCCTCCTTAGAGTTGCCTCGTTCGCAAAATAAGACTCCTTGGACCAAAAATGCAGTTTGGCCCTCTTTAGTTCGCCCGCGCGAGCGATTTACCCCCTACCGTCTATTTTGCCGTTAAATAGCCGTTAACTTTCAAAAAAAATTAAAAAAAAAACCTAAACTACCCCTCCCCTATTTCCCTACCAGCCCTACCTCCCTAACCCCCTCCACCGGCCAGCCCCTCCGTCGGCCGGCCTCCTCCCCACGACGCCCCCCTCCTCCCTCCGCCAGCCCTTCCGACCCCCCTCCTCCTCCGTCCGCCAGCCACCCCGACCCCGCCCCCTCCTCCCCCCGACCCTCCCTCCTCCCTCCGCCGGCGAGCCCCCCTCCTCCCGTCGCCGACGAACTCCCCCCCTCCTCCCTCCGCCGGCGCCCGCCCGCCCCCACCACCAGAGAGAGAAGGGGAGTGAGGGAGGTGTAAAATCGTCTTTTTAGGCCATTTTAACGGTTATTAACAACGGGAGGGGTGAATTGAGCAAAATCGAAACAGCATGGATTTTTTAAATCAGGGAGTCTTTAATTACGTTTTCGTGACATCTAAGGAGGGTTTAAATGCACTTTACCCATCGAGGTAGTGTGAAATATCTGTTTCGACATGTGAACGACTAGGGGGTAAATAAGACACACTGCACGTGCCGTGTGCAGCTGCTAGCATTCACGAAAGATACGGGGATAGTTCTGGGTAGTCCACATGTCTACTAAGATATTTTCCCTCCCAACTACTACGTGTGACGAGCGTGTCAATAAGAAGCAAGATATATGTATAGACATGAAATGAAAAAGACTACTATGAATCGAAAGTAATCAGAAAGTGCACTTGCCTGAGATCCTTAGCTGGAGAAACCAATAATACTATACCACTCAATGAGCCACAATCAGTCAACACATGCAAAAGTCTCCAAATGCTGAAATAAACAGTACCAAGGTTCTCAGAATAGTCCAATTAGCTAGGATTGCCTGTCCTTAAGTCCAATTCTGGACACAGGGGCAAAACGATAATTTCGGGCAAAAACGGTATCCGCCATTGGACCCGCTTTGCACCGAAATGCATGCCAGAGTAAATGGTCTCTAAAGTCGTCAAACTATATGTCTACGGATCCAGTTTTCCGATACGAACCCAACCGTATGTCCAAGATTGGATTTCGGTGGGCCGTGCACAAAATCGCCCGTTGAGTCGGACCTTGGGGCCCGCACAACGGCGTTCCGATTCCACTGTCTCAGAATCGAAACAAACTTGGCATGCAGGACCAGAAAAACGATACGGTCCTGTTGGTGCAAGTTTCGTCTCGATCTAACGAGCGTGCACAAACTAATAGAGAAATTTGTAAAGTTCATGATACGGTAAATTTTGACGGATACGCATCAAATTCGTCGTGCACACGCGACCAATTTGAATTCCGTCAAAGCCCACACGACCACGAAGCCTTTATGCAGCTTTCGATGCCTTCGGTCCGCGACCACGTCGTCCGGTTTGGCGGGACGCACGTCGTATCGAAGGTTTTATTGATTTTTAAAATAGGTTTTTGTCGGTATTCGGGATCAGTTTTCTCTGCTTATAATCAATAATTTTTGAAAATACAAAATGAGTTCTAGAGTGGTATAGATGGTCTAGAAGTTTGTTTAGGTAGAATGTTTAAAGTGATAACAGGTCGACTAGAATCGGACCTCGAACTGGGGTTCAAGACTTGTTCTATACTCTATTTTTGGGTATGTTTTCCTTCGACTTTGTGTCGAATTTCTGATCGACACATTGCGTTCTATCTAAATTCATTTGAAGGAATTTGTGGGGGGTCATGTTGGCTACATGCTATATTCGATAGAGCGAAAAATGATCACGAATTTGGAGAGAAATTTACCTCAAAATAAGGGGTGCTCAACTCGGTTTTAGGACAGTAGTCCCCTGCTTACCACGACTGCTGCCAGAATTGCGAGCCTGGCCGGCGGCCATGGCCGTGCACGGCGGTGGCGCCGGCAGCTGTAGATGCTTGCGGGAGCCAAGGGTGGCTGGGTCGACGCTGGGGTGTCGGCGTTTAGGGTTTGCTCTGCTTGCTGGGTCTGCTCAAGTTTCGTCTCTCGTAATAAACCGTTCCCGAGCGGTGGAAAGGCTCTGGTTGGATGGGCCGGGCCTGGGTCATGCTGGCTCGGGCTGGCTATTATGTTCTCCTTTACTAATCTGAATATATTTACATATATATGACTATAGGTGTACATATATACATATTTATATACTTACACACATTTGCATATATATTAATCCATACATACTCACCTATATAATATGTCTATATTTGTATACTTGTATATCTTTATTTATATACACGTATTTACATATTAGTTATAATATATATATTTATATATAATTGCACAAACACATATATATATATATATATAGGGAGCGGATCGGGAGCCCCGCCCGCGGAGCCCCGCCAAAGCCCCGCCCTCCCTTAGCCGTTGGATCGCACGGGCGGGGGCGGGCCCCACGCGGGCCCCGCGCGATCCGATGGTGCAGGGGGGGCGAGGCTTCGACGGGGCTCCGCGGGCGGGGCCTTTGATCCGCTTCCATATATATAATCTATATTTTTATATATACGTACACATTCACATATTTAATATTATATATTTATTTCTACACATATTTCTTTTGATAAATAATAAAGTGATAATAACTACTAATAATAAATACTTTATATTTAATAACCACAATAATAATATTAACACGGTATAACCTCAATAAAATAATAATAGTAATAATATCAAAATTCAATAAACCAATAATGGCGTATATACCATCATGCACAGCCTAATAATCCAAAAATGTATAAGGACCTATTATATGCCATTATCATTGAATATCAAATAATAATGATATTTATAATCTTTAAATAAGAATACTTAGAAATATCCATTAGATCACTGAAATGGAGTACGACACAATCATACCAGAATGCATCAACCCGAATGTCGTTGGGCGTACCGCATGACTACATGGGCTTGGGCTCGGTACGGGTCCAGTCCGGGCTGGTTTGGTACAACCGGGTCTCTTAAACGTCAAATAATATTAATAATGAGTAATTAAACTATTTATAATGGTCATGTCACAACCTAGTCTGGTTTTCCTAGTTAGGGCATTACTATGGCTTGGCCTTCCTTGGCATGTCTAATACACTAGTCAAAGCACGTCACTGCACTATCCGTGCCATGATTTCTAATCACCTTGTACTCAATTCCTAACAATGACTAAAATCATTTACCGTAATAATTAACTATTTAATTATTTATAATAATCTAAAATCACCATTTAAATAAAATAAATAAAATAAAAATATTTCAAAATTTCTGGGAAGGGGAGCTACAAATCTACCCACCTTAAAAATAATTTCGTCCTCAAAATTCTAACTCGTAAACATGCTAAAAATTCAAACATAAATAAATAATAAATAAAATAAATAAATAAATCTACTATTACCACAGTATCCTCGAATTTTAATTTCTCAGAAATATTTATATCTTCCCCCTTGTCATTTTATAACTACGAATCATCGAGGACTTCTACCCACCTTTGGTCACACTACCCACTTCAAGCACCTAACGTCATAACAATGTAACCCTCCAGCTAATTGCAAAAGTAATTACTGACAGATATCTATAGCATAAGTCATCTACCACCGTCTCATATTTATCAAGCCATCAAAATTTAACAAGCAATAATTTACACAAGTAGCTAAGAAATATTGATAAACTCTAGTAAGCATGGCTATTCGTCGATCCAGAATAGGGAGGACAGGAAGATAAGGCAGAATAATCGGGAGCAACTGTGAAGTTTCAAGAGCAGTGGAGAGTATCCAATTTTACAGATAGAAAGGGAGTTTATGAACCACTGCCTTATCTGCTAGATTGGCTACTCTAGTCCAGTCACTCGCTACGTCGAAGAGCCCTTCGTTACTTAGAGTGGCCGGCCATCCGTACAATGCAGAAGTCTAGTTCTCGAAATCCCAATTCAAACAAGGTTCCATAACGGAACGGAATTTGAGAAATCAAGATTGTGGTCTTAATGGGTTTTCTATTTGGACATCAGTCGTTGGTTGGATGAACATTGGGTTTCAATCTATATGGACTAGACAAGATCCCAATGATAAAACTATTCCTACTAGTTAGGGTATCCTAGAGTAGGTTTCTACCCAAGGGATTGAGCTAGTTGCTAGTCAGGTTGGTTAGCTAGGTCCCTGAAACTCAAAATATGTCTTCAGTGACTTTTGTGTTTAAGTAGCACAAGAGACCTCAATTGGGTGGCACACTAGTAGCTTGTTCGTAGTGGGCTTCGAGTAGATCACAACCATATATTGGGTCGAAAGAATTGAGTCAAGGTTGAGGCTCTAGTAGAAGTCGAAAAGTATACTGGTATTATGGTAAGGGTTATAGCTAGTCCTTTTAACCTGAAAATCGTAGTACAAAAATAGAGTACAAGGGGACGGGTTTGAGTGGAACATGATATACCTAGATGAAGGTGGACTTGTCTAGATCTTACATATAAAGTTTGTTGGGAGGTAACAGCTGGTCTCGTGTTCCGAATATTAATGACAACGACCGGGGACACAAAATGGTCTAAATGGAAAGTGGGAGTCCATGGGCACTAACTCTCATCCTAATGGGAATTATTCCGCTCAATCAGTAATCTCAATATAGTCCAAAATTTTAGGGCTTACAGTCTACCCACCTTAGAAGCTAGGATACAGTTTTAGGAATCATGGGGTTAGAGGGTTTCCAAGGTCCGGATACTGCACCTCGACTCTTGTTAATAGTGAATAAGGCACGGCGTTACAGGATACCATAGATATAAGTCATGTCAAGGATCGTTCCTCAATAAATGGAGAACGAGTGTGTACAATGACCCATGGCCGATAAAATAGAATGATCTACCCGTCCATAGTATACACGAGTTATCTACATGGTAACCAACTCTAAGGCACATCATTCGAAAAATTTTCTAGCAACTAAGTCGTGTATTTCTATTTGTGTCAATCCTTCCAGACTATGGTCACAAGGGTTCTAGTGGTATGGGCTGGTTGATGGTAGCTACACTGGTGTATACAGCTATCATAGCCATGGGAAATACCCTGTATCTATCTACCAATTGCGGGCTTTCGTCTTTCCAATCAGTGAAAGACAAAAACAATGAAGAGTTCAAGGGAGATGTCACTGAATGCAATTACGTGATTCAAAGGCGAATGTATAATTCAAGAGGAATTGTCAAAGCATTCGCGGATGAAATCCTAGAGACATCTTCATCTCAATCTACGTAGGGTAATTAGATGAAGAGCGAACCAAATGCATCATGGTTGATCAGACCGTAATACAATGATTCTGATTAGACAATATGTTAGCGGGCGTCCCCAATAAACATATATCCCGAATCAAGCTTGATAAAAGAGTAAGCTTGCAAAATTAGGCTGTAATAGCAGCTTTGGTCAAGATAGTCAAAATATAATTAGGCGAGATTTTTGGGAAGAAGGCACAAGTAGTTCGAGTTTTGAGAAAATCAAATCCTTACCTGGTGTTCTTGTCTATACAGTCAACCTATTATCTTCTTATCCATAAGGCTTTGGTCTATTAATGGGTTATGGAACTCTAAATTTTATATTCTAGGTAAACCTATTAATGTCAGTCAATTACATCGTCCATAGATCACAAGGACCACGAAATGCTAGGTTGGGGGAGGCTACTCAACTTACAGAACTTCTACTAGTTTTGGCTTTGGATCCTATGGAACACACCGGGCATCTTTCTATTCTCTATAGTATCCTAAACTTGTAATCACGTCTGAAGTCATTTCACCGAGAATTTTGCCTCGTCTGTATACTCTGGCTGTGACAAACCCTTGGTTTCGTGATTCAGGTGTGATAAGCTATCAGGTACTCTACTCTATATTGACTGTCACGCCCCAGAACCAGAATATTGGAGAGCGGGGGAATGACTCAGCCAGCTACGTATTACGGGTAGATGAATACCGTATAATACGATCAATGCTGTCTAACAAGACGAGGGGGTGCATACTACATGAAAGTCTCCTATGGTCACTTCACATCTATTGTCTCAATCATTCAAACAAGAAACAGAAATAGAGAACATGTGAGATAAAGCAGTAAGTCGTCCCAAATGCTCAGTCAAAATGTTCTTGATATCTGGCTTTACAAAATACAGCCAGATGATGTAGTCAGTATACACAATTGTTATCAGCTGCACCCAGACTTAGTTACAATTATACAAAAGTAGGTACAAGACAATCCGACTAACATGTCGGTGCCAAACGGCAAAGTATAAAGTATTTAACAAAACGAGCGGGGAAGTAAGAAAACCCACTCGAGCCCTCCTGCGATCATCCCTCTAGTGTTGACCATCGTGGAGGTAGAAGTAAGCTGGATCCTCGGGGACCGGCTCTAAATCTGGCCATGCAAAACCAGAGAGGTTAGACCTCTAACAGCAAGTACCGCAAGGAAGCACGATATGAGGGATTAAAACCAGTAATGAGAAAATATGATAAATAGATCTCTGCTTTCTACTGGGATTCACATAGTATCACGACACTTCGAACCAACCTCCCAACCAAACAAGGACAGAAGTTGGCACGTCATGTCCTGACATTTTGATCATCTCAGTTAGGTAACAGAGGACATACAGTACACAAACAAATTAATTTAAACGGCCATTCAACTACTACGGCTTGCTACTGTGAGTTCCAAGTTATCCTGGAATTATGCAATAGAGATTCCTCAGTTCTTACTATGTGCAAGCAAGGCTAGTTTACCCAGTCAATCAATTGCGCCAATCATGAATTAGACGAGTCCCAGCGGGACGCCCGTCATCAATATACAATATACAATAGATAATATAACCAGATACCGCTCCCTGCCCGTGTGGCAGATTTGTAGTATCTGTGGGGACCAAACGGCCTGTCGGGCACTACTAGTCCCAAGAGGGCTGCCATGTAAGAACTCGGGAATCCATTCTCTCTATGCAGTAATTATTTTATTTAACTTAATAGTCTCTACGTTAAGTGAAATCCCATGCCGTGGGTCATGGTCATTCAAATGAGTACTTTCGTACCGGATACGATATGCACAACTCTACAACGATACCAGTGCGGTTAGGTTGCAGGTCTTACATAGCGTAATACAACAATCAAAACTAACCATGGAGTAATCATGCCTTGACCATAAAGTACACATGCTGCTTTTGTAAAATAAGTAAATAAATAAATAAATAAATTGAAACCTGCATGTACCTGTATGTCGATATTCGAAATCAGCCAGTCGATTACAATAGTTCATAATTAATATGAACGTGTCTCATTCATTCAATTTAATAAGACGACTAGCCAGTCTCTTAGTTCCAACTAGGAACGCATGATCAATTATTAGTCGAAGTAACAGTCGGATCAATTCGTGACAAGGCATGAAAGTCAACTAGTATTAAGCATGATCGAGTCTATAACTAGCATAAAATAGTTGGTAACATATTCTTGAAGCCAAGGAAAAGATCTACAACTTTCATGTTGGAAGCTAGGAGAAATTCGGGCCAGAAAACAGTCAAAAAGAGCATCAAACAATCAAAATCAGCCAAAATCAGCCTCATGCGGCTCAAAAAATCCTTATGCGGCTCAAAATGCTCACGCGGCTCCAAAAATCCTTATGCGGCTCAAAATGCTCATGCGGTTCCAAAAATCCTTATGCGGCTCAAAATGCTTATGCGGCTCCAAAAATCCTTATGCGGCTCAAAATGCTTATGCGGCTCAAAATGCTCACGCGGCTCCAAAAATCCTTATGCGGCTCAAAATGCTTATGCGGCTCAAAATGCTCACGCGGCCAGAAAAGCTTATGCGGCCAGGAAGGGTCATGCGGCCAGAAAAGCTTATGCGGCCAGAAATGGTCATGCGGCCAGAAATGGTCATGCGGCCAGAAAATCTTATGCGGCCAGAAATGGTCATGCGGCCAGAAAAGCTTATGCGGCCAGGTACTATTCATCGTCCCTGCCAAAATCAGGACAGATGAACATAGAAGTTTGACCAAAATTATTTTGGCCATAACTTCCTCAAATCAAGTCAAAATCTAACTTTTCAAAAGCCAAAATTGGGTAGAATTGAATTCTCTACAACATAGAACAATCAAAACATAGAAATGATGAAGTTTGATAGATCAAAACCCAAAAAAACCAAAAAGGAAAAAAAACTTAGATCTACACAAGGCTAACCATGGAAAACAAAAACTACAAGACCTAAACATATAGAGAAAGAAGAGACAAGCACAATAGACTAAAAATAAATGGGGATGCATGAAATCCTCTATGATGTGCAAGATGTACTTGCCTCTCATAAGTGGGTTAGGGTTTGGTGGAGGAGTAAATGTGAATGAATGAAGAGAGAGAATGAAAGAAGAAGTTTTATATCAATGTCAGGTGGATCTCCACCATTCATTCTCTCCACCAAATCCAAGCCATCCATTCCTTTCCATGTTGAACCAAACCAAACCAAATTGGTTTACCATGAACCGAAACGAACCAAGAGCCAAGAAAAAGCAAAATAAAATACAGAAAAATAATTAGCATGAAATTAAAAGAATTAAATATAAAATAAATGCATGACAGATACTAAATAAATTCAGGCAAGCGGTATACGTATAAAAATACGTATTCCAGGAACGGGGAGTGACATCTCTACCCACCTTAGATAAATTTCGTCCTCGGAATTTCAAATCCAAGCAGGATAGAAAAAACCGAGCTGATCTAGGTACAAGAAACTTGAGCAAGCAATCATTCTTGAATGTTTAACTAGCAGATAACATATCTATATTAACAATCTATGATATCAAGTAGTTCTATCTATGAGGTGACAAGCATAAGGGGTTAAGGCAATCAAGGTACACGGGAAGAAATATACCTTGTGAGTCAAACAGATGTGGATACCGTGATCGGATATCATCCTCACATTCCCAAGTTGACTCTCCTAATGAGTGATGACCCCAAGCAACCCAGACAAGGCTAATTGTTCGGTTCTTGAGTATCTTCTCTCTCCGGTCCAAAATGGACACCGGCTGCTCCTCGTAAGACAAGTTGGTACCAACAACCAACTCAGAATGGTCAAGGATATGGCTGGGGTCCGATACATACCTTCGCAATTGAGATACATGAAATATGTCATGCATCTCTCGTAACGAGGGTGGAAGGGATAAACGATAAGCAACATCGCCTACCCTATCAATGATAACGAATGGTCCTACGTATCGCGGACTCAACTTCCCGCGAACGCCAAAACTAATGACCCCACGGGTAGGTGAGATCCGCAAGAACACGTGGTCCCCAACAGAAAACTCTAGCGGTCTACGATGCTGGTCCGCCCAATGACGATGCCGGTCCTGTGCAACTCGAAGTCGCTCTCTAATTCCCTTAACCAATTCAACTGTCTGAACAATCATTTTCGGGCCTAACATCTTCCTCTCCCCGATATCATCCCATGCTAGTGGTGACCTACACTTCTTACCATATAGAGCTTCGAATGGCGCCATCTGGATACTGGCTTGATAACGGTTGTTGTATGAAAACTCAACTAAGTGCAGGTGGCACTCCCAAGATCCTCCAAAATCTAGGGTGTAAGCTCGCAACATATCTTCTAAAGTCTGAATTGTTCTTTCTGATTGCCCGTCCATCTGTGGATGGTAAGCCGTGCTAAATCTTTACTTGGTACCCAGGCTATGATGTAAGCTCTTCCAGAAATGTGATGTAAAATGGGTATCTCTGTCAGAAATAATACTGACAGGGACTCCATGCTGCCTGACTATCTGTTGTATATATAACTCTGCCAACTTTTCTGTAGATTGCCCTACTCTGAAAGAGAGAAAGTGTGCTACCTTTGTAAGCCGGTCCACTATCACCCAAATAGCAGCCTTACCACTTGGTGATCTCGGTAAACCGATCACAAAGTCTATTGTGATGTGCTCCCACTTCGATTCCGGGATAGGAAGTGGCTGTAATAATCCAGCTGGCCTCTGCTGTTCTGCCTTCACTTGCTGACTTACCAAGCAACGGGAAACGAATCTAGCTATCTCCCTCTTCATCCCGTTCCACCAGAAGTGCTGCTTGATATCTTGGTACATCTTGGTCCCTCCAGGGTGTATAGAATATTGAGAACTGTGAGCTTCTGTCATAACCTCCTGTCTGATATCTCTACTAGGCACACATAGGCGTGATCCAAACATAAGGGTACCATCTTCATGAATTTGTATCTCCTTCCTGAGTCCTGACTCACATTCTGCCCTAAGCTTCTGAATCCTTGGGTCCTGTGCCTGAGCTGCCTTGATCCTATCTACCAAGTCAGATTGAACTTGTAGACTCGCCAGAACTCCTACATCACTAGGAAGTATAACTTCTATGCCCATCTTCCGAAGGTCTTCTAAAATGTGTTTCTGTGTTGTCAACATAAATGTGCCGCCTCTCCTGCTAAGAGCGTCTGCTACTACATTAGCCTTGCCTGGATGATACTGAAGCTCCACGTCATAATCCTTGATCAGCTCTAACCATCTTCTCTGCCTCATGTTCAGCTCCTTCTGAGTAAAGATGTACTTCAGACTTTTATGGTCCGTGTACATATCCACTCGATCACCATATAAGTAATGCCTCCATAGCTTCAAAGCAAATACTACTGCCGCCAACTCCAAGTCATGAGTTGGGTAATTCTTCTCGTGGTCCCGAAGCTGCCTAGATGCATACGCTATCACCTTCCCATGCTGCATGAGGACACATCCAAGTCCTTTACCTGACGCATCACAATATACTGTAAAACCTCCGGGTCCAACTGGCAATGTAAGAATAGGCGCTGATATCAACTTCTGCTTCAAGGTGTCAAATGATGCCTGGCACTCTGCCGACAAGATAAATGGCACATCCTTCCGTGTCAAGCGGGTCATGGGTGCTGAAAGTCTTGCAAAATCTGATACGAATCTCCTGTAATATCCTGCCAATCCTAAGAAACTCCGTACATCAGCTACGGTCTTGGGTACTGGCCAGCTCTCTACTGCTTCTACCTTCTTGGGATCTACTGCTACTCCAGCTCCTGATATGATATGACCCAAAAATGAAATATGATCCGTCCAGAACTCACACTTGCTGAGCTTGGCATACAACTGGTTCTCCCTCAGAACCTATAACAATGTCCTGAGGTGGTCTTCATGCTCCTTTTCACTGGCAGAGTACACAAGAATGTCATCGAGAAACACCATGACAAACTGATCTAGGTATAGCATAAAGATGCGGTTCATCAAGTCCATAAATATTGCTGGAGCATTGGTCAAACCAAACGGCATTACCAAGAATTCATAATGCCCATACTTTGACCTGAATGCTGTCTTAGGAATATCCTCCTTCCGAACCCTCACCTGATGGTACCCTGAACGAAGATCTATCTTGGAGAAAACTCTAGCCCTGCTCAACTTATCAAATAAGTCGTCGATCCTGGGTAATGGGTACTTGTTCTTTACTGTTGCCGCATTAAGCTTCCTGTAGTCAATGCATAATCTGAATGACCCATCCTTCTTCTCCACAAGTACCACTAGTGCTGCCCACGGTGATACGCTAGCTTGGATCAACTTCTTCTCCTTCAGTTCCTCTATGTGTTGGTATACCTTGGCCTGCTCTGAATCCGCCATTAAGTAAACTCGATCTGATATCAGTTTAGTTCCAGGTGCCAATTCTATACTGAACTCAATATCCCTAACCGGTGGTAGACATGGAAGTTCTTCAGGAAATACATCCAGAAACTCTTCAACTACCTTCGGAACTTGAACTTCTTCCATTGCCGTTATTACTTCCTGCTCTTGCTGAGTTGCCTCTGATCTGACTAAGGTGAATCTCTCCATGCCTGGAATATCAAAAGATACATTTCCACTACGACAATCTATTATCGTATGACTGTCTTTCAGCCAGTCTATGCCTAAGATAACGTCGAAATTTTCAACAGAAAATTCTATCAACTGGGCGGGTAAGGAATGCCCGCAAACTACAACGCTACACGCTAGAATAACTCTACTAACTCCTACGAACCCAATACCAGTGAGTATATTCAGCCTCCCTGGCAATGCCACGAACTCCATTCCTAGCCGTGTCGCAAATTGTGCAGATATAAATGAGTGTGATGCTCCTGAATCAAACAATGCTACTGCGGGATATGAGGCGACGAGAATGTTACCTGTCACAACATCTCCCGATGCTAATATCACTTCCAAGGACAGAGTGAATGCCTGCCCTCGACCTCCTTGTTGGTTCCCATGCTGCGGCCTAGCCTGGTGCTGCTGCTGGCCCCTTCCTTGATGATGCTGGGGTGGTCTATGCTGATGTTGCTGCGTCGGCGGTCCCTGCTGCCGAAATATCTGAGCTTGCGGCATCAGTGGATGCTGGGCCAATAGTCTCACTGCCACTGCGGGTCCTCGATACTGTCCTGTCCCTGGTGCTGGCAGAGCAGGAAACTGCTGCACTGGTCCTCCTGACCTTGAATTCATGGGACATGTGGTAACCCGATGATCTGGATTTCCACATATCAGACACAGTCCGTTCAATGTCCGACACACATCTCTAGTGTACCCTATCTTCCCATAATAAGTGCAGCCCGCCGGGGGTTGCTGGTTCTTCCTCTGTTGCTGTTGTTGCTGCCTGGATGGTGGTGCTGGCCCTCGTATCGCCACATCGTGGATACGAATGCCAGGGGGTGGTGCTGTTGTCCGGGGCGCTGCTCCCCCTCCTCCTTCAATCTGACTGTGAGATCTCTTCTGACCCCCAGTCCTTGCCGTGATCTTCTGAATGGTGATCTCATGCCTTCGGGTTGCCGTTAACACTTCGTCGAAAGTCTGATAGTTGTGCCCCTCTATCAATTGCAAGAGCTCAAGATGAAACCCTTGCTGGAACCTCATCGCCCTCTAGCGCTCCGTTACTACCATCTCTGGGGCGAACCTGCTCAATCTGCAGAACTCCGTTGCATAAGCATCTACCGTCTTGCCGGCCTGCTTGAGGTTGATAAACTTCTGCTGTAGCTCAAACTGCGCCACAACTCCATAGTATATCATCTTGAATCTTGCTGTGAAATTGTCCCAAGCAACGGGACATCTGATACCTACTTCCTCTGATTCCCACCAATCACGTACGAGATCCTGAAGTAACAACTTCACTTGATCCACACGTTCTTCTGGCGGCACCTTAGCTGCTGTCAGAATAGCCTCAATATCCTTAAGCCATGCATCTGCTGAGATGGCATCTTCCGTGCCCTCGAAACGACGGGGGTTGTACTTACAAAACCTGGCTGATGTTTCTGAATCTGGCCTCGCCCCTCTTTCCAATGTCGTCTGCAACCCTTGGTTGAGTAGTACGTTCTGCTCCTACAACTGAGCGTGCATGCGCTGCTGGGCTAACATCTGATGTTGTTGGGTAGCCATCATTCCTCTCATGATCTCCAGAAGGGCTGGTGTGTCCACTTCCACAGGGGTAGGTGGAACTGTTGGTGGTGGTAGAACATCCGGATACTGTGGTCCGGCTGCTGCTTCCACTATTACTTCTTCTTTGATGGTCTCTTGAGTTAGTACCGGCCCTTGTTGCTGACCAACATGGTCAGGTTGTCCGTGTTGCTCTTGTTGTTGTTGCCCAGTCCTGACAGATGCGGACGAGGTGTCCCTAAGAAAAGGGACAAGAGAACAATCAAACGACCGGACAGGAAAGATCAATGAAGTCAAAGGATACTGGAATGTCAATCTAGGGTTGAGAACAACGAATCATGAGATCAAGGGGGAACATGTGTGATTGAGACATCCTATAATCAAAACACCCCACAAGTCTGAAACCAGACCTGCATAGACCACTACTAAAACCTTGTCACGCCCCAGAACTAGAATACTGGAGAGCGGAGGAATGACTCAGCCAGCTACGTATTACGGGTAGATGAATACCGTATAATACGATCAATGCTGTCTAACAAGATGAGGGGGTGCATACTACATGAAAGTCTCCTATGGTCACTTCACATCTATTGTCTCAATCATTCAAACAAGAAACAGAAATAGAGAACATGTGAGATAAAGCAGTAAGGCGTCCCAAACGCTCAGTCAAAATGTTCTTGATATCTGGCTTTACAAAACATAGCCAGATGATGTAGTCAGTATACACAATTGTTATCAGCTGCAGCCTAACTTAGTTACAATTATGCAAAAGTATGTACAAGACGATCCGACTAACATGTCGGTGCCAAACAGCAAAGTATAAAGTATTTAACAAAACGAGCGGAAAAGTAAGAAAACCCACTCGATCCCTCCTACGATCATCCCTCTAGTGTTGACCATCGTGGAGGTAGAAGTAAGCTGGATCCTCGGGGACCGGCTCTAAATCTGGCCATGCAAAACCAGAGAGGTTAGACCTCTAACAGCAAGTACCGCAAGAAAGCACGATATGAGGGATTAAAACCAGTAATGAGAAAATATGATAAATAGATCTCTGCTTTCTACTGGGATTCACATAGTATCATGACACTTCGAACCAACCTCTCAACCAAACAAGGACAAAAGTTGGCACGTCATGTCCTGACATTCTGATCATCTCAGTTAGGTAACAGAGGACATACAGCACACAAACAAATTAATTTAAACGGCCATTCAACTACTACGGCTTGCTACTGTGAGTTCCAAGTTATCCTGGAATTATGCAATAGAAATTCCTCAGTTATTACTATGTGCAAGCAAGGCTAGTTTACCCAGTCAATCAATTGCGCCAATCATGAATTATACGAGTCCCAGCGGGACGCCCGTCATCAATATAAAATATACAATAGATAATATAACCAGATATCGCTCCCTGCCCGTGTGGCAGATTTGTAGTATCTGTGGGGACCAACCGGCCTGTCGGGCACTACTAGTCCTAAGAGGGCTGCCATGTAAGAACTCGGGAATCTATTCTCTCCATGTAGTAATTATTTTATTTAACTTAATAGTCTCTACGTTAAGTGAAATCCCATGCCGTGGGTCATAGTCATTCAAATGAGTACTTTCGTACGGGATACGATATGCACAACTCTACAACGATACCAGTGCGGTTAGGTTGCAGGTCTTACATAGCGTAATGCAACAATCAAAACTAACCACGGAGTAATCATGCCTTGACCATAAAGTACACATGCTGCTTTTGTAAAATAAGTAAATAAATAAATAAATAAATTGAAGCCTGCATGTGCCTGTATGTCGATATTCGAGATCAGCCAATCGATTACAATAGTTCATAATTAATATGAACGTGTCTCATTCATTCAATTTAATAAGACGACTAGCCAGTCTCTTAGTCCCAACTAGGAACGCATGATCAATTATTAGTCGAAGTAACAGTCGGATCAATTCGTGACAAGGCATGAAAGTCAACTAGTATTAAGCATGATCGAGTCTATAACTAGCATAAAATAGTTGGTAACATATTCTTGAAGCCAAGGAAAAGATCTACAACTTTCATGTTGGAAGCTAGGAGAAATTCGGGCCAGAAAACAGTCAAAAAGAGCATCAAACAATCAAAATCAGCCAAAATCAGCCTCATGCGGCTCAAAAAATCCTTATGCGGCTCAAAATGCTCATGCGGCTCCAAAAATCCTTATGCGGCTCAAAATGCTCATGCGGTTCCAAAAATCCTTATGCAGCTCAAAATGCTTATGCGGCTCCAAAAATCCTTACGCGGCTCAAAATACTTATGCGTCTCAAAATGCACACGCGGCTCCAAAAATCCTTATGCGGCTCAAAATGCTTATGCGGCTCAAAATGCTCACGCGGCCAGAAAAGCTTATGCGGCCAGGAAGGGTCATGCGGCCAGAAAAGCTTATGCGGCCAGAAATGGTCATGCGGCCAGAAATGGTCTTGCGGCCAGAAAAGCTTATGCGGCCAGGTACTATTCATCGTCCCTGCCAAAATCAGGACAGATGAACATAGAAGTTTGACCAAAATTGTTTTGGCCATAACTTCCTCAAATCAAGTCGAAATCTAACTTTTCAAAAGCCAAAATTGGGTAGAATTGAATTCTCTACAACATAGAACAATCAAAACATGGAAATGATGAAGTTTGATAGATCAAAACCCAAGAAAACCAAAAAAGAGGAAAACTTAGATCTACACAAAGCTAACCATGGAAAACAAAAACTACAAGACCTAAACATATAGAGAAAGAAGAGACAAGCACAATAGACTAAAAATAAATGGGGATGCATGAAATCCTCCATGATGTGCAAGATGTACTTGCCTCTCACAAGTGGGTTAGGGTTTGGTGGAGGAGTAAATGAGAATGAATGAAGAGAGAGAATGAAAGAAGAAGTTTTATATCAATGTCAGGTGGATCTCCACCATTCATTCTCTCCACCAAATCCAAGCCATCCATTCCTTTCCATGTTGAACCAAACCAAACCAAGTTGGTTTACCATGAACCGAAACGAACCAAGAGCCAAGAAAAAGCAAAATAAAATACAGAAAAATAATTAGCATGAAATTAAAAGAATTAAATATAAAATAAATGCATGACAGATACTAAATAAATTTAGGCAAGCGGTATACGTATAAAAATACGCATTCCAGGAACGGGGAGTGACATTGACACAAGGGTATCTAAGATCTAAAGAGGTCAACGAGAACATAGTTTTAGCAATGTCCCATAGACTATGATTCTTTGGCATGATTTCATTTCTATGGGTTGTGCCTCACCAGTGTGCTGCTGGCTGCAATGAACCCATACCATCCATTCTCAAACAATTGGCGACAGTGCGCTACTGTCTAGTTATCGCGGTCATTTAATTACCCCAACTATATTCTTAAGACTTCAAGGAGTGGCCAGAGTTCCAAACTAGTTGACTATGATAGAAAGTGTAACATCTTCCTATAAGTCTCGATCCTTAAAGTAAAAGGCTGGTCGAAAGGAAATATCTGAAAACAAATGAAGTAAGAACGTCATAATCTTTATTTCATATATATATCAAATAGTTGAGGGAAAAACTTTAAATCAAATCTAACTCGGGGTTCATACAGGAATAACATAATCAGGAATTATAAACCAATTCCTTACAGCAAGAGAGAATTTAAAGTAGACAATTCTAATTTATGGTATAAGATTTATATCTAATAAGCAAAAGAAAATTAAACAGTTTATTAAAATTAACGCCTTATTTCTAGGCAAGTCTAACATACCAAGCGAATAGTATAACCACATTATATCATATTGTCATATCAAAAGTAATGGTGTACCTATAGGGATCTAGCAAGCTATCTAAATTGCATGGCCTATCTAATAACCTTAACTACCCGATGGTCAATTTGAACAAGGGACTCCTAGTCCTAGTTATTATCTTAAATCATTTTAATCCTAATTTGTGAATGAGCATTTCATGAGCGCAGGCTCGCAATAATACCACTAACGTACCATCACGAGTTCACAATCTTTTGAGAAAACTGACTTGTATGGGCCACCACAAAAACTTGTCACGACCCGCACCCACTTTTCGGATACGAGACGTGTCCAAGCCAGCCTACACCGCAGAGTCGGCGGTAGAACGCTATCAAGCCCGCAAGAAATAGATGCTCAAAATGCAATATTTGTTGCTCATTCACTATTCTAAATTTATTACAACATTTACAAGACTTATAATTAAAGAAAATATAAGATTTTACAATTAATGAATCTGCTACAATGCTTTCTATTTCTAGGTTGACCTCAGCATACCCAAGCCTTCCCAATGCTAAGAGTGATCGCGGCTAACCTAAAAAATATTGGTTTCCAATCAGGAATGGAACAAGTACACAAACCGACGACAATACAGAAACATAATAGAATTAATAAGACATAAAAATAACATATGAGATATAAAAACTGGAAGATAACTGATGACATAGCACGATAGAGAAGTAAAGGAAAAATAAAATACATCTACCTAGGTGGTGTAAAATATCTGTTTCGATATGTGAATGGCTAAGGGATAAATAAGGCACACTGTACGTGCCATGTGCAGCTGCTAGCATTCACGAAAGACACGGGGATAGTTCTGGGTAGTCCACATGTCTACTAAGATATTTCCCCTCCCGACTACTCCGTGTGACGAGCGTGTCAACACTACCAAAATTACCAGCTTTAGCGACGACCGGATCCGTCGCTAGTCCGTCGGTAACATGAATTACCGACGGCTTAGCGACGGATATTTGATGAAAATAGCCGTCGGGAAAAGCCTCGTCGCTATAATTTTTCCGTCGCTAAGCCGTCGGACATATGATTAACCGACGAACTAGCGACGGATTACCGACGACTGACTTTTAACCGATTAGCGACGGATTAGCGACTTGTTCTCGTCGGTTCACATGCCATATAATATTAAAATATTCATCGCTTAGCCGTCGTAAATAGGTCGGTAATAGCGTATCAGAAAGGTCCTGATACGCAAAATCCGTCGCTAGTCTGTCGCCATGACGTCGTTAACCGCGACGTTTTAGCGACGGCTTAGCGACGGCAAGGTCGTCGGCCTGGTTCTGGAAAGCTTCCATTTGTCCAGAACCATGTCGACGGATAACTTGTCGCTAATCCGTCGCTAGTCCGTCGTCCTCCTCGACAGATTAGCGACGGATTAGCGACGAAATATCCGTCGCTAAGTCTCTGCAAATCTACCATATTTCCAGAAACATGTCGACGGATTAGCCGTCGCAAGGTAGTCGACATTCCGTCGCTAATATTAATTGTGCCCAGTTAGCGACGGAAAAGTCGTCGCTATTTTGTCGCTGTTTCGTCGCTACCTGCAAATTTATTTCAAACCTTTAGCGACGGATAAGCCGTCGCTATGTCGTCGCTATATAGTCGGTAACTGCAAAATCCAGGTAGCGACGGATTTTTCCGTCGCTAGGTAGCCGCTAGGTTGTCGCTAACTGCAAAATATTTATATCACCCAGTTAGCGACGGAATTCCCGTCGCTATATCGTCGGTAACTGCAAATATCCGTCGCTAGTTAGTCGCTAGTCCGTCGCTAAATGCAACATTAAGAAAAAAAAATTACAGAAATATTCTATTTCACCAAATATCCAATATCCAATATCCAATATCAAACAGAAATATCCAATATCCAATATCCAAACATCCATGTACAATCAACAAATATCCAAATTCATAATATCTAATATCAAACAGAAATATCCAAACACAAATACACAAATTCATAATATCCAAACAAATTCATAATATCCAAACAGTACAAATATCCAAAAACAATTCAAATATCATTGAGATGGGGGGGGTCGTTGATCGGCCCGGCGGATGTACTCTTCTACCATGTACGCCGGCACCTGGGACAACACATGCTCTGGAAGGTTGCGGAGCTGATCTGCCGACATCATGTTCATGAGCCCAATGAGCGCAGTATCCGGTACCAGGCGGACCTCGGCATTACGGTCAAATGAATAACGTCCAGGGTCGGAAGGACCGGCAACCGCACTAGAAGGACCGGGAGCAGACGGATCTGGACCGGGAGCAGAAGAAGGACGCGGAAGGCGCTCCAGCACATCCGACATTAGACTCCGCATTTCCGACATATCGGAGGTGAGAGTCGCAAGCTGCTGCCTCATATCGTCCGACGGGGGCGCGGGAGGAGGCGGGGGCGGTGGATATCTCGGAGTCGCGCCCTGCAACGACGCCGCCATGGAACCTACGCCGTAGACGTGCCCTTTTTTAAAGCCCCCGACAGACTCTACGAACACGTCGTCGTAGCGAGCCGCCATAGAAGAGGGCGTCTGGGTGGGCGTCGTTTCGCCGACAACCTCGGCAGGGGGCTCAATCTGACTAAGGGCCTCACGATATGCAGCCTATCCAATGAATGTGTTTATAGTATAAGTTTTCCTAAGTTATAATTTAAATCCTATGTTTCCCTAAATTATAATTTGAATCCTACGTTCACCTAATTAAGTTAACAATAATTATATTTCTAATATAAATCTCAAAAACGTAATTACTTACATCAGTCGCCTGGGCCCTCGCGTCGACGAAGCTCCCGTCAGCCCGCCTCTTGTGTGTATGCAGGAATACATCGTAGGCGGTGACCGACTCCGGCTCTCTTCCCTCCTTTACCGCCTGTCGTGCCTGCATACGAAATATACGTCGAATTTAATTAACTACGTATATTAATAGTACCGAATTTAATAGTGAAATGAATTTGCGGTATCTCACCAAATCTGCACGCGTCGCTGCGTGGGGCTTTGAACCTCCTGTATGCAGAGCAGCGACCTGTCTGCTCGCCTTCGCTTTCTCTGATTTCTCCTTGTACTGAGCAGTATTCATCTTATCCAACATCTGCTCGTAGTACTCCTCCCGGAGCCACTTCTTCCTCGAATGCGCCGTACGAACGTCGTACACCGCATCCCGTATCTTCTTCCCGGCGGCGGCTTTGTAGGCCTTGCGAATCAACTCCTCGCGATGGGGGGGCCACCAGAACGTCGTCTGACATAGAAATTAAATTATCACGTAATTAAAAAATCAGTGGATTAAAGAATAATTAATAATTAACCAAAAGATATATATATACCTTCATCTCCTCGAGCCAGACGTACTGCATGTTATGAGGCACCTCAGAAAAATTGAGGTAAGGGCCATGGTAGTTTTCCCGGATAATTTGCCCGAGTATCCGGGCAGCATCAAACGGAAAAAACCTACAAAGAAGCAAAGACCGGATTATTAACTTGAATAAATGAAACAAATTTAATAAATTAACTTAAATTTACTTACGTATCACCCGCTGGCCATAGCTCGCGTCGGTTCTCGCCTATCGGCCTCTCTGGAGGCGTCGGAGGATCCGCGGGTCCGCGGATGTACTCACCGGTAGCAGGATGAAGCTGAATCCGGGGGTACTCCGGAGCCCACCCTGCAGTAACTGATGGTGTACCCGCTGGTGCATCCGGGGGCGGAACGGATCCGCTAGCGGATGGAGTCTCAGGCCTCGATGAAGATGAAGGATGGGTCGCAGAGATAGATCGACGGTGGGAAGAGTCTGTGGCCGGGCTCTCCAGGTCGGGATCGGAGGACTCTATATCCGGGGTATGTGGAAGGCGACCACGACCGCCCCCACCACGACCGCTACCATCACGTCCACGGCCGCTACCATCACGTCCACGGCCACCGCTACCACCACGCCCACCACGGCCAGTACCGCCACCACCAGCACCACCACGGCTACCACCAGCACGAGTGGTAGTGACCATGACCTGTAAATAGAACACATAAATATAATTAACAATATAGAAGTATAAATGAATATAAAACTGAACTAAAATATATATACCAGCAGGGCGGCGAGTGCCGTCAAGACAATGAGAACTAAGAGTGCCATCTGTAAAAAGAAAATCATACAATAAGTAGATGATCGAACGACAAAACCATAAACTGAAATAAGAATGTGTCCGTCTAAACTGAATTCACTAAGTTAGTTGTAAGTGCTTCTAATATATACCGATATTTAATCTAATCATCGTTATCGTCCTCGTCCTCATCGTCATCGTCATCGTTCTCATCCTCATTCTCATCGTCGACTTCATCTATATCATCATCCTCATCGTCGACTTCATCTGTATCATCATCCTCATCCTCATCCTCATCCTCTTCTTCTTCTTCTTCTTCTTCTTCTTCTACTTCTTGTTCAGGCTCAATACTTGGGACAAGACGCCTCTTTCTCCCCTGGTTGACAGCTAAGTCTTGTATATCAACCTCTTCCTCCCCTCTATTTTCCTCAGCATGAGGTATATCGACATCTTCCACGTCCATGGTATCCGACTGTTGTCCCATGTATTGGGGCTTCTCGATCTGGTCCTCTTGGTATGCTGGGTCTCCAACGTTGAATGTATTTCTAGATTTAATCTTGCATACTGCCCACCAGTCAAATCGATCTCTACGACGCCTTGGGTAGCTTGTATAGTAGACTTGAACAGCCTGACTTGCTATCGCAAACGTGTCGGACCCTCTATACCTCCTGCGATGATTTATATCGACGAATCCAAATTGTTTATCGATTCTCCAACCGATATTTGGTCTCGTATCGAACCACTCACATTTGAACATCACAATATGCATATCATATGGGCCACTATATTGTAAATCTACAATCTCCCGAAGCACTCCATAATAGTCAAAGTCCGGCTCGTCGTCATAGATGGTGCCTCTTATGCAAACACCAGAATTCTTGGTATCGAAGCCGTCATTGAGAAATTCGGCATTTATAGCATGCTGAGTTGACTTAAACTTGAAGCCATTAACGACATAGCCTGACAAAGTCTTTGCATGCTTCTTCGGTCCCAATGCCAAATAACGAATGCTCTCATTTATGAGTGTTGTTTCAGGCAATAAAACCTGTAAACATTAATTGATAATTTAAATATTTTAGCTGCATATATTTAAATGGTAGCGGCATAACATATTATCTCAGTTACTTACGTATTTACGAAACCAGGACGGAAAGGTACAATCAACCTCTCTTTGAAGTCCCTCATCTGTAATATATGGTGTCCTCATTTTGACTTCACCTCTAAATACACTGTTAGAGAGAATAAAAATAAGTGTAGTCACTTAATTCACCAAATTAGAGATTATAACGAGGCGTAGTCACTTACTTCTCCAAATCTCTCACTTCTTGTATGTCACAATTTAACAAGACATATCGGTGAGCGGTATCATACTCATCGTCGGTCAACCACCGTTTCTTACTAGCCCCAATAGGCTTGCCCCTTAAATTGAATATACCTCCATCCTCAACGTCTTCTTCATTCCTTTGAGGTCTATTTCGATTTGTCTCGACATGAGTATCGAAATAAATGGAGCAGAAATTTGACACCTCCTCGATAAGATATGATTCGCATATCGAAGCCTCTATATGAGCCTTGTTGCCAACTTTCTTCTTTAGATGGTGTAGGTACCTAAAGAGACAAATTATCTTGAGAATTAACAATGAATTGTAAAATCCACTTAAATTTCACTTAAATTATATCGGTTTTTATTTACCTTTCAAAGGGGTACATCCATCGATAATGAACAGATGCACCGACACGGGCTTCGTATGCTAGATGAATCGGTAGATGCTCCATGCTGTCGAAAAAGCCCGGTGGAAATATTTTCTCTAACTTGCAGATTGTTAAGACAATCTTCTCCTCAAGTTGTACCATATGTTGCACCGTCAGCTTAGTTGAACAGATATCCCTGAAGAATGTAGACAGCTCGGCCAACGGAACCCATACAGCAGAAGGCAACAACTCTCTCAAAGCAATGGGCAGTAATCTTTCCATAAACACGTGGCAGTCGTGACTCTTCATTCCCGTTAGCTTGCGTTCATTGAGATCAACGCATCTAGACAAATTCGAAACATAGCCGTCGGGAAATCTTAAATTAGATATCCACTTGCAGATTATTAATCTATCTTCCTTGCTCAATGTGTATGGCGCTATAGGCTTACTTAATTGTCCACCAGCACCCCTTTGTATCAAGTTCAGATGAGGATGCTTGCATATCTCGGCTATGTCTTGTCTTGCTTTTGGATTGTCCTTCGTCTTTCCTTTAATATCCATGACGGTATTGAAGACATTATCGAACACGTTCTTTTCGATATGCATGACATCAAGATTATGCCTTATAAGATTATCTTTCCAATAAGGCAAGTCCCAGAAGATACTCCGTTTGGTCCAGTTATGGCTTTGTCCGAACCCCTCGACACGATGGTTCGATGGATCTTCCATTGCGGTGGGCAATTCCTTTACAGCTTCCCAAATATCGTATCCCGAAAATCTGGGTGGAGGTTGATTAAATTCTTGTTTTCCATATCTGAACGCGTCCTTATTCTTTCTCCAAGGATGGGTCGCGGGCAGAAATTGACGGTGACAGTCAAAGAAAGAAGTTTTTCCTCCGTGCCTAAGGCGGAACGCCTTACTATTTTCCATGCATATCGGACAAGACATGTTGCCGTGCGTACTCCATCCCGACAGCATACCGTATGCTGGAAAATCATTGATTGTCCACATGAGTGAAGCTCTCATCTGAAAGTTCTGTTTCCTGGAAATATCATAAGTCGTGACGCCGATCTCCCACAGCTGTTTCAGCTCATCCACCAACGGCTGTAAATATATATCGATGTTCTTCGTCGGATTTTTAGGACCGGGTATGATAGCTGTCAGAAACATATAAGGAGTCTTCATACACATCCATGGTGGCAGATTGTAAGGGGTAAGAATGACCGGCCAGCATGAGTATTGAGATCCCGACTGTCCGAAAGGGGCGAAGCCATCAGCACATAGCGCCAGGCGTACATTTCTAGGCTCTGCAGCAAAGTCTGGATGACACAAATCAAAATGTTTCCACGCCTCTCCATCCGAAGGACGTGACAATTCTCCTTCGTCCTTTATGCGTTCTTCGCTGTGCCACGTCATGTGTTCTGCTGTATTTAGAGACATATACATCCTCTGCAAGCGCTTCGTGATCGACAAGTAATGCATATACTTGTAAGGACGTCGTTTTCTAGTCGACTTTCCTTTTCCCTGTACTGGCTTGTAACGATCCGCATTACAGAAGCTGCAACTTTCTGATACGCAATTCTCTTTGTAGTACAACATGCACCCGTTGCGACAACAATCTATCTTCTCGTACCCCAGTCCCAGTTGTCGGACCATCATCTTTGACTTGTAGAAGTTTTTTGGTAGCTCTTTTGATTCCTTCGGTAACACCTCCTTGATTACTTCTGTGATCCGATTATAGCAAGCTTGTGGCAAGTTAAAATCAGACTTTATGTTCAACAACCGCATCGTCACTGACAGTGCGGAATGAGTCTCACAACCAGGATATAGAGAAGTATCTGCGTCCTGAAACATGTCATAGAACTCCTTCGCCTCGGGATTAGGATCCTCCGGATCAAAATTAGGCCCTGCCGCATCATACACCATATCTCGTGCAAGGTTCTGCAGATCTCCATAATCAACAGAGCATCCGTGGTCTTCGATGACATCCGTTGCAGCATTATCATCAAAAGCATAAGTAGCAGCTTCCGCAGCCTGTCTTTCCGAATATAGTTCACCTTGCGATGACCACAGGCCGTAATTACGTACGAAACCCTTACGGGTCAAATGATCTCTCACAGTCACCACTTCTTCGTAACGTCTATTGTGACATTTAACACATGGACACTTAATTTTGTTACCGTCCATGTACTGAGCTTTGCTCATTGCATAATTAAGAAATACTTCCACGCCTGCCTGAAAATCGTCACTCACACCAATTCTACTCTCGTGTTGCCGTTTGTACATCCATGTACGATCAACAAAATAACGACTCATCCTCAATTTGGATGTGAAAATCTGTATCGTAAGACAAACTAAACATAAGAATAGGATCAATCTTCAAATCAGTCTAAAAGGGATGAATCAATATCAACTATTAAGGAAATGAAGTTAATTCTCAGTCCACATTTCACATACCATTCCTCATTCGAATCTCAGTCTAAAGAAAGGAAATCAATTCCCGATTTTGTAATGACAGTTCAACATTAACCAAGTTCGAATCAAATGCAAATCCGCCCTCAATTCACTCATCTGTATAATTTCCTTCTCTTAAACACACACACACATACAAAATATATAGAGACACACTCATAATACAATTTCGTTCCCCCCTCTACTATGTTAACTGCCATCTCCACCCCCCCCCCCGACCCCCCTGCTCTGCATCCGGCTGCTCTACCGTCGTGTCCGTCCATGCAACGGCCATGCCCCCTTTCCCCTCCTGCTCCGTGTTCAACCGAACCGCCGTCAGTCGAACTGTCGCGTACATGCGCAGTGCTAGCAAAGTAGCCTAACACGGTTGTAACCAAAAAAGGAAACTCTTCTAAGTACACTGGTTGTATTTA
The DNA here is from genome assembly GCA_029216955.1 of Iris pallida. Lineage (NCBI taxonomy): Eukaryota > Viridiplantae > Streptophyta > Magnoliopsida > Asparagales > Iridaceae > Iris > Iris pallida. The sequence continues at coordinate 3,451,285 of JANAVB010009595.1, forward strand.
AAGATATCACATGAACCCAATATTCCAGTACTTTTACAAAATGAAGTTCGTATTTGTATGGGGTCTATAGTTGTATTCTAGGTTGTGTGGAGCCTAATATGGTTAGACTAGGACAACCCAACTGTGTATAGGAATGCAATTCTGTGAATTATGTGTACATACGTATATAAATCTCTCGTACTGCTTTAATCTGCTACCAGGAGGGGCCTGTGGATATGGGAAAGCGGTCGGACGAGCTCCTTTCTCTTCTATGGTCAGCGCGGGCAGCCCATCGGTTTACAAGGCAGGCCAGGGATGTGGTGCCTGCTATCAGGTGTAATCCTGCTCTGCTGTGTTCAGTTTGCTGAATTTGCTTACTGCACATACTTAATTTTAGGGTTGTTTAGTTACATGGTTTTCGAATCTTACGTTTAGGTCTCCATATTGTACATAAGAGAATTTGGATCTCTCTCTGACGACTGACTGTTCAAAATAGAAACCTAAACGTAAATTTCAAATATCATATGATACCCTAAAACAAGTCGTAAATTTCGAATATTATGGAGACCTAAACAAGATCTAAACAAAGTCAACCGTTATGACGAGATCTGAACTATTTTATGGACAATATGGATATCTAAACCTAAATTTCGAATATCTTATGATACCCTATAAATAAATGTAAATTTTGAATATTTTGAATACCTAAACGAGATCAAACGGTCATCCAAGTCGGTCGTCGGGAAGGACGAGACCCAAACCCTCTCTTCTCAAAAATATGGTGACCTATATTTGGTCAACGCTAAAACTAAATAACACTTAATTTTAATTTGTACGTAGAAGAATGCATTTTTTTCCTACATTGAAAATTTAACCTGTACGTCAAGATTTTAAAATCCTAATTTAACTTGATATCATTCGATTAAACTCTATGACAGTATAGAAAGCCTCTTGGGCTTTAAATGTTGTAGATTAGTTGTAGCACAATTGCATCACACCTGAACTGACCAATACAACGTTGCATATATATGATCATATGCCTACCTATTCCATTTTCACGGTGATAACTTAGAACTTCAAATCAGGTGAGATGCACTAGATACCGCGCATGTTCACGTAAACCCGTAACCGTGGTGATCACCGACGAGTGCCCTGGCTGCCTGTCGGAATCTGTCCATTTCGATCTCAGTGGCACCGCAATCGGAGCAATGGCCCCCGACCCCCCTGCCCCCCGACCCCCCTGCCCCCATTCCCGACCCCCGACCCCCCCGCCCCCCGACCCCCCTGCCCCCATTCCCGACCCCCCCCCCCGACCCCCCACCCCCCCGACCCCTGCCATCTCCACCCCCCCCCCCCCGACCCCCCTGCCCCCATTCCCGACCCCCCCCCCCGACCCCCCACCCCCCCGACCCCTGCCATCTCCACCCCCCCCCCACGACCCCCCTGCCCGCCCTCTCCACCCCCCACCCCCCCGACCCTCCTGCCCCCATTCCCTACAACCCCCGACCCCCTGACCCCATTCACCACCCCCCCACCCCGCCCTCTCCCACCCCCCGCGAACCCGACCCCCCCCCCACTCCCCCCCCCCACGGCCCCAAAACCAAAAATGAGAGAGAGAGAGAGAGAGAGAGAGGAGAGAGAGAGAGAGAGAGAGAGAGAGAGAGAGATACCTGGTAGAGAGAGGGAGAGAGAGAGCCGCGAGAGAGAGAGCGCCTTCGGTTGAGAGAGAGAGAGAGTTTTGGGGGGAATGAAAAATTCCCCCCCGTCGGTTCAATTTAAGTTAGGGCACAGAACTTAGCGACGGAATAGCGACGGATAAAATCCGTCGCTCATCCGTCGCCTAATAAAAGAAGTTTTCCGACGGATGTATCCGTCGCCGGTTAGTCGCTAAAGTTCCCGCCAATGTTTTAAAGATTTTGCCGCCAACAGTTGCGACGAATAAGCGACGGAAAAAGAATCCGTCGCTAATGTTCGTCGACTAAGCGACGAAAACCCGACGAAGTTTTACATTTATAATTGTAAAAATTTATGTTATGTTGTCTGCCGCTAATCCGTCGCTAAGACGTCGGAAACTGGTCGCTATTAGCGACGGAATCCATCCGTCGCTAAACATCCGTCGGTAAAGTGGGGTATTTTAGTAGTGCAACAAGCAGCAAGATATATGTATAGACATGAAATAAAAAAGACTACTATGAATCGAAAACAATCAGAAAGTGCACTTGCCTGAGATCCTTAGCTGGAGAAACCAATAATACTATACCACTCAATGAGCCACAATCAGTCAACACATGCAGAAGTCTCCAAATGCTGAAATAAACAGTAACAATGTTCTCAAAATAGTCAAATTAGCTAGGATTGTCTGTCCTTAAGTCCAATTCTGGACACAGGGGCAAAACGATAATTTTGGGCAAAAATGGTGTCCGCTGTTGGACCCGCTTTGCACCAAAAAATGTGCCAGAGTCAATGGTCTCTAAAGTCGTCAAACTACATGTCTACGGATCCAGTTTTTCGATAAGAACCCAACCGTATGTCCAAGGTTGGATTTTGGCGGGCCGTGCACAAAATTGCCCGTTGAGTCGGACCGTGGGGCCCGTAAAACGGCGTTTCGATTCCACTATCTCAGAATTGAACCAAACTTGGCATGCAGGACCAGAAAAATGATTTGGTCCTGTTGGCGCATGTTTCGTCTTGATCTGACGATTGTGCACAATGTAATTGAGAAATTTGCAAAGTGCACGATACGGTGAATTTCAACGGATACGTATCAAATTCGTCGCGCACACGCGACCAATTTGAATTCCGTCAAAGCCCATACGACAACGAAGCCGTTATACAGCTTTTGATGCCTTCGGTTCGCGACAACGTCGTTCGGTTTGGCGGGACGCACGTCTTATTGAAGGTTTTATTGATTTTTAAAATAGGTTTTAGTCGGTATTCGGGATCAGTTTTCTCCGCTTATAATCAATAATTTTTGAAACTACAAAATGATTTCTGGAGTGGTATAGATGGTCTAGAAGTTTTTTCGGGTAGAATGTTTAAAGTAATAACAGGTCGACTAGAATCGGACCTCGAACTGGGGTTCAAGACTTGTTCTATACTCTGTTTTTTGGTATGTTTTCCTTCGACTTTATGTCAAATTTTTGATCGACCCATTGCGTTTTATCGAAATTCCTTTGAAGGAATTTATGGAGGGGGCATGTTGGCTACATGATGGATTCGATTGAGCGAAAAACGATCGCGAATTTGGAGAGAAATTTACCTCAAAATAAGGGGTGCTCGACTCGATTTCAGGACAGAAGTCCCCTGATTCCCGCGACTGCTGCCGGAATTGCGAGCCTGGCCGGCGGCCCTGGTCGCGCGCGGCGGTGGCGTCGACGGTCGTAGATGCGTGCGGGAGCCCAGGGTGGCTGGATCGACGCTGGGGTGTCGGCGTTTAAGGTTTGCTCTGCTTGCTGGGTTTGCTCAAGTTTCGTCTCTCGTTATAAACCGTTCCCGAGCGGTAGAAAGGCTTTGGTTGGCTGGGCCGGGCCTGGGCCATGCTGGCTCGGGCTGGCTATTATGTTCTCCTTTATTAATCTGAATATATTTACATATATATGACTATAGGTGTACATATATACTAATCCATACATACTCACCTATATTTACATATATATTAATTCATACATACTCACCTATATAATATGTCTATATTTGTATACACATGTATATCTTTATTTATATACAGGTATTTACATATTAGTTATAATATATATATTTATATATAATTGCACAAACACACATATATATATATAATCTATATTTTTATATATACGTACACATTCACATATTTAATATTATATATTTATTTCTACACATATTTCTTTTGATAAATAATAAAGTGATAATAACTATTAATAATAAATAATTTATATTTGATAACCATAATAATGATATTAACACGGTATAACCTCAATAAAATAATAATAGTAATAATATCAAAATTCAATAAACCAATAATGGCGTTTATACCATCATGCACAGCCTAATAATCCAAAAATGTATAAAGACCTATTATATGCCATTATCATTGAATATCAAATAATAATGATATTTATAATCTTTAAATAAGAATAATTAGAAATATCCATTAGATCACTGAAATGGAGTACGACACAATCATACCAGAATGCATCAACCCGAATGTCGTTGGGCGTACCGCATGACTACATGGGCTTAGTGTCACGACCCGCACCCGTTTTTTTTTTTAACACGGATACGAGACGTGTCCAAGCCAGCCTACGCCGCAGTGTCGGCGGTAGAACGCTGTCACGGCCATGAAGATCGTAATCACAAATATGCTTATTCACAACATTAATTTAATTTACAATAATCACAAGATTTACATTTACAGAAAATATAAACTTGTACAACTATTGGAATGACTACAACTTCGATATCTAGCTAGTTTCTAGGCTTTGTCTGCAAACATTCCCGTCAATCCCCAAGCTAAGTAAATCCACAGCTAACCTGAAAAATATGGTTTCCAGTCAGGAATGGAACGAGCACAATTCACTGAATGCAATCTCAATAAAGAAAATGACTATAAAACAAAGGTTAGACATCAATCATGAGTTTTGAAAATAAACAGTAAATACAGAAAACCAATAATAAATAAATAGACACAAAATACTTTTCCCAACTCTTAGAAGTACCTTTGATATGTGATCAGTCTGGGCCACTACACCGTACGGTCTACAATGTCTACTTGCAGAAAATAAGCACTGTCTACAATGTCTACTTGCAGAAAAATAAGCACTGTCTACCATGTCTACTTGCAGAAAAATAAGCACTGTCTACGATGTCTACTTACAGAAAAATAAGCACTATCTACGATGTCTACTTGCAGAAAAGTAAGCACTGTCTATGATGTCTACTTGCAGAAAAGTAAGCACTGTCTACGATGTCTACTGCATAAAAATAAACACTGTCTATGGTCGGATCACACATCTTTGGTACTTCTCATTCCCGACTCAACAATTTATAATAGAGTATAAAAATTACATAAACAATGACTAATCAATGAAATATAGTGAAAATCAATATCGAAATGCAGACAATAAACTGTACTCGCCTGTGGTCCTTTGCTGGTGAAACCGACAATCTGAACTACTCAATGTGCCACTATAGTCAAAACCCGTACAACAGTCCCCGGAAGCTGAAATAAACAATACCAATGATCTCAGAATAGTCCAATTAGCTAGAATTGCCTGTCCTTACGTCCAATTCTGGACACAGAAGCAAAACGGTAATTTCGGGCAAAAACGATGTCCGTCGTTGGATCCGCTTTGCACCGAAAAGCGTACCAGAGTCAACGGTCTCTAAAGTCGTCAAACTATATGTCTACGGATCCAGTTTTCCGATACGAACCCAACCGTATGTCCAAAGTTGAATTCCGGCGGGCCGTGCACAAAATTGCCCGTTGAGTGGGACCGTGGGGCCCGTAAAACGACATCGGATTCAACTGTCTCAGAATTGGACCAAACTTGGCATACAGGACCAGAAAAATGATACGGTCCTGTTGGCACAAGTTTTGTCTTGATCTGATGAGCGTGCACAAAGTAATTGAGAAATTTGTAAAGTATACGACACGGGGAATTTTAACGGATACGCATCAAATTTGTCGCGCACACGCGACCAATTTAAATTCCGTCAAAGCCCACACGACCACGAAGCCGTTACGCAGCTTTCGATGCTTTCGGTTCGCGACCACGTCGTCCGGATTGGCGGGACGCACGTCGTATCGAGCGATTTTCTAATTTTCTATATTTTTTAAAACAGGTTTTTCACAAACTTCTGAATCTAATAACTTCATACATATTTCCTGAAAATACGAACTACCAGTTGGGTTTTAATCTTGTTCAGGTTGTCTACAACTATGTCAAGATAGATTCTTGAAAACTCTAATGTATATGTTGTAAACTGATTTCCAAGTTGGTGTCGAGAAGGGTTTCCTGTCCTGTTTCGACAGGTTTTTCCGAGAATTTTGGGTTCGACTTACGAAGCGTATAGTGCAAAGCGAATCGAGATAAATGAATCGAAACGAAAGTGGTTAGGTTGTAGTTGTACTTGAACAATCGGAACGGGATTTGATTGAGCGACGCGGTCGAAATCGCGTTACAAACGTGGCCTCGCAGGCGGTTGCTACTGCTAAGACCTACTGTCTTCTGCGCGCACGGACAGCGTTTGGCCGGCCCTGGGGCGGCGCTCCGGCGTCGTCCGGCGCGCCAGATGACTGGGGAGGGTTGAGCAGAGGCGGGGCTATTTTTATTAGGGTTTTGTCGATCCCTCGATCTATATACGCGCGGTGTCTAACGTTCGGGTGGGCTTGAACCTGCCGTTTGAGAACTCTCGGTTTGAGAGTATTATATGTGCAGGCTTCCTCTGTTACTGTAGCTACGGCTACAGTAACATCCTTTTTCTTTTTTTTTTCTTTTTTCTTTATACTAATATGACTACACATTTATATATATATATATATATATATATATATATATATATATATATATATATATATATATATATATACCCATATAAATACTTATATAGTAATATCCATAAAACTAAATAAAATCCCAATATATTCTAGTCCTAGTGTAGGGCCTAATTCTATACCTATATGACTGTATATATATAATATTTAATTGACCAAAAATAATAGAACCAATAATAGTAAAATAATAATATATATAATAACCTCAATAATAACAATAATAATAATAATAATGAACTTCAATAAATCAATAATGGCGTACATACTAGTTTGTATGGTCTAATTATTCCCAACGTACAAGGGCCTATTTATACTAATATCATTGAATATCCACTAATGATAATAATAATATTTAAATATGAATTCTTAGGAATATTTATTAAATTGTTAACACGGAAAACCACCCACTTACCAAAATACGTCAACACTCATGACATCGGATGTGCCGTATGACTACATGGGTTGGGCTCAGTTCGGTCCAGTCCGGGCTTAAATGTTATAATCTGTATCACTAAACTCAATAATATAATTAATTAATAAATAAAACTTCGGCAAGGGTTAAGTCGTAACTTGGCCTAATTTTTCTAGTTAGGACTTCACTACGGCTCGGCCTTCCCTACCAGGACTAACACACTAGTCCAAGCACGTCATAGCACTATCCGTGCCACGATTTCTGGTCACCTTGTATCCAAAACTCAACCATGGCTAAAATCCTCTGCCGTAAAAATTAACTAAATAATTATTTATAAAATCTAAAATCACCTATTCCAATAAAATAAATAATAATAATAAAATATTCTAAATTTTCTGGGAAGGGCAGCTACAAATCTATCCACTTTAAAATAATTTCGTCCTCGAAATTCTAATTCATAGTTATTCCTTATATTTCAAAGGAAAACTACCGTTACCTTAATCTCCTCGAACTTTAATTCCTCAAAAATAGTTTATATCCTCCTCCTAGCCATTTTGTAACTACGAAACTCCGAGGACTTCTACCCACCTTTTGACACGCTACTCCCTCAAATCTCATGTCACTAAAATTTTAAAAAAAATCATCCAACTACTTGCTAAAATTGTTACCAATAGATATATATACCGCTTATGGCCACTATAATCCTCTCCTATTTATCGAACAACCCGAAATCTAACAAGCAATAATTTACACAAGTAGCTAATAGATATTGGTAAATTCTAATAAACATGACCTTTCATCATTCCGAAATAGGAAGAACATGAAGATAAGGAAGAATAATCAGGAGCAAGTATAAAAGTCCAGGACGGTAGAGAGTATCCAATGATGCGGATAGAAAGAAGGTTTACGAACCATTGACTTATTTGCTAACGTGGCTACTCTAGTCTAGTCACTTGCTAAATCGAAGCACCCTTCGCCTCCTAAAGTGGCTTGCAATCCGTGCAATACAGAAGTTCCATTCTCGAAATTCTAAATAAGGTTTTATAATAGAACAAAATTTGAGAAGTCAAGATCATGATCTTTCCCGTGGTTATTTAAACACACGAGCAAGGGATAAAACGCAATACAAATTCGTATCACGACTTCCAAGTAGATGGAGTATTGGTTACGAATGACTTCACAATCCAAGAGGGAAGACTACATAATATGTATAGGGACCTATTTCAAAAAGTTCGGTTTTATATTCCAAAAGTAGTGATATGCATGGGTGGGTTTTTTACTGGATCCCAATGGGTTCCTGATTGGGCGTCAATCGTTGGTTAGATGAACCTCAAATTTCAGTCTCTATTGACTGGTCTAGTTCCCAATAGTAAACTATTACTGCTAGATTAGGGTAATCCTAGAATAGTTTTCACCCAACTGGTTGAGCTAGATGGGCAGTCGGATTGGTTCGCTAGGTTCCTAAAGCCAAAAATGTGTCTTTGGTGACTTCTGTGTTTAAGCAGCACGAGAAAACACAATTAGGTGGCACACTAGTGACATGTTCATAGTGGGCTTCGAGTAGATCATAACCATATATTGGGTTAAAATGTTTGAGTCGGGGTTGAGTCTCTAATTGTAGTTGAGAAGTATACGGGTATTATGGTAAGGGTTATAGATAGTCCTTTTTACCCGAAAGTCGTAGCACAAAAATAGAGTACAAGGGGACGAGTTTGAGTGGGACATGATATACCTAAATGAAGGTGGACTTGTCTAGATCTTGTATATGAAATTTGTTGAAAGATAATAGTTGGTCTCGTGCTCCGAATATTAATGACACGGTCGAAAACACAAAATGATCTAAAGGGAAAGTGGGAGTCCATGGGCATTAATTATCTTCCTAATGGGAATTATCCTAATCAATCGATAATCTTCGTATATCTCAAAGCGTTAGAAGGCTTACAGTCTACCCACCTTAGAAGCTAGGATATGGGTTTTAGTAATGATGAGGTTAGAGGGATTTCAAAGTTCGGATACTGTACCTCGACTCTTTGTTAATAGGGAATAAGGCACGGCGTATCGGGATACGGTTGATATTAGTCAAGTCAAGGGTCGTTCCTCAATAATTGGAAAACGAGTGCGTGTGCAATGACACATGGTCGATAAAATAGAATGACCTACTCGTCCACTGTATACATGAGTTGTCGACGGGGTAACCAACTCTAAGGCACATCAATGAAAAGATTTCTAACAACTGAGTCGTAGATTTCTATTGGGGTCAAACCTGTCGAACTAGTGTCACAAGGGTTCTAGTTGAAACAAGCTTCAAACAATGATTAGAGGCTCACAACATTTGGTTTCTTGAGAATAGATAGTCCCCTAGGTTGGCGTTCTGACTAAGGGTAACATCCTAATCATTCTCAAATTCAGATAGCTCGAAAGTCTCAATATTAGTTTGAGGGTCGATGGGGGAACGAGTAACTCAATCACATGACAGGCCGATGGTAGCTACACTTGTGCCTACCATTATCATAGTCATGGGAATACTCTGTACCATCACGACCTTCCGTCTTTCCAAATCAGTAAAAAATAAAAACGAATAAAGAGTTCAATAAAGATATCACTAAATACAATTTTGTGATTCAAAGGCGAATATATAATTCAAGAGGAATTGTCAAGCAGTCGCGAATGAGATCCTAGAGACATATACATCTCAATCCACGTAGGTTAGTAAGAGGAAGAGCGAACCGAGTGTACTACGGCTGAACAGACCGTAATATATCAATTTTGATTAGGCAATATGTTAGTGGGCATCCCCAATAAACATATGTCTTGAATCAAGCTCGATAAAAGAGTAAGCTTGTAAAACTAGGCTGTGATAGCAACATTGGCCAAAATAGTCAAATTATAAGTGCGCGAGAATTTGAAAGGAGTTACAATTAGTTTGAGTTTTGCGAGAATCAAACGTTACCCGGTGTTCTTGCTTATACGGTCTTCCTATATCTTCTGATCCACAAGGACTTGTTCGACTAATGGGTTATGGTCAATCTAAATTCCATATTCAAGGTAACCCTATTAGTGTCAGTCGATAACCTTGTCAATAGGTCACAAGGACCACGGAATGCTAGGTCGGGAGACACGCTACCCAATCTCACAGAACTTCTACTTCTATTGGCTTCGGATCTTATAGAACATACAGGGCACTGTCCTATCCTTTATGGTATCCCAAACTTGTAATCATGTTTTGAAGTCATTTCACCGCGGATTACGCCACGCTCGTATACTCTGGCCGTGGTAAACCCTCGGTTTTGTAACTCAACATGATACAAAATCGAACACTTCTTAACTCTATCCAATATTGGCTCAAGGGTATCTACGATCAAGAGAGGACCACGAGCCATAGTTTTAGGAATATTCTATAACCTATAATTTCCTTAAAAATTTCAACTCTAGGGTCGTGTCTCGCCAGTGCGCTGCCGGCTGCAGTGAGTCCATAGTCTTCATAATTCAAATAAATGGCGACAGTGCGCTGCTGTCCTGCCATTATGAGTCAACAAATATTCTTTTAACTATATCTGTAAAACTTTATGGGCTTCTATCGATTCAAACAAGTTGACTATGGAATAAAACATAACATTTGTCCTATCAGTCACAACCCTTAAATAAAGGATTGAACATGGAGAAATAACTGAGGACAAAAGAAATACAACCATTCTAACTATTCCATGTGTATTCAAGCCTTCGAGGAAAAACTTGAATCGAAACTAACTTGAGCTTCATCTGTGGATAACATAAAAATAACAATTCCTAGGGCAAAATAGGAACTAAATAGGCAATTTGACTAAGATGTGAGGATGATATCTAAGGGGCAAGGAATTGGACAATTTATCAAGGTTAGATCAATAATTCTATGAAGCCATGTCTCACCAAGCGAATAATCTATCCACATTGGATTAAATCATCATATCAAGAGATAATAGTGTACCTATAGGGATCTAACAAACTATCAAAATCAATAACTCCTTATCTATATTGCATGGCCTAGACTACCCATCGATAAATTTGTATAAGGGACTCCTAGTCGTAGTCATTCTCGTAAATTAAATTAATTCCTAATTCGTGAATGAGCATTTCTGTTCGCAGGCTCGCAATAGTACGACTAACTTAAGTACTATCACGAGTTCGCATGATTTGCGAAGACTGACCTGCATGGGCCACCACAAAAACTTGTCACGACTCGCACCCGTTTTTTTTATAAACGGATACGAGACGTGTCCAAGCCAGCCTACGTCGCAGTGTCGGTGGTAGAACGCTGTCACGGCCATGAAGATCGTAATCACAAATATGCTCATTCACAATATTAATTTAATTTACAATAATCACAAGATTTACATTTACAGAAAATATAAACTTGTACAACTATTGGAATGACTACAACTCCGCTATCTAGCTAGTTTCTAGGCTTTGTCTGCAAACATTCCCGTCAATCCCCAAGCTAAGTAAATCCACGGCTAACCTGAAAAATATGGTTTCCAGTCAGGAATGGAACGAGCACAATTCACTGAATGCAATCTCAATAAAGAAAATGACTATAAACCAAAGGTTAAACATCAATCATGAGTTTTGAAAATAAACAGTAAATACAGAAAACAAATAATAAATAAATAGACACAAAATACTTTCCCCAATTCTTAGAAGTACCTTTGATATGTGATCAGTCTGGGCCACTACATCGCACGGTCTACACTGTCTACTTACAGAAAATAAGCACTGTCTACAATGTCTACTTGCAGAAAAATAAGCACTGTCTACAATGTCTACTTGTAGAAAAATAAGCACTGTCTACGATGTCTACTTGCAAAAAAATAAGCACTGTCTACGATGTCTACTTGCAAAAAAGTAAGCACTGTCTACGATGTCTACTTGCAGAAAAGTAAGCACTGTCTACGATGTCTACTGCATGAAAATAAATACTCTCTATTGTCGGATCACACATCTTTGGTACTTCTCATTCCCGACTCAACAATTTATAATAGAGTATAAAAATCACATAAACAATGACTAATCAATGAAATATAGTGAAAATCAATATCGAAATGCAGACAATAAACTGTACTCGCCTGTGGTCCTTTGCTGGTGAAACCGACAATCTGAACTACTCAATGTGCCACTATAGTCAAAACCCGTACAACAGTCCCCGGAAGCTGAAATAAACAATACCAATGATCTCAGAATAGTCCAATTAGCTAGGATTGCCTATCGTTACGTCCAATTCTGGACACAGGGGCAAAACGGTAATTTTGGGCAAAAATGATGTCCACCGTTGGATCCTCTTTGCACCGAAAAGCGTGCCAGAGTCAACGATCTCTAAAGTCGTCAAACTATATGTCTACGAATCTAGTTTTCCGATATGAACCCAACCGTATGTCCAAAGTTGAATTCCGACGGGCCGTGCACAAAATCGCCCGTTGAGTGGGACCGTGGGGCCCGCAAAACGACGTCGGATTCAACTATCTCAAAATTGGACCAAACTTGGCATACAGGACCAGAAAAATGATACGGTCCTGTTGGCGCAAGTTTCGTCTCGATCTGACGAGCGTGCACAAAGTAATTGAGAAATTTGCAAAGTGCACGATACGATAAATTTTGACGGATACGCATCAAATTCGTCGCGCACACGCGACCAATTTGAATTCCGTCAAAGCCCACACGACCACGAAGCCGTCATGCAACTTTCGATGCTTTCAGTTCGCGACCACGTCGTCCGGATTGGCGGGACGCACGTCGTATCGAGCGATTTTCTAATTTTCTATATTTTTGAAAACAGGTTTTTCACAAACTTCTGAATCTAATAACTTCATGCATATTTCCTGAAAATACGAACTACCAGTTGGGTTTTAATCTTGTTCAGGTTGTCTACAACTCTGTCAAGTTAGATTCTCGAAAACTCTAATGTATATGTTGTAAACTGGCTTCCAAGTTGGTGTTCGAGAAGGGTTTCCTGTCCTATTTCGACAGTTTTTTCCGGGAATTTTGGGTTCGACTTACGAAGCGTACAGTGCAAAGCGAATCGAGATAAATGAATCGAAACGAAGGTGGTTAGGTTGTACTTGTACCTGAACAATCAGAACGGGATTTGATTGAGCGACGCGATCGAAATCGCGTTACGAACGTGGCCTCGCAGGCGGTTGCTACTGCTAAGACCTACTGTCTTCTGCGCGCGTGGACAGCGTTTGGCCGGCCCTGGGGTGGCGCTCCGGCGTCGTCCGGCGTGCCAGATGACTGGGGAGGGTTGCGCAGAGGCGGAGCTATTTTCATTAGGGTTTTGTCGATCCCTCGATCTATATACGCACGGTGTCTAGCGTTCGGGTGGGCTTGAACCTGCCGTTTGAGAACTCTCGGTTTGAGAGTATTATATGTGCGGGCTTCCTCTATTACTGTAGCTACGGCTACAGTAACATCCTTTTTCTTTTTCTTTTTTTTTTCTTTATACTAATATGACTACTCATTTATATATATATATATATATATATATATATATATATATATATATATATATATATATATATACCCATATAAATACTTATATATTAATATCCATAAAACTAAATAAAATCCTAATATATTCTAGTCCTAGTGTAGGGCCTAATTCTATACCTATATGACTGTATATATATATAATATTTAATTGACCAAAAATAATAGAACCAATAATAGTAAAATAATATTATATATAATAACCTCAATAACAACAACAATAATAATAATAATAATGAACTTCAATAAATCAATAATGGCGTACATACTAGTTTGTACGGTCTAATTATTCCCAACGTACAATGGCCTATTTATACTAATATCATTGAATATCCACTAATGATAATAATAATATTTAAATATGAATTCTTAGGAATATTTATTAAATCGTTAACACGGAAAACCACCCACTTACCAAAATACGTCAACAATCATGACATCGGATATGCCGTATGACTACATGGGTTGGGCTCAGTTCGGTCCAGTCCGGGCTAAAATGTTATAATCGGTATCACTAAACTAAATAATATAATTAATTAATAAATAAAACTTCGACAAGGGTTAAGTCGCAACTTGGCCAGATTTTCCTAGTTAGGACTTCACTACGGCTCGGCCTTCCCTACCAGGACTAACACACTAGTCCAAGCACGTCATAGCACTATCCGTGCCACGATTTCTGGTCACCTTGTATCCAAAACTCAACCATGGCTAAAATCCTCTGCCGTAAAAATTAACTAAATAATTATTTATAAAATCTAAAATCACCTATTCCAATAAAATAAATAATAATAATATAATATTCTAATTTTTTTGGGAAGGGCAGCTACACTTGGGCTCGGTACGGGTCCAGTTCGGGCTGGTTTGGTACAACCGGGTCTCTTAAACGTCAAATAATATTAATAATGAGTAATTAAACTATTTATAATGGTCATGTCTCAACTTAGCCTGGTTTTCCTAGTTAGGGCATCACTATGGCTTGGCCATCCTTGGCATGGCTAATACACTAGTCAAAGCACGTCACTGCACTATCCGTGCCATGATTTCTAATCACCTTGTACTCAATTCCTAACAATGACTAAAATCATTTACCGTAATAATTAACTATTTAATTATTTATAATAATCTAAAATCACCATTTAAATAAAATAAATAAATAAAAATATTTCAAAATTTACGGGAAGGGAAGCTACAGTGACCTCTGATGTGGCAGTGATTGCAAAATAGGACGTTGTTGTCATAAATGAGAGGTTGGATATGGGTCTGGTTCCCTAACTCAACGTTAAGTGATTTGGAAAGTTCTTTGGGGATGTCTAGTTCCATGCAGACTTTAGCGTAGCTGGCTATGGTGAGATTCCTGGTTCTTCTGCCATGGCCATAAAAGTGCCAAACGAGGTGACAATTCGTTTGAGAGCTGCTGGGATGAAGCAGATCAGGGGGGTTGCGTAGGGTGACCCAGGCTGCCACGATGGGCGAGTCCTCTCTAGGATTATGGGTCTGAGACCATCTGACAACTGTCATTGTTTTGAAGTCCACCTTACTGGTGCCATGTGTCACGGCAATCCTTTGGTTTTCTTCCGAAGAGAGAAGTAGCAGAATGTTTTTGGGATCTAGGGGTGCGACTTTGTAAGCGGAGTTGAAGTGCCATTTTGCGATGGATTCTTCAACTCTAGCGAGTTACGGGCTGTCCAGGAGAAATAGAGCACAAATGTGAAGGAGAATCGCTGGTGTAGTGAGGACAAGTCGGCATCTGAGAAGTGGATCGATAAAGGTTATCCCTTTAGAGGCGGGGGATAGTCGATCTCTGGGAGCGGGACGTTGGGGAGGATCGGGAACTTCAGTGCTGCTCGGTCAGGTCTCCTCAGGTCTGCGAATGAGACTGAGGGGGGGTTCCCGGAGGGAGCTAAAGCTCTCGAAGAAAGGGAAGAGGTGGGACCGACAAGAGAAGGGGGAGTCCTAACAAAGCCAGGAAGTGGAGGCGGGAGCCTAGGACCTCCAGAAATAGCAACGCTGGACGGTGGTCCACGTTAGATGGGCTGACCTGAAGAGGAGGTCGGGGGAACAAGAGAGACGGTCTCAAGGGTGGTGGAGTGAAGGGCTTCAGGAGAGACCGCCACGGAGGATGCCGTACAGGCGGCTCAAACTCCGGAAGGGGGAGGCACTGGACCCGAAACAGAATGGGGATCGGGCGCAAAGGAGGGGGGCTCTGGGCGCATAGCGAGGGGGGCCTACGGGCGCAAAGAAGAAACCGGGCGCATAGGAGGGAGAGCCTCCGGGTGCATTGGATGGAGGGACTTCGAGCGCATAAGAGGGGGGCCTCCGGGTGCACCTGCGAGCTTAGAAGAGGGGGAGCAACCGGGCACAGAGGAGGGAGGGCCACCGGGCGTATAGCGGGGAGGACCACCAAGAGCATAGTGGGAGCTGGGCGCAAGGGCGGCCCCTCCGCCTGGAAGCGGAGCAAGACTCGGCGGCCAGGCTAGCACATGAGGAAGGCTAGGCTCCACGGGCGCATGAAGCCACCCGGGCGCATGAAGCCACACGGGCGCATGTCCATCACAGTGGGCGCATGCCACGAATGAAGGGATGGAGAGGGCGCATTGCTTAGACTCCACCGGGCTCGAAGGCAGGAAAGGAAGATTTGAAATTCGAAACATTGAAGGGGACGAGTGGAAAGATTCCAGACCGATGTCCGACTGGACGGGGGGAGGCTCGTGTTACCGGCATAGGCCTGCCTCGGAGACGAAGACATGGAAGCCGGGCGGGGGCGACGGCCAACCCGATGCCGGCGGGTGCTGAGGCCACTGCGGCTAAGCTGCGGCTGACGAGCTGAATCTGCGTCGGAGACCTTCCAACGGACGGGAGAGGGTGGGGAGCTCCGAAAACGAATGGGAGCGTGACGCGGGGCCAGCAGGGAGGATTACGAGGTCCGCCGGGCGACAGACGACGAGGCGCTCGTCGGGGACGACGGGGGTGCCATCGACGAATATATATATATATATATATATATATATATATATATATATATATATACATATCTATCTATACAAAAGATGAGCAGATACGTCTGATCATAACTTGGTTTCCAAAGCCATGGAGGAGGTGGTTATCATGGAATCCAATTTGGCGTCGCACTCTACAAGATAGGGTATTCTTGGTTCAGGTCCTACCCAACTTATAGAAGTTGGCTAACCATGAAAAATTGTCGTTACGAAACTTTTTGAGAGGGGCAATTTCTAGGTAGAGGTACGAGAATATTGGACACTTTCTGACTACAGTTTCGAAGTCTAAGTGAGCCTAGATATAGCCATGATGTTCTTAGTCACTAACTTCCATAGGAGTATTACTATTGTTTAATATCGTTCCTATCAGTCCTGTTTTCAACCAGATGGTTGGAATCTCCTGCTTGAATATAACTATACGTGTCAGTTAAGGTATTTTCCTCTTTGCCTAGCATAGGTAACTAAGAATGAGGCTAAAGGGTTCAAGGAAAGAAGAATTTATGGGACAAGAGATGAGATGACAGTCTATAACGTGTGTAGAAACCTTACTAATGGACAATAATTAGGTAAGTGTTTTGGAATCTTTAAGTCATAACGGCTAGCATGTGTGGGTTGGTGTGTCATGTGTGTAGCTTGACTGGTCTAGTTTGTGAGTGCAAAATTTATTAGAAGGAAACGCTAGTGTTGTGCTCCCAACATCATGATCATGGTAGAGGGTATCCAACGTTGCGAATAGAAGTAGACATTATAAGTCACTGAATTATTAGTCTAATTGGAACCAATCATTTCCGACCGCTTGCTAATTCCAAGAATCTTATGCATTATAGTGAGGCTTGCAATCTATTCGCTAGAAAAAAATTTATTCTCGTAATTAAAATAAGACGCGATCCTAACATAGCATGGAATTTGAAGTGTCACAGTCACGATCCTTGTACCTTATTTGTTGGAATAATTGTACGATAAAATAGAAACGATATACAATATGATTAGAACTCATGTATGGAGCTTGTACCGTGATTTGGAGCATTTTGGGAAGAAGTATTTGTGTATGTCATTCTTCATTCCCAAATTTGTGAGTTTTAGTAATGACATACGAACTGAGGGTGGCGGTTTAACTATTTTTATGGCCTATACAAGATTATAGTCGAGGGCAACGACTTCTATAATTCGTCCAAAAATACCTTGGTTGACTAAATCCCTAATTTCTTTCCCATAACAGGCTTATCGTTTATGGCTACAAGGCTACTAATGGCGTCATAGGTGGTACTTTGAGATAATATTGTTAACTAATAAGTCTAAGTATCTTTCTAGGAAATGATAGGTTAACTGTATTAAGCAGGACAACTAAACTATTAAGGGTGTTGCTCCGCTATCAACTAGTGTCTTAACAATAAATAACGGGCTAGGACAATGCTCTATACGATTCCTCTAACGGTAGTCATGGGATCTATAGGAAGCCTTGGTAATACTTATTTAACTTTACTCATATATTGATCATGTCTTATCAAGACAGTGGGAGGGGTCTTGGTCAATCATAACCTGAAGCAAGTTGTTAATACAGGGTTCCATTCATCTCTTAATATAGGTTACGGAGAGATACTATTAAAGAATTCATGAAAGGGAATTAGCGGGCCATGGGATGAGGGCTACATAATAGGTGCAAGGCCCATTTCATCAAGTTTGGTTTTATAGTCCATATATGATGATAGACAAGGATGGATTTAACTGGGTCTTAAAGGTTTTCTCAAATTGGACTTCAATCTTTGATTGCAAGAACCTTAGATTTTAATCTATAGTGGCTGGACAAAATCTTGTGGAATTAATTTAAACCATCACTATTGGGTTAGGGTAATGTAGAATAGGTTCAAATTCAAGTGGTTGGGCAACGCATCGGGTTGGTAGAATAGGTTCTGTAAGTCATAAGATGCGCCTTCCGTGACTTTAGTGTTTAAGTAACACAAGAGGCCTCTATTGAATTGCACACTAGTGGCATGTGCATAGAAGGCTTCGAGTAGATCACAACCATATATTGGGCCAAAGGATTTGAGTCAAGATTGGATCTCTGACTGTAGTAAGAAAGTACATCGATGTTATGGTAATGGTTATCGCTAGTCCCTTTTGACCTGAAAGTTGTATCATAAAAATAGTATACAAGAAGATGTGTTTGAGTGGGACATGATATGTCTACTTGAAGGTGGACTCGTCTAGATCTTGTATGTGTAATTTGTAGGAAGGAAACAGCTGGTCTCGTGCTCCAAATATTAATGTCAGGGTCGGGGACATTAAATGATCTAAATATAAAGTGGGAGTTCATGAGTCAGTAATTTACCATCCTATTGAGAACCTATTTACTTTATTCCATCTTAATCTTAGTGAATCAAAATGTAGAAGGCTTACAATCTATTCACTCTAGTAACTAGGATATGGTTTTAGGAATGATGAGGTTAGGAATACTTGAGTCATGACATCGTACCTTGACCTTTGGTAATAATAAGTCACGATGTGATCGATAACGTGATGTGGTAGTTATGAATCAATTTCGAGGATCATAACCCAATTTCCAATAATGGTTATGATTGCGTACCATGATACATGAGTCGATAGAATAGAATGATCTACTTGTCCATAGTATACGAGTGTTATCGATGAGGGCAACGAACTCTACGGCACATCATATGAAGACCTCTGACAACCAAGCCAAAATTTATATTTGTTTCAAGCCTGCAGGACTATAGTCACAAGGGTTCTAGTGGTATCGAGTGTAGTGCTCATGCATTGCTGTTGATAAAAGGTAAATCATGTTATGACAGGGTATTATGCTATAGATATTGGCCAAGCTAGTGAGTGTGTTATTCTAATGCTAAGTTACGTCTTAAAATTAAATTGTATAACTAGAATAATACATGCTGGATCCCTAATCTCGGAATGGGTGTTCATTGTAGTCATGGTAACTGCCTGTGTTTCTGTATATTCCTCTTATGTCTAAACTGTGGGCTTGGTCGAGTAAAGGTTGTGTTAAGGCATAAGGATTACTAGTTAAGGCAATATTCAAGAAAATATTTAGAGACTCACAATAAATTATTTCTTGCGAGGGAAAGATCCTAATCATTCTCGAACTCCAATGACTAGAAGATCAGGATAGCAGGTTTAGGGTCGAGGGGAGAACAAGCAACTCAAGGCAAGGTTGTAGTCACATGGCTGGTCAGTAGTAGCTACACTTGTGTATACAACTATCATGGCTATGGGGGATAATCTGTATCTATCTATCGAATATGAGTGTTTGTCTTTCTAATCAGTGAAAGACAAAAACAATAAACAATTCAAGAAAGATGTCATCGAATACAATTACTTGATTCAAAGGCTAATGTATAATTCAAGAGGATTTGCCAAGACCGTCGTGGATGAGATCCTAGATACCTTGATATCTCAATCCACGTAGGATAATCAAATGAAGAGCGAACCAAATGTATCATGGTTGATCAGACCATAATACATTGATTCTGATAAAATAATATGTTAGTGGGCGTCCCCAGTATAAATATGTCCTGAACAAGTTCGATAAAGAATAAGCTTGTAAAACTAGGCTAAAAATAGCAACATTATTTATGATATTGCAAAGTAATGGTAAGAGAGAATACGTTGAAAGCAGTAATAAATAGTTCAAGTTTCACAAGGATCTAAGTCTTATCTGGTGTTCTTGCGTATACAGTCGTCCTACTGGTTCTTGTATCGGGCCTTGGTTGACCAATGGAGTATTGGCTATAGAATCTCTATACTCTAGGTAAACATCTCTTCCTACACTAGCATATATTCATTATCACTCAATTACACCTCGGTAATAGGTTACAAGGACAGGGGGAGATAGGCCGTGAGGCATACTACCCAACTTATAAAAGTCAACTAATAGAGCGATTGAGAAATATAACATGTGTAACTAGTATGAGTCATATTCCTAACCTCTCTATCAAGCATGAAGGGAAAGATTTGAATGTGGTCAAACAAGATGCATATCAAGGCTGTCAAACGAGAGTATAAAATAGAATTTAAGGGAGAAAATTCAAGTGTGTGGATGAGATTCTAGACTCTAATCTTTTTGCAGTCTTACAATGGTACAGTAACGTAACCGAAGTGATAAACTTGACATGTATGGGCCACCACAAAAGCATGTAATGCCCCAGTCCTAAAATACATAGGACTAAGTACATATCCATGCCAGCTGCACACATACGAAGTATACTACAATGTATAAAAACTTCGTATGTATACATAAGTTGTAATATTACAGTAAACCATGATAACTAAATCTCATCCACAATAAGAGAATAAATATATGATAAAAATTAATAATGAATTTGATATTTGTACAAAAGTTGGACGGAGACAGATCCACTACCAACCATTTTAAATGAGAAGAAAAGTATAAGGAAATGATGGATAAAATAGCATGACGAACCAAGAGCAATCATCTTCGAAGGAAAGGAGAATATCACGGCCTTGGCTAAAATACCTACAAAAAGTCAAAAAGCACACACCTGGAGAGATAACCAGGTCCTCATAGGGACTTAACTAGATATATAAAGAACATGCCGCATAACTGAATATATATACTATGTCATAAATCACAAGTAAAGTAAATATTCCCAATCGTAACAAGATCTAATACCTCATCATCGAAACAGTGGACTATCCCTACAACGAAGCAAGGATAAGGGGTAGTATACTATACCGCGATGCGACATGGTCCTAAGCTACTAATGGAACGGGGTGATATGACAATGACGTGGGTTACCTGACCATTCTAATGTGTTTATGCAGTAAGAACAAACCTTCAACGCATGGGCACTCTGGCTGGAGGAAAATCAGGTATGGTCCAACAAGGTACCAGGGACCTCAAAGCATAACATTCATCAAATGTCAGAGGCCAGCAGAAAATCAGGTATCAGGATCCGGGACCATATCTCCAGCGGAGATAACCGGCAATAGTAGAAAACTGAATACATTTCCCATACATTAAGGAACTGTTCTTCCCATCCAATGCCTAGTAGAGTCGCATCCATGACTCCTATACCTCTACTAACTGCCAAGTCTCCTAACATGCCTCTATTAGTATTTAGCCCTAACGCATGGCACAGGCGACACGCAAGTACCTCTACGTGCTACTTATCTCACACATACCTCGTGGTACATCTGTGTCAAGGTTTATGTTATATGCTACAAATGGTAGTCCCTTAACTCTAGGTCCATATGCAATCAAAGGATAATAAGTAAAGTAAAGCTAATATCACTGAGCAGGCAATAAATCAGGAACTATAATAATGGTACAACTATAAGAACTGGAAATAAGTAAACAGTGATATGCAATAACAAAAATATAGACTAAATATAAGCAGTAAATACGACAAGGTATCTCGCCTGAGGTTGTGTGCAAAAGGACGACGTCCAATAGCTCGAACCGTCAGAATAGTAAAGTGATGAAAGCCAGATCCCGCATACATCCTCAGATGCTGAAATAAACACCATGAACATCTTTGAAATATAAGATATGTCTAGGAATCGCCTGTCCAAATGTCCAATTCTGAAATAGGGGCAAAATCATAATTTCGGGTCAAAACGGTGTTCGCCGTTGGACCCATTTTGCACCGAAATACGTGCCAATGTCTATGGTCTCTAAAGTCTTCAAACTAAATGTCTACGGGTCCGGCTTGAGGATAAGAACTCAACGGTATGTCCAATTTTGGATTCTGATGAGCCGTGCACAAAGTTGCCCATTGGATCGTGTCACGGGCCCGCCAAATAGGCGTTCCAGTCAACCTTCTCATAATCGGACCAAACTTGGCATATAGGACCAGAAAAATTATACGTTCCTACTGGCGTAAGTTTTGTCTTGATACGACGAACGTGCACAAAGTGATTGAAAAATTTACAAAGGTGCCGATGCGATAAATTTTGGCGGATACGCATCAAATTTATCGCGCACACGCAACCAATTAGAATTCTGTCAAAGTCCACACGTTCGCGAAGTCGATACGCACCTTTCAATGCTTTCGATTTGTGACCATGTAGCCCGGTTTGTCGGGGCACATGCCTTTTTGGAGAATTTTTATATTTTCGAAAACAGATTTTCCATATTTTTCCTTGATTTTCCTAATGATTTATTTAACTGGATACTCCACTAGAAATAAAAGTAAAAATGGAGTTTTAATACTGATTATGTCATTTGTAACCTTGTTTAAATAGATTTCCTAAATTTTTAATGGATTGTGAGAAATCAGCTTTCCAAATGGTACCTTCAAACTCGTACTATGCTTTGTTTCGAAACAGTTTTTCGCCAATTTTGGCGTCGATTTCTCGGACAATCTAACGCGATTCGCTCAAAAATATTTGAAGGGACTAGAAGGGGTTAGGTTTGTGTTCAAACCTAAGAAGACGTCTCGACAAACGATTCATCGACAAATGGGATATCGCGCCATGAAGCAGCCTTCCCCGCAGGCTCATGCTGTAGTTGTTGGCGCTGCTACAGCGGCTGTGCGCAGCGTGCTGTCGCCGCCGGTGGCCGATGAAGCGCGGAGGGGTGGCGTACGACATGGCGCAGGTGGTCGTTGGCGGTCACAGGGTTTTGTGGATGGTTAGGGTTTTCTTCCTTCTCAATTTCGTTTGTGTGTGCATATAACTATATATATACCCCAGGAAAAATCCGAGAGCAGCTGGTCGCGGGTTTGAGGGTTTTTACTGCTCGTGAGATATTGGGCTTCCAATATGTCGTGAGTATTTCTTCTTCTTTTTTTCTCTTTTTCTTTTTATACTATATATATATAATTTTTTTTTATACTATATATATATATATATATATATATATATATATATATATATATATATATATATATATATATATATATATACTTTTATAAAAATCTCAATAAGTTTCTAAAAATCTAAAATTTAGTACCTAAATAAATATAACCATTATTTATTGTAAAAAAATTGATTTCTTATACTAATATTGCTACATATCATATTTAATAGTAATTTTAAAAATATAGTCCCAATAAAAATCCTTAATAATCTAGAATAAATTCTATAAATATCCAAAAATTGATTCTTGTAAAATTTTCTATTGTGCATAATATGTAGAAAAATTCCTACATTTAATTTTATTTAAAAATACCAATACCTTATACGAAGTTAAGGTAATTAATAAAAATACTAATTAAATCAAAAATCAAAATATAATAAAATAAAAATGGGTGGTTTACAAAATCTCGTCCTTACGAGTAGCTATCACCAACCAGCTTACTGGCGAAGACAATCAGCATCGACAGCTACGAGAGTTAGGGGCGTTGGACAAAAAAATGCCTACTAGCGCAGCAAAGGATCGAGCTTTACCAAGCTCATATTTCCGGGACCTTTAACAAAAAGGTCCGAGAAAAAACATTCCAAGAGGGCGACCTCGTCCTAAAAGTTCGACGACCGATGGTGATGACTCATAAAATTGTAGGAAAGTTCGAACCCAAGTGGGAGGCACCTTTTGTCATAGAGATGGTGTATTCCAATGGCGCTTACCGACTGGGCAAATCTAATGATGACTTACTCATGATGCCAATCAATGGCAAGTTCCTGAAGAAATACTACGTATGAAGACAAGCAATAGCAGCGAAAGCCCTCACGCTCCAGTGGGTGTTCACAGAGCCGTGCTACGTCAACAAAAGAAGATAAGACACTTCGTTCTCCCTCAAAATGACGTAGGTTCTAAAAAGGTCATGATAAACGTTTGCAAGAAACGAGGGATCATGATCAAAACTTAGGAAAGTGACGGCTTAAGGTATTTAATGTTGAAGCCCAAGCATGAAGTCAGCCCGGCAGTAGACGTGATGGGCATTTCCCTATAAAAATACGTGTCATGCTTCTTTTCAAAGAATCATGAGCTTGACTCAAGTTTGGGACACTTTGAAGGGGGTCTTATAAAAAAGTGCAGAGTGACACAAGGTGCAGGTGGGTACTCTCGCTACCCACCTATTTTCACAAAGGCACAGATAAGGAACGACGCAGGTTGCTGCTCTCGCGACCAACCCAGCTTCACAGAAGCGCATGCGGTCAAGCACGCCAAAAAAAAGACAAACTCACAAAAAACAGATGAAAAGTTCAAGGAAAGTTCTTTTTATTAAATCATGGCTATGAGAGTCTATTACAGATTCGTCACGATTACATAAAAAAAG
Organism: Iris pallida; assembly: GCA_029216955.1. NCBI lineage: Eukaryota > Viridiplantae > Streptophyta > Magnoliopsida > Asparagales > Iridaceae > Iris > Iris pallida. The sequence continues at coordinate 3,475,933 of JANAVB010009595.1, forward strand.
ACTTCCTAATTACAAGGATTTGTTACAAAGTATTTGTGATTACATATGCTGAACTAAAAACTCCTACGAATATACGTTGGGGTTCATCTTCACAGTGTAATCTTCATGAGAGGAGAGACTGTAGATAGAATATGAGTATACAGTCGCCATTAAAGTCTGCCACCACAGCACCCCCCCAGACGTGCAGCTCTTCCTCAAGCAGTTATTGGACCGAGCGAGAATTCAGTCCACAGCACGATAGGAGGCCCTTTTCAAAAGCGTATCAGCTTTTGAGGCTCTTCCAGCCTAACGAATGCGTGCAGCCGCCAATGAGCAGGGTATAGCACAACCTGTGTCACTTTATGTTGGCAACCAGATCGAACTCGGTCGTCCGGACCTCCAAGATCTCCAAGATGTCGCTCAAGTTTGAAATCCCCATGAGAAGTGTTCCAGCACATCCCGAAGCTCCTCAGCAGTTCTTCTACGAAGGCATAGCTCCTTTGAACGAAGGCATCCTCAACCAAAATCTGACTTAGACAAGGGCAACGGTCGCTCGAAGCTAAGTATAGATCTAGCATGGTGTTGAAGGACAAAAAGAGGAAGACGTGAATCTTCGAAAGGAACTCCCCTATTATATAGGACGGGAGTGGTCGAAAACATAGGCCACGGGACTGTCGGTCAAAATTTTCATATTAATGGGATGAACCTAGGACTCAACACGATGAACATCGTTAAATGGGAAAGACCATTAAAAGACCCCTTGAAATTCTCCAAGTAATGGTGGCAGTTAAGAGGGAGTCGTTCCTTAAAGAGCTATCATTAATTGCTCATAACGAAGACTTCAAAGCCAGCTTCTTTAAACCAAAAGCGCAGCTACAATCCTACGCCAGCAGAAGGCACATACTGTGATGACTTCACCTCATCCCAGCTTCAATGACGCAGACATCTGCTTTGACCCAGAAGCTCAACCCCCTTCATCAAAGACCTGGCAGACACCATTGTATCCAACACAAGTTTGCCTGCCCTAAAGCATAATGACTTTACTACTCGAAATACAGCCTACTCGTCGCTCAAACACACAAAGGTTCAGTCGTTTTCAAAACATACTCCACTCGTCTCCTGAAAGAGCAGAGGCTCCGTTGTCTCCAGGAGAACAGTCTACTCCACTACACCATAATAGGCGTTTACCCACGGTTATTACCGTTACAATTATTTTTCGTCACGGTAATAACCGTTACTAGTAGGGCGTGGTTAATATTTAGTCACGGTAATAACCGTGACAAATATTTGTTTTGGTAACGGTTATAACCGTGACAAATATTTGTTTTGGTCACGGTTATAACCGTGACAAATATTTTTGGTGGTAACGGTTATAACCGTTAGAGAAGTCCATTTATGTGACTGTTGTAACCGTGACCAATATTCCATTTGTCATAGTTATTAATGTGGCAGTTAGTTTGTTTTGTCACGGTTTTTACTGTGACTACATTATTTTTTCGTTACTATTCTCCACTAATTGTCACAGTTATAGCCATTACAATTTGACTATTTAAATTTAAAAAAAAACTACATTCAACTGGTAACTAAACAATAAACAACACATATCCAATTTCATAATATTTCACTTTCATAATAATTCAACCATCCCAAACCAATAACTAAACCACGAAATTTTCAATAACAATTCCGAGCAAGTAACTAAACCACATAATTTGCAATAACAATTCAACCATTCCAAACTAGAAATAAAACCACATAATTTCGAATAACAATTCAACCATTCAAATTAGTAATTAAACCACATAATATTTGATTAATAAGCAACTAAACCACAGGATGTTCAATAGCATCCATACATTAATATTTAAATAAGGAAACATTCCATGGTATAGTGATCATCAAATGCCATGTCTTCAGCTGCTCTTAGAATATCATGCTCATTCTCTAGTTTCTGAACTTCCATCCTCTTAGCATGATTTTGCTCCATTAACATCTTTTCTTGATCTTGTAAGTTGTCAACTTCATCTTTTCCCTACAAGTAACCAAAAGATGACGCAACTTCATCAAGAAAACTCTTTCATAAGTCACATAACGAGTATGCAACCGTGCATAATAAAACACAACTTTAATTTAAATAACTCCCAACAAGTTCAACAAGACAGTTAAATCATTGTTTATGTCTTATATACACTACAGAAAATATGTGTTTTTACGGCACGCACAGTACGTCGTAAATCACTTTAGATGACGCACATTCTCGTGCCGTATTAGCCCATATCGTAAAAAAGTGGATAGTTTACATGGCCTAAAAAGCATGTCATCTTTCATCAATTTGTGCGTCGTCTTTATGCATTCACGACATCCATTGCATGCCGTTAATAGAAACTTATGGCGTGTATTATTGTGCCGTTGGTGCACAAAGAAGACATTCAATGGCACGCCCTTAATACCTATTCATGACATGCTTTAGCACGTCGTTAATACATAATAACGATTAGTGAAAGATTAAGCTAAATTTGAGTTTAATATTCACTATCTTTGAGCTAAAGATTAATTAGGGTTGGATGGTAGATAGGAGTTCTTGGGAGAATTGCAGCTCAATAGGGGGCACAGAGGGATCGATTGTGAGGTCTTTAACTGCTACTGTAAGGGTTTATGTGGGTGACAGAATTTTCTCTCCAGTAGAGTCCTTGTGGAAACTAATGGAAATATACTAGTCCCCAACTGTTTTATTTATATATAATCATGTAGCTAACTAGTGTTTAGATTCAGCATAGCTTGTCCTGTTTCTTTATTATCTTAACTAGACTATCATTGTTTCTGATTCAGATTCCTCTAAAATAAGATATCAGGATAGGTTCAGACGATGGTAGTCCAATAACTATCACAACGCCTCACTCTGAGGCTGTAAAACCATACACTGATGTAGTAGAAAGAGTGACGAAGCGGCTCAAGGAATTGGCAAAGGAACAACAACTAGGTCCAAAAATCTTCTTACAAATGCTACGGAACTTTTGATTCCAGGGCTTATTCCTGACTGAGCTACCAACGGAATTATTCATACTTCAATATTAACTTTGTTCGATACCTACAATCTAACTTATGATGTTGCAGGTACGATGCACCCCTTAAAGAAAGCAAGCAATATTTCCTATAAAAATCTGGTGCATATGTTTTGTTTGATGTCATTTTATTAAGAAAAGAATAAATCTTGAAACTTGCTTCTTCGAAGAGTTTAAGGGATTTACAAGCTCAAGTTTTGTTTGATTTGTTCTGTTAAGATCTTATTTGTAGCAATATGTGAAGAAATACTTGACCTACATATTCAACAAACTCTTAGCAAAATCTGGATCAAGATTTAAGATGGAAAAGTCTAAATATCTTAGGCTATACACACACACTACCAAGGACAGAGACACAGAACACTGGAAGAGAAAAGGATATGGGTTAAACATGCTGTTAAGAACACCGGTAAGACATTAACATGGCCAAGAGAACCAAATATATGCTGAATTGAAGTTGATTTCATAATAGCAAACTACAAGTCAAATATAATGAAATTTGCTTTATATGGAGCGAGCGTAGTTACCTGGATATCCTAGCAACCAAGTGGAGATCCCACACCTAGAACGCAGAACTAGCTCAGGACCTGGAAACTGAAGAGGACTGGTACCACATGCAATGAAGTCCATAAAAAAATAATAAGTACCACAAGCTCCTAAAAATAGAAGAAACTGGTAGATTAGAAAAGTACAAAACATTGTATGAAACATTTTTAGATATGAGTCTAAAAATTGTGTTTCAGGTATCTGAAACAGTACAAAACATTGTAAGAAACTGGTAGATTTTTTGACTTCAGAAATCAAACATGTCTAAAAATTATACGACAATGCAACACAGGGGGGTAATATTTGGACTTATAATGGTTAATACAACGTGCTTCCCTTTCCATGTATTATACTTCTACTGTAATATGATCTGTTTTATTGACTTTTCCCAGTGCCTCACTGCTACATAATCATTTCAAGCTTTTAAAGAGTTCATTCCCCTCTAAAAGTCGATTAGAAAGAAATGGCATGTAGCCAACACATGATACTTCCAGTAATTATATTTCTTCTACATGTAGCATGCCAAAAGCTAAATGTAAACTATTCTATGTTCAACAACTCTTGAATCACATACGATTTTACACAATTACATAAAAATGCCAATGCCTAAAAGTCATTTAAAGAAGAACAATACCAGACTAAATGCCAACCACATTATCTTCCATGGAAGGTATTCAAATCATATCTCATTAAAATAACAATAGGCAACAAGCATATGTAGATAGTACAAGATACTTCCCAGTTGATCTTTTCATAATTTAATAGATAAAATGCATAAAAAATCTCAGCATAATTTAAAAAAAAACATCAGAAGCACTGTAGGTAGTCACTGAATGTAGGTTAGTGTAAAAATATAACATGCACCACCATTTTTGCTAAGCATAGGTATTTCAACAAAAAACCAGCTGCTTACCTTTAATCTCTGTCAAACTATACCAGTAAATTAAAAAAACATCAACAGAAAATCAAAAAAAGAAAAAGAAATCAAACAGAGTAAGTTGAGATCAATCGATCGAGAGAGCACTGTCCTTGCATACTTCTTTTCTTCACAATATACCTAAGAGTTTCTGGTTTATAGTTCTGATACGAACCTAATTTTCCTCACAAGCTTATACGCTGAGCTAGAAGGACTGGACTGCTACTAAATACACTGAGCCTATATTTTGCAGGATGTTGCTAGAGCCTATATTCCAGACCAGGGTGCTACTGGGGGTTGACACTAGGACAGGACTACACTGGAGACTACACTGCAAGTGCACTGGTGGTCCTTGCAAACACAAAATGAAGCACATACGTAGAAGCACACATAAGCACACACGTAGAAGCACACACTACACAAGAATGAACTTTAAAAGTCATAAAGTTAAAAATGACTAAACAAATCAGTCTACTACTAAACATATCGGTCTAGTAAATAATAATAATAAAGACCAAGAAAGTTAAAAAAAACACCAGGAAAAAATGTGACAAACTTGGACAATTAGGCATATAAACTATCTATAAGCATAGTTTCATTAATCAACAATTTGAAGATGGAATGTGATATATCAGTCAACTAAACAAATCAGTCTACTACTATATATGTCAGTTACATCAGTCAACTACCACTAAACAACAATTCAAAGATGGAATACGATACATCAGTCAAGTACCACTAAACAAATCAGTCTACTACTAAACATATCAGTCTATTAAATAATAATAATAAATATCGACAAAGTTTTAAAAAGAAACACTAGGAAAAAAATACCTAGATGATCTGTGTACCTGAATATCTCAGCAGTTGGGGAAATTACAGTAGCTGGCAGTTGAACTGAATCATCAACCTACAAAGAAGTATTAATTGTCTAAAAATTTTCAAATAAGTTAAACCAATACCTCTAAGTAGTATCTGGTATAGGAACATGAGGCCACCATTTTTACCAGTAAAATAGGTAGTACAGATTCATCACCTGCTTCTTCATCATCTCATCATTGCTGCTATCATTGTCCTCCATATCGTACTGATTATTTTTGGTTGAATTAGTCAATACCTCACGCTGTAATTAATCATAACCTACAATTCGGTAACCAAGTAAATAAATGGACAAAATTTTCATAACGAACATACAAAAGAATAGCCTACTCTAGAATATAAACCAATTTCATGAACCTGATGTGCAGCAACGGTCATCGTCCCCATCGACATTGCAAAATAGGTAAGTAAGAAACAGAACAACATAAAACAAGTAGAAAAAAACAAATCAAAAGCTTGCTACCATTGAAATTGTAGCTCAGCTCCTTCTTTATTTTCCTATGTCTTTAGCTCGCTCCTCCATTTCAAGACATCCATTCAATGGAGCTATTCTTGAGTGTGTCAAGACTTTACACTAAACCCAAAGCACGTATTGATGTTATTGCCTTGTAATTGCATCCCATTGAAGAACTATTAGGAACAACAAATACTCTTTTAAAGGGCAGACAACACTTTTGAAATACAACCATTGGCAATTGAGACTTTAGGCTTTGCTATAACATTATTCAGAAATGACATGTGGTCAATAATACCAAGCTTACATAAATTATTGTAGCGTAATTTCAAGAGAGGAATATAATTTAAGACAGTTTAAAATTGCAGCAGTTTAATGGAAGGAAAACTTACTGCACCAAGGTTCTGGGTAAACAATTATGACATCAAGATCATTCATTTTAAGAGAAGTACCCAGTTTAAGTAATCCTAGGCATGTCCAGAAGTAATTTGTGAAAACATCTTCAACTGGAAATACCTGGATTGAAAAATTTGTAAAGTTGGATTGAGAAAACATCTTATGTAATCAATTCTTAAGTAATTTGTAAAGTTGGATTGAAAAATTTGTATGGCAAGCAATTCTTAAGTAATCCTAGGCATGTCCAGAAGTAATTTGTAAAAACATCTTCAACTGGAAATACCTGGAAATACCTGGATTGAAAACATCTTATGTAAAGTTGGATTGAGAAAACATCTTCAACTGAAAACATCTTCAACTGGAAATACCTGGATTGAAAAAATTGTTGAAGCATCATAGGCATGTCCAAAAGTAAAATGTGGAAGCACATGATGCAAAAATATCAAAAAGAGTGTTCACACATGGTCCTAACATGATAACAACCTAGAAAAAGAACATCAATATTAATCTAAAAGAATTCATGACTGAATCATTGTCTTCCCTAAATTATGCATCATCATTCATGTTGAATCTAAAATCAATTCTTAAGTAATCCTAATGTAACGTATCTATAACAAAATCCAGAACCCAAAACAAATAACTAAGCTTTCCTAATATGTCACAATCCAAAGATCGAAAACCATATTAACACATCTCAATTTGAAATTCAGCTCTGAATCTTCAAAACCATATTTAATTTTAAAATCTCAATTTCAACGCAAGCCTTGGATTTTAACAATGAATATTGGACATGCCACTTTGAAATGAAAACAATTATCTCAGACACAATTTGGCCATTTCTGGACATTACCACTATATACCATTTTATTGTCTCAGTTTCTTTTGAGTATAAGAAATTAAAGTCATTGGATTTTTTTTTACCAGATTGTAGTACAATTTATTTCATAAATAACATATCAAAAAGGGGGAAAAATGACTCAATACTGATATAGTATTGTTCTATAAATTAACTAGTGTATATAAATCAATATGCAAGATAAGCTAATTAACTGCAGCAAAATATGATAGCCACAAAACTAATAATGGCATTTGCAGTTTGAAAATCAAATGTTTCAAATATTATAAATTATGAATATTATTCCTTTGAAGCTGACCTGTACAGCAACAATCAGCTAACATGACCCATCCAATGTTCACTGCATGAGTCTGGTCCCCATTGAGATTAGTATAGACCTATTCAAATGAGCGAAAATAAGGTGTATAACATAATTAGAATGGAGGACAAAATATACAAGTAGTATCTATTGGTCATCCATAGTTCAAATATAAGGAATGTGGTCTGGTTTACAACATATACAAAGAAAAATAATATGATGCACACATCTTATAATTTCATCCTCCGCCTGGAACTCGCTCTCGCTCTGCCCATTCACAGCCTTCAGTTGCATGACTGCAATTTGCAGTTCGGGAGCATGCCTCTATGAACATACCCGAACCTACCTTGGCCGAGGAGATTAGCATTGGAGAACCCGTCAATTGCCACAGCCAAATAATTTGAAACAAGCATAAACACTATGCCAAAGTATGTTATAAACACTATACCAAGTTGGCTACGTTAGTATGCTAGTAGCAGGGACCACCCATATTATATTACAGGAATTCAACATAGTAAGAACATAATAACATAAAGAGGGTTTAATGTTAGACAGTATAAATCCCCCAACCCAACCACATAGTAGTTAACAATCATTAGAAGAAACCCAGATGAAAAATACAAACATATGCTACCCACAATCAACAATAAAGAAAGAAACATCCTATATACAACTTGCATGAAATAATAATAAAAACATTGAGAAAATTGTTGCATCTCTAGTAAAAGAAACACTCAAGATATGTCAAAATCTTGGTTTTTTTTTTTGTAAGACCTGGTATTGCTCGAGCAGGTTGTAATATCAGACCTTATATTTACTTCTTGGCTAGTAGTTTATTAATAAAATATTGGCTGGGTGCTGGTTTTCTAGTACATACCCAGTTAATCTCAAAAAAGTGAATGAGAAATCGAACTTAAAGAGCATAGAAACTACTATGTCTGACAACTCTAACAATCTTGTCGCTGACTCTGGCAACTTATAATCCAAGGTTGAACCATGTATTTAAATATAGTTTTACTCCTTGGTGGCAGTTTCGATTGGAATGATACCGTCATATTGTCTTTTTTGTACTCTTTGATACAAGACTATGATGTAGTTATGAAATAAGAGATGCAACCTTTTTTATATTCTTTGATACAAAGACCACGATTGTTAGCAGGTGAAGCTTTCACCTCGAGCTAGTTTCATGCAAAACTCAGAATATGAACCTGTAACTTTGGATCTATGTCCAAATCGTAATACGGACTTAAATAACGGAAGACTGGTATACATTATTAGCCCACAAGCTAACAACTTTATCTTTATTATATAATGGTTATCTAACATAGCATCATAAATATCAATCTGTGGTACAATACATGAATACAACAACCTACAATTTGTGGTGCAGGAAACTTCACAAAATCCCTAGTAGAAACAATCCTAATTTGAGAATAATAGGGATAAGGTTACTATGCACAGGGACAAAGACCATAACTTCACAAAATCCCTAAAATCCAATATGTTGATATATTTCCTTCTTCAGAGTCATATCAGTTAAGGGGAAGTACCTGATGGCCGACAAAGACAGAAATAAAGAAAGAAAAGTTGAAAAACCCTAAAATTAGAGGCAAGTACCTGATGGCCGACAGTGGTAGAGGATTCCCCTGACCTTAATCTAGGATTCCCCTGTTCAAACCAAAATCAAAAAATCAAAACAACAAAAAACTTGGCCGAGAGAAAGGAAAAGAAGAAGATATACCTTGGCGATCCAGAGAGGGAAAGAAGAGGGATTTCGCGATCTAGAGGGAGGGAGAAAAACCCAATAGATTTGGTTGGGAGGGAGAAGAACCAATCGTTTTGTTGGGAGGGAGATGAAAACTTTAGAGGGAAAATGAAAAAGATAAAAATTTCATAGGGAAAGAGGAATCGGGAGAAATGAGGCTTTGTTATACTCTTCATGTCACATGCTTTGCATGTGACAAATATGTAACAGAAAAAATAAGTATGTTCTTACGGTTATTAGTGTGACCATAGTATAAATAATAATAATATACATCTTTTGATTTTTAGTAACGATTTTTTTGCTATTGTCATGGTTATAACCATAACTATTCTGTCACGCTAATAACCGTTACTAATTACTAAAAAAAACTGTTACAAATTATATGTTTTGGTGTAGTGCTCGTCGCACCAGAAGCGTGGCAACCCTAAGACCTCGCTAGAGGCGCATGTTGCATGGTCCCACCAAATTGGTTTGTTTAAACTGCCACTCTCAAAGATAGGACAGAGGTTGATCATATTGATAAGTGCAAATATCTTATCAATTAGTTTAAAACTCAGATAAGGACAAAGTTTGCTCTTTTGATAAAGGTCGTATCAAGTCTGTTTGTCTAAACCGATCGCCTTCTGAAGATCAAACAGAATCCTACTCTAAGATGAAACCCAAGATCTACTTGGCTTCATCTAAACAGATGATTCCCAGTAATAGATACATGCCACGCGTCTCCTCGTTCAGTTATTTTGATAACAACATGAGATCTCGATAGAAGGGAATCTCGTCGTCGGCCACGTGTCAGCTCAGCAGAAACCCGTATCGTACAATAACAGCAGATTCCTTCATATATCAAATTCGAGTGCACATCGCATATGTGCCCTATTTCCCCTATAAATAGAAGGAGTTTCTCCTTCAACAAAAGGAGGAGGAGGACACACACAGAGAGGAAAGAAGTAGAAAGCAAAATACAGAGCTTCAAAGTCTTCAACTCCGGCATCCTCTTGATCGGTAACCCAAGAGTTCCATCAAAGGTACCAAAAATCCAAACCAAGTCCAACTCATCGTCAGATCGTCAACAGAGTAAAGGAGCCACTACAGTGCTCGATCTCCGCCGCCACGCTTTTCCAAAATTCTTGTGCTTAGATTTCCTCGGTAGGAATCGATTGTACCTTTCTTTACGTTCAATAAACAAAAAATTCGGATAACCTTTTGTGATGTCTAACAATGCCAGTTCATCTCACTCAACTACGAGGAAAAGACTCTCGCTGCCAACCTGGTCACCCTCCAGTTTGAAAGTTTCCAAGGACAAAGGTTCAAGATGGTGTCGTCCCATCCTAAGGGCGACAATGGAAGTAGTCAATCTTCCACTAGCCTGTGACAATGCTCAAGGCCTCATCCCTTTTATAATGTCGCGAGGCAAAGTTATATGGATCCATCTTAATCTTGCCCCAGACTTGATGATGCCTACAGTGTGCTTTGTCAAGGAAAAAAAAGTCAAGTCCTGTCGCATGGTTTCTACATCGACTGATGACACCTTGGTAACCACTCGTATGGCTCACCAGCGGGAGGAGTACCAAGCTGACGAAGTACTTCCACCTGTTGCTATAACACCTGATATGTCAGAAGCAGGACCATCCAAACCTCTTATAGTAGATAAGAAGAAACAGAATGATGTCTTCTTTGATAAACCATTGAGAAAAGACTCGACAGTAGGACCGATCAAACCCTACAACTTTGACATATTGGCATAGCTTGCCAATACTCCGACTCGACTGTCACTCTTCGAGCACTTCCATCTCTCCAAAGAGACTCGAGACGCCCTCAGCGAAGCTTTACAGAACGCTGACTCCTTCTTCACCAAGATACAACCGTCCAAGGAGGATCCTAGCTGCTGTCTGCCCACATTGTCATAGTATGGTCGAGGTAATTACTAACATCACCTTTACTCAGCAAGACATGCTACTAAAGAACAACTGGCATAATAGGCGCCTATACTATACGGGTTATGTTGGTGCCATTAAGGTCGATCGCATCCACATCGACCATGGATCTTCTCTTAGCATCATTCCTCGGAGTTTAGTCCAAGTTTTGGGGATCATGATGCATTGGCTGACCGCGTCAAACACTACAATCAGCAGCTTCAATGCTGGAAAGAGTGAGCCCCTGGACAAGATTTGCCTAAAATTCTAGATAGGCAATCTCCAGACAGACGTGACTTGCTATGTCATTGATGCTGATATAAATTATAATATGCTATTGGGTCGACCATGGATTCATGAATACGAGATCATACCTTTCACATTCCATCAATACATAAAGTATGTAGCCTGCGACAGGACTATTAAGACCGAGTTTGCTGACATCAACCTGTTTTATGGATTCGACGCATACTATATGGATGCTGATCTGTACAAGTCAGTCCTATGGGATGATGATGCCAATGATGCCGATGATGAGGTAGATACTACATCAAAAAATACGTCTATAGCCGAAGAACCACTGAGGGTTTAATTGAAAGGGTAGCTTCCCCAAGCACCAACTCCTTATGTCATCAAACATCGAGGAAAGGCGCCTGTCCATTCGTCCACATCGGTATCAGCTGCTAGCCAGGAGCCTATGCAAATGTGGCTCTCCCCAAGGGCTTCAAAGGCAGCATCGAGGTCGTTGGAAACTCTAACCCCCTTGGTAGTCAAGTTGAAGCGGAAGCCTCCTCCACCTTATTCCCCTGCAGCCCTGGCTCTCATGGATGAGGAATTGTGATACTACATATGCGCCAATATTGATGCATATTGTTTAGATGGTATAATCCCTCGGGATAAAATTTTGTATTTCATTAATAGAAAGTTATCTTTGAATTACTCTTGTGCACACTGGAACACTACGTATATCTTAGACAACCCTTTATATATGTTACAAATGCAAGTAATAAATGCTAATCTTGCAAGCCAAGTTGTCTCTACCCGAGTCTCCTATTTTATGCTTCCAGTAAGAAGGGAGGAAGAGCAACCCATCATCTTCGGTCGATTAGAGCACCCCCAACGGCTGGCTCCGACCGAGCGATAACCCGATAACGACAAGATGCATCTCTACCGTTACACTGCTCAAGCCAAACACCTTATTCAGAAGATGAGTTACGGCTTGAATAGTGACAGAGGACTGAACTATGGCAAAGGTCGATGCCTTTCCTTATGACTTCGTGCTCTAAATGTAAAGTCTCAAAATTACTACCAGCGCATCCGCCGAGGGTTGGGTTACGTTACACCCACAACAGCTTTGGAAAGTTCAAAGTCGGAGGCCATAATGCATTCATACTCGTCCGATTCCTCAACTTGGAACTTTGATACCAGTATCGGCCAAGCCTTCAAACATATACTGTCCGTCAATATGGTCTCTACAGATCCCCTACTAGAAGATGAAGACCAGATGCCCAAATTCTTCGACGATGAACCGTGGGCTTAATGCCTAGGATCCGAATGAAAATGGTGCTTCGAACAGCGAGAACCTCCCACGAAAGATGAGATCGCCCAAGTCAAACTAGGAGATGATGATTCACCTAAACCCATCTTCATCGACAAAAGCTTGACCGGAGAAGAAAAAGAGTCCTTGATACAGCTTATCTGAGAGTATACCGATGTTTTTGCTTGTAGCTTCGAGCGTATGTCCTTCATGGATGGTTTCTCAATCTACAACCATATCAAGATGTTCCCTGAAGATGAAAATCATACTTTATTTCGGACTCCAAAGGGGATATACTTTTACATAGTAATGTTATTCGGGTTGAACAATGAGGGAGCAACGTACTAGTGGGCTATGAGCACCATATTCTGTAAACACCTCCAAAAAATGGTAGAATGTTATGTTGATGACATTGCCGTCAAAAGTAAAAGGAAATCTAGTCATTTGGATGACTTGAGGATGGTTTTTGACTTGATGCGGACACATCGACTAAAGATGAACCCAACTAAGTCTTTCTTAGGGATTTCCAGTGGCAAATTTTTGGGCTTTATCATCACGGCCAAGGGTATTCATACTGACCTTGAGAAGATTTAGGTGAACTCAGACATGGCTCCCCGGAAGAAACTCCGTAAACTTTGAGGCCTGCAAGGATGCTTGGCATATATTAGAAGATTCATAACATATCTCTCTGGACGATGTCAACCCTTCAGCGTACTGATAAAAAAGGGTTTCTTTTGTCTGGACCGATGAGTGTCAATGCACGTTCGACGACATCAAGAAGAACCTCACTAGTCCCCCAGTACCGGTGGTACCCATCATGGGGAGGCCCTTTCTGCTATACGTCCAAGCCATAGACCATTCTCTTGGTGCTTTACTGGTCCAAAGAAGCAACAAAGGCAACGAACAGGTAATCTACTATCTTAACAGTACCATGATTGGTGTCGAACATCTGTATAATCATGTAGAGAAGGAGTGTCTCACTATACTCTTTGCTATTCAAAATATACACCATTATGTGGTAGGATAGACAATCCACGTCATCTCCCAATTAAATCCCCTTAGAGTCCTCATGACCAAGCTAGGGGCCCTAAACTCATGGTTAGCCACATGGGTAATACTTTTGACTCCTTGCGATATGGTGTTTGTCCTACAAAAGGCAGTTAAAGCCCAAGATTTAGCTAACTTCTTGGCGGCACATCATGCACTAGAGATGTCAAGGCTCTACGATTATCATGCCCCGATCCGAGAAATCGCTCGTCCTCGCTAGATTTCACCCGAATCATCATCCTCGCTGGAGCATGATGACGCACGAGTCTGGAGTTGTGCTCGTGCAAGGCAAGATAACAGGTTCATATAGTGTTTGTGTCAAATTGATAACATAAGCAGTGGAAGGAAAACAGAGTATACAATAAGAATCTCTTTTATTGATAATGAACTGAAGATTACAAAGACTCTAAATAGCCCAACTTAACATGCCAATTGGCTACAACACTCATGATCTCTCTAGCTCATAAAGGATTATATTTTTCTATACATTATGCCTCTATATAGCCAACAAGTAGTCTTCGGCCGAACATCTTCATGTTGCAAGTCCGAATGCCTATGCGGTAGCTCCTCTTGAAACGCTAAGGACTCTACGCCTCGGTGCGTCCAAGCCAAGCTGTAACGCCCCAGTCCCAAAATACGTAGAACCAAGTACGTAGACATGCCAGCTGTATACATACGAAATACATGGACCTCGTATGTATAAATAAGCTGTAAATGTAGTAATCCAAGACAACTAAATCTCATCCACAATGAAAGGAATAATAATATAGAAATCAACTTGAATATTTATGATACAATCGTTGGGCGGAGGCAAGGTCCACTACCAACTAATTTAAATAGAGAAGAAATATACAAAGAAAGTGGTTGGTCGGGCGATGCAATGACAAGTCCAAAAGCAGTCATCACGAAGGAAGGAATGGCCTAACTAGAGCACCTGCAAGAAATCACGAAAACACACACCTGGGAAAAACCAGGTCCTCAGAGGGACGTAACAAGATACATAATATCATGCCATAAACTGAATAGTAAAAGCTCAATAGAAAATATACATGCGTAAAGGTTCCTACTCATTCTTGGTGATATACAGTTTGAGGACAACGTTCTACGCAGGGGCTGTAGGCTCAGCAGAAAAGTAAATAGTGGCAGTAAGTAGCGCTCATCCGAGTCACTATCGGCCTTGGACAGAAGGTAGTGCTCCGAAGAGTCACCCTCGGCCCAAAATGTGTGTAAAAATAAAATGTAGCCCCTACGCTAATAACTGTCCCCGCCCCCCCAATGATACTATACATGCGTCGTCTCCACGATACTGTTTAATCCGTAATAACCGCCAAGTCTTCTACATAATCTATTGACAGTTATATCCTAACGCACGGCCTGTACGCACCGATGTACGGTCGGTACGCAAGTCCGAAGCTACATGCGACTCACCACTCACACACAATCAGTGGCACATCGTGACAGTTTATGAGATGCACATACGGTGGTCCCTTAACTCTAAGTTAATTGCACAAAATATAGTACTTGCATCTACATATAATTTAGAAAGAAACAACTAAAGAAAAGCATGCATGATATTGAGCAAGAAATTAAACAGTAAAGGCAAGGTGTCTTGCCTGGGGTGTTGCTTGGTGGTGCGATGTTTCCGACAAGTCCGGATTGTCCACTAGCCATGGTCGTTGAGTAATTGTGCGAATCCACAAGAAAATAGGAAGCATGATTTAGTCACAGTTAATGGTGGTAGTCGAGAAGAATTTGTGTGGATAGTTACGTATCATATTTTTAGAAAATATTTATGATACTTAAAAACAAATTATCTTATTTCAAATATTTTAGATAGGTACTTGAAATATGGGAAATGTTTAAGAAAAATTGTTTCTTATATAAGAATGTATATACGATACTTTGAAACTATATTTGGAATCCAATATAATTAAGACTATATATTTGTTTTATTCAAATATTATAAACTAATGCTTAAATTTTAGAAAAAACAATTTGGCTAAAAATAAGTTTCAAATATATATATATATATATATATATATATATATATATATATATATATATATATATATATTAAACTAAGAAGTCGTAAAGCAATACAACTATATTTTTAAATCTCAACATTGGTATAACTTATTGAAAAAAATGGGATGTGTAATAATACAAAAAGTAATGGTATACAATAATAGAAATAATAATAATAATAATAATAATAACAATAATAATAATAATAATAATAATAATCACAATTATAATAATAATAATAATCACAATAATGCAGTTAATGGTAATGATAATAATAATAATAATAGTAATAATAATAATAATAATAATAATATATTAATACAACTTTTTTTTTATCAGTCCTGTCCTTCGTTTACTTTTTTAGAGAAATTGAGAGAGAGAGAGAGAGCAAGGAATGAGGGCTCACGGGGGTTTTTACCGAAGCTCGTCGACGGCACGGCTGGCGGTCGGGCGCGAAGCTCCGGCGGAGGCGCATGGTGCTCGGGGCGGAGGAGGTCCGGCGATCGAAAAATTAGAGGCGGGACGCGGCAGCTTCGGGTGAAGTGGGGAGGAGGAGCGGCGGTCGGCGTTGGTCGACCGGCGCGGAGCCTGCCGGGATGGCCAGCGTAGTGGCGGCCGGCCGTACACACCAAGGCGGCACGAGGGTGTTTGGAGGAGAAGGAGGGTTTTCGAAGGGGGTTTCGACGGATGGGTGGTCGAGGCCGTGGTGGCGATCGCAGGCCGACGGAAGGAGCGCGGAAGGGCGATGGACGAAGAGGGACGACGCTGAACCGAGCGCGGCGGTCGAGGTGGCAAAGTCTGGGGGCTTCCTGGAGTTTTTCGGCGGGGCACGAGGGGACGGCACAATGCGGCGTCGCTGGATCTCAGCGCGCGGAGGGGCACGCCCGTGGCTCGGGGGCTCGACGGCGAACCCGCGAAGGTTGAGAGCCCTCGGCGTGGTGCTCGGTCTGGCGAAGAAGATACTGTCGTTCCGAGACACGAGGAGGTCGATGCGAGAGGAGCTCGTCGGCGCGGGAACGGCCGTGGTCGTCTCCGGAAGAGATCGGCGGCTGAGAGGTTTCGGTGACGAAAAGTCCAGGTGAGGGTTCCCAACTCTTTTTCTATTCTTTATGGATTGGCGGTGACGAATTGGTCGGGGATGGTGGCTGCGGCCAGGAGTTGGGGGCCGGGGGACGTGTTCTGCGACGGTGGTGAACTGAGGGGATCCTGGTGGTGGTGGTGGTGATGATGGTTTGCCGGTGGCGGGATGGAGATACTGGCGACGTGGTGGTTGTCGGGGTCTAGGCTGCAGGGAGGATGGAAATCGGAGAGGTGTTGTCGTATCGGGGTTGGTGGCGTCGTGTCGGAAATGTCCGACATGACATGGATTAAAGTCCGGGATTGTCGGACTCGGGGATGAATTGTATTTGTATTGGAAAACAATATAGTGGATGGGAAGGGGACACAGACACGATGCACGCGTTGGGTTGGAAATTATTTGTGGAGTAATTGTGGAGGAGTACCTGCCTATATATAGGATGTGGGAATACACATTGGATAAGGATTTGGTTTTATTTAAACCCAATTAGAAAATTTAAATTAAATCAATTATCAATCGAAATTCAAATGCAAATTAAATCTAATTAAATTTTAGTTTAAAAAATCAAATGGGATAAATCAAATTGCCAATATTTAACTATTTAAATAAATCCACAAATTTAAATCAAGATTTAAATGCCACAATAATTTTAAAATATTTTTCTAAAATACTAGTAACATTAATTTCAAAAATTACATTAAAATAAAATAATAAATAATTACTAATTATATATGTATGCATAAATACTGTTTTCATAATTATGCCTTTCTAGTATGAAATAAAAATATTATTTATTAAAAAAATTGCAAGAAATAAAAGGCTTTATAAATAAAATAGCAACTTGAAATTTTTGAAGATAACAAAATAATTATTATATACATTATCTTGAAACTATAAAAATAAAAAGTTTAAACTAAAAATATGTACGCTCGCACATATTCGCACTCGTCGAGCAATTACGAAAAATAAAATCTCGTGCGTGACGTAAAATACGACTACTCGACGTACAATACAAAAATTTAAATCAGTACCAAAATTTAAAAAAATAAAAAAATATAGTAGAAATTTAGGAGTTTTACATCCTACCCAACTTAAAAGAATTTCGTCCTCGAAAGTAAGGATTAGTAGAGGGGTGAGAAGGCACAAGGGGTATGACAAGTCTTTGGGCGAGGTAAAGGAATAACGCCTTAACATAAACAAGCATTTAGTAGGTCACGATGGTAGGTTTAGGATCAAGAGAAAAGACGAATAGTTTTAGGATGAGGATATAGCCACGGGTTGGTAATGGCTAATTACAGTGGTCATAAGTGATCGGATGACCAAAGGGGATACTCGGCACGAGGGATTTCGTCCTTCTAAAATAGGTGGAAGACGAAAGCGATAAAGGTGAATTTATCGAATACGAATACGTTGTTTAAAGGCGATCGAAAAATTTCAAAAAAAAAATTTCAAGGCAGTCACGGATGAGCCTCTAGGGCAAGTTTATCTATGTTTCCATCCACGTAAATGATATACGAAAATTGAACCAAGTGCAATAGGTTGATCAGACCATCATGCACCGGTTCTGATTAGACAATACGTTAGTAGGAGCGACCCAAATAAATATGTCTTGAACAAGCTCGATTAAGGAATAAGCTTGCAAAAACTAGGCTATTTTAGCATCATAGGTAATTAAAATAATAAGTAAAGGGTAATGATGAAAGAAGTCAATTAGTCCAAGATCTTATAAAATCTAAGTTCCGCCTAAAATTTGGGCCTATGAAGTCGGCTTGGTTGACTTGATAAGTTAGGGTCTACTGAATTCTAGGGTCCAAGTGAACCTATCAATGTGGTCCACAAAAAGGTTGGTTAGGTCGGGAGGTATTCTACCCAACTTACAAGAGTTAAACTAGTAGTGTAAAGGGGTCAATGGGTCAAGCACTCAAGGTAAAGCGCAAGTCAAGCATTACACATCGGGTGGAAAGAATTGAGTCGAGGTCGGGTCTCATCTATAGTTTAAAAAGTATCTTGGTTTCACGATAGGGATTAGAGTCCAGTCATTTTGACCCGAAAGTCGCAATATGAATTTAGAGTACAAGAAGACGTGTTTTAGTGGCACGTGATATACCTACATGAAGGTGGGCTCGTGCAGGTCTTGCTTGTGAAATTTGTGGGAAGGAAAAGTCTAGTGTTGTGCTCCAAATACCCAAGTCACGGTAAAGGACATAAAAGAAATTAAAATAGAAAGTGGGATTTCATGAGATAATGATTAACGAACCAAATAAATGACCGAGCTAAAGCATGAAATAAGGATAACTTAGATTCTAACAAATCAAGATAAAATAAATTAGGAGTACAGTTTTTAGGGATATTATAGCCACTTGGTGTATGATCATGGAACAATCTAATCATTTCTTAAGTTTCAAATGATTAGATGGTCATGACAAAAGATCTAGAATTTGAGGGAAGGTCGAGTAAGTCAAAAGATATGTTCATCGGTTTGGTCGATGACTAACTATACTTGTGTATATGCAATATCATAATCATAGGTGGCATGGCAATCTAATGTACAATACTTCTATCTCACTAGGGTGACCTTCCTTGCTTCTTGGTCCTCTACCGATATGATCTAATCTAAATTTTAAGTTCCTCGAAGTTTCTCAATAAAATTTTCAAAATACTCCGCCACAATTACCAATTAACTTAGACTGTCAAGTTTAATTTAAATCTCTAATCAATCTCAAAATAGTCCTTGTATATCGCAAAAAAAAACATATATATTTTTTTTTATTACTAAAAATTTAAATATCCATAATCAAGGCTTTAAACTCGAAATTTAAATAACTCTATAAATCAAAGATCATAGGACAAAATTTAAAATTTGAATTTTTTCCTTCAAAGTCGATATCTTCCAAAAAATTTAATCAAGTTTTTTTTTCCATCATCTCTTTAAAATTTAATAAACTTTATAAATCGTACGCGCAATTTAAAACCTCAAGTTCTCTCCCTTCTAAACTTTCGTCTCTCTAATCATCTACAAAATCATAATTTAAATTCTTAAAAATTTTGAGATAAACTCTATCATATTACAATCCAAACTTAAGTTAACCGTAAATCAAGTGTCACAATATAAAAACTTAAATCCTAAATATTTCACAAATTCAAAATTCATAAAATTTGCTTTCTCGATCTAGCTGTCCTCTTATGTATACCACCTTGTAAATTTAAAGTAAAATTTCAACTATCCTTTGATGGCGGCAATATGCTACCACCCAACTTGGAATTAACTAATTCTTATAATCATATCTCTAGGAAAAATAAATGTCTTTATACTCAAATATAACCTCAATGGATATTAATTGTCAATGCAATCTATCTAGCCATGTGTTTAACCTATGGGCATATACTAGTGTAGTCATCTTATTAAACACGAAACTAAAAATTTTACAGTAGAAGGAGTCAAGCAAGATGCAATTCAAGGATGTCGAACGAGAGTTCGAAATTTGAAGTCAAGAAAGGATGTCAAGTAGGTAGATAAGATTCTAGACTCTAATCATATATTGCAGGCTCACATCGGTACGGTAAAGTAACCGAAGTGATAAACTTGACCTGCATGGGCCACCACAAAAACATGTAATATCCCAGTCCCAAAATACGTAGGACCAAGTACGTAGACATGCCAGCTGTATATATACGAAATATATGGACCTCGTATGTATACATAAGCTGTAAATGTAGTAATCCAAGACAACTAAATCTCATCCATAATGAAAGGAATAATAATATAGAAATCAACTTGAATATTTATGATACAATCGTTGGGCGGAGACAAGGTCCACTACCAACTAATTTAAATAGAGAAGAAATATACAAAGAAAGTGATTGGTCGGACGATGCAATGACAAGTCCAAAAGCAGTCATCACGAAGGAAGGAATGGCCTTAGCTAGAGCACCTGCAAGAAATCATGAAAACACACACCTGGGGAAAACCAGGTCCTCAGAGGGATGTAACAAGACACATAATATCATGCCAGAAACTGAATAGTAAAAGCTCAATAGAAAATATACATGCGTAAAGGTTCCTACTCATTCTAGGTGATATGTACTTTGAGGGCAACGCTCAACGCAGGGGCTGTAGGCTCAGCAGAAAAGTAAATAGTGGCAGTAAGTAGCGCTCATCCGAGTCACTATCGGCCTTGGATAGAAGGTAGTGCTCCGAAGAGTCACCCTCGGCCCAAAATGTGTATAAAAGTAAAATATAGACCCTACGCTAATAACTGTCCCCTCCCCCCAATGATACTATACATGCGTCGTCTCCACGACACTGTTTAATCCTTAATAATCGCCAAGTCTTCTACACAATCTATTGACAGTTATATCCTAACGCACGGCCTGTACGCACCGATGTATGGTCGGTACGCAAGTCCGAAGCTACATGCGACTCACCACTCACACACAATCCGTGGCACATCGTGACAGTTTATGAGATGCACATACGGTGGTCCCTTAACTCTAAGTCAATTGCACAAAATATAGTAATTTGTATCTACATATAATTTAGAAAGAAACAACTAAAGAAAAGCATGCATGATATTGAGCAAGAAATTAAACAGTAAAGGCAAGGTGTCTTGCCTGGGGTGTTGCCTGGTGGTGCGATGTTTCCGACAAGTCCGGATTGTCCACTAGCCATGGTCGTTGAGTAATTATGCGAATCCATAAGAAAATAGGAAGCATGATTTAGTCACAGTTAATGGTGGTAGTCGAGAAGAATTTGTGTGGACAGTTACGTATCATATTTTTAGAAAATATTTATGATACTTAAAAATAAATTATCTTATTTCAAATATTTTAGATAGGTACATGAAATATGGGAAATGTTTAAGAAAAATTGTTTCTTATATAAGAATGTATATACGATACTTTGAAACTATATTTGGAATCCAATATAATTAAGACTATATATTTATTTTATTCAAATATTATAAACTAATGCTTAAATTTTAGAAAACAATTTGGCTAAAAATAAGTTTCAAAATTATATATATATATATATATATATATATATATATATATATATATATATATATATATATATATATATTTATATATATATATATATATATATATATATATATATATATATATTTATTTATTTTTAGTTTAATATATATATATATATATTTTATATATATATATATATATATATATATATATATTAAACTAAATATATATATATATATATATAAAAAAAATATATATATATATATATATATATATATATATATATATATATATATATATATATATATATATATATATATATATTAAACTAAGAAGTTGTAAAGCTATACAACTATATTTTTAAATCTCAATATTGGTATAACTTATTGAAACAAATGGGATGTGTAATAATACAAAAAGTAATGGTATACAATAATAGAAATACCAATAATAATAATAATAATAATAGTAGTAATAATAATGATAATAATAATAATAATAATAACAATAATACAGTTAATGGTAATGATAATAATAATAATAATAATAATAATAATAATAATAATAATGATAATATATTAATACAACTTTTTTTTATCAGTCCTGTACTTCGTTTACTTTTTCAGAGAAATTGAGAGAGAGAGAGAGAGAGTGTGTAAGGAAAGAGGGCTCACGGGGGTTTTTACCGAAGCTCGTCGGCGGCACGACTGGCGGTCGGGCGCGAAGCTCCGACGGAGGCGCATGGTGCTCGGGGCGGAGGAGGTCCGGCGATCAAAAAATCGGAGGCGGGACGCGGCAGCTTCGGGTGAAGTGGGGAAGAGGAGCGGATGGGAGCGGCGGTCGGCGCTGGTCGACCGGCACGGAGCCTACCGGGATGGCCAGCGTAGTGGCGGTCGGCCATACACACCAAGGCGGTGCGAGAGGGTTTGGAGGAGAAGGAGGGTTTTCGAAGGGGGTTTCGGCAGATGGGTGGTCGAGGCCATGGCGGCGATCGCAGGCCGGCGGGAGGAGCGCGGAAGGCCGGTGGACGAAGAGGGACGACGCTGAGCCGAGCGCGGCGGTCGAGGTGGCAAAGTCTGGAGGCTTCCTGGAGTTTTCTGGCGGGGCACGAGGGGACGACACACTGTGGCGTCGCTGGATCTCAGCGCGCGGAGGGGCGCGCCCGTGGCTCGGGGGCTCGGCAGCGAACCTGGGACGGTTGGGAGCCCTCGGCGCGGTGCTCGGTCTGGCGAAGAAGACGCTGTCATTCTGAGACACGAGGATGTCGATGCGAGAGGAGCTCGTCGGCGCGGGGACGGCCGTGGTCGTCTCCGGAGGAGATCGACGGCTGAGAGGTTTCGGTGACGATAAGTCCAGGTGAGGGTTCCCAACTCTTTTTCTATTCTTTATGGATTGGCGGTGACGAATTGGTCGGGGATGGTGGCTGCGGCCAGGAGTTGGTGGCCGGGGGACGTGTTCTGCGACGGTAGTGAATTGAGGGGATCCTGGTGGTGGTGGTGGTGATGATGGTTTGTCGGTGGCGGGATGGAGATACTGGCGACGTGGTGGTTGTCGGGGTCTAGGCTGCTGGGAGGATGGAAATCAGAGAGGCGTTGTCGTGTCGGGGTTGGTGGCGTCGTGTCGGGGTTGGTGGCGTCGTGTCAGAAATGTCCGACATGACATGGATTGAAGGCCGGGATTGTCGGACTCGGGGATGAATTGTATTTGTATTGGGAAACAATATAGTGGATGGGAAGGGGACACGGACACGATGCACGTGTTGGGTTGGAAATTATTTGTGGAGTAATTGTGGAGGAGTACCTGCCTATATATAGGATGTGGAAATACCCATTGGATAAGGATTTGGTTTTGTTTAAACCCAATTAGAAAATTTAAATTAAATCAATTATCAATCCAAATTCAAATGCAAATTAAATCTAATTAAATTTTAGTTTAAAAAATCAAATGGGATAAATCAAATTGCCAATATTTAATTATTTAAATAAATCCATAAATTTAAATCAAGATTTAAATGCCACAATAATTTTATAATATTTTTTCTAAAATACTTGTAATATTAATTTCAAAAATTACATTAAAATAAACTAATAAATAATTACTAATTATATATGTATGCATAAATACTGTTTTCATAATTATGCCTTTCTAGTATGAAATAAAATATTATTTATTAAAAATAAAATTGCGAGAAATGAAAGGCTTTATAAATAAAATAACAACTTGAAATTTTGGAAGATAACAAAATAATTATTATATACATTATCTTGAAACTATAAAAATAATAAGTTTAAACTAAAAATATGTACGCTCGCACATATTCGCACTCGTCGAGCAATTACGAAAAATAAAATCTCGTGCGCGACGTAAAATACGACTACTCGACATACAATACAAAAATTTAAATCAGTACCAAAATTTAAAAAAAATATAGTAGAAATTTAGGGGTTTTACACAAGCCCCGTCCCGAGCCGATCATAACCAGAACCTGCGAGCAAACTAGGAGGAGATTAGTGCTTTCGTCCTCGCTGCACTGATCAAGACCACTCGTATCCAAAACAAGCACTAAGTAAATTTAGTAAAACATGCAACATTATTTGGTGATCTTTCTATTTAGCCTTAGGATCAATTTTATGGCGATAATTCAAGCATAGCATCTTATCACAATTGTGTCCAATACCGTATTCCTGCAGCAGATACAGTTAGAAATAATATGAGCATAAACATAGTGATCGTGCTCATATCCGTCTCATTTGTCTAGCCTGCAATGCTTAGAACTTTACATAAGAATTCATACAATTCACGCAACCAACCAACCATAAACTTAGTCATATGCATAAGGGTGGCAGGCCCTGCACCTGCACCCAATACTAATCTCAGCCTACTGGCCCTATATATATGAAGGTCACGGTGTTTCACACCGTAATGGACTTGGCATCCTTATGTGTAAGCCTATAATCGCTTCAATACAGGTTGCTAACCCAGTATCTGAAGGATCCCAAACTTACTGATATTATAGCTTATCACAACACTGGCCGATCGCAATCCGTCCGAATGATGTGCACCTTAAATACCTTACATAATTTCCTCTTAGGTCGAACGGTCCCGGTGCCCCGGTCGTAACCGTCCGAGTGAAGTCGTACCCGTGCACGGGCCATCCGAGTCCATTGACCATACAATATGCGTTATAGAAAACAATTCATATTGTTTAAACAAGTCACATGTTCCATAAATATATTCCTTTCCATATACATAATCATGTTTCGTAAACATATTTACGTTCCATAAACATATTCACGTTATCTCTATCTCAAGTTCCATTGGCATTATGCCCCAACAGATTCGTATTGATGCACGACGCCCAATGGCTTAGACTTCTCGTACTTTTACTCAACGCGTTCCATTCATAAGTTATTCGCATAATCGTAGTTCCATAGTTACTTAGTCATTTTGTAGCATCCGTGCACGAGGGAACGCTTAACGCCATAATCAGTATTCTAGACCTAGTGTTCAATGTTCTCGGAGTCGTACACGTGATGCACATCTCGAGAATGTCTTTCAATGTTCTACCATCAATGCCCTACCGCGACTCGTACACTTTAATGCACGTCGCTTCAATTGTTCAACGTTCAATGTTCTATCTTAATGTTTGACACATACTAAGACCTTTACCCGTTCGAGCCACGCTCGCTAACTCAATAGCAACTTACGCATACAAGGATATATTTTATTAGACGTGAAGGAATAAGGAGAGAGATTCAAGAACCCGCCCACCTTAAGCCGAAACGGCATTTCGTTTTGTCGAGCTGAAGCGGCCCGATTCCATAACTTGCTGCATAGCTAACTCTCGGACTTAACCATTTCTTTGAACTACTCGATTGATTCAGCCTATCGTGCCTATGCCACAATCCGTTGCAAGTCAACGATTTGGTTTTACGAACACCATTTCGATTAAGGAAAAAATGTCGATCCTTATCGCCTAGCGTAAAAGCATAGCCTGCACACCAGATCAACTAGAATCAACACTTGCTCAAACGGGACTTATCCTTTACATCGATTCACATCGATACTTCATCAGGCCAATGCAACTCTTCGAGTCAACAACTCATCATAATGTACCGTACGGAGAGGGGCATTACATAATATACCACTCAAAACTAGGTTCGTCCTCGAACCAAAACCAACACTCAAACTAAGTGTTTCGCTAGATTGTTTCACGATCTCATACATATATTTAGGCATCCTATCAATATATGCATTTCAGCCAAGCTCAGTTGTAGGATATCGGGACAAACTAACAGGCTCAACATAAATCCTCAAGCACCAATCATTCCATACTCGATTTGGTCAGATCTTAGCACCTATTCGCAAAATACTTCTCGCATGTATTATTCCACAACATGTGACCATCCTCCCAAACATTTCTGCGTATAACTTAATTCAAAACCGTTACTTCGATCCCATAAGTTTTTCGCCGGTCATCTAACACTCGCATTGCTTTAAGTCATTGCGCATCCGATCGCAATAATTCTCCGCAATGCCTATTCGTCCAACCATTTTCCTATCTCTCACATAACTCAAGTCTTCAAAGTCATTCATAACATTTGGCCTTAACGACATGGACAAAGTCCAACATGTCCAACTTTCCTTGCCTACAATCTGTACTATACATAGTGCACAACTATTCCAAAACGATCCACATTCTCGAACTACCTACGCATCGTTTCTAGGCTACCCTCGCTAGGTAACTTATCCAGACATCATACTTAATCTCTCCTGACACAAGTGGTCCACTTGAGTCTACGATGCACAAAGGCAACAATCTTTTCGACCCAAGGTCTTTTACGATACTCTCGTCTTTGATTCTCGATCGAGTATGAATCCTTTACTCAATTTTGAATCAATCCCGACTAGTTCGTTTCGTAACATAGAATGTGCACTCAACACATATAACCTAATCGTTACTCAACCCGATCTACGACGCAACTCTTAGGGTCATTCTACTATTCGTCACTCTCGCGCATTGCAGAATTCTTGCAATCGCCTTAACGCATCACTACGCATAGGTACGTTCCTCGACATCCATTCGATCATCGACCAACAATATCTATTTACATACTTATTCGATCGATCATAAATTTTCTTTCTGACATATCATTCTAGTCGAAGGCTAATCGCTAACTTTCGAAACACAATGCTCACTCACTTAGACTTATCCTCAACATGCACTACATCATCCTTCATCCTCGATGAAATTTCTTATGCAATTTTGTTGGGTCATCCTATGGGACTTCAACATTCACTTGATTTCGCGGTCAAGTCTTCTAGGGTCATCTGCCCCGAAACTACGCTCGATAATTGAAGATCATCAACGAGGGACAGTTACTACGAACCATGCTATATCCTATTACAGAGCCAAATCAATTTATGATAATTCCTATGAGACTTTATCCAATTCGACATAATTTTACCAATCCATAATTCATCTACCCCCCACTCAACTGCAGTGCCGTTTACTACTCGAATCACTCGTGCACTACCATTAATAATATCACAACCGAACAATATTTGTTCATCTCAGTACGAGTCTATCTACTCACGGCAAATATCTGACACACTCTAGGCTTATCGCACAATCCTCAAATTGACCTTCGCATCAAACCACAAGTCGAAGCATAAAAATTGTCACGTCCTGATTTCCGAGTTCGACCATTCTCGTGACATGAATTACCATGTCCGCGCTCACGTGGAACAATCAACCCAAATTCGACGTGACATATGTGCAAGGCTGGTGTTGCGCTTGCACAAGACAAGAACGTCAACGTAGTGGTTATCCACGAAGCTATCCAGACACTTTCGTTTTCATACAAGTAAATCCATCCACTCTCAAATTCTCGAAGCATTCCTACCTTCATCATCCAAACTGCCATCAACTTAACTTGCATCTTATTCATCCAATAACAATGCTCAACATAATTTTTGTTCATTCAATCAAAGTATCCCCGAGTTATTGCATATCGTCTTTGATACGTCTCAATACCATCGTCGATATGCATAACTTGAACATCTTCCTCTCTCATAAGCTCCAATTCGTTGTAATCACTGCCATTACCCGAACTCGAATACGAATCAAGTCTTACACACATCAAGATCCATTCAGTTGTACTAACTACCATCATTATGACATAATTTATAGTTCACATATCCATTCTCATATTCCTAACTCACACTTCCAAATCATGCTACCGACTCATTGTACTAACTCAAATTTGTTTTGCAGGATTACTTCGTACCTACTCAACTCGTTCCAAACATGTTTTCGCACCGACTTACCTCAATTATGTCTGAGTCAACTATTTCCATAATGCGACATTCCCTTGCTATGCTCAGCCTACAGTTCGATTTATATTTAATGACTCCTCGTCCGACATATCATCCATAGGTACGACTTCATACATAATCGTTCAACTCAATTCATCGAAGCACACTTGCATCGACTTCTATCGAGTCATTCTCACTCGAGTCTCGTTACTACTCTTTCCGTTGAGAACAAACCTATCATAACCGACACAATCGTCTCGACGTAAACTATTGCAAGTCACTAAGGGCTTAAAATAGTTATCGCTAAGTGGCATTGCATGTACCACTCAGAAATCGAGCCTATCGTTATCGATACAATGCTTCACTGTACTGATCGCACAAACAGTATTACATATACCACCAGAAATCGAGTCATTATTTGACTTTACACTCCGCATAGGTCCGACATCTATTTTCCAACCAACTATCCCGTATGGCGATCTTTCAGATCCCAGCTCTAGCGTTTGCTTACTCGAGTTGGCACAACAACTGGACCAACATGATAGTCGTTCGTCTAAGTTTGCATACATTCAATCTAACCGTACCTTGGCGATCATATCGATCGCATACGCAACATTTGCTTATTCAAAGCTCAACGCAACATTCGGCCAACATAAGCGTTTGCCTACTCAAACTCGACTTAACGACCAACTTGACTCGTTATTATCGCATCCGCGATCTTTCAATCTCACCCGTTGCAACTCGTGCAACAATTTACTCTCAATATCTGAGGTCATTACTCAATCTCGTCCAACACATCGCTATCCATCCGTATAGCCATACAACATGTATCATACCGCATCGACTCGTTGCACCGATGCAACGAACGATTCACGACATGCTGTACTCCGTGCAACCAACAATACATAACCATTCGCATAGCCATATAACACGCATTGCCTCATATATCGACTCATTGCACTTCGTGCAACCAACAACACGTATCTCTTCGCACTTCGTGTGACCAACAACACATAACTCCTCGCACTTCGTGTGATCAACAATACATATTTTATTACACTTCATGCAACCAACATCACCATATTCGCTGCACTTCATGCAACCAACGACTCACAACTTTATTGCACTTCGGGAAACCAATACATCATAACTCGTTGTACTTCGTGCAACCAACATTCTCCGATGGCACTCAGAGAGAGTGAGATAGTCAAGACATACTTGTGGCGAACGTACGAACTTATTATAGACATTATGTGGAACATCCAATATAGCATCGAGCAGATCCATGAGCCATGCGGTTACAAAAACAACTTAGAGACAATTGATTTTCGATAACGAAATAACTGAGGGCCAAAGAGATTCGTTCACGGTCCATAGGATGGAACCGCTCTAATACCAACTTTTCATGCCCCGATCTGGGAAATCGCTCGTCCTCGCTAGATTTCACCCAAATCATCGTCCTCGCTGGGGCATGATACCGTACGAGCCTGGAGTTGCGCTCGTGCAAGGCAAGATAACCGGTTCACATAGTATTTATCTCAAATTGATATCATAAGCAGTGGAAGAAAAATAGAGTATACAATAAGAATCTCTTTTATTGATAATAAACTGAAGATTACAATGGCTCTGAATAGCCCAACTTAACATGCCAATTGGCTACAACGCTCATAATCTCTCAACCACACAAAGAATTACATTGTTCCATACATTACGCCTCTATATAGCCAACAAGTAGTCTTCGGTCGAACATCTCCATGTTATAAGTCCGAATGCCTATGCAGTAGCTCCTTTTAAAATGCTAAGGACTCCACGCCTCGACGCGTCCAAGCCAAGTCCCGCCCTAAGCCGATCATAACCGAAATCTGTGAGCAAACTAGTAGGGGGTTAGTGCTTTCGTCCTCGCTGCACTGATCAAGACCCACTCGCATCCAAATCAAGCACTAAGTAAATTTAGTGAAATATGCAACATTATTTGGTGATCTTTCTATTTAGCCTTAGGATCAATTTTATGGCAATATTCAATCATAGCATCTTATCATAATTGTGTCCAATACCTCCTACAGCAAATACAGTTATATATAATATGAACATAAACATAGTGATCGTGCTCATCTCCGTCCCATTTGCCTAGCCTGTAATGGTTAGAACTTTACATAAGAATTCATACAATTCACGCAACCAACTAACCATAAACTTAGTCATATGCATAAGGGTGGCAGGCCCTGCACCTGCACCCAACTCTAATCTCAGCCTACAGCCCCTATCTATATGAAGGTCACGGTACTTTGTACCGTAATAGACTTGGCATCCTTATATGTAAGCCTATGATCGCCTTAATATGGGTTGCTAGCCCAGTATCTGAAGGATCCCAAACTTACTCATATCATAGCTTATCACAACACTGGTCGGTCGTAATCCGTCAGAATGATGTACACCATAAATACCATACATAATTCCCTCCTAGGACGAACGGTCACGGTGCCCCGGTCATAACCATCCGAAGGAAGTCGCACCCGTGTACGGGCCATCCGAGTCCATTGACAATACAATACGCGCCATAGAAAACAAGTCATATCGTTCCAACAAGTCACACGTTCCATAAACATAATCCCTTCCATAAACATAATCATGTTCCGTAAACATATTCACGTTCCATAAACATATTCACGTTATCTCTATCTCAAGTTCCATTGGTATTATGCCACAACACATCCGTATTGATGCACAACGCCCAACGACTTAGACTTCTCGTACTTATACTCAATGCGTTCCATTCATAAGTTATTCGTATAACCGTAGTTCCGTAGTTACTTAGTCATTTCGTAGCATCCGTGCACGAGGGCATGTTTAACACCATAATAAGTGTTCTAGACCTAGTATTCAATGTTCTCGGAGTCGTGCACGCGATGCACATCTCGATATTGTCTTTCAATATTCTACCATCACCGTATTACCGTGACCCGTACACTTTGATGCACGTCGCTTCAATTGTTCAATGTTTAATGTTCTATCTTAATGTTCGACACATACTAAGACCTTTACCCGTTCGAGCCACGCTCTATAACTCAATAGCAACTTACGCATACAAGGATGTATTTTATTAGACGTGGAGGAATAGGGAGAGAGAGTCAAGAACCCGTCCTCCTTAAGCCGATACGCCTTATCGTTTTGCCGAGCTGAAGCGGCCCGATTCCATAACTTGCTATATAGCTAACTCTCGAACTTAGCCATTTCTTCGAACTACTCAATTCATTTGGCTTATCGTGCCCATGCCATAATCCGTTGCAAGGCGACGATTTGGTTTTGCGAACACCATTTCGAGTAAGGCAAAAATGTCGATCCTTATCGTCCAGCATAAAAGCGTAGCCTACACACCAGATCAACTAGAATCAACACTTGCTCAAACGGGACTTATCCTTTGCATCGATTCTCATCGATACTTCATCGGGTCAAAGTAACTCTTCGAGTCAACGACGCATCATAATGCACAGTACGGAGCGGGGCATTACTATGATGACATTTTCGACAAAGTCTTAGAGTCTAATGTAGTCTCAGACAATCCAGTTTGGAATATGTTCTTTGACGATGCTTCAAGGTCAAGGCCTAAAGACGAGATCATTGCAGGGGTCAAAGTCATTATCATCAATCCCGACGGCTTAGTCCTCCATCGTGCATATTCTCTCAAGAAGTCGTACACCAATAATATTGCTAAGTACAATGCTCTCATTATTAGGCTCCAGCTTACTAAACAGTTGGGGGTCGAGTACATTGAGGCCTATGGCAACTCAAAACTGATTATCAACTAGGTTCGAAGATAATATGAGGTTCGACATGAAGATCTGGTTCCTTACCAGAAAGCAGCAATCGATATTATTTCTACCTTCAAAGGGTTGTTTATAGAACATGTACCTTGATTGCAAAACTTAGAGGCCAAAGCATTCGCTGGCCTCACTGCTTCTTTGGCAGCTTCTGTCAGAACCTAATATACCATCACGGAGATGGGACGAGAGCTGGTTTGCCGAAAGAATAATCTACATATGTGTCTGAGTAACTCAGTACAAATAGACACTAATGTTGACATTCGGGACTGGCGATTCCCGTTCATAGACTACGTACGTAGTCTACGGAGTCCTGCCCGAAGACCCGAACGAAGCGACTTCTATCAAAAGACGCTCTCTCAGATTCTTCTATGACACAGCTACCAAAATACTGTATCATCGTTCATATGACAGACTCCTTCTATGATGTCTATCCAAGACAGAAGCGTAAGAAGCACTCCGGAAGGCACATGATGGCACCTATGGGGCACACTAGCCTGGTCGTAAGTAACAAGACCGACTACGTCGCATGGGGTACTACTAGCCCACTGTGATGGCTGATGCAGTTGACAATACAAAGAAGTGTCGGTATGTTAATTGCATGATGACTTCATCCACCAACCTTTGGAGTTCCTATATCCTACAAAGGCCTCCTAGCCTTTTGAAGCATAGAAAATAGACATCATTGGGCCGATTAGCACACTTGCTGAGTTAAAAACCCTAAACACGATTAACTTTGTTAAGCATCATGTCATATACCACTTCAGAGTTCCCAGAAGGATTATCCATGACAACGGCCCTCAGTTCGTGAGCCATGCATTCTATCGGTTTGGTGATAAAAATCGAATACGGAATGTAGGGTCAACAACTTACAATCCTGCAGCAAATGGACTAGTCGAAGCATTCAACAAGACTATTATCAAGCTGCTCAAGAAAGTTATTTCTTCTAGTAAGCGCGACTGGAATAAGAAGCTTAGCGAATGTCTATGGGCTTAACGCACGATTGTTCGAACGCCTACTAGCGACACACCATTTTCTCTTATTTACGGAAGCGAAGAGGTGCTCCCTCTAGAGATCCAGATCCCGTCTTTATAGGTAGCCATCACCAACCAGCTGACTGACGAAGACAATCAACGCCGACGGCTACAAGAGTTGGAGGCCTTGGACCAAAAGTGCTTGTTAGATCAGCAATAGATCGAGCTCTATCAAGCTTGAATTTTTGGGGCCTTCAATAAAAAGTTATGGGAAAGAACATTTAAGTGAGCGACCTCATCTTATCAGTTCGAAGACCGATGGTGATGACTTACAAGACGGCTGGGAAGTTCGAGCCCAAGTAGGAAGGACCGTTCGTCATAGAGACTTACTAATGATGTCGATCAATGGCAAGTTCCTAAAGATATACTATGTCTGAGGTCTAAATTAGCATATATTTCCACATCTGTTATGGATGTTCACAAATTCTATTAAACGAATTCATCCCTTTCATATTTCCCCAGAAGAAAAATATTTTACGTCCCTATTACCTCTGAGTTGTTATTCTACACCCCAATGAAGATTGTGCCTACCATGTCCATATTACCTCTGAGAAGTCATTCTTCTACGACAAACCCCTGTGATTGTCAAAATTATCTATAGAACTTTTCATGTCCATATCGCCTCTGAGTCATTCTATACACCCATAGAGTCTATCCTTACCATGTCCATATAACCTCTGAGTAAGGAAAATTCTACCTAAAAATATCGTATTTACCATATCCATATAATGTCTGAGTAAAACACCCTATCCCAAGCGGAGTTACCTCTATCCCTCATGTCATACTACCTATGAGGGAATTCTCATTATTATAAGAATGTTCACAACAAATAGACAAGCAAATAAGCAAAACTAAAAAAAATTATTAATAAATGGAAATGTTTTTCTTTCCTACAAAAAGGTCTCTCAAAAAGAGAGAAACAAAAAGATAAAAGGTCATTAGCAATGTGATAACCGATACAGGAGTTCTTCCAGTCGACTTCTCAAAAGAGCAACTTGGGGCCCAACCAATTCTTTGGCTCGACGCTATGCCTCCTGACATCGAGCGATCTTACCCTCGAGCTAGGATAAGTTCTGGCGTACAAGGTCCAAGTCTGCTTGATGACTGCCAATACTTTCTCTCTTCCGAGCCAGGGTCTCCGATCGTTGGCGAAGGACCTCCTGCTGGTCCCTTGACTTATCCAACTAACTCTCAGTGAGGGCCAACCTCTCTTCTAGCTGTCAAATCTACTCCCGAAGGGTCTCACATTGTTCCTCTAAGGCTGTACGATGGCAAACCTGAACCTCCTCAGCATCGATCATTTTTTAATCTCGACTTCAACCTTGGTAAACCTTTCAGTCAGAGCCTGACTTCTCTGCTCGTATCGGGAAAATAAAGAAGCCATCTTCTCTAATTCTACAGCAGTTAGGGATGAAAGACCGTGCTCAAGATTTTAAAGCTCCAAGACGGTGGCTTCCAATTCTTCCAAAAGAGCCTCTATCGCATCCATCTTTAATTCATACCCTGGATAGTCACACAATGCCACCAATTGGGCTATTACGGTAGACCGAGCCCGTCTAAGTGATTGGTTGTCCTGCTAGACACCCTTTATGTCGTGCTTCAAGGCGGGACGAATGGTACCCAGAATGAGGTCAGCATAATATGTATTGTTAGCCAAACCCATTAGGGTCAGCAGAGATGGCACGATAGAAGCTCCTGGAGCAGCAGTGATAGCCAATAGGCATCTAGGTATTGTAGCTGGAGCAGGTGGTGCCTTGACTAGAGTGGAGGTCGTCGGTATTGCAGAGATGGTGTAAGCCAACGTTGTCTGAGGCATAGTCGGCTCTTCAACTGGCTCCCTCGCTAGTTCTTTCACAACTAAAGTTGCGTGAACTGGCACTTGAACAGTCTCACTAATCGACTTCTCGATGGTCGTTGTGACAAACTCCTCAGCGGTCTTCTTAATTAGTGCTTCAGTAGCCGGCTCGTAAATGGTTTTCTCGACCAAGTCCGTAGCAGCTGGCCTGATGGCAGCCTCTTTAAACAGCTCTGTGGTGACTGTATTGAAGGGCCCTTCAATAACCATTTCTTTGGTTGTCTTCTCGACCGATTCTTTTACAGTCTCCTTGACCGATCTTTTAATGGTTTCATCGGCGGGCTCATCAGCAGCACCATCGATCACCATCTTATTGGCCACCTTGACTGAAACCTCAGTAATCAGCTCGTCAGCAGCCGCATCAACTTGTTCTACATTTGTCTTCTCGAACGTTTCTCCGAGGACCGTATCATCCAACTCCTTAATAGCCTCCTCGACAGCTTTGAGAATGACCTCATCGACCAACTTTTTGATACTCATTTTTACCGGCCCTTAAGAGCTCGATAGGCCAATGATTCAATAGCCGTCACTGTCAACCCTTCTAGGGAATCTTCGACCAACCGTTGGGACGAATCCCTGGGGTTTGCCAAGGGCAGCTCCTCGGCCTAGTGATCTTCCTCATTCCTAACGCGTCAGGAATATCCTTAACCCTTTTTTGATCCGGAAAAGAGGTACGGTTAAAGGATCCTGGGTAATACCTTCAGTATCCATGACCACTTGGCCCATCACGGGTACAGACTCTAGAATCCCACCGTCGGCTGTTACAAGACCGACCCCAGGTACTTCCACAGACTCGTCCATAGTCGACCCTATAAAATTTTCCCGCTGAGGTGAAGCCAATGGCTCTGAAAAGCCCCGAGTCTCATACTCAAAAGGAGAGAAAGGAGAGACATCTTTCGAGTCAATAGCTTTATCCGCTACAGTCTCCCCCTCGGTCCTTATGACTCGAGACACCTCTGGGACAGGTTCCTCGGGAAGTTCCCTGAGTATTTTCGACCATATGGACCTCATATTTTTTCTTTGCCTACGTAAACAAAGCAGCAATGAGCAGAAAAGTATGCAATCAAAGCCCAAAGAGAAAACACTATACCTGTAAAAGAGGTTAGACAGGCAATGTGCTATGTTCTAGTAAAGACTGTTGGGAGGGTCCGTACTGTAAAGATACTACCTTTTTCATTCTCTTGACAGGAGAAGGGCTCATCGATGAAGGAACTCGACTCTTCAGTGGGTTACTCAAGGGTGCTTCCTCCTCCCTTCCTTTCCATGATGAACTAGAGCTATATGTCATCTACTCCCCAACGATACAAGCCCTTGAAGGCGCTCTGAGGCTAACCAAGGAGTCTTGAACATTATCCCCTCGAACAAGCTTCGCTCTCGATCGTAGTCTGGTAAGAAGTTATTTGCAATGTAGCAAAATTTTACGATGAAATATAAGATACGAATCTCTTCATGCATCGAGGGGATCGTAAACTTCGTTTCAGTACATCCGACATTATAATAGCACCATGCCCGGGCGCCATCTAACAGAGTTCTTTTGTAATCAAGGCGGGAGCTCGGGTTGCTCAACATAGTCTAGCTATAACCGAACTGACGCACGAAATGACTCGACAGATAAGGCTCCAGGAACACCCGATTCTGGTTTTAAAACACCAAATAGGAAGCTCGGATGGAATGCAACCAGTAGAAAGTACCGAAAGTTAAATCACTATCCACTAACATGTCATCTGCAAGGTAACCCTTGTACGTAGGTGAAACCCTGTTGAAATCATAGCCGTCTGGACGAACCAATATCCACCTACAAACGGGGATACCTTGATGGAGCCATTCGCTCGATGATAGTTATGCAGCGTCGTATCCCCTTCCTCGTAACCATTGAGAGTGCTGGGGACTATCAAACCGGGGCAGGATAATACCAACCAACCCATCAAATAATGATAACAGAGTTTAACCATACGAAATTCATCGTCGCCCCTACGGCACTCTTTTATCCTCATCGAGATCTCCCACAGGCCTCGCAAGATGTCACACACCATAGCTGGAAGCAGAGCCGAGGAATGTTTAAAGGCCAGCTTCATAGCCGACAAAATAATTTCCCGACCGATCTGTCCTACGAATTTTGAGCCTCCTAGAACTACGGCCTTCCGCAGTCATATCATCAGAAAAGCGGCAAACACCGTTTTTGGACTTAAAGCAGTCAGATTCTGAGAAAAGTAGTTATAAACATTAAAGGTCGGCTTGCCCTCGACATCTACTGAGGGAGTAGATACCCCCACTTCAGCCATTAGATCTTCTATCTCGTCAGCAGTATATAACCTGCGCATGGTGAAATGAACCATCCTCATCCTCAACGGATGCTTTGTGAAGATATAATCCACCTTAGCTTTGATATGTGGCTGAGCCTTCATCCTATCCCGGCACATGCATACTTGATGGTTGCAAAGCAGTTCTTTGGACACAGCCATCATTTTGGTATATTTGTTCTCCAATTCTAGAAACTCTTCCTTGCAAAGAATATATTCTTTATATGGCTCATCACCCTATGGAAGCTATGAGATGGCGCACATCTCATGAAGGGCCAACCCTATCTCTCCATGAAAAGTGAAGAAAGTCCCAGTATTTTGGTTGTAGAGTTCCAATAAGGCTATAAACAAAGGCTAATTGATCTCTATACTATGCTGGTAGCCCTAATAGCACGAGGAAAACCCATACCTTATAAATCCTCCTTGAACCTACCCAATACCTATTGTGTTAGTTCACGCCAATCTGATCTCGGACGAATCCAACCCTCGACCTAGAAGACCTTTAGGATGTACATCCCGTGGCCAGAAGCCTATTGGCGAAGAGAGAGGATCGGAATGGATGCACCTCCGTGGTAAAGTCGCTGAGCACACGACCGGGGAGTAAGAGATGCAGCATATACGATAGACTATCATGTGCACTTATGAAAGTATCCCTCCTAGTAGAGCATCTGTTCCCCAGTCGGTCTAGGGCTAGCCGCTGTCCCGCTGGAGCTTTCGGGGTTCTTCATTGTGGAAGCATGGAAAAGAATAAAGAAAGGTTCATGTGGCCAAGGATCCTCATGCAGCTCAGAGAACCCATGTGGCTCAGGGATCCATACAGATCAAAAGTCTATGCGGCTCGAATAATTCCATGTGGTCCAGAGAGGAGCCACGTGGCCTTCAACAGCTCTTTCCTTCGTCTTTTACTACATTTAATGCCCTAACGGCTGACAGCTCTGACAAATGATAGCTCCGACAAAAAGGGGCAATAATGAGTGACGTAATGGCGTGTCCCTAGGAAAGAGGAGAAAATCTTCTCACAGCTGGCAGAATCCATCAAATTCTGAGGCATGCGGCTGCGGCCGCCTATCTTCATGCGGCTGCATCCTTTATGCGACCACCCATCAGCATGCGGGTGCATCCCTTATGCGGCCGCCCATCAGTATGCGGCTGTCCATTCCCATGCGGCTGCCCATTTTTATGCAGCTGTTCATCTCCATGCAGCTGCCCATCTTCATGCGGTTGTTTAGCCTCATGCGGACCATTCATCTACGGCTCTGCCAAGATGGCCCAGTGGAGACACGTGGCACTTTTTACGATGATTGAGACACGTGGCAGTCTTATCTTCCTGGAATTATGGGTGTCACTACAAGAAATTTTGCTTATAGTTATGACAAAGATTAGTCACTAATATATATTAATAGTGACTGAATTTCGTCAGAAATGATATTAGCGACAGACTAATCACATGAGTAACGGAGTTAGTGTCAGTCACTACTATGAGTGACACTAATACTACTAGTGACGGACGAATTCTTAAATCCGTCACTATAATTGGACATGCCACGTAGATAAGTATTTATCTTTCAATATAAAAAATATTTAATAATTATTACTAACTAATTAGTCAGTTACTATTGTTGGGTATTAATAATTATTACTAACTAATAAGTCAGTCACTATTGTTTGGTCATTAATAAAATTATTACTAACTAACACGTCAGTCACTAATGTTGGGCCATTAATAATTATTTCTAACTATTAAGTTAGTCACTATTGTTTGGTCATTAGTAAAATTATTACTAATTAATATGTCGGTCATTAATGATGTGTCATTAATAAACTTACAAATTTTTTGAATCACATTCCTAATTGTTTGATATGTCATTAATAATATAATAAATCGGTCATTACTACTTGATCCATAAGTAGAAGCTAATTTCTTTCCACCGCATTCTGCTGAAATCACAATTTCTTTATCAAAAATGGTATAAGTGGATTCTTATTAAAAAAATCAAAGCCAAAAATAATATATTAATAATATTAGACAACAACTAAAAAATAAAATATACTCTAAAACAAAGTTAAGTCTGCTATTAACAAAAAAATATTCTACATGAACACAAATTGATGTTCTAAATTGTAATGAAGAAACATGATAAAGCACTCGATTTCGCGTCACACCAAGCCCTTGACCACGTACTCGATTTCTTGTCTTCGGGCCAATTGCTTGGACATATGCTCTTTGTCGCATTTCCAACGTCTTATGTCAATAAAATGATAGTCACGTTCCTACGCAAATAAATCAAAAAATTGTAGAAACAAAAAAATTAAAGAATTTAAAAACAACATAAATAGGAAAAAAAATTATGGTTAGGATTTTAAAATTTACTTGGGCCGATGAGATTTTCTCCCTAGAACCTATGGGGTCTCCTCCCTGGACGAGAAGCGGTGAAAAATGATTGAACTCCACTGACCTATAGTGGTGGAAGAGAATTGAACTCCGCTGACCTCTCTAGATGAGCACCTTTAAAACAAAACAAAAATTATTAGAGGAGGAGGAGATGAGTAAATAATGGAAGAGATGAGAGAATTACAAGGAAAAGAAAATCCTGATGATCACCTATAGAAGGATGATATGAGGAGGAGGAGGAGAGGAAGAGAAAATTTTAGAGGAGTAAGTATTTAGGGGAGGAGAGGATCATAAATCCTTTATGATCAAATATTTTGCAAAAGGAAATATGATGGCACGGGTGAGAAAAAAGTGGTGTCTAATTTTCTAATCCCGCTAACTCGGTCCCATAAATCTTTAAAATTAGTAGACTATTTTTTCTTGTTAAATTTATTATTCAATATTAAACTATTTTTCTATTAGTGACTGATTTAGAAGTCCCTAATATTTTTTATGAAACATATTTAAATTTTTTACGTCTATCTTTTCATTTAATGATTAAATAAAGTTTAGTGACTGAATAGTCTGTCACCATTAAATATTTATTCCATCGAAAATAGTATTACTAACATTTTTCTTAATCCGACACAATTAATTTTTTAATAGTAACTGAATATTCATTCCGTCACTAACTTTCGTCACTATAAGCAAAAAAATTTGTAGTGTGCTAACAAATCCTAATCAGATCTGTTGCAATAAGTGTCCAGATCAAATCAAATCGAGCAAATTAGACACGTGGCAGGCCATTACAAGTCGCGAATATTCATGGCAATCAACATTTATTGTCCACAGAGATTTAATACAATCGCATTAATTGCTTAAATATATTATATACAAGATGGACGGCCCAGATTAATTAACTCTCAGACCGCCGACTTTTGAGAATAGGCAATCATTGTAAACCCTAATGATGCTCCTGTTTGCCATGAAATATAAAAGAACAGAACAATTATCGGAGGATCGGACTTTTACTTCACGTTACAAACTCGCTTGTACAAAGAAAGCCTAGGGACGAAAGCCTAGGTACAACAATATAAGTACAATTGTTTATTTTAGATTCTGGGGGGTGAAGATAGAGGCTCGGAAAGGCGACGGCAGCCCTGCCTTACTCCTTGGACAATCGGTATGCAGCCTTGGCTCCTGTGAAGAGATGGTTGGCGTTGATGAAGAAATGCTCTTCTTGCTCTCCTCGGGTTGCTCTTCTGACTTCTCTCTTTCTTTGTGTATTCTATCTGATTATTAGGGGGGAAGCTCTCTTTTCTCTCTCTCTTTCTGATCGTATATATTTTACAAGGGAATGGCACCTTGCTATTTATAATAGTGGGGGCATCATTAGGGTTTGGATGATTACACATTCTCAAAGTGGCGGCAGCCTGATGTATAATTAATCTGGACCATTCGTTTAAGGCATGAAGGATCTGGCCATAAATGGGGATAATATTGAATCCTGTGAATAATTAATGCTGATTGCTTTAAATCTTCATGATTGGCTGTGTCAAGCTCGGATCTCTCACCACGTGTCCCATTAGCTTGATCAGGAATGATATGACATGATCTCATTAATTATGAGGATAACGTTAAATATGGTCATTGGGATCTGGTAAATCTCTGATTGATCTGCATCCCATAATCATCCTTGCTACCAGCTGTTAAGTCGTAGGGACCATTGAATCTAGGCCACGTGTCTTAATGGCGGATCTTGTCAGAACCGCATGAGACAGCGTCTTAGTGAACCGCATAAGTATAGTACTCAAGAGCCGCATAGGATGGCTTCTTGGTGGGCCGCATAGATATAATACTCACGAGCCGCATAGGATGGCTTCTTGGTGAACCGCAGGAAGACGATTCTTGCCATCCGCATGGGATGACTTCTTGGTGAGCCGCATAAGTGTAGTACTCGCGAGCCGTATGGGATGACTTCTTGGTGAGCCGCAGGAAGATGATTCTTGCCAGCCGCATGGGGCTATTCTTCAAGTGAGCCGCATAGGAATAGCCACGTGGCAATCTCGGATCGTGTCAAAGATTTTCTTATGTTCCCAAAGAGTCTGTCATTATGACAGGGCCATTATGACACTTCATGTCAGAGCCGTCAGCTGTTAAATCATGGCAGAGCATTAACTAGGGCCACTGCTCGATGGCCAGCTGTGTGAAGGGGGTCCCATGGAGACACATGGCGTTGATCGAGCCGTATATCTCTGTTGGTCGCAGGTGAGCCGCATGTACGTCTGAACAATATGCGGCTAGGGGGCTCTTTGAACCGCATAGGACTGTCCTTATGTAAGCCGCATGGACTCTCCTGCAACTAGCTGCATGAGACTAAGAGTCTCTCTAAACCGCATGGGACTACTCCTGTACGAGCCGCATGGGGTTCTCCTGTTCTGAGCCGCATAGATCATTATTCTGATATTTTCCATGCTTCTGCAAGACCCCCTTCAAAGTTTTCAATTTGCAAAATTGAAATACTTTGAATAAGAAGCATGGCCTTTGTTAACTGCATAGATGATTCAGTCGCATGGATTTATCTGGCCGCATGAGCTTTGTTAGGCCGCAGAGACTTTTTGCCACGTGTGTAAATCTTCTGCATTAAATGCCCTTGATTCCCCGCCTCTTGGGGGAGCATCCCTAGGGTCAGTTTTGTTTTGACCGAAGCGTTCTTCTTTTATTCTTTTAGGCGGCACGTAGATCGAGGCATTTGTTTTGATTTTTTGGGCCTCCTTCGCCTATAAATAGGAGTGATTTTATTCTCTGAGGGTTTCTTTACCTTCTCCTCTTTGCTCGAACTCCTTGCTGCCGACTTCCTCTTCGTCTTCTCTCATCAACGATTGCCAATGGCTCCCAAGAAGACTATCGCTGCTATGGGCAAGAAGGCCGCGTCGTCGTCTACGACAGCGAAGGGCAAGAAGGCCGCGTCTTCATCGACGGCGGCGAACATGGCAGCTCCTCCGCCGGCTGACGTGCCTATTTTTTACCCCAACGTTCACCCGCCTATTGCTGGTAGGACCATCAACATAAACTGTTACGACTATGCCGCATATTTTATGCACGAGCCTATATTGCCAAGTATGCTGCGTGTCCGACTCATATTCGAGTCGCGTGGGATATGACCTAGATCTGAGCCGCATGAAAGTTGTTGTTTGCAGCCGCATAACTACTTCATCTTCAGGGCCGCATAAGCTCACTTGGACTGGACCGCATGAGCTTTTTCAAACTTAGCCGCATAAGCCTATTTCGGGCTGAACCGCATAAGCTCATTTGAACTAAATCGCATAAGCTCATCCGTACTGAACCGCATAGAACCGCATATGCTCCTTTCGAACTGAGCCGCATAAGCGCATTCGGACTGACCCGTATGGGCTCATCCGAACTGGACCGCATATGCTCCTTTCAAACTGAACCGCATAAGCTCATTCGGGCTGGCCTGTATGAATTCTTTCAAACTGAACCGCATGAGGCTATACTGCGCCAAGCCACATAAGCATTACGTAGTTTGTGTTTCAGTTATCTTTTTGACTTTGTTTTCTTTGTTTTTTCTTCAATGAATCTGCCAGTA
The DNA here is from genome assembly GCA_029216955.1 of Iris pallida. Taxonomy (NCBI): domain Eukaryota; kingdom Viridiplantae; phylum Streptophyta; class Magnoliopsida; order Asparagales; family Iridaceae; genus Iris; species Iris pallida. Next base: position 3,518,967 of record JANAVB010009595.1, read on the forward strand.
AATCCTGCGGGAGAACTTCTGGTTGGCTCGCGTCAGTTCGCCTTGGGCGTGCGTCGGGATGATTTGGTTCATCAAGTATCCGAGCAGCTCCTTGTTAACGAACCTTTGGAGCGACTAAATGCTATCAGGGTTCAGTCTTTTCAATTCCTTAATGACATGATGAGCTCTGGAAAATCTGATGGAAAGTATCTGAGACTGGTCTTCCTCTTTGGGGATGCGTTGATCATAAAAAACTCCCGAGTGCTGGATGTTTTCGAGAGTTGGGATTTCGACTTGGACGGAATGCCGATTCACATCCCCATTATGAAGCACCATTTCCCTTTTACGTGGTTCAACATGATCGTTTTGGACAGGCAGATGCCAGACACCCTCACTCCAACCAGACCGGGGATGTTTGTTGGTAATATCCGTTACAACAAGACCACTGGGTCGGTGCGCGCGATCAAGGATCCAGCCAGTCGATCCGTGATAGGGTTAGTTCCGGGTACCTTCATCAACACACCCGGTCCAAACTTCTCATTCACTCAGGCTGACACCTTCCTGAGCCAGCTTGCTCGCAAAGGGTCTCATCCTGTTGGCAGATTGGTACTGCCGAGTTGGTTACACCCCATTCCCCCGTGGGCTAACCTGACCTCGTGGATTCTTCAGAACTACGGGGAATTTTTGCGAGAAGTCAATCTTTATGATGCTATCCGGGGTACCAGCCACGGGTTTCCCGTTAATAAGCCATTATTTATGGCCCTTCTGGAGATGTACAATCATCGGACAGGGACTTTCTTCACCCCTGTAGGGGAATTGGGGCTCGCTCTTCACGAGATGTATGATGTCTCCAAGCTCTCCTGGGGAGACGAGCCCTTCGAAGCGTACACTCCGATGAATGAGGAGTTCCAGGATTTAGATCGGCGATTCCCAGGTTTTGTCGCTGTGTATCAAGAACTATTGTGTCATCATAGCACCAGTTACCGAACAGCTATCCAGAAAAATGACAGCTCGGAAGGGATTGCTTCCCATACCAAATCTTGGGTCTCATACCTCTTCAAATTCAGCGCTGCTGGCCGAGTTACTTCCCGGGATCGTCAAACTCCTAGGGAAGTAGAGGACCTGGTGTCGACTGCTAGGAGGTCAAAGTCCAAAAGTGACAAATTTGGGAGCCAGATTGACTCCTTTAGCTATTTTTACTATAGTACCCGGCACCTGTCAGAGAAGGCACTCTTGGCAGGGTTTTTAATGGTGTGGCTGCGCAATTGTGTGGTTTCAGGAGGAGCTGGTTCTATTGAAAGGATCAGTCGCTACTTTATTCTCCCTGCCGTAAAGTTGGTCTTTGGGGTCAGGCTGGCTCTTCTTCCTGCTATGGTGTGCAGTATTCAGCATGGTCTCCGTGCCTTCTCGTCCAAGGTCATTACTCGTGACGTGGCAATGGACTTTGAACGTATAGAACTGCCTTATCATTATTTGTTGGGATGGCTGTTGTTGCATTATCAGTCTTTGATGAGGCCCGGGACGGGGGATGGTGTCACGGACGACGACGCTTTTCTTTTCAGGTATCACCATCAGCCTTGGGAATGTAGTACCATACCGGCGTGTCGGAGGATGTTGGCGAGGGTGGACGGATATAATTTCTTCGTGTCCGTTCCCCGTTTCACTGACCAAGAAGTGAGGAGTGTTCATGTTGATGGTGTTGAACCTCCTCATTTCTTACCTGAAAAGATGTGTTTCTGGCTGCGTAACATTCGCCCGGCGTATTTAGTTTACCGTAATCGCAACACTGTGTACTTAGAGCCCTACTTGCCCAGTAGGTTTGCCCGTCAATTTGGGTATAGTCAGCTATTCCTCGGGCGTCCCAGTTCCCACTTGTGATTTGAAGGTAGCATTCTCGATGGTATTAGGGCATGGAGCTATTACGACACTTGTCATACTAGAACTAGCTTCTCGGTGCCGGCCGCAAATATGATAGAGGAAATCTTGCATATGGCGGCCTTATATCATGTTACGACAAATTCTCCTCCCCTCGATTTTGACCCGAGGACTAGCTTCATCGTGGGCACTCGCCTGGCGGAGAAGGCTATGGTGTCGAGGGCAAAGAAGAAAGGGGCGAATAGAGTTCCCACGCCCGACTCCGAGTCCTTCGACACAACTAAGGAAGACAACGAGCGGGACGATGAGGACTCTCTCTCACCTGGTGACGAGGCAACGGCGGGTCAGCCTTCCGCCATGGCAGATGAGATGATGACGGATCAACTGTCGTTTGTATTAGATGAGGCGGTAGACCACTTGCCACCTGTACCGGAGGTAGTGTGGATAGAACTACCGTCTGTCGTGCCTGGTCCCTCACGTAAGAGAGGCAGGCGTGAGTCTACTGACCGAGGAATAGCCTTTTCTGTGAAGAGAGCGGCAGTCGGACCCCGTAGGCTACTTATTACGGAGAGGGGTGAGGATGCGGGCGATGTTCCGGAGGTAAGACCAAGTCGGAGCCATCTCTTTGTTGTGGTTTTCTTTTTTCTTGGAGATATGACTTGATCATTTTTTCTTTGTAGGCGTCTGACGAACCAGGCTCCCCTGAACCGTCTACTACCCCTGGCGTTGACCCGGCCCTTGCAGCTTTGATTAGCGACATGTGTGCCACGGTCCTTTCTGCGGGAGCTCTCTCAGCGGCGGCTGGAAGCTCCCAGGTTGCTGAGGCCTCGGCCCGGGGTGATGAGGGTCTCCTCGGGCTCGTCTCCGAGATCGCTGAACTTCAGCAGGGTGATGCCGATCTCGTTGCATCCCTTCCCGAGGGTGCCGGGGTGGAGGAGCCTATTATACCTGACTCGGAGATTGTCAGTGAAGAGGCTACGGTAGCTGTAGGAGACCTTCAGCCTCCACACTCCTCCACTGGTAAGATAAGCCAAATATTGACTAGTGAGGGGGCTTATTTGCTTTATCAACATATCCTCCGGGTCAAATCGATTCATGTTTGCCTTGGCCCTACAGGTCCTGACCCTTTACTTCCCACCGCGGATGTTCTTGGGGAAGGCTCGGCCTGCCGTGATCTGGGAGACCGGAGCGTTTCCTCTCCTTCGCCGTCTCATGTCGAGGGGCCTCCTGCCAGCCTCGGACAGATGGGAATGGAGCTGGCGATGGTCTCCACCTCATCCTCTGCTGATCATACGGCTCCGGAGATTGACCTCTCGGCCCTGTCGAGCATTCAAGTTCTGCGGGCCGCTGAAGAGGAGTTGGCCGCTGTTCATGCGTCCTTCTGTGCGGAGTTTGTTTCTCTTGTGGCAGGAGCGACAGATTCTGTTGCATCTTCTTCAGCGTTGCCGGCTACACTCCCGTTGACACCGGCTTCCTCGGAGGCTCTGGACGAGGTAACGCAGAATGTAGTCGACAGCTTCTATCGCCATTTAATGAGGGGCGTAGATGCTGCTGTGGAACGGGGGATCCCTTTTACTCTATCTCTGCGGTGCGCTCGGGGTCAGGTTGCAACTTTGAAGTCTCTTCCTGGCGGGGTGGGGTTGGCTGCACTTCTGGAGCCTAAATTGGCAGAGGTTGATCAGCTGGTGACCCAATTGCTGGCGATACGGCAGGCGGGCTTGCCTGCTGCGATTGAGCAGGAGCGGGGCTTCCTCATTGCTGCTCGGGATAGGATCAAGCTCGCTCGAGATACTGCCGGGCCAGTTGTACAGGGAGACCTTAACAAGTTCTCCGCGTCGTATGACAGGCTGGGTCGTCGGAGTCAGGCTTGTCGTGCCCGGAAAGAGTCTGCTTCTCGTGGAATTGCTGACACGAAGGAGCGGATTCTCGCACTCCAGAAGGAGTTGGCCTTCTTAGAGTCAGAGCTAAAGGCTGCTCAGACGGAACAGGAGTCGTTCGTTCGGGAGGCTGAAAAGGTTTCCCGATCTTCTGTTAACTTGGAGCGGGCCTTTAAGAGATTCGAGGATAACTGGCAAGCCCATGCTCAATTGGAAGACGAGGCGGTGCTGACCCAAGAGGCGGAGCGTCGAGCTACCCAGAGGTTTGAGCGGTCGGTCGCCTTACTAACGGACCGTCTCAGGGCATTATGTGCCCCGGAGCAGTGATCGGTTTTCTGTTTTCTTTTGCTTCTCTTTTTTTCTGTTCTTTTTGTAAGGGATGTGATCCCAAATGATGTAGCACTTTGAATTTTGAATAAATGAGCATGTTTCAACTCATCTCCTCTTTCTTGTACTTGTGGCGTTTGTGGAATTGGACTTGCTGGGGGATTATTTGTGGACCTGTTACCCTAGGCGTACCTTGGTTTTAGGTACGGATAACAAGTTTGGTCAGGATGTCCGAAACAGCCATGATAAAGTGGTCATTGGTGCTCTCGGTATTGGGAAAAGGAATGCCGTAGAGCAGCTGGGCTCCCGGGGCATGGTGAGATGGTGGATTTATGCTAAGAAGCTTAGCAAGGGATATTTGTGGACCTATTATCCTTGGCGTACCCTGGTTCAGGATACGGATAATAGGGTGAAAGGAAAACCAACATATTTGCTCAGAGGTTATGAGGACATGGCAAGCATGAGGGTTTTACCGTAGAATCTTCCTGCTCAAAGGTAATGAGAACATGGCAGGGGAGACTTCACGGAAGATATTCGTGGTCAACAGCGGACATTTGTGGTCAACAGAGGACGTTTGTGGTCAACAGAGGACATTTGTGATCAACAGAGGACATTTGTGGTCAACAGAGGACATTTGTGGACCTATTATCCTTGTCGTACTCCGGTTGTGGGTACAGATAATAGGTTGAAAGGGAACCGACATACTTGCTCAGAGGTAATGTGGACATGGCAAGCATGAAGGTTTCTTCGACGGAGCCTTCCCACTCAGAGGTAATGAGGACATGGCAGGAGTGGGCTCAATGAAGAGGGGGTACACAGAACGACTCAAAGGTAGGAGAACGTGGAAGTTCTATGCGAGGGGGCTGTTTGTTTTTGGTGGAAGTGAAGACGACTCAGAGGTAATGAGGACATGGCCATTTCAGAAATTTGTGGATCGGTTACCCTTTTTGTGTACAGGGAGTGCGGGTAGTGGATCATGAGGGGGGATCTCTTCCAGGAAGGAAGTTAGAGGTATAATCATACGTGACTTACTATCTGAAAGAGTGACTGAAATATGAGTTCAGAGGCACCAGCGGGTACATAACTCGGTAATTTAGAATATTGAGAAAGTGTGAGTTCAGCGGCACCAGCAGGTATATGACTCGATAATCTGAAGGGAATGTGGAGGTGAGTTCAGCGGTACCAGCAGGTACATGACTTGATAATCTAAAATATTGTGGATGTGAGTTCAGCGGTACCAGTGGGTACATGACTCGATGATCTGGAGAGAATGTCGTTTAGACATAATATTTCTTCAGGAACTTGCCGTTGACGGGCAACATGAGCAAGTCTCCATTTTATTTTGCGAGGCGGTAAGCGCCGTTGGAGAATACTGTCTCAATGATGAATGGGCCTTCCCACTTTGGCTGGAATTTGCCGACGGTCTTGTGAGTCATGACCATCGGCCTCCGTACTGCCAGAACGAGATCGCCCACCTGGAATGTTCTGATTTTGACCTTCTTGTTGAAGGCTCCGGAGATGCGTGCTTGGTATAGCTCAATTCGTTGCTGAGCTAAGAGGCGCTTTTCATCTAGTGCCTCCAATTCCTGTAGCCAGCGATGGTGCTTTTCGTTTGTCGTCAATTGATGTGTGAGGGCGACGCGTAGTGAGGGGATCTGAGTCTCCAATGGGAGGACTGCTTCACTCCCGTACACCAGAGAGAATGGTGTATTCCCGGTGGCTGTTCGAACTGTGGTGCGATAAGCCCATAAGCATTCACCGAGCTTCTCGTTCCAGTCGTGTTTGTTGGAGGAGACAAACTTCTTGAGGAGTTTGATGATTGTTTTGTTGAATGCCTCCGCCAACCCGTTCGCTGCCGGGTTGTACGGTATCGAAGCGACATTCTGAATACGGTGCTTATCGCAAAATCGATAGAATGCGTGGCTTGCAAACTGTGGACCATTATCATGGATAATCCTTCGGGGCAGTCCGAAACGGTAGATGACGTGATGCTTAAGGAAGCTGATCACGTTTGAAGTCTTGACTTCTACGAGTGGGACAGCTTCCACCCATTTGGAGAAGTAATCAGTGATCGCAAGTATGAAGCGATGTCCTCGGGAGGAAGGTGGGGTGATTGGACCAATGATATCCATTCCCCATGCTTCGAATGGCCCGGACGCCACTGTCGGATGTAGAAACTCGGATGGTTGGTGAATGAAGTCTGCATGGACTTGGCATGCTTTGCATTTTCTAGCATAGTCTATCGCATCTGCCACCATTGTGGGCCAATAGTAGCCCATTCGGCGAAGGCGATCTTACAATTTTGGGCCGGGCTGGTGGGCCCCACAGACACCGTCATGAGCTTCTCGTACGGCTTCTTTGGCTTCTGTATTTGACAGACACCGAAGTAGTAATCCGTCGTAGGAGCGATGATACAGCATTTTTGTCTCTGTATCGTAGAAGAATCTGATAGAACGTCGTCTGATGGAAGTGGCTTCCTTTGGGTTCTCGGGCAGGATGTCGTAGACGACGAAGTCGATGAATGGTTGTCTCCAATCTGGGGCATCATCGATCGTCTGGGCGAAATAACTCACCACGAATTGCACATTGTTCTTGGGACAGACCAGCTCGTGGCCCATCACATCCACTGATTGGCGATCATAGTTCGGAACTGCTAGGGAAGCGGCAAGACCAGCTAGGGCATCAGCTTCGATATTTCAGAGTCTGGGGACATGTTCGATGAAGAACCCCTCGAATGACGAGATGATGTTAATCGCTATTTGGTGATAAGGGATCATATCTTCATGGCGGACCTCGTATGAGCCCCGGATCTGATTGACGATTAGTTGGGAATCGCCGTATACTTCAAGGTATTCTACTCCCAGCTCTCTTGCAAGTTGGAGGCCAATGACCAGAGCGTTGTACTCGGCCACATTGTTAGAGCAGGGCTCTGTGAGGGAATAAGCGCGATTAATCACCAATCCGGAAGGGGAGACCAGTACTACCCCGACTCCGACGACTATATTGCCTTTAGGTCCGGTCCTCGAAGCACCGTCGAAGAACATTCGCCATATATCATCGGAAGAAGTTGCATACGAGTCGGCGACCTCATCTGGGATCTCTTCATATATCCTGGAGGACTCCGAGCCTGGGTGGGCTGCTAAGAAGTCTGTCAGGGCTTAACCTTTGACTGCCTTTTGGGGGACGAAGATCATATGATAAGGGGACAGCAATATTGCCTATGTAGCGAGGTGAGAGATGAGTGCCCCTGGTTTAGTCATGAGGACCCTGAGAGGGTTGACTCGTGAGATCATATGTATCGTTTGTCCGGTGACATAGTACCGCATTTTCTGAATGGCGAACACCAGAGCAAGGCAATCCTTCTCCACAGCGGTGTATCGGTGCTCTGGCCCAATCATCATTCGGCTGAGGTAATATATGGCTTGCTCATGGCCTGCATCGTTGTTTTGTGCGAGCAGAACCCCGAGGGAATGTTCCATTGCTCGTACATAGAGCAGGAATGGTTTTCCAGGAACCGGGGCCACCAAAACTGGACGATTTGACAAATATTCTTTGATGCTGTCGAAAGCACGCTGACATTCCTCGTCCCATACGAATGAGACTCCTTTCTTCATGTGGTGTGTGAAAGGTCGGCATCGCCCGGAGAGGTTAGAAATGAACCTTCTGATGTAAGCTAGCCTCCCTTGGAGGCCTCTGAGTTCGCAGAGATTTTTTGGGGGACCCATCTCCATGATTGCTTTCGTCTTCTCAGGGTCTACATGGATACCTTGTGCCGTGATGATGAAGCCCCAGAACTTCCTGCTGGATAAGCCCAGAAAGGACTTCGTAGGGTTTATTTACAAATTGTGCGCTCGTATTAGGTCGAATACCGTCTTTAGATCCTGCAGATGGTCTCCCTTGCAGCGACTCTTAACGACTATATCGTCAACATAGCACTCCACTGTCTTGCGTAAGTGGTCTCTGAAGATAGTACTCATGGCTCTTTGATATGTGGCGCCAACATTCTTTAAACCGAAAGGCATAACTGTGTAGCAGTATGTGCCAATCGGTGTTCGGAATGATGTATGCTTTTCGTCGTCAGGAGACATCTTGATTTGGTTATACCCCGAGAAGCCATCCACGAATGACATACGTTCAAAACCGTAGGTATTGTCAATCATGATGTCCGTGATAGGGAGGGGGAACTCATCTTTGGGGCATGCCTCGTTCAGATTGTGGAAGTCGATGCAGATTTGAATCTTCCCATTCTTCTTGAGGACGGGCACTATATTGGCGACCCAATCGGGATATTGTTCCTCAAGAATGAAACCGCTGGTTACCAGTTTGTTGACTTCGGCTTCGATCGCATCCATGATGCTCGGGCGGAAGCGTCGCTGTTGTTGTTTGACCGGCTTCGCATCCGGCCGAATGTTGAGTTTGTGAAGAGCAATGTCGGGATTTAACCCTGGCATATCTTCATAGCTCCAGGCGAACACATCAATATATTCTCTGACGAGTTCTAGCAGCGACTTCCGCTCTTCGTCTGCTAGGCTTTTACAGACGAAAATTGGTTTTGGAGAAGATTTGCTGCCGAGGTCAACCTGTATGACTTCATCTTCAGTAGGAGGTTCTCTCTGTTCGAACCACTTTTCCTATTGTGTGTCCAATTGTTGGGCCCACGGCTCTAGCTCCAGGATTTCGGAGATGTCTTTGTCTTTTTCGTAAGCGCGGCGAATGCCATGTTGACTGTCATGACTTGTCTGAACACATCTCCGATGCTGGTATCCGAGTCCGAAGTCAGTGACCCGGTTGAATGTGACTGCCAGTCGCATTCTTCATCTGAACTCTTAGGGGTCATAGTAGGCGTTACATACCCCAACCCGTATCGAGTTTTACTATAGTACTCTCGTGGTTTGCCCGCCGGGACTGGCGGCTTCAAAGGTAATCGTCGCCCAGTGCCGTAGTTTAAACCTGGCGTCGTCTCCAGATCATACCCCTATTTCTGCATGAGATATTTGGATTGAGGGCTATAGAGTTACAGAGGCAGTCTTCCGACATCTGACCCGAGGTCGGATTCCTCTATGGCGAAGGGATGCGGGTTGTTCGTCCGGCCGAAGATGATTGGATGGTCCCCTTCCTTGATTATTCGGTAAGCGTCTTCTACTGGAGTAAGCTGGATCGCGGTGTACACATTTGTCACCTGTGTGTGTAGGTGAGTGCCTATACCGTGTTCCATAGCATACATTGTACATAGCTTATTGAGCTCGGTGTAGTTGAAGTAAGGTATCTTTTCTAGGGGGAATACATCATCTGCGGAGGAAAAATCAGTGTGGGCGACCACATACTTGGCTAACTCTGGTTCCTCTTCGGCTACCCCGTGTGTGAATGAAGACTAAAAGGACGACCTGGGAAGCTTGATTGTCAGTGGTTTAATTGACGGGACAGAGCATGGAGTCGTTGGCAGACTAGCGACCCCCAGTTTGGTACTCGATATGGAGCGAGGAGTGGCCGGTTCGCTAGAAGTGTCAGACCTCGCATCGGGGTGACGACCCTTTTTGGGAAGGCGTATCGTCAGTGGCCTATCGGAGGGATTGAGCTTCTCCGTTTGGGGTTGACCGACTCTCGGCAGTCTGATTGTCAGTGGCGTCATTGTGGGTCTCGGCACTTGGCCGGACCTTGGCAGCCGGATTATCATCTGCTCCTCCTGCGCCGAAAGGCTGATCGCGTCCTTCCGCAGAGTGGCAGTTAGGGGTGCGGACTTGCCCGGTTTACGAGCTTGGAGGTGGATCGTCAAGGGTTCCTCTGATCCTGTGGCTGTCTTGGTACTGGCTTGTACATCTCCTTCAGCAAGATGCTTCTTCGATTTTTGTACAGGCAGGAGTCTGAGTAGTAAGATTCGACCCCTTTGAAGGGATCGATATCAGCAAATTTCGTCCTCACGAAGCCGTATTTGTCGACATATTTGAAGCACTGGTGTAGCGTGGAAGGCACGATCATATAATCGTGTATCCATGGGCGCCCCAAGAGGATGTTGTAAGAAGTGTCTACATCTATGATGTAGCAGGTGACTTCGGATTGGAGATCGCCAATCTAACACTTCAGACGAATCTTCCCAATAGGGTAGCTCCTGCCCGAATTGAACCCGTTGATGGCGGTGCTTGTAGGCGTCAAGCGATGCATTGGGATGCGGAGATGATGCAACAGACCCTTCGGGATAATGCTTATGGAAGAGCCAGGGTCAATGTGCATCCGATCCACCTTTACGTCGCCGATGTATCCAGTATAGTATAATGGGCGATCGTGCAGATTAGTTTTGATGAGCATGTCCTGCGGAGTGAAGACGATGTTGGGCATTGCTCCCGTACAGGCACTATCCTGGAGATCCACAGGTGAGTCCTCCCCGGTGAGGTTGGATTGAGCCAGATAGACATCGGCATTTTGGAGTGCTTCGCTTAATGCAATACGGACGTCCTTGGAGGGCCTTAGGAGTTTGTACAGTGATAACTTGGCCGGTGTGTTAGCCAATTGTGCTAAGATGTCAAAGTTGTAGGCCCTTTCTAGCCCTTGGGTTGCCTCTTTTCGGAGGGATTTGTCGAAGCGAGTCTCCCTCGGCCTAGGCTTGTCGGTCATCGAAGGCTGAGCCGGTCCCGGAGCATCAGTTGTAGTGGGTTGATGGTTTTCAGCTGGATTGTCAACCACAGGTTGGGATTGCGCTCCGGACCGTGTGACGACGGCTGTAGCTTCCTCGTTGTCTGCCGAGATTGTGTGGCAGGTCTTGACCTTTCCATTTTTCTTCTTGTCTGTAAAAGAAGGTGTAGGCCGAGTTACTTCTGGCACCAAGTCTGGATGGATCCACTTGACCTCCCCTCGAGATGTGGTAAGGGGTACTAGACCGGCAGCCTGATCTCGGGGAGGTAGAAGATTGGTAATTTCCATTGTCGCTAGGGGGACGGGGACCACCCCGTCTTGAGTCTCCATCGGAGGGAAGCTGCCGAATTGTACGGACACCATGTTGGCCGCCACAGTTACCTCTTCAAAATCGATAGCCAGTGTGTTCGAATCGATGAGGTTTTGTATGCACCATTTCAGCTGGTAGCAATCATGTGTAGCATGATGGACATAGCGATGATAATGGCAGTATTTTGGATTCTCCATCTCTGCCGGCCGTGGTTCCCGTCTTGGTGGAGGAAGCTGAATCATGTCCCCTTGTACGAGCATGTCCAAGATGGGCTTAACGTGACCGTCTTCAAAGGAGTAAATGATTTGTGGCCATTGTTTGTCTGCTGGCTTCGGCTCAGGTTTTTGTGCTGTATCGGCCACCATAGCCTGCTTTCCCTTGCTGTCCCGATTGTTGGAGGGGCTACCCCCATTATCGTTGTTGGGACGCTTGCCCTTGTTTTCTCCTTCTGAGATGTGTAATCCCAGTTGGCGAGCCTTCTTCAGTCATTCTTCGGCGCTTGTGGCACTGATGATGAACGTCTTCCAATCTTTGAATTGACTTTCGCCCATTCAGAGACTGATTGTTGGAAGCAGTCTCTTTTGGCAAATTTCAATCAAAGAGGAATCTGGATTTCCGGAGGGCAGCTTCATGGCGGTTTGGCAGAACCGCTCAATGTAGTTCCTTGTCAACTCCTTCTCCCCTTGGACGACGTCCATGAGGGTGGACATAGTGACGTCCTGCCCTACTTCGTAGAATCTCTCCAAGAACAGGCGCTTGAATTCGGCGAAGGAGTGGATACAGTTGTCCGGTAGATTGCGATACCAGTCGAAGGCGACTCCTTCCAATGCCCCAATGAACAATCGAGTGAGGATAGCATCATCATGGGGCGGATGGTCGGTGGTGACCTTGAAGTAAGTGATGTACCGACTTGCTGAGGTCTTGCCATCATACGGGTTGATATTGAACGGCTTATATTTTGGTGGGAATGGAACATCCCTCCATTCAGCAGGGTATGGTTGTCGAATTCGGAGGTCTTGAGCATTTTCTCGGACATGGAACATGGCTCGGAGCTCTTGAACCTCTCTTCTCACTTCTCAGGCCTCATCTGTCGCGGTAGGGGCTGTTATTTCGGGAGGATTGTTGCCCGGGTTTGGGGCCGCCGAATTCGAGTCCGTATTGACTGCAGGACCCGCGCTCGTTTGGCCAGGCGTCCCTCCTTGCAGAGTTGGAAGGGCCGCTTTAATCTCGTCTACAGACTTGACCAAAGCAAGTAATATGGCTTCGAGACTGTCGATGCGCTGGCTATCACTGGAACCACCTTGATTGTTGTCCGTGATGAACACCGTCCTTACATGAGGAGTGATGGAAGGAACTGTGGAGGATGTGCCCTCCGAGTCGTACCCATGTACCGAGAAGTCGTCGGGATATGTCGGAATATTATCTTCTGGTTCGGACTCGGAGGGAACAGTACCCCCAGCCTCAGAGTCTGCTTCGTCTTGAGAGTCATGGATGTCCTCAGGGACATCGGCGTCTATTGTACCTGAGGGGAGAGTTGTTTCCCCTAGCTCGTCTCCTTGAAACATCGGATTGTTGTGGATGTTCGGAGGACTGCTACCCTCAACCTCGAGCGATGTGGATGATGAATTTCCTACTGCAGCAGATTTCGTCTTTGAACGGGTGTGTTGGAATACTCCGGTAGAGGACAACCGTTCAGACGACAGTTTCTTAGCTATAGTGATTGAGGTCTTCGGGGTGGAGATGCTTGCCTTCTTCCCTCTCCCCTCGTCGGGGACTTTTTGAGTGGAATTGCAGGAGACAACAGGAGGTGCCTCGTCTTCTGAGCTCGGACGCAGTAGTCTTTGGAAGACTGACAGCCGATCTTTCGTCACTGTCGCGTTGTTGCGACAGCAGTTGACGATGATTTGGGTGCAGTGACGTCCAAGCGAGGACTCTTTGCACACCGAAGCCCCGTCTCTTTCCTTGCGCTTGTGGAGGATATCCTCACGCAGGTCAGAGGAACCACTCTGTCCGTTCGCCGTCGGGGGCTGGATTTGAGTAGTTCTGTACAACTTCCCATCAGAGGCCCGCGTGATAATCAGTAGGATGCCCCGATGGTCAGAGGTTGGGGCAGCTGACTGGACTTGGTGAGCCCGCGCTGTCCTAGACTTCCTCCTTTTAGCACTTGTGGATGCATAATAGGAGGAGTCCAAGTTGAATACCACAGAGTCTGGCTTACATCCAGATAACCATCAGAGTCAGGACTGTACGAGAGACGGTCGAAGACTGATCGAGATGAGCGTGGAATGGATGCTATGCGGCTAGAATTGAGTACCGTGCAGGCTGTCTGCATGCGGTTGTCTTCTGCTGTTGGATGAGTTGTTTTTGAGTGGCTAGGAGTCACGACCGTGCAGGCTGGCCGCATGCGGTTCGCAATTGTGGCCGCATGGGTTTTCTGCAAGCGATTGACTTCCATAGCCGCATGAGTTTCATCCATGTGATTGGCAACTGTAGCCGCATAAGCCATGCAGCTGACAGATGTGACCGCATAATTTTTCTTCATGCGGCTAGCTGATGTGGCCGCATGAGCTTTTTCCATGCGGCTGGCACCCCTATGCGGCTCGGTTCGCGTAGAGTTCCTCTTTGCCCGTGCAAGTCCAGCATCATAGTATTTTCTTCTGCCGGACTTGGGGACAGCAGAGTTGTCCACGTTCTGAAGTGGGGCCGCAGAAGAGTCCTTCTTGCCGTCTTGAGCAACAGAGGGTATCCCATCGAGGGCTTGGGGAGGAGCAAATGATTTTGGCCTCCACTCTCTGCGAGCCTTTGTCGTGCGGGTGCACTTCTGGACCGAGCCAGCGCTTCCTTCGGAGAGCATCTCTTCAAATACCAGTTGGTCGAAGCGGACGACCATCTTTTGTTGCGTGGAGCCAAGTTTGGCTGCATCCGACTGCGTCACCAACTCCTCAGCCGTGGAGAAGTTTGTCCCCAGCAGAGTCGCCATCGTGTTTGCCATGAAATATAAAAGAACAGAACAATTATCGGAGGACCGGACTTTTACTTCACGTTACAAACTCGCTTGTACAAAGAAAGCCTAGGAACGAAAACCTAGGTACAGCAATCTAAGTATAATTGTTTATTTTAGATTCTGGGTGTGACGATAGAGGCTCGGGAAGGCGACGGCAGCCCTGCCTTACTCCTTGGACGATCGGTATGCAGCCTTGGCTCCTGTGAAGAGATGGTTGGCGTTGATGAAGAAATGCTCTTCTTGCTCTCCTCGGGTTGCTCTTCTGACTTCTCTCTTTCTCTGTGTATTCTCTCTGATTATTAGGAGGAAAGCCCTCTTTTCTCTCTCTCTTTCTGATCGTGTATATTTTACAAGGGAATGGCACCTTGCTATTTAAAATAGTGGGGGCATCATTAGGGTTTGGATGATTATCCATTCTCAAAGTGGTGGCGGCCTGATGTATAATCAATCTGGACCATTCGTTTAAGGCGTGAAGGATCTGGCCATAAATGGGGATAATATTGAATCCTGTGAATAATTAATGCTGATTGCTTTAAATCTTCATGATTGGCTGTGTCAAGCTCGGATCTCTCACTACGTGTCCCATTAGCTTGATCAGGAATGATATGACCTGATCTCATTAATTATGAGGATAACGTTAAATATGGTCATTAGGATCTGGTAAATCTCTGATTGATCTGCATCCCATAATCATCCTTGCTACCAGCTGTTAAGTCATGGGGACCATTGAATCTATGCCACGTGTCTTAATGGCGGATCCTGTCAGAACCGCATGATATCCATGAACCGCATGAGACAGCGTCTTAGTGAACCGCATAAGTATAGTACTCAAGAGCCGCATGGGGTGGCTTCTTGGTGGGCCACATAGATATAATACTCACGAGCCGCATAGGATGGCTTCTTGGTGAACCGCAGGAAGACGATTCTTGCCATCCGTAAGGGATGACTTCTTGGTGAGCCGCATAAGTGTAGTACTCGCGAGCCGCATGGGATGACTTCTTGGTGAGCCGCAGGAAGATGATTCTTGCCAGCCGCATGGGGCTATTCTTCAAGTGAGCCGCATGGGAATAGCCACGTGGCAATCTCGGATCGTGTCGAAGATTTTCTCCTGTTCCCAAAGAGTCTGTCATTATGACAGGGCCATTATGACACTTCATGTCAGAGCCGTCAGCTGTTAAATCATGGCAGAGCATTAAATAGGGCCACTGCTCGATGGCCAGCTGTGTGAAGGGGGTCCCATGGGGACACGTGGCGTTGATCGAGCCGCATATCTCTGTTGGTCGTAGGTGTGCCGCATGTACGTCTGAACAGCATGCGGCTAGGGGGCTCTTTGAACCGCATAGGACTGTCCCTATGTAAGCTGTATGGACTCTCCTGCAACTAGCCGCATGAGACTAAGAGTCTCTCTGAACCGCATGGGACTACTCCTGTACGAGCCGCATGGGGTTCTCCTGTTCTGAGCCGCATAGATCATTATTCTGATATTTTCCATGCTTCTACAGCCCCCCACTCTTATAAATAGCAAGGTGCCATTCCCTTGCAAAATCCCCCGGTCTGGATCCAGAGAGAATATACAGATATCGAAAGGACAGAGGAGCATACAGAGAGAACAAAGAGAGCATTTCTTCATCAACGCCAAGCAGTTCTTCTCCAGAGCCAAGGCTGCACCCGATCAGCCAAAGACTAAGGCAGAACTGCCGTCGCTTTTCTGAGCCTCTATCGTCACCCCCCAGAATCTAAAATAAAAAATTGTACTTAGATTGTTGTACCTAGGTTTTCGTCCCTAGGCTTTTTTTGTACAAGCGAGTTTGTATTGTGAGTCTAAGTTCAGTCCTCCGATAATTGTTCTGTTCTTTTAAAATCAATGGCAAACACGATGGCAACTCTGCTGGGGAAAAACTTCTCCACGGCTGAGGAGTTGGTGACGCAATCGGATGCAGCCAAACTTGGCTCCACACAACAGAAGATGGTCGTCCGCTTCGACCAACAGTCGTTTGAAGAAATGCTCTCTGAAGGAAGCCCCGGCCAGATCCAGAGAGAATCAGAGAGAGAATATATAGAGATCGAAAGGACAGAGGAGCATACAGAGAGAACAAAGAGAGCATTTCTTCATCAACGCCAAGTAGTTCTTCTCCAGAGCCAAGGCTGTACCCGGTTGTCCAAGGAGTAAGGCAAAGCTGCCGTCGCTTTCCCGAGCCTTTATCGTCACCCTCCAGAATCTAAAATAAACAATTGTACTTAGATTGATGTACCTAGATTTTCATCCCTAGGCTTTCTTTGTACAAGCGAGTTTGTATTGTGAGTCTAAGTTCAGTCCTCCGATAATTGTTCTTTTCTTTTACAATCAATGGCAAATACGATGGCGACTCTGCTGGAGATAAACTTCTCCACGGCTGAGGAGTTGGTGACGTAATCGGATGCAGCCAAACTTGGCTCCACACAATAGAAGATGGTCGTCCGCTTCGACCAACAGGCGTTTGAAGAAATGCTCTCTGAAGGAAGCGCCGGCACGGTCCAGAAGCGAACCCGCACAAAAAAGGCTCGCAAGGAGTGGAGGCCAAAGTCATTTGCTCCTCCCCAAGCTCAGGACGGAGTACTCTCTGCTACCCAAGACGGCGAAGACAAATCTCATGCGGCCCACTTCAAGCCATAGAAGACTCTGCTGTCCCCAAGTCTGTCAGAGGAAAGCACTACGATATTGGACTTGCAGAGGCAAAGAGTAATTCTATGCGCTCTAGGAAGAAGCCGAACAAAGGCACTAGCCGCAAGACCAAGACCCATGCGGCCAAACTTTCCAGCCGTATGAATAATCTCCATGCGGCCGAAACTGCCAGCCAAATGCATAACACTCATGCGGCCAGGATTTCCAGCCGCATGGAGAAGACCTATGCGGCTGAGACTTTCAGCCGTATGAAGAAAGCCCATGCGGCTACGACTGCCAGTCGCATGGAGAAGACCTATGCGGCTGAGACTTTCACCGTATAAAGAAAGCCCATGCGGCTGCAACTGCCAGCCGCATGGAGACTATTGATTCCAGCCGCACGCCGCCTGCACCACGCGGCTCAGTCTTCGACTGCCTCTCCTATGGTCCTGATCTCTCGTGCTCCCAAGAAGACATGTCTGACTCTCTCCAGCACCACTTAGACTCTTCCTACTATCTTCCCTCGTACACTAGAGTGAAGAAGTCTAGGGCAGCACGAGCTCGGCAAGCTCGGTCCGCTGATACGACCTCTGACCATCCGAGCATTCCACATACTGTTATGCAGGCCTCTAATGGGAAGTTGTACAGAACCACTCGAGTCCAGCCCCCGGCGGCAAACGGACAGAGAGGTTCCCAAAAGTCTTCTAAAATCCAGTGAGCAAACATAGTCGCTTCAGACCCATATGACTTGCGTGAGGCTATCCTCCATAAGCGCAAGGAAAGAGAGGGGGCCTCGGGGTGCAAAGAGTCCTCCCACTGACATCACTGCACCCAAGTCATCGTCAACTGCTGTTGCAATAACGCAACGGTACGAAAAGACCGACAGTCTGTCTTTCAAAGACTGCAACAACCATGTTCAGAAGATGAGGCACTTTCCGTCGTCTCCTGCAACTCTGCTCAGAAAATCCCCGTCGATGAGAGAGGGAAGAAAACAAATGTTTCCAGCCTGAAGATTTCAACCACTATGACTAAGATACTGTCGTCTAAGCGGGTGCCCACCACCGGAGTTTTCCAAGGTACCCGTTCAAAGACGAAATCTGCTACAGTGGGAGATTCATCGTCCACATCACTGGAGGTTGCTGAAACTGGAGGTTGCTGAAACTGGAGGTAGCACTCCTCCGAACCTCCACGACAATCCGATGTTCCCAGAAGACGAGCTGGAGGAAACAACTCTCCCATCAGATGTAGCAAATCCCGACGTCCCCGAGGACGTCCATAATTCCCAAGACGAGGCAAACTAGGAAGCTGGGGATACTGTTCCTTCTGAGTCCGAACCAGAGGAAGACATTCCCACATACCCCGATGACTTCTCGTTACAGGGGTATGATTCGGAGTGTACGTCATCCACCGTCCCTTCCGCTTCTACTCATGTCAGGACGGTATTCATGACAAACGACGAACAGGATACTCCCAGTGATCGTCAACGCATCGACACTCTGGAGGCCATACTGCGCACTTTGGTCAAATCCGTGGATAAGATCAAAGTAGCCCTCCCTACTCTGCAAGGAGGGACGCCTGGCCAAACAAATTTGGGCCCCGCGGTCAATGTAGACTCAAACTCAACGGCACCAAACCCGGGCAATATTTCTCCTAAAATGTCGGCTCCTACCGCTGTAGACGAAGCCAGGGAGGCAAGAAGAGAGGTCCAGGAGCTCCGGGCCATGTTCCACGCCCGAGAAAACTGCCAAGACCTCAGGATACGACAACCATATCCTGCTGCGTGGAGAGATGTTCCCTTCCCACCAAAGTATAAACCATTCCATATCAATCCATATGATGGGAAGACCTCCGAAAGTCGGTACATCACTTACTTCGAGGTCACCACCGACCATCTGCCCCATGATGATGCCATCCTTACATGATTATTCATTGGGGCATTGGAAGGGGTCGCCTTCGACTGATATCGCAACCTGCCAGACAACTACATCCACTCCTTCGCCAGCTTCAAGTGCATGTTCTTGGAGAGATTCTACGAAGTAGGACAGGACATCACAATGTCCACCCTTATGGACGTTGTTCAAGGGGAGAAAGAGCTGACAAGGAACTATATTGAGCGGTTCCGCCAAACCGCCATGAAGTTGCCATCCGGTAATCCGGATTCCTCCTTAATTGAAATTTACCAAAAAAGACTGCTTCCAACAATCTGTCACGGCCCGCACCCACTGTGAGGGTACGAGAACGTCACAACGCCCAGCCTACGCTACAGTGTCGGCGGTAGAACGTTGTCCTAGGTCAACATACATCTAGCAATATAGTACTAAGCAGTTTATACTCCCCGAATGGGGGTGACATAGCAGTAAATGAACTCAATCACAACTAAGGAAGAAGAAAGCACGATATGATATAGAACTCAAGGAAATACGGAAGATAGAATAGTCTAAGATAATATCCCAGCAAATATCCAGAGTACATATCTCAGCTACTGAATATGAAAGAATATATACAACTCCACATCATTGAACAGAAGTAAAGTCTAGCTAAACAGTCTCAAGACAACATAAAAATAAGATAAGGCCTAACTAAACTAGTCTAGGCAGTGGGGGTGATGTCCTCAGCTAGATCTGTCCCGTAGAAGATATCCTCCCAGGCCTCCTCCTCGTTCTCTGTAATATTTTCAACAGGTCCAGTCAGGACAGGAGCGAGTACAGTACATCTCAACAGTTCATAGCAGGTTAGAAAATGTAATCATGCAGTAAAGTAAGATATAGATACTGAAGAAATACAGTATGTAAATAGAGAGAGAGAACTGTAATAAAAATATCTACTATAAGTAAAGAGCTACCAGTGACTAGTGATTTAGAGCACAAAGTCGACATGTGAACGGCTGGATTTGTACATGGCTATACTAAAGAGGCGTACATGGCTATTCTACTTTTGAATTGTTCACATGGCTATTTACACTCCCCCGTACCCCCAATTAATACACAAGGATCCAACCAGGTTATGTTATGATTCTATGTAACAGCCCCCGAAGGGTGGTAAGCCCCCAAAGGATGATAAGCCCCAAAAAGGGGATATGCCCCCGAAGGGTGATAAGCCCCCAAAGGATGATATGCCCCCGAAGGGTGATATGCCCCCGAAGGGTGGTACATAGTAGTCCCATAAATGGGGATTCTAATAGACCCAATAAATGGGATAAAGATTCAGAGAAGACTCTGTGATCATAAGGGTATATGTCACAAGTGATCAAAGAACCAAAGAAGCATATGATACGCCATGTAAGTGAAACACACAGAACATAGAGTACCCGATGCTCCCTGAAGGGATAACATCTCAAGAAGGGATCCATATAGTACTAATCCGTGTGGCCAACGTGACAGTATCAAGTAAAGTAATTTAATGCAGGAAATAATTTTAAGCAGGATATGAAATGATCAGAGAATGTACTCGCCTGTATCTGAGTATCCGGTGAAAATATTATCCGAGGAGTGGTGTCTGGCTCCTATTCAGAACAGCACAAGTCACAACAAGTCCAGAATGGTAAAGTTAAGCACTACAATGCATTCTATATGATTCTAGGTCAAACTAGGC
Organism: Iris pallida; assembly: GCA_029216955.1. Taxonomy (NCBI): domain Eukaryota; kingdom Viridiplantae; phylum Streptophyta; class Magnoliopsida; order Asparagales; family Iridaceae; genus Iris; species Iris pallida. Next base: position 3,539,198 of record JANAVB010009595.1, read on the forward strand.
CAAAGTCAACTCTTGGTCAACCCTGGTCAACCAAGAAGTCAAACCTAGGCCAACTATGGTCAAACTAGGTCCAACAAGTCCACACTAGGTCAAACTAGTCTACACTAGTCAAGCAAGTCTATTCTAGGTCTAACAAGGCTATACAAGCCCAATCTAGGCTCCTTAGTCAAACGGGCATACATAGGCCATAGGCTATTCTACCTAGGCCAACCCAAACACATATAGGCCACACACCCACATATCAATAGGGTATATACACATATCACACTCGCTTTACAAATTCACGTATATGTATACATATAAATATATATACTCAATTCATATATACACACATGTGTAAGCCACCTATATTGTATATACAATACTTATATATATGATTTTCATACATAAATAGATTTACACATAGCATATATACATACATATATTATATTCATATATATATAATATATACATACATATGTATATAGAGAGAGTGAGCATGTGTGTGTGTGAGTGCCCTGTGGTGTGAGTATCATGTGGTGTGTGGCAGTGTGGGGTCACACACCACATTTAATAGGATAGGGTGTGGGGGGGGGGGTGTTGTGTAAGAGTGCACAGGAAAAGTGTGAGAGGGAGCCCCAAACAAAACACATATCTCATATTCCTTTAGGGCCGTTCAACCACATCACAATCTCAGTTTAATAAACAATAATTCTCAGATTTCTAAATAACAAAACAAGCTTAGTTTTTTGTTCTTAACAACAAGTTCAGTTTTTAGTGAAAATAGAAGGAACAACACAGAAATCTCAGGTATTTGATTGTCAAACAAACTCAGATTTAAAAACATCTCAGGTATCATGAACCCAGATTTGAGTTCATAATAGCTGTGAACTCAGGTTCAGTTATTTAGAAACTGTTAAAAACAGTCCACACATATATCACTCCAATTGAAATCAATTCACAACCAATGACACCCAAAATTGACACACCAGCAGTACATGCATAGACACAACTTAACAGGGTCTTAAACCATGTAGTTAATAGCAGTAAATGGGTCAAATTAGCTACCAAAATTTGAATTTAAAACTGGAAAAATACTGGGTTAAATACACTGATTTTCAGAAAAAGGGGTAATTGACAAATGATGAATAAAATCAGATTAAAATAAGCTATCCATGGTTGGTAATGTACTATCAGCATCAGTTAAAAGAGGAGAACCATTCCAGTTTAGGAATTAACAATGAAGTAGATCAGTGAATGCAAGGAAGGGAAATTAATTCAGATATTAAGAATTTAACTAAACATTTATTTACAGTTCAATAGGAAACAATCAATTTCAGTTTCATGCTTCATTCCCTAACAGTAAATACAATGTATTATCAGAAAATGTAGGAAAGGGAAATACATTAAATCTAAGGATCACAGGGAATATGTGAGACTGGAATGTGCAACAGTGTCCAATGTGTCCTGTGGTGTGTATCAGGAATATGTGTGTGCGTGAGTGTAAATATATGACAGTACAACAAAATGGGATTCTCAGGATTTCGAAGAGCTATTATTAGCATTCAAACCCAGTTGATATCCTCACATGAAACCAATACATAATCCCTGCATAACATAATACATGCTAGGTTCATTTAATGAAATTCGACAGGAAGAACAGTGGAACATGCACTGATACTCATACAGTATCAGAAATAGGAACCCAATCAATACAACTCAATCTTATAACCCTCTAAAGCTGAGAATTTAATCTAAACCCCGTTGTTAAATATTTAGGTAATCAAAATATAACTAACACTTAACATTTAATTAAGAAAATTAGTGAAGGATATTACAAGAACAGTGATTTCTCACTGATATCTCAGTGTATTAGAAATAACAGTGAATGAACACCATTCAACCCATGCTCGAATCCAAATCCATCCCAACCACTAAACTATTATGCAAACCTAATCTATTACAGATTATTAGACATGTTAGGATCTTAATTATCAATTTATAGCATGATTTAAAGCATTCAAAACTGGATAAAAGCACAGAGCAACTACAGCACATAAACGTACAGGCTGCACAACCATGCGTGACCAGTGCGCGTGTCCGCACGCACCCGACATGCCACCTTGTGACACGAGACTTGGGGAGTGTCATGACAGACACTGCCCCTTGCTCTGTGTCAAAAATCAGGCACCCACGTGCCTTGGGCAGCCCGCACGAGCATGCTGGTAGCAGGGGAGCTACAGTGCTCATGCACGCGCGCGTGTACCCGTGCGTGCACGTGTCCATATCGATACGACACGACACAGAAACTACCTCAGTGAATCAAAATTGTGTAAGCGACACAAAAACCTAAATTCCTATTCAAACACAATTTGAAAACTCGAACGAAATACCCTTTGTGGCATTTCGTCGAACACCTGCGCCTGTCTCTGATACGTGTCCGATACGGACACGTACAGGACACGAAACTTGGAAAATCCTATACCTACAGAACCAGGACACCTAGGGCTAGATGAATATACAATTTAAACCTAGTTTTAATGGGTGGAATAGAATGTACCTATATATGTTCTTCAACACAAAAAGTTCTTCAAAGAGGGAATCTCCACAAGCCACCAAATCAATCAAATCGATTCAAATCTGTGATTGGACTCCACCAACAGTAAGAGAACATTGATTAGATCATAATGGAAGAAATCCCAATCAAAAAGGAGTCCTATTGATTAAACTAGGAAGGAATTAATGAAGGCTTACCTATTTCCTTAAGAAAATGAAGAACTATTAAAGAAAGAGGCACCAATCCCCATAGAGACATTATATAGGCAAGCGGGGGTCTCTTGGCTGGTCATAATAGTTAGGGTTAGGGTTTTTAGGTTTCATCCTATGGCTAGGATTAAATCAAGGCAAATATATGGCCTAGAACAAAGGGTTCTATCCTAGTTTCTTGTAAATCACTTAACCATAACTAAACTTGACTCAACCCCCTAACCAACCCATCTAATTCTTAAAGTGGCTCACTAAGTTAGTTATGACCCATCTAGGTTAGGTCCAATCTAGGTTAGGCTACCAAGGTCATTGCTAGTCAAAGTCAACCTAGTCAACCCTCATTCAAACAATTCCAAAATAAATTCTAAAAATTCCCATAAATTCAAATAAATTATAATAAATCCAAATGATCCTAAAAATGTCAAAATACCCTAATCACATGGCTAGGCTCTAGGGTAGGCAGTCTCTACTATTCACTAGTAAAACACCAAAAATTACAAGTCATGAATTTAAATAGTTTAAAAATAATTAAAAATTACTAAAAATCATAATATGAAATAAATATCATTAAATAATAATTTAATTACAAAATTTCAAAATTACCCTCTTCTGGAAAACTGGGTGTTACAATCATACCCACCTTATAAAAATTTCGTCCTCGAAATAAAGATAATCGTACCCTTTCTAGGTTAAGCCCCCAGCAATCATAGTCTCAGAAATTTATCTTAAATCATACAGTTGGAAAGTGTAACCTATGGGGGTCATGGCATGCAATATCAGTCTGGGGTCTCATCTAGTTATACCAACCATGCTACAGTACTAGGCAATCACAAGGTATCAAAACATACAAGCAAGGGATGCATCAAAATTCTCAAAAAGGAATACTAAGGTTAGGTCAAAACTCACCTCCAGCTAGGTCTGAGAACCAGAACTCCCTCCTGGAAGCAGGGCCCTGGTTGCGACAGGTATATCATGGCAGTGTTGCACCCAGTGTGCAGCTGAACCACATAATAGGCACAATCCTAGTCTCTTTCTATAATTGTTCCACTTGTGTCCAGACTTCTTGCAGTAGGCACATATAGGCTCTGGCTCAGCTGGCCTCTGCTGGACAGGAGACTGGGCTGGGTATGATGATATAGGATGGATAAATGGGTACTCCTCAAACTCTGGGTAGGACTGGGTACTGCTCCTCGTCCTCTTGGAGCTAGGCACTCCTCCTAGAAGCACAGAGTCCCGCAGATGTAGCAACCTTTGGATTTGCTCCCTCATGGCCTCCTCATGAACTATCTGTGACTCCAACAGCCTCTCTTGGAAATATCCAAACATCTGGGCTGCGTCAAGTAACAAACCTCCGGGTGGTACAGTAGGGAGTACCATCCCAAGGGGTAGGGGAAGGCTCTCGGTCTCAGGCAAATCTACAGCTCTTTCCTGAATGACAGGAGATGAAGGAAGACTCTCTGGCGAGGCTACCACCATCTCCTCAATGGCAGGAGGTGCCACCACCCCCTGATCAGATAGAGGGATAACTACCTCCTGAACAGTAGGAGGTGGAGGCACACTCTCAGTAGCTGCAGCTGCTCTCAGGCGACGGGCTCGGGTCATGGCTGCCATACTGAATGAAAAAGAAAAGAAAATAAAAAATAAATCAATCATCAGGGCTGAAAAACTATTAAATATCAACAAAGGAGAACTAGCTACAAGAATCCCTATTTAAAGCCAGGCTATACTATCATTCCTAAGACAATGGCCTAATCACAAGTCATCAAATCGTCATACTAAGAAAGAACTACATATGCATAAGCTCTATAAAGCTGAATTATCTCTACTCCTAAATTATTTGATAATGGAAGACAATTTATAATAACAGAAGGGTACGATAGAGATGATATGTTTAAAAAGCTTCCCAGGATATAATCTGATAATCATATGCGTCTGTCCAAAATTATGTTACTCAGAGTCCTCGCCATGCCAGTAAGCAAGGCTGCGATAAATGATAGGTCCCATAACTGGGGCATGCACCTCTATAATCAAGATACGTACATCCGAAGTCAGGTCTCTATGTTTTCGCCACGCCAGCTAATATGTCTGCGATAAACTACAAGCTCCATAATCAAGTAGACGTTTTACCATCCCTGTATTCTCGTGGATATATGTTATCAGAAAAATATCGTAACTCAAGCCATAAAAATTCATCTCGATAGGAAAATCAAATCAACAATGATCCAACAAAATCAAATTCAATAATCATGGAGTGAGAGCAACAAAACAAGGGAAATGATTCAAATTGAAGTTTAAATAAGATTCTCAAGGGTCGTCCCAGGAATCTTTCAAGGAATCCTAACTGTGATTGAGTACCTTCAAAATATATATCCTAATCCTACTGCAGGCTGTAGTGATACTCTAGTTCGAATACCACTATATAAACTCGACCTGTATGGGCCACTACTAAAAACGTGTCACGACCCGTACCCACTATGAGGGTACGAGAATGTCAAAACGCCCAACCTACGCTACAGTGTCGGCGGTAGAACGCTGTCCTAGGTCAACATACATCTAGCAATATAGTAGTAAGCAGTTTATACTCCCCGAATGGGGGTGACATAGCAGTAAATGAACTCAATCACAACTAAGGAAGAAGAAAACACGATATGATATAGAACTCAAGGAAATACGGAAGATAGAATAGTCTAAGATAATATCCCAGCAAATATCCAGAGTACATATCTCAGCTACTGAATATGAAAGAATATATACAACTCCACATCTCTGAACAGAAGTAAAGTCTAGCTAAACAGTCTTAAGACAACATAAAAATAAGATAAGGCCTAACTAAACTAGTCTAGGTAGCCGGAGTGATGTCCTCAGCTAGAGTTGTCCCGTAGAAAGTATCCTCCCAGGCCTCCTCCTCGTCCTCTGTAATATTTTCAACAGGTCCAGTCAGGACAAGAGCGAATACAGTACATCTCAACAGTTCATAGCAGGTTAGAAAATATAATCATGAAGTAAAGTAAGATATAGATACTGAAGAAATGCAGTATGTAAACAGAGAGAGAGAACTGTAATGGAAATATCTACTATAAGCAAAGAGCTACCAGTGACTAGTGATTTAGAGCACAAAGTCGACATGTGAACGGCTGGATTTGTACATGGCTATACTAAAGAGGCGTACATGGCTATTCTACTTTGGAATTGTTCACATGGCTATTTATACTCCCCCGTACCCCCAATTAATACACAAGGATCCAACCAGGTTATGTTATGATTCTATGTAACAGCCCCCGAAGGGTGGTAAGCCCCCAAAGGGTGATAAGCCCCCAAAGGGTGATATGCCCCCGAAGGGTGATAAGCCCCAAAAGGGTGATATGCCCCCAAAGGGTGATATGGCCCCGAAGGGTGGTACATAGTAGTCCCATAAATGGGAATTCTGATAGACCCAATAAATGGAATAAGGATTCAGAGAAGACTCTATGATCATAAGGGTATATGTCACAAGTGATCAAAGAACCAAAGAAGCATATGATATGCCATATAAGTTAAACGCACAGAACATAGAGTACCCGATGCTCCCTGAAGGGATAACAACTCAAAAAGGGATCCATATAGTACTAATCCGTGTGACCAACGTGACAGTATCAAGTAAAGTAATTTAAGGCAGGAAATAATTCTAAGCAGGATATGAAATGATCAGAGAATGTATTCGCCTGTATCTGAGTGTCTGGTGAAAATATTGTCCGAGGAGTGGTGTCTGGCTCCTATTCAGAACAGCACAAGTCACAACAAGTCCAGAATGGTAAAGTTAAGCACTACAATGTATTCTACATAAGTCTAGGTCAAACTAGGCCAAAGTCAACTCTTGGTCAACCCTGGTCAACCGAGAAGTCAAACCTAGGCCAACTATGGTCAAACTAGGTCCAACAAGTCCACACTAGGTCAAAATAGTTTACACTAGTCTAGCAAGTCTATTCTAGGTCTAACACGGCTGTACAAGCCCAATCTAGGCTCCTTAGTCAAACAGGCATACATAGGCCATAGGCTATTCTACCTAGGCTAACCCAAACACATATAGGCCACACACCCACATATCAATAGGCTCTATACACATATCACACTCACTTTACAAATTCACATATATATATACATATAGATATATAGACTCAATTCATATATACACACATGTGTAAGCCACCTATATTGTATATACAATACTTACATACATGATTTTCATACATAAATAGATTTACACATAGCATATATACATACATATATTATATTCATATATATATAATATATACATACATATGTATATAGAGAGAGTGAGCATGTGTGTGTGTGAGTGCCCTGTGGTGTGAGTATCATGTGGTGTGTGGCAGTGTACATGAAGAATCTGAAATCAGTGAGTGAGTGAGAGGGAATGAAGAGGGTGAGTGAATGTGAGAGTGGGTGTCTAAATGTGTGTGTCAACATGTTGCTTGTGACTGGGTTTAATAGGATAGGGTGTGTGTGTGGGGGTGTTGTGTAAGAGTGTACAGGAAAAGTGTGAGATGCAGCCCCAAACAAAACACATATCTCATATTCCTATAGGGCCGTCCAACCACATCACAATCTCAGTTTAATAAACAATAATTCTCAGATTTCTAAATAACAAAACAAGCTTAGTTTTTTGTTCTTAACAACAAGTTCAGTTTTCAGTAAAAAGAGAAGGAACAACACAGAAATCTCAGGTATTTGATTGTTAAACAAACTCAGATTTAAAAATATCTCAGGTATCATGAACCAAGATTTGAGTTCATAATAGCTGTGAACTCAGGTTCAGTTATTTAGAAACTGTTAAAAACAGTCCATACACATATCACTCCAATTGAAATCAATTCACAACCAATGACATCCAAAATTGACACACTAGCAGTACATGCATAGACACAACTTAACAGGGTCTTAAACCATGTAGTTAATAGCAGTAAATGGGTCAAATTAGCTACCAAAATTCGAATTGAAAACTGGAAAAATACTGGGTTAAATACACTGATTTTCAGAAAAAGGGGTAATTGACAAATGATGAATAAAATCAGATTAAAATAAGCTATCCATGGTTGGTAATGTACTATCAGCATCAGTTAAAAGAGGAGAACCATTCCAGTTTAGGAATTAACAGTGAAGTAGATCAGTGAATGCAAGGAAAGGAAATTAATTCAGATATTAAGAATTTAATGAAATTCGACAGGAAGAACAGTGGAACATGCACTGATACTCATACAGTATCAGAAATAGGAACCCAATCAATACAACTCAATCTTATAACCCTCTAAAGCTGAGAATTTAATCTAAACCCCGTTGTTAAATATTTAGGTAATCAAAATATAACTAACACTTAACATTTAATTAAGAAAATTAGTGAAGGATATTACAAGAACAGTGATTTCTCACTGATATCTCAGTGTATTAGAAATATCAGTGAATGAACACCATTCAACCTTTGCTCGAATCCAAATCCATCCCAACCACTAAACTATTATGCAAACCTGATTATTAGACATGTTAGGATCTTAATTATCAATTTATAGCATGATTTAAAGCATTCAAAATTGGATAAAAGCACAGAGCAACTACAGCACATAAACGTACAGGCTGCACAACCATGCGTGACCAGTGCGCGTGTCCGCACGCACCCGACATGCCATCTTGTGACACGAGACTTGGGGAGTGTCATGACAGACACTGCCCCTTGCTCTGTGTCAAAAATCAGGCACCCACGTGCCTTGGGCAGCCCGCACGAGCATGCTGGTAGCAGGGGAGCTACAGTGCTCATACACGCGTGCGTGTACCCGTGCGTGCACGTGTCCATATCGATACAACACGACACAAAAACTACCTCTGTGAATCATAATCGTGTAAGCGACACAAAAACCTAAATTCCTATTCAAACATAATTTGAAAACTCGAACAAAATGCCCTTTGTGGCATTTCGTCGAACACCTGCGACTGTCTTTGATACGTGTCCGATACGGACACGTACAGGACACGAAACATGGAAAATCCTATACCTACAGAACCAGGACACCTAGGGCTAGATGAATATGCAATTTAAACCTAGTTTTAATGGGTGGAATAGAATGTACCTATATATGTTCTTCAACACAAAAAGTTCTTCAAAGAGGGAATCTCCACAAGCCACCAAATCAACCAAATTGATTCAAATCTGTGATTGGACTCCACCAACAGCAAGAGAACATTGATTAGATCATAATGGAAGAAATCCCAATCAAAAAGGAGTCCTATTGATTAAACTAGGAAGGAATTAATGAAGGCTTACCTATTTCCTTAAGAAAATGAAGAACTATTAAAGAAAGAGGCACCAATCCCCATAGAGACATTATATAGGCAAGCGGGGGTCTCTTGGCTGGTCATAATAGTTAGGGTTAGGGTTTTTAGGTTTCATCCTATGGCTAGGATTAAATCAAGGCAAATAGATGGCCTAGAACAAAGGGTTCTATCCTAGTTTCTTGCAAATCACTTAACCATAACTAAACTCGACTCAACCCCCTAACCAACCCATCTAATTCTCAAAGTGGCTCACTAAGTTAGTTATGACCCATCTAGGTTAGGTCCAATCTAGGTTAGGCTACCAAGGTCATTGCTAGTCAAAGTCAACCTAGTAAACCCTCATTCAAACAATTCCAAAATAAATTCTAAAAATTCCCATAAATTCAAATAAATTATAATAAATCTAAATGATCTGAAAAATGTCAAAATACCCTAATCACATGGCTAGGCTCTAGGGTAGGCAGTCTCTACTGTTCACTAGCAAAATACTAAAAATCACAAGTCATGAATTTAAATAGTTTAAAAATAATTAAAAATCACTAAAAATCATAATATGAAATAAATATCATTAAATAATAATTTAATTACAAAATTTCAAAATTACCCTCTTCTGAAAAACTAGGTGTTACACAATCAGCCTCTAGATGGGTGAAAGTCAATTCAAGGACTGGAAGACGTTTATCATCAGTGCCACTAGCGTCGAAGAACGGTTGAAGAAGGCTCGCCAACTGGGATTGCACATCTTAGAGGGAGAGGACAAGGGCAGGCGTCCTAATGCCAACAATAACAATGGAGGTAGCTTCGCCAACAATCGGGACAACAAGGAGTGGTCGACACAGCACAGAAACCTGAGTCAAAATCGGTAGACAAACAATGGCCGCAAATGTCCTACTCCTTCAAAGCAAGGAGACAGAATTTAGCTCCCTCCGCCAAGACGGGAACCTCGGTCGGCAGAAATGGAGAGCCCAAAGTACTGCCATTACCACCGCTACGTCCACCATGCTATACACGACTGCTACCAACTGAAACGGTACATCCAATATCTCATCGATTCGAACGCTCTGGCCATTGATTTCGAAGAGGTAACCGTTGAATCCCCAAGATTTTCTAATTATTTTTTGTGATTTAAAATTTTATTTTTATATATTATTTGGCCTTAAAGAGTTATTTGGTATATATGGATGTAGTTATAGATATATAAATATATATATGTATATTATGTGTGTGATTGTGTGCTTGATATTTTAAAGTGCTACTAAATATAGTCTACAATTATTATAAAAGATTTTGTTACTTATTTACAAATTTTAGGATTTTTGTGTGATTTGTGTTCACATATATATATATATATATATATATATATATATATATATATATATATATATATATATATATATATATATATATATATATATATATTATATATATATATATATATATATATATATATATATATATATTTTATATATATATATTTTTTATTTTATATATATATATATATATATTTTATATATATATATATATTTTTATTATATATATATATATATAAAATAAAATATATATATATATATATAAATATATATATATATATATATATATTAGTTAAAATAATAAGAATTCAGTGGTGGTCGGCCCAAGGGACCAACCACAGCACACTGTAAGGGAAGAAAAGAAAAGGAAAAGAAAATAGAAAGGAAAAAAAAAGTAAAGTCAATATAAAAACCCCACCCACTTAATGTGGGCGGACCCCACCCTTCCTTTTGCTTGCTGCCAAGCAAAGTAGCAGCCGACCCAACCCGTGGAGGAATCACATTATTTCTTTAAAACCTATTAGTATTAGGTTTTGATACAAATGGATATAAATACATCTTCCTCCATAAGCCTCAAAACCCTAACCTTCCAAAACGAAAATTGAGGCTGATCATACCCTCTTCACCTACGAATTCGTTTCACCAGTGACTGAGCTTTGTGCGCGATGAACGAAGCATCGGAAGTCAGCCCCACGTCACCCACGAAGCAGTTTTCCCACTCAAGGTACCCTACTTCCCTACGACGTAACTTTTTACTCGTAGCACCGATTTTCGATCCGTAAGATTTTCTGAAAAGTAGACTTGACCCTCTTTGAGATCCTCCAGATAGATTTTGAAACAATCCATCAACTTTCTCGAAAAATAGAGACAAAGTTGAAGAAAAACCTGTTTTCTGCAATGCTAAAAACTGTTTTAAAACGGCAACTTGTCGGCCAATTTTCTTGCTGTACAGTAAAGTAATGTAGGAAATAATTAAAAACAGTAAAAGACAATATAACCGAGATCGCAATGAATCTTCTGGATCGTCGTTTCGATTTGCGTGTAAAAAGTAGATTGATGTTGAAGTTGAGGAAAAACCTGTGCTTAGTTATATTAAATTTTAGAATTTTGTCTGATACGACGTACGCCCCGACAAACTGGGCGACGTGGTCGCACGATATACGCATCGAAAAGCGCATATGGACGTTACGGACGTGTGAGAACTGACGGAACTCAGTTTCGTCGCATGTGCGCGACGAAATCAACACGTATCCGTCGAGATACCCCCGTATCGACATTTTGTAAACTTGCCCATAACTTCGTGTACAGTCGTCGAATCGAGACAAAACTTACGGCAACAGGTCCGGATCAAAATTCTGGTCCTGAATGCCAAGTTTGGTTCGATTCTGAGAAGGTCGAATCGGAACCCATTTTTTTGGCGGGCCCGCGACCCACTCAAACGGGCAATTTTGCACACGGCTCCTCGAAATCTAAAACTGGACATACCGTTGAGTTTCTCTCCTCAAACTTAAACCATAGACATGTAGTTTGACGACTTTAGAGACCGTAGACTTTGGCACGCATTTCGGTGTAAAGCGGGTCCAACGGCGTACATCGTTTTGACCCAAAATTACGATTTTGCCCCTGTTCCAGAATTTGACTTTTGGACAAGAATTTTCTAGGTATATCTTCTTCACCGAGATCGTTTTTGATGTTTGTTTCAGCATTTGGAGTCATCTGTGATTTGTGAGTTTTGGTGCTGACACTTGCTACTCTTGGATTTGCCCTTCTCGTACCGCAGGCAAGATAGCTTGCCACCTTAATCTGTGATTATTATATTCTTATTTTTAGTTGTTATTTTTAGTATTTTGTTTCGTGATATTTAAACTGTACGTCTAAGTCACACTTGGGTGCAAGCGACTCCATCGGTCGTTTTTTTTGCTTTATTTATTCTCTTGCATTGACTTAGTTTATTGACCACCCATTGATGTTGAGGTATTGGTATATCTCATACGGCCTTAACACTTGTTGTATCACGTGATGTGAGTCATATATAGGACACATATCCACGTAGTCGGCTGGCCACCGATACGTATGGAGCATGCGACGGATAGGGGTAACCGCCAATAGAATTGCATGCTAGAAGACTTGGCGGTTATTAGAGGTACATGTCAGTCATAGAAATGATGATACTAGGCATTGGGTGGGAAGAACATTACCTGACGTATGGGCTTCGATTGTACTTCCCTTGTAACCCGAAAGCTCCGCTGGAGATATAGGTATGAGCCTCTCAGGTTGGCCACTGTCGTTTTTGAACGTCATGCTCTTGGTCACTGGTGCCCAAGAGGGGACTATACCGGATCCTATATTCAGCCAGGGCTCATGCGTCAAAGAAATGTATCTCAACTGCATATTCACAGTAGAATGGTCAGGAACCCGATTGCATTCATACCTTTTTCTCTTATTATTTTATCACAGTTTATATGGCATGGTGTTTTCTTGTATCTTGCTATGTCCCCTTAGGACCTGGTTATTTCTCCAGGTTTAGACGATTTTCTACAGGAGTACGGAACGGCGTTGGAGCTATTTTACATTGATGACGAGGCAGTACCTTATGACTTCTAGTCTATTTCTTATCTGAGACAGTTGTAGACATTATTTTACATCTCTTTCCTTTCTATTTTGCGGAGGTCGGACTCCGATCTTGTGAGACTATTTTTCATAGTTGTTTGGAGTGAGTATGTTCACCCGGCTATCATTTGATACTCTTATTTATTTATTTGGACTTCACTATCTTCTGTGTTGAGCTGTGATGAGATTAGATATGTTATTCTGGCCTGTGATTATTTTTATTTACAACTTATGTGCATATATGAGGATTCCATATATTGGAGTATTCTTCGTATTTGTGTAGATGGCATGTTCACGTACTTGGTCCTACGTATTTTGGGACTGGGGCGTTACAACCGTGGCAACCAATATGGTGTCAGTACAATTTGGTAGCTTCCCTCCAACAGAAACTCAAGACGGTGTGGTACCCATCCCTCTGGCAACAATGGAAATTGCTGGTCTAGTGCCCCTCACCACATCATGGGGAGAGGTCATGTGGGTCCATCTGGACCTGGTACTCGAGGTGACTCAATCTATACCACCTTCCATTCGCAAGAAGAAGAGTGGAAAAGTCAGATCCTGTCGCACAATCTCGACAGATGTCGAAGAAGTCACGGCTGTCGTTACCCGGTCTGGGGCACAATCCCAACCTGTGGCTGATAACTCGGTTGAAGATCATCAGCCAGCTACTGCTGACGCTCCAGGACCTTCTCAGCATCCGACGACCGATAAGCCCAGGCCGAAGGAGACTCGCTTTGACAAATCCCTCCGAAAAGAGGTACCGCAGGGGCTGGAGAGGCCCTACAACTTCGACATCTTGGCGCAATTGGCTAACACACCGGCCAAATTGTCATTATACGAGCTTTTGAGACTCTCAAAGGATGTTCGTGCGGCTTTGAGCGATGTACTCCAGAATGCCGACGCCTATCTGGCTCAGGTCAACCTCACAGGAGAGAGCCCGCCTGCAAATCTCCAAGACAGCGCTTGCACGGGAGCGATGCCCAACATTGTTTTCACACTGTAGGATATATTCATCAAGACCAACCTGCACGATCGTCCGTTATATTACACTGGATACATCGGCGACATAAAGGTGGATCGGATGCATATTGATCCTGGTTCCTCCATAAGCATCATCCCGAAGGGTCTGTTACATCATCTCCGCATTCCTATGCATCGTCTGACGCCAACAAGCACCGTCATTAGCGGTTTCAATTCGGACAGGAGCTACCCGATTGGGAAGATTCGCTTGAAGTGCCAAATTGGCGATCTTCACTCAGAAGTAACCTGTTACGTCATAGACGCGGATACTTCCTACAATATCCTCTTGGGGTGCCCTTGGATACACGATTACATGATCGTGCCTCCACGCTGCACCAATGCTTCAAGTATGTCGACAAACACGGTTTTGCGAGGACAGAATTTGCCGACATCGATCCCTTCAAAGGGGTCGAATCCTACTACTCAGACTCCTATCTATACAAAAAGTCGAAGAGGCACCTTGGTGAAGGAGATGTGCAAGCTCGTACCGAGACAGCCACAGGATCAGAAGAACCTCTGACGATCCACCTCCAAGCTCACAAACCTGGCAAGTCCGCACCCCTTACAGCCACTCTGCGTAAGGATGCAATCAGCCTCTCGGCACAAGAAGAGCAAATGATAATCCGGCTGCCAAGGTCCGGCCTAGTGCCAAGTCCACAACGGAGCCGCTGACAATCAGGCTGCCTAGAGTCGGCCAACCACAAATGGAGAAGCTCAACCCCTCCGATAAGCCAATGACGATACGCCTTCCCAAAAAGAATCGTCACCCCGATGCAAGGTCTGGGGCTTCTAGCGAGCCAACAACTCCCCGCCCAGCATCGAGTACCAAACTGGGGGTCACTAGTTTGCCAACGACTCTACGTTCTGCTCCACCGGCAGAACCCCTGACGATCAAGCTGCCCATGTCATCCTCTCAGTCTTCATTTATACAGGGGATGGCCGAAGAAGAACCAGAACTAGCCAAGTATGTGGCTGCCCACACTGATGTTCCCTCCGCAGATGATGTAATCCTGCTAGAAAAGATACCTTACTTCATCAATAAAGGGTTATCTTTGAACTACCTCGAGCTTAATAGGCTTTGTACAATGTATACTATAGAACACGGTATAGGCACTCACCTACACACACAGGTGACAAATGTTTACACCGCAAATTAGCTTACTCCAGTGGAAGACGCTTACCGCATAATCGAGGGAGGGGACCATCCAATCATCTTCGGCTGGAAGGACGACCCACAACCCTTCACCATAGAGAAGGTCGATCTTGAATCTGATTCCGGGAGACTGCCTCTGTATCTTTGTAGCCCCCAATCCAAATATCTCATGCAAAAACAGGGGTATGATCTGGAGACTACGCCAGGTTTGAACGACGGTACTGGGCGACGATTACCTTTAAAGCCACCAGTCCCGGCCAGCAAACCACGGGACTACTATAGCAAGACCCGATGTGGATTAGGATACGTTACGCCCGTAACGACCCCTGAAAGTTCAGATGAGGAATGCGACTGGCATTCAAATTCGACCGGGTCACCAACTACTGATTCAGATGCGAGCATCGGAGACGTATTCAGACAAGTCATGTCAGTCAATATGGCATTCGCCAACGCTTACGAAGAAGATGAAGATATTCCTGAAATCCTCGAGTTAGAGCCGTAGGCCCAACAGCTGGATGCACAATGGGAAAAGCGGTTTGAATAGAGAGAACCTCCTACTGAAGATGAGGTTATACAGGTCAACCTCGGGAGCGAATCTTCTCCAAAACCAATCTTCGTCAGTAAAGGCATGACAGACGAAGAGCGAGAATCGCTACTGGAACTTGTCAAAGAATATATTGATGTTTCGCCTGGAGCTATGAAGACATGCCATGGTTAAATCCAGATATTGCTCTTCACAAACTCAACATTTGGCCAGATGCAAAGCCAGTCAAACAACAACAACGACGCTTCCGCCCAAGCATTATGGATGCAATCGAAATCGAAGTCAACAAACTCATAGCCGGCGGCTTCATATGCGAGGAGCAACATCCAGACTGGGTCGCCAATATAGTACCGGTCCCCAAGAAGAATGGAAAGATTCGAATCTGCATCGACTTTCATAATCTGAACGAGGCATGTCCCAAAGATGAATTCCTCCTCCGTATCACAGACATCATGATCGACAACACATACGGCTTCGAACGCATGTCATTCATGGATGGTTTCTCGGGGTACAACCAAATCAAGATGTCTCCTGACGACGAAAAGCATACATCATTTCGAACACCGATTGGCACATACTGCTACACAGTCATGTCTTTCGGTTTAAAGAATGCTGGCGCCACATATCAAAGAGCTATGAGTATCATCTTCAGGGATCACTTGCGCAAGACCGTGGAGTACTATGTTGATGACATCGCCGTCAAGAGTCGCTGTAAGGGTGACCATCTCCAGGATCTGAGGACAGTATTCGACTGATACGAGCACACAACCTGAAGATAAATCCCACAAAATCCTTCTTAGGCATATCCAGCGAAAAGTTCTTGGGTTTTATCATCACCGCCCAGGGTATCCACGTAGACCCTGAGAAGATAAAGGCAATCATGGAGATGGGACTCCCGAGAAATCTTCGAGAACTTCGAGGCCTCCAAGGGAGGTTAGCTTACATCAGGAGGTTCATTTCCAACCTCTCTGGGTGTTGTCAGCCATTCACCCATCTCATGAAGAAGGGCGTCTCATTCGTATGGGACGAAGAATGTCAGCGTGCCTTCGACAGCATCAAAGAATATTTGTCGAACCCTCTAGTCTTGGTGGCCCCGATTGCTGGAAAACCATTCCTGCTCTATGTATGAGCAATGGAGCATTCCCTCATTGCTCTGCTGGCACAAAACAATGATGCAGGCCATGAACAAGCTATATATTACCTTAGTCGAATGATGATCGGGCCAGAGCATCAATATATCGTCGTAGAGAAGGAATGCCTCACCCTGGTATTCGCCATTCAAAAGACGCGACACTATGTCACAGGACAAACCATACATGTGATCTCACGAGTCAACCCCCTCAGTGTCCTCGTGACGAAACCAGGGGCACTCAGCTCTCGCCTCGCTACATGGGCGATATTACTGTCCCCCTACCATATGATCTTTGTCCCAGAAAAGGCTGTTAAAGGTCAAGCCCTGGCAGACTTTTTGGCAGCCCACCCAGGCTCGTAGTCGTCCAAAATATATGAAGGAATCCCAGATGAGGTCTCCGACTCGCATGCAACCTCTCGCGATAATATATGGCGAATGTTCTTCGACGGCACCTCAAGGACCGGACCTAAGGGCAACATCGTCGTCGGAGTCGGGGTGGTGCTGGTTTCTTCTTCCGGATTGGTGATCAATCGCGCTTACTCCCTCACAGAACCCTGCTCTAACAATGTGGCCGAGTATAATACTTTCGTCATTAGCCTCTAACTTGCAAGAGAGCTGGGGGTAGAATATCTTGAAGCATACGGCGATTCACAGTTAATCGTCAATCAGATCCGGGATTCATACGAAGTCCGCAATGAAGACATGATCCCCTATCACCAAATAGTGATCGATATCATCTCGTCGTTCGAGGGGTTCTTCATCGAAAACGTCTCCAGACTCCAAAACGTCGAAGCCGATGCCCTAGCAGGCCTTGCTGCTTCCTTAGATGTGCCAAACCATACTCATCATTCGGTGGATGTGATAGGCCACGAATGGTCTATTCCAAGAACAACGTTCAATTCATGGCGAGTTATTCCGCTCAGACGATCGATGAAGCACCAGACTGGAGACAATCATTCATTGACTTCGTAGTCTACGATATTCTGTCGGAGGACCCAAAGGAAGCCACCTCCATCAAAAGGCGTTCTCTTAGATTCTTCTACGATACAGAGACGAAAATGCTGTATCGTCGATCCTACGATGGATTATTGCTTCGATGTCTGTCAAATGTAGAAGCCAAAGAAGCCGTACGTGAGGCTCATGACGGTGTCTGCGGGGCCCATCAGCCTGGCCCAAAATTGTAAGATAGTCTTCGCCGAATGGGCTACTACTGACCCACGATGGGTAGCAGATGCGATAGACTATGCATAAAAGTGCAAAGCTTGCCATGTCCACGCGGACTTCATCCACCAACCATCCGAATTTCTACATCCGACAGTGGTGTCCTGGCCATTCGAAGCATGAGGAATAGATATCATCGGTCCGATTACTCTACCTTCCTCCCGAAGACATCGCTTCATACTCGTAATCACAGATTACTTCTCCAAATGGGCGGAAGCTGTTCCGTTTACAGAAGTCAAAACTTCAAATGTGATCAGCTTCCTCAAGCATCACGTCATCTATCGCTTTGGACTGTCCCGAAGGATCATCCACGATAATGGTCCGTAGTTTGTAAGCCACGCCTTCTATCGGTTCTGCGACAAACACTAAATTCAAAATGTTGCTTCGACACCATACAATCCGGCAGCGAATGGGTTGGCAGAAGCATTCAACAAAACAATCATCAAACTTCTCAAGAAGTTCGTATCGTCCAACAAACGCGATTGGAACGAGAAGTTTAGTGAATGCTTATGGGCGTACCTTACCACGGTCCAAACAGCCACAGAGAACATACCAATCTCCCTGGTGTACGGGTCTCTCATTGGAGACTCAAATACCCTCGCTCCTCGTCGCTCTCACTTACCAATTGACGACGGACGATAACTACCGTCACCGACTACAAGAGTTGGAGGCCTTAGATGAAAAGTGCCTCTTGGCTCAGCAACGAATCGAGCTTTACCAAGCACGCATCTCTGGAGCCTTTAACAAGAAGGTTAAAATCAGAACATTCCAAGTGGGCGATCTCGTCCTGGCAGTTCGAAGGCCGATGGTCATGACTTACAAAACCGCCAACAAATTCTAGCCAAAATGGGAAGGTCTATTTATCATTGAGGCCGTATTCTCCAACGGTGCTTACCGCCTCGCAAAATAAAATGGAGACTTGCTCATGCTGCCCGTCAACGACAAGTTCCTGAAGAAATATTATGTCTAAACGACATTTTCCAGATTATCGAGTCATGTACCCGCTGGTACCGCTGAACTCATATTCACAAAAATCCCAGATTATTGAGTTATGTACCCGCTGGTGCCGCTGAACTCACATCCACAACACTCCAGATTATCGAGTTATGTACCTGCTGGTGCCGCTGAACTCATATTTCCAAATTCCAGATTATCGAGTCATGTCCCCGCCGGTATCGCTGAACTCACATTCCAATTCTTCCAGATTATCGAGTTCTGTACCCGCAGGTGCCTCTGAACTCACATTCCGGTTACTCTTTTAGGCAGTAAGTCATGTATGACTATACCTCTGAACTTATTTCTCTGAAAGAGCTCATTCCTCATGATCCACTACCCGCACTCTCAGTGCACAAAAAGGGTAACGGATCCACAAAATTTCCAAAACGACCACGTCGATGTTACCTCTGAGTCGTTTTACTTCCGCCAAAAATAAATCACCCCTCTACATAGAACTTCCATGTCCTCATTACCTCTGAGTCATTCGATGTACCCCTTCATGGAGCCCACTCCTGCCATGTCCTCGTTACCTCTGAGTGGTAAGGCTCCATCGAAGAAACCCTCATATTTGCCATGTCCTCATTACCTCTGAGTAAATATGTTGGGCCTCCCTCGACTTATTATCTACACCAAAAAACCCAGGGTACTCCAAGGATAATAGGTCCACAAATATCCTCTGTTGAGTCTACTCCTGCCATGTCCTCATTACCTCTGAGTAGGAAGACTCTACGGTAAAACCCTCATACTTGCCATGTCCTCATTACCTATGAGTAAGTATGCTGGTTCTCTCTCGTCTAATTATCCGTATCCTGAACCAGGGTATGCCAAGGATAATAGGTCCACAAATGTCCTCTGTTGACCACAAATATCCTCCGTTGAGTCCACTCCTGCCATGTCCTCATTACCTCTGAGTAGAAAGACTCTGCGCCAAAACCCCCATACTTGCCATGTCCTCATTACCTCTGAGTAAGTATGTTGGTTCCCTTTCATCCTATTATCCGTATCCTAAGTCAGGGTACGCCAAGGATAATAAGCCCACAAATGTCCCTTGCTAAGTTTCAGAGTACAGGCCCATTATTCCTCATCATGCCCCGGGAGCTCAGCTGCTCCATGACATTCTCTCTCCCGATACCCGGAACGACCATGATCACCTTACCGTAGAATTGTTCTAGGTATCCCCATCAAACTTGTTATCCGTACCTAAAATCAAGGTATGCCAAGGGTAACAGGTCCACAAACAAGTCCCCCATTCGGGGCAATCGCTACCATAACACCACAAGCACAACATGTAGTACAAATAAAGGGTTGAATAAAGCATGCTCTTTTATTTGGAAAGCAAAAAGGACTACATGTTCTAGGGATAATGTCCCATTTAAAGAAAGAAAAAGAACGAAAACAAAAAAGGAGAAAAAGGCCGTCTATGGTTCGGCATTGCATAATTCCAGAAGACGGTTCTTCACCAAGGTGGTCCCCTGTTCAAGCCGCTGTTTAGCCCGGCTCTCCGCTTCCTAGGATAACCGCTCCGCATTATCCAAGTCCATATGTGCCTGCCAGTCGTCCTCCAACTTCTTCAAAGAAATTTCTAGACCAACCGAAGCTCGATTCACTCTGTCAGCCTCCTGGATAATTAGCCCCCTTTCGGTGCGGGCAGCCTCAAGCTCAGACTCCAGGAAAGGTAACTTCCTCTGAAGCTCAAGGATCTGCTCTCGCGTGTCAATAATCCCACGGGAGGAAGTCGATTCCTGAGCCGTAACGTCTTTACTCTCGTGGCTCAACTGATCATATCGATCAGACAGATCGCGGAGGTCCTTCAATATGGCCGGCCTGGTCTTATCCTGAGCAGCCTTATCTTCTCTACAACAACTGTGAGGAAACCGCGCTCCTGATCTATAGCAGCAGACAGATCAGCCTGCCAAAGCACCTAAAGCTGGGCCACCAGCTGATCAGCCTCTAGCAATTTCGCCTCCAGAAGCGTGGCTACCCCTGTCCCACCAGGAGGAGTCTTAAGGATATCAATTTTACCCTAGGCACATTGCTGGGCCAAGACAAAAGAGGTCCCTCTTTCCACAGCAGCCGCTATCCCCCTCTTTAAGTGACGATAAAAGCTGTCAACCACGTCCTGTAACGCTTCGTCCAGAACCTCTGTAGAGGACGGCGTCAAACGAAGTGTGGCCGGCAACGTCGAAGGAGGTGCGCTAGAACTTGCCACCAAGGGGACAAATTTCGAGTGGAATGATGCGCGGATAGCGGCTAACTCTTCCTCCGCCACTCGAAGAGCCTGGACACTTGGCAGGGCAGAGAGGTCGACTCTCGGAGCCGCCTGAGCAGAAGAAGATGCAAGGAACATTGTCCCCTGTCCCGGCTGTCCCACCACTTGACTTTCCAAACTCGAGACAGCGGGAGGCCCCTCAAGACGAACCGGAAGGGAAGGAGCTATGCTCCTCTCCGCCAATGCCCCTTCGGTAGAGCCTGTCTCAATAATGTCTACCATTGGCACTGGAGATGCAGGACATGTATGTCCAGAGGAACCATCAATCGACGTAACCCGTAGGATGTGAGAATAGAGCAGATAGGCCTCCTCGCAAGTTAAAATTTGGCTTATCTTACCAGAGGAGGAGCATGGAGGCTGTAACTCGCTCGCAGCTGAAGTGGTCTCCTCACCCGCGACCTCCAAGTTAAATTCTGCTGGCTCTTCTGTCCCAGCCACCCCAGAGGGAGGTACGACTCGATCAGCGTCATCTTGATGAAATTTAGTAATTTCGGCGACAGGTCCATCGGAACCCCCGTCATCTTGAGTCATGACCTCGACAACTTGAGATTCGTCTTCTTCTGACACCTACGGAAAGGAAAGAAAATGATTAAAGATCAAAATTGGAAGAAACGAAGAACTGAATAAAAATGGTAGTAATTTGCTTTACCTTCGAAGCGGGGTCGACCTCCTCGCTTCTCTCTATTATAGTTAGCCTGCGACGTCTGGTCGCAGCCAACTTTCGGGAGTGAGGAATACCGCCAACAGAGGAAATTTGTCTGCTACGCTTCCATACAGAACCAGGTACGACGGGTGGCTGATCCGCCGCTATCTCATTTAACGAAACAGGCGGCTGATCCGCCCCAACATCCTCTACCAGAAAGGAAGAGTCATCTGCATCACGCTCCTCATCCTCATCATCCGCAGTGGTGGAGTCTGAGTCTAGCACTTCGACTCTATTCTTCTTCTTTTTCCTCGTCTTGGCCCCTTGGGGCTTCTTATCCAAGCCAGTACCAATAATAAAACTGGTACCCGGGCTAAACCCATTGGGGATCTTGTTCGCCATGACATGGTACAAGGCCGCCATGTACAAAATCTCTACCGATGCCTCAATGGCAGGAACCAAAAAAGTGGCACGGGTATGAAATATATTATAGTAATGCAAGGCCCTGATGCCGTCAAGGAGGCTACCTTCAAAACCCAGACAAGAACTGGGACTGTCCAAAAAATATTGGTTGTACCCAAACTGACGAGCAAACCTGCTGGGCAGGTAAGGTTCCAGGAAGACAGCATTACGGTTACGGTATACCAAGCGGGCGGGGCGGAGGTTACGCATGATGGAACTGGGGATTCCCAGGACCCTTCCTTTAGTGTGCGTATTGATCGATAGAAAGTTAAACAGATCTAATACATGTTCTAACCCTTCATAGGTGGAAACTAGGGTTCACGAATTATACCTGCGACGGAAAGGAGACAAGTAATTCATGGCAATCTCGAGCGGACGACTCCAAGATCTTCTGCACGTATTCCTTCCTTGAGTTGGACGTCGTGTGGGCGACGATCTTCCAACTTTTTCTTCTCCTTGGCAGCACTCTCTTTCTTTCCTTACGTGAATCACGAATTTAGAGAAAATTTTAGATTTCTAATCATTAATCTGGCGACCAGAGAATAGAGGATATATATAGGCTACGACAGGGACCATGAGGAGAAATTAGGGTTAGGCCTCCTAACGGATCTGGATATCTCGTGTTCAGCCCGAACACACAATCCAGGCCCATTAACAATAGCTCGGTCCACTAATGAGCTATTGTTGCACTACCTCCCTAATCCTAAATTATGTTTGTGGGCTCCTTTTATTATATGCTCGTTTGGCTCCCCATGTTAAGATATCGTATGTCCGTCGATCAAATTAAGTTACTGACAACTATATTGATTCGACATCTTTTATCCTTAAGTAGTACTGCTCAACTTTATTTGTTATGTCAGATATAATCCACCTGCAGGATTTACATGACAATCCTTATGAGCTCCTTAAGAGGACATCATCAACCCGATGTATCGGGATATGGATTCCATTTATAATCAACAGCCCATCATACATACAATGTTATTACCCAATTCATAGAGGTTGTTGAT
Source organism: Iris pallida (assembly GCA_029216955.1). NCBI lineage: Eukaryota > Viridiplantae > Streptophyta > Magnoliopsida > Asparagales > Iridaceae > Iris > Iris pallida. The sequence goes on from JANAVB010009595.1 coordinate 3,562,634, forward strand.
CCATAATGAATCTCACTCTTTTATGAGTCAAAGTAATACACATTACATATACATGTCCGTTATTATATCAGGATTAAGAGTACCAGCATCCATAATAACATAGGTGTTTGTTCTCTTATGTAGTCAGTACAAAGAAAACAACCTCAAGTGGTCATGTTCAATACACACAAAGTGTACTAGTATAAACCTATAGTCAAGATAGACTAATACCAGATTATACTACAACCTTTCCAATAGATTGTCCAAGCCCATCTACGTTGTGAACTATTTATATACTCCATAGGAAACTGATAATATGATCTTCTGTGTGACACCACACACCATATTATCTATAATATAGAATATCAGACATTTGTATTAACACTTGCAACAAATACAATATGCAAATATTTGTCCATATGATTCTCATTCAAAATTTAAGGAAATAAGGTTACTACAAAAGTGATGCTTTTAGTATATAACCCTAACAATCTTCCACTTATACTCAAAGCATTACTTTTCAGTATATTGTTACAAATCTACCACTTATACTTAAAGCCATGTTGCTACACATCTGACTCTCATTCCCTCAACATGACTGTCAAAAGCCTTAGCTGGTAAGCTCTTTGTAAAGGGATCAGCTAGGTTCTCGGCTGATGCTATCTTGATCATAGCAACTTTTTCTTTCTTTACGAAATCTCGTATCTGGTGGTACTTGCGCTCAATGTGTTTGCCTGTCTTATGGGCTCGTGGTTCCTTCGAGTTTGCAACTGTACCACTATTATCACAATAAAGTGTAATAGACTTAGGCAAACTAGGTACCACATCCAAGTCCAATAGAAAGTTTCTGAGCCAAACCGCTTCTTTGGCTGCCTCAAAGGCTGCCACATACTTGGCTTCCATGGTGGAATCAGCAATACATTTTTGCTTGATACTCCTCCACACAATGGCTCCACCTCCCAAAGTAAACACATAACCTGAGGTAGATTTCCTGGAATCCCTATCTGACTGAAAATCTGAGTCTGTATCCCCAAGGGAACTAAACTATCTGCCTGGTAAACTAGCATATACTCTTTAGTCCTTTTCAGGTACTTCAAAATATGCTTTTACGGCAGTCCAGTGCTCTTGTCCTAGGTTAGACTGATATCTTCTGACCATGCCTACGGCAAAGCAGATATCTGGTCTCGTACATAGCATTGCATATATTAAGCTTCCTACTGCTGAAGCATAAGGAACTGCCTTCATGTTCTCTATCTCTTTAGGTGTCCTCGGGCACTGCTCCTTTGATAGAGCAATTCCATGTCTAAAAGGTAAGAAACCTTTTTTAGAATTTTGCATACTAAAATGAGTTAGTACAGTATCGATATAGGAAGTTTGGGATAAGCCCAACATCCTTTTTTTGCGATCTCGTAGAACTTTGATCCCAAGGATGTAACCTACTTCTCCTAAGTCCTTCATATCAAACTGTTTGGATAACCATACCCTTACATCAGATAATACCTTAACATTGTTTCCAATGAGCAAGATGTCATCCACATAAAGTATTAGGAACACCACCACGTTTCCGTCACACTTTCTGCAAACACATGATTCATCCTGACATTGATCAAATCCATAGGATTTTATCACCTGATCAAAACAGATGTTCCAAGATCTGGAAGCTTGCTTAAGTCCATAAATTGATTTTTTGAGCTTACAAACAAGATGCTCCTGGCCCTTTTCAATGAACCCGTATGGTTGCTTCATATAGCTGTCTTCCTCAAGACTTCCATTAAGGAAAGCTGTCTTGACATCCATTTGCCAAATATCATAATCGAGATGAGCTGCAATAGATAAAAGAATTCGAATAGACTTAAGCATGGCTACAGGAGAAAAGGTTTCCTCATAATCGATACCCTCTCTTTGAGTAAAACCTTTTGCTACAAGCCAAGCTTTAAAGGTTTCAACCTTACCGTCTGATCCTCTTTTTCTCTTATAGACCCACTTGCATCCAATGGCTTTTACACCAACGGGTAGTTCTACAAGCTCCCAGACCTGATTAGAATCCATAGATTCTATTTCAGATATTATTGCTTTTTGACAAGACTCTGCATCTTTATCTTGGAGTGCTTCATTGTAGGTACAGGGATCATAATCTTGTTCCTCAGGGATGAAGTCTGACGACTCTCCCAAGAACATATATCTATCAGGTTGTATCACAACCCTCCCACTACGACGAGGCACTATCGGTTGTGGTGTAACATTTGTGATACGTTGTACAGTTATTTGTGGTTCATCCTCTTGTACTGTTGCTACTGAAGTACTTGGTGTCTCACGTCTCAGTTCTTCTAGAACAACTCTACTTGTGGGTTTATGGTTCATCACATAGTCTTCCTGTAAGAATCGGGCATTGGTGCTAACAATGACCTTCTGATCCTTAGGACTATAAAATAAACCTCCTTTCATTCCTCTTGGATAGCCTACAAACAAGCGTACTTCTGTACGAGATTCCAACTTATCTGCTTTTCCATTCAGCACATGTGCTGGACTACCCCAAATGCGAACATGTTTCAGACTAGGCTTACGCCCAATCCACAACTCTGTGGGAGTAAGAGGTACTGACTTAGAAGGAACTAAGTTCAAAATATAAGCTGCAATCTCTAAGGCATATCCCCAAAACGAATCTGGCAAATCCGAATAACTCATCATTGATCTAACCATCTCCATAAGAGTTCTATTCCTTCTTTCGGCTACACCATTCTGTTGGGGCATTCCAGGTGCAGTCAATTGGGATGCAATCCCAGTCTCTGATAAATAATCCCTAAACTCTCCAAAGAGGTACTCGCCACCACGATCTGATCGTAATGACTTGATACATTTTCCATGACGTTTCTCCGTTTCAGCCTTGTACTCTTTGAATTTTTCAAAGCACTCAGACTTACGGCGCATCAAATAAATGTATCCATACCTTAAATAATCGTCAATAAATGTGACAAAATATTCAAAGCCACCTCTTGCTTGGATAGTCATAGGTCCACACAAATCAGAATGAACCAATTCCAACACATCTTTGGCCCTATACCCCTTTGCCGTAAAAGGCCTTTTGGTCATTTTACCTTCCAAGCAGGATTCACAGACTGGTAGTGCCTCCACTTCCAATGAACTCAAAGGTCCATCTTCAACCAGTCTTTGAATCCTTCTTAGGTTAATATGCCCCAATCGTAAGTGCCAAAGATATGTTTGGTTCATACAAGAAGGTTCTTTTCTCTTATTTAAGTTAGATGACATATTATTCATTTCCATAAGTTGTATTGTGGGCGAAATATGATTAATGACATACAAATTATCAACCAATACACCAGAACAGATAAAATATTTATTCTTTCTAATAACAATATTGTTATTAAAATAAACTGAATATCCATCCTTAACTAACATAGAAACAGAAACTAAATTCCTTCTAAGTGAAGGTGCATAAAGACAACCTCTCAATGTCAAAGACTTATTTCTACCAAAAGATAAAGTAACATCTCCTAATGCAACGACCGATACTTTTGTAGCATCACCCATAAACAAGCATATCTCTCCATCACTGAGCCGTCTGGTTTCCTAGAACCCCTACAATGTATTGTAGACATGATTAGTGGCTCCTGTATCTACACACCAGGTGCCGGTAGATAACACCGCTAAACATGTTTCAACTACTAGTAAATGAGATATACCTTCTTTGTTTCCTTGTTTGAGAAGTGGACAATCAGTCTTCCATTGTCCTGACCCTTTGAACTTGAAACATTTGTCTTTCGGCTTTTTCATCGCATCTTGAGGTTCCATGCCCTTCTTTGCTAAGTTTGCCTGTTTCTGAATGTTATTCTTCTTCTTGCCGCCTTTTGGCTTAGAAGTAGAAGCCTTTTCAGAAACAAAAACATGACCACTCTGCCTAAAGAGAGGTTCAACATCATGTAGCTCTTTTGCAAGTTCTGCCAAACTATACAACCTTTTATTCATGTTGTAATTAAGGAAAAAATTGTCAAAACTTTTAGGCAGAGTCCCGAGAATGATATCGACCTGGGTTTCTCCATCGATTTCAGCTCCAAGGATCTCCATCTCATTCAGATGACCCATCATCTTGAGAACATGATCCCTTGCTGGTGTGCCCTCAGCTATTTTTGTATTCATCAAACATTTCATAGCAAACTGCCTAGCTGCTCTACTCTGATGTCCGAAAAGTTCCTTGAGGTTATACATCATGTCATAAGCTGTGGCCATGGCCTGATGCTGATGTTGCAGTACATTTGACATAGATGCCAGAATATAACATTGCGCCATCTCATCTGCCTTTTTCCACTTCTTATAAGCCTCTTTGACCTCTTCATCAGAGTTAGCATCAGGCTTAGGTGGGCATTCCTTAACAAGTACATATTTGTACTCCTCAGCAGTCAGAACAATATCCAAATTACGTTTCCAATCAATATAATTAGGTCCAGTTAGTTTGTTTTCTTTAAGAATCACCATAAGTGGACTGAAAGAACCCTTTTTTTTGAAATCCTGAGAATCACATAAATAAAATCATGTAGCACAAAAAAAAACTTTTTGAATTAACTAAATATTGATTCCCTCAAAACAATAATAAGAAATTCACCAACACCTTGAACACCATGAATTTAGCATGCCACGATAGTGTGGACGTATACAAATTCAACTTTGTTCAAGTAGATTTTTCTTATTAATTTTGCTATCATGTCAATATAACTTTATGATAAATAAAATTAATATGCTGGTCTTGCTCTGGTCATACAAATAATAGCAGTGACTCCGATAGGGAGGATACCATTATTTGTATCTAAGTGTATACCATTACTTAATACTAAGTCCATTACCTTGTAATGAGTTCCTTCAGATGGAGAAGTGAACACATACTAGGTAACTTCCTACAATTATTCCTAAGAAAGTTTGTACTGATGATCCATAATTATACTCATCCGATATGGAGGAAAGCACTAAAGCCAACACGCAAGTATAATTACATCAGCTACAAATCAGTAATGGAGACCATAGGATTTATACTAAATAAAAATCCTCTCCCACATATTATTTAACAATGAGGGTTTTTCTACTAGTTGATATTATGTCCATGTTGTCCACTATTAATGTAGGCTTGGTTTTTCAAAAAAAACAACCACACAATAATAAACATGCATAATTAGAAAAAGCAAAATGACAAAAATAAGAGAAAATATCCAACTATTATGGTCATCTTTGCTGCTCCATCCTCAACTATCCGAATCTAAAATTTGGCGCTGCGCAGATCTAGGTACAGCAATCTAAGTACAATTATTTATTTTAGATTCTGGGGGGTAACGATAGAGGCTCGGGAAAGCGACGGCAGCTCTGTCTTACTCCTTAGACGATCGGGTACAGCCTTGGCTCTGGAGAAGAACTGCTTGGCATTGATGAAGAAATTCTCTCTTTGTTCTCTCTGTATGCTCCTCTGTCCTTTCAATCTATGTATATTCTCTCTTTGATTCTCTCTGGATCCGGGCTGGGGCTTCCTTCAGAGAGCATTTCTTCAAACGCTTGTTGGTCGAAGCGGACGACCATATTCTGTTGTGTGGAGCCAAGTTTGGCTGCATCCGATTGCGTCACCAACTCCTCCGCCGTGGAGAATTTTGTCTCCAGCAGAGTCGCCATCGTGTTTGCCATTGATTGTAAAAGAACAGAACAATTATCGGAGGACTGAACTTAGACTCACAATGCAAACTCGCTTGTACAAAGAAAGCCTAGGAACGAAAACCTAGGTACAGCAATCTAAGTACAATTGTTTATTTTAGATTTTGGGAGGTGACGAAAGAGGCTCGGGAAAGCGATGGCAGCTCTGCCTTACTCCTTGGACGATTGGGTGCAGCCTTGGCTCTGGAGAAGAACTGACTGGCGTTGATGAAGAAATACTCTCTTTGTTCTCTCTGTATGCTCCTCTGTCCTTTCGATCTCTGTATATTCTCTCTAGATCTGGGCGGGGGGTTTTGCAAGGGAAGGGCACCTTGCTATTTATAAGAGTGGGGGGCATCATTAGGGTTTGTAATGATTGTCCATTCTCAAAAGTCGGCGGTCAGAGAGTTAATTAATCTGGGCCGTCCATCTTGCATATAATAGATTTAAACAATTAATACGATTGCATTAAGTCTCTGTGGACAATAAATATTGATTGCCATGAATATTCACGACTTGTAATGGCCTGCCACGTGTCTAATTTGCTCGATTTGATTTGATCTGGGCACTTATTGCAACAGATCTGATTAGGATTTGTTAACACCTATAATTCCAGGAAGATAAGACTGTCACGTGTCTCAATCATCGTAAAAAGTTCCACGTGTCTCCACTGGCTATTTTGGCAGAGCCGCAGATGAATGGGCCTAATGAGGCTAAACGGCCGTATGAAGATGGGCAGCCGCATAGGGATGAACAATCGCATGGGGATGAACAGCCGCATAAAGATGGACAGCCGTATGGGAGTGGGCAGCCGCATACTAATGGGCGGCCGCATAAGGGATGCAGCCGCATGCTGATAGGCGGCCGCATAAAAGATGCAGCCGCATGAAGATGGGCGGCCGCAGCCGCATGCTTCGGGATTTGATAGATTCTGCCAGCTGTGAGAAGATTTTCTCCTCTTTCCTAGGGACGCGCCATTACGTCAGTCATTATTGCACCTTTTTGTCAGAGCTATCATTTGTCAGAGCTGTCAGCCGTCAGGGCATTAAATACAGCAAAAGACGAAGGAAAGAGCTGTTGAAGGCCACGTGGCTCCTCTCTGGGCCGCATGAAATTATTCGAGCGCATAGACTTTTGATTCGTATGGATCCCTGAGCCGCATGGGTTCTCTGAGCCGCATGGGGATCCTTGGCCGCATGAACCTTTCTTTATTCTTTTTCATGCTCTACATTTATTTCTTGGGAGCCATGGCAAAAAAGCTAGAGTTGGAAAGAAGAAGAAAGCTTTGACAAAAAGCCTGTGTTAGAAGGAAAAAGAGAGATAGTTTTTCCCACTCTGAGCAACCCCCTACTTATACGGTGTGGCCACGTAAGCAGAGGAAGACAAAACTCTTCGTATTCGAAAAGACTCTTTGAACAACGTAGGAATTAAAGTTGATATCATGATGAACTTTTCCTAAAAATGATGAGTTATCATCAACTTTTAATGAAATGACGGCTTAAGGCATTTAATGCTGAAAACCCAGTATGACGGCAGCCTGTCAGCAAACTTGTTGTGCATTTGTTTACAAAGGACGTGTTATACTTCTGTTCCAAGTATTCCGATCTTGATTCAAGTTCGAAACACTTTGAAGGAAGTCTTGTAGAAGCATAAAAAATAAAACACTATAAGCATAGAAGTACAGGTGACAGTAGTCCTTGCACATGACTTCACAAAAGTATAGTTACTCAAAAGCGCAGACAGACACAGCAGGCATATAAAGATGGTGTATAAATTTTTTTTATTAAAATCATGTCTATAAAGATCTAATACAGATTCTTCATGATTACATATAAAGACTAAAATACATACAATGTGCGCAGCACCTCCAAACGTGTAGCAGTGTCAGAGCGAATTACTTCCTCGTCAGAGCAAGCCACTTTCTAACCAAGCACGGAGGAACTCCAATGTGGATAATGAAGCAGCATGTAACATCCAGTTTTTTAGATAAGGGTAATTTTGAAATTTTGTAATTATTATTATTATTTATTGATATTTATTTTATATTATGATTTTTGGTAATTTTTAATCATTTTTAAACTATTTAAAAATTATTTTAAGTCAAGACTTATGATTTTGATATGCTACTAGTAAAACCCTAGAGACTTCATGACCTAGAGCCTAACCATGTCATTAGGATAATTTATTTATTATTTTAGCTTGAGGGTAATTTGGTCATTTGGCTTATTAGAATTATTGATTAAAATATTGGATTGGTGATTCCTAGTTTAGACTTTGACTTATTGAGACTTGTAGACTGCCCTAGTACCTAACCCTAGCTATGGTAACCCTAGTATAACTTGAGTTAACCCATTTTAGTCACTTAGAATTTTGTTTTGGAATAGGAGTTCTAGTTTAAGTGAAATCATATCATGACTTATGGTTTAATACAATGACTTATGATTTCATGACTTAATGACTTGTGACTTAAGCCCATTAGACTAAACCCTAACCCTAATTTTCACTTTATGACCAGTCACTAGGGCTCCCCCTTCCCTATAAATAATCTCTTCATTAGTACTTGCCTCTTTTATGTCATTTCAACACATAGAGAAAATAAAGGCTTGTCCATTCTTCCCCAACCCATGGATCATTCATTTAAAATCCTTTTCTACTCTAGTTTCTTGCATTAGAGCCTAATACTCTCCTATTTTCTGATTGTGGAGTTCAATACCAGCTTTCGGACAAATTGGGAGCATTTGGCTAGCAAGGAGGAACCACCCATTTGAAGCTTTTTTTGGCTTTTTGCACCTATAGGTAAAATTCTACAAATTGATCTAATGTTCTGTTTTCTTTGCATTTAGGGCTAGATCTAGGAGTCCCCTAGCTTTCCCTGAAGTTTGGGTTAATTTTGTGTCTGTTTCATGTCCGTATCGGGCACGTATCAATGTGTAAGTGTAGGTGTTTGTTAGAATGCCTCAATAGGAATTATTTTGTTAAATTTGAAAAGTAATTGAATGGATATGTTGTTTTATATATGGTTGTTATTTTTGTGTCCTACTGAGCACGTTTTTGGACACTTTTCGTGTCCAAAAATGGGACACACGTGTGCATGAGGACACGTGTACTGTCCTGCATCTCGGGCTGGATAACTCACTGTATCGGACACGGGGACACGCCAAATTTTGGAAGGATGTCAGGGCACTGACTGACATGTCTCTCCCAAAATTTGAGCCCATATGGTTGCGTGTGCGAGGAGTTCTCCTCCTCGCACTGGTTGTACTGGCCGCGCGCGTGGGCTGTACACGCGAGCAATTGGCCACTGACACGGCTTAAGAACTGACACGACACGTGTCTAGGACATGGTGCAGGGCTATAGACATGTAGCCCTATATAGGGCGAACACGTGGACATGACAACGGCATGTGTCGTGTAACGTGTCATGTCTTAGAGCGACACATACGCGTACATGACGCTGTATGCCTGTGCGCATGTCTGTGGCTTTCATGAGCCAAGACACATTGTGTCCTATTTCCTTAGGACACGAGATGATTCGTGAGACACGTGCACACTAGACACAATGTTTACCAACCAATATTTTGGATTATTATTAAGTTTTGGCTTTCGAAATTCATTTTCTTAAAGTTTACTGATACGTGCAATTCTAGTTTTTTAATTCTGAACATAATATGCTCTAAACTGAATTTTTGATGATTAATAGTCACGTTTGATTCTTACACATATATATTGGGTTACTACAATGTTGATTGTTCGTTGGTGTTGTGTTTTTAGATTTCGAAATAGATTTTGGGATGTGGACTGATACGCAATTCATGAAACTGAACACTGAGTTTGAACTCCCTGTTTAACCCAATTTTTACTGATGCTTAAGTTATCATGATTGGATTCATACATTGTGTTAGTCACGGTTAGATAGATTCATGTTAGTTTAGGATTTGCATTTGAGGAATGGTTTTCGAAATGGGTGATTGGGTCATTGAGTTAACCATTAGTTTAATTATGAACTGTCAAATTGCTTTTCCAATTTCCTGAGATTAAACAGAATTCCCTGTTTACACTGATTTGGATGATTCAATTGTCATGATAGGTTTAATTACATGTGCATTACTTGAATGTTGGGTTTCAATTTGCTTTTAGGACCGAATGTGTTCACTATTTTTTGAACTGTCATGTTGATTCCATTTTTTCCTGAGTTAGCTACACACCACTGATCTCATTTTCCTGTTATAAACAGGTTACCTATTCGCCGTTTTCTAATTTCTATTGACACTCTATTTAACTATGGCTATGTGACACATCATACACACCACAATATGTTCACACTCTAGTCTAGGTTGCCCACCCTAAAATCTGATTCCTGTCATACACTCTAAACACTCACCTATGCTTAGCTAACACTCTACACACACAACCTCACATGTAGACACACACATAACTTATTTTCTGTCACCTTGACACTTATTTACAAGACACACACACACACACAAAACTGTCATTTGACACTCACCTATAACTGAGAACAGCCCATACATACATACCCATTACTTGATCCCCCTACTCACTGCTATACACTGTCAATGCATCTTTTGTTAATTGATTTCTATACCCTTGGACACATTGCACTATTGCTATTTTTTACTAACTATCAGCTACACATACACACTATCAGTCACACACACTACCACACAAGACTGTCCCCCCTCATACACCCATTTATGTACAAAGGATATAGGCATTACATATAGGCAGGTTGGTATATATGCAATGTGGGTATGCCAAATATAATGTAAGCATGATGTAAAGTAGGTATATAGGTAAATGATGTTAAAGTCATAAATGAACTTGGATGAATAAATGAATATTAGCCTATGTATACATCTATATGTGTACGAGTGCATATAGGTAATGGATGTATGAGTATGCATATGTATAATGAATACATGAATGAATAAATGTAGGCTATGCATGCTATTTGTAGGAATGTATACAAGTGAGTGCCTATGCATCCTTGTATGAATATAGATATGCATGTATATACCTTAGCCTCACTATGTATCTATGTACACATGTATGAATGTATGTATATATATGGTATATGCAATGTGTGTTGCTAGTGACTTTGTGTTGTGCTTGGATGCTTGTTTAGGCTTGGTTAGGCCTAGTGAGACTTGATAGACTAGAGTGTTGACCAAGGTTTGACCTAATAGTCTAAATTTTACTTAGTTGACTAGAGTGTTGACCAAGGTTTAACTTTGACCTAGTTTGACCTAGAAATTATGTAATTTGTATTGTAGCTTTCAATTCTCTTGTATTTTACATATCATGACCCATATTGCTCTGTTTAGGACACTGTGACACTGGTGCGGACATCTGATATTTTACTACTCTTTTCAGAGTAGCAGGCGAGTACATTCTCTGATAGTTCTCTCATTTACTTGTCAATTACTATACTTCAGTTCTAGTTAGTTGTATGTGATTCTCTGTTATAAACACGTATTGTTATTTCTGAATTCATGTATACGACATACATACTTTACTCGTCTTGGCTCTATCATTCGAATCACCATTCGAACTATTCGAACCACTTATTAGCATCTTCATATGCTGGTTGGACTTGTATTCGATTGATGTGTCGGATTATGGATTCATTTGTATTAGAATGGGCAGGAAAATACTAATTACACATGTGAACATTCCTTCTATTCGAACCACCCCTCTGTGAATGATATTCGAACGATAGCCATCCCACACATGGCGAGGTATACGGTGTGCCATATTACCCTTAGCCGTTTACATGTCCATTTCAGTATTTTAAAACACACTTGGAGAATTTATTCGAATCATTGTTAGAACATCATGTGAATCATTATTCGTACAACCTTATTCGAATCACCTTATTAGAATAATGATTAGAATCACATTCGACTCATCTTATATTAGACTCACATTGGGATTACACTCGACTTATATTGTACTGTCTGGACTCATCATGTTACTCTAGTTCAACTAGATTTTATTTTACAGTCTTTATTGCCATGATTCTTCTCTTGTTTTAGTTACTTACTTTCTTTGTACCTTATCTGTCTTTCTATACCATCATTTGAATATAAATTGCCACGTTCATCAATACAACTGTCTATAACTGCTTTATAGTTCTCTTTCATTTACTTAGGTTTTCTAGATGAGATTGTACTCGTACCTGTCCTGACTGGACCTGTTGAAAATATTACAAATACCTGTGCTGAGGATGCATGCCCTACATATTATGGACCCGGAGACGGGATGGCTACCTTTGGCCCCGACACTCAGGAGTGATCGAGATTTAGTTTAGTAGACTTGCATCTATTTTTCATGTTGAACTTGTTATATTTTATTTGAGACTGCTGTAGTATTTGAGATTGTTGAGAGTTTGTTATTATTTTTGTAGTTTCTTTCTACTTCTTAGTTATTTCTTCTGTGTTATCTTACCGTGCTTAGACTGTGATTGAGTTACAATATCTTATACTTGTCCTCCGTTCGGAGTTGATCATGATGAGTACATTATATACTGCATGAGTTGATGGTTAGTTAGAGACTTAGAACAACGTTCTACCGCCGACACTATGGCGTAGGCTGGGCGCTGTTACGTACTCGTACCCTCACAGTAGATGCGGGTCGTGACACGTTTTTAGTGGTGGCCCATGCAGGTCAAGAGTCGCATTAGTGCGATATCATGGTGGTACAGCGACAGAGTTGTACTATTGCGATCCTGCGATGGAATTGAGAGATAGGCTATAACAGAGAGGTACTCAATCACAGTTAGGGCTACTTGAGACGATTCCTGGAATGACCCTTGAGTATCTCATTGTAAACTATCTCGAAATTCGATTCTGACAGTATCTGTTTATCTTCCTTGATTCATCGTTGAATTTGATTCTTGGTATTCATTATTGACTTGATTTTCTACCAAAATAACATTATGGGCTAGGTTGCCTCAGTCATGGAATCTAGAGTCTTCTACAGCCATATCAGCTGGTTGGGCGATGAGATAGAGTCTGATTTTGGATGTATTTCTCGGGTGTGGGAATTTAAGGTTTTCGCAGCCAAGCTAGCAGCAATGCAAAAATTTTAAATACCATGACTCTAGAGGTATGTACATTAGTTACGGACTCTATAGATTATCACAGCCATACTTACTGGTGTGATAAGGATTCTGGTAACATGGTTTTGAATAGACGGGTATGATTATCAGATTGCAGAATAGATACCATATAAATGGTGCCCTAGTATAATTGAGTGGAATATCTGGGTGGATATTGCTTGAGTGTCATGGATTAGATAGAGGGAGCTAGGCCACCAGTAGCACAGCACCATGCCCCGTACCATCAGAGGGATACATCCCAGAGGGGCAGGGCTTTTGCGCTGACAGTCGAGTAGACCGACGCTACGGGTGATGGGTTAGCAGGTTTGTCCTTCTTGTTCTTCTTTCCATCTTATTGTGTGATTCCATTAGTACCTGTCAGGATATTGCTTGTGATTTGCTTGATAGTGTAGTTACCCTGTTCGAGACTGTGGAATCACGACCAGTAGGATTTTGTTGCATGTTATATATTGACTTTGATTTGTTGGGGGTTTGACCTAGAAGGGGTGCGATCATCTTAATTTCGAGGACAAAATTTTTCTAAGAGGGGTAGTTTTGTAACACCTAGTTTTTCAGATGAGGGTAATTTTGAAATTTTGTAATTATTATTATTATTTATTGATATTTATTTCATATTATAATTTTTGGTAATTTTTAATCATTTTTAAACTATTTAAAAGCTGTTTTAAGTCATGACTTGTGATTTTGATGTGCTGCTAGTGAAACCCTAGAGACTGCATGACCTAGAGCCTAACCATGTCATTAGGATGATTTATTTATCATTTTAGCTTGAGGGTAATTTGGTCATTTGGCTTATTAGAATTATTCATTAAAATATTGGATTGGTGATTCCTAGTTTGGACTTTGACTTATTGAGACTTGTAGACTGGCCTAGTACCTAACTCTAGCTATGATAACCCTAGTCTAACTTGAGTTAACCCATTTTAGTCACTTAGAATTTAGTTTTGGAATAGGAGGATTAGTTTAAGTGAAATCATATCATAACTTATGGTTTAATACAATGACTTATGATTTCATGACTTAATGACTTGTGACTTAAGCCCATTAGACTAAAACCTAACCCTAATTTTCATTTTATGACCACTAGGGCTCCCCCCTTCCCTATAAATAATCTCTTCATTAGTTCTTGCCTCTTTTATGTCATTTCAACACATAGAGAAAAGAAAGGTTTGTCCATTCTTCCCCAACCCATAGATTATTCATTTTAAATCTTTTTCTACTTTAGTTTCTTGCATTAGAGCCTAATACTCTCCTATTTTCTGATTGTGGAGTTCAATCCCAGCTTTGGGACAAATTGGCAGCATTTGGCTAGCAAGGAGGAACCCCCCATTTGAAGCTTTTCTTGCTTTTTGCACCTATAGGTAAAATTCTACAAATTGATCTAATATTCTGTTTTCTTTGCATTTAGGGATAGATCTAGGAGTCCCCTAGCTGTCCCTGAAGTTTGGGTTAATTTCGTGTCCGTTTGGTGTCCGTATCGGGCACGTGTCAATGTGTAAGTGTAGGTGTTTGTTAGAATGCCTCAATAGGAATTATTTTGTTAAATTTGAAAAGTAATTGAATGGATATGTTGTTTTATATATCGTTATTATTTTTGTGTCCTACTGAGCACATTTTTGGACACTTTTTGTGTCCAAAAATGGGACACACACGCGCGCACGAGGACACGTGCACTGTCCTGCATCTCGGGCTGGATAACTCACTATATCGGACACGGGGACAAGCCAAATTTTGGGAGGATGTCAGGGCACTGACTGACATGGCTCTCCCAAAATTTGAGCCCATATGGTTGCGTATGCAAGGAGTTCTCCTCCTCGAACTGGTCGCACTGGCCGCGCGCACGGGCTGTGCACGCGAGCAATTGGCCACTGACACGACTTTAGAACTAACACGTCACGTGTCTAGGACACGGTACAGGACCATAGACATGTAGCCCTATATGTGGCAAACACGTGGACATGACCACGGCATGTGTCGTGCAACGTGTCGTGTCCTTGAGCGACATACACGCGTGCACGACGTTGTGTGCCTGTGCGCATGTCTATGGCGTTCGTGAGCCAAGACACGTCGTGTCCTATTTCCTCAGGACACGAGATGATTCGTGAGACACGTGCACACTAGACACAATGTTTACCAACCAATATTTTCTATTATTATTAATTTTAGCTCTCGAAATTCATTTTCTTAATGTTCACTGATACGTGCAATTCCAGTTTTTTAATTCTGAACATAATATGCTCTAAACTGAATTTTTGTTGATTAATTGTCACGTTTGATTCATACACATGTGTATTGGGTTACTACAATGTTGATTGTTGGTTGGTGTTGGGTTTTTAGATTTCGAAATAGATTTTGGGATGTGAACTGATACGCAATTCCTGAAACTGAACACTGAGTTTGAATTCCCTGCTTAACCCGATTTTTATTAATGCTTAAGTTGTCATGATTGGATTCATACATTGTGTTAGTCACTGTTAGATCGATTCATGTTAGTCTAGGATTTGCATTTGAGGAATGATTTTCGAAATGGGTGATTGGGTCATTGAGTTAATTATTAGTTTAATTATGAACTGTCAAATTGGTTTCCCAATTTCCTGAGATTAAACTGAATTCCCTGTTTACATTGATTTTGATGATTCAATTGTCATGATAGATTCAATTACATGTGCATTACTTGAATGTTGGGTTTCAATTTGCTTTTAGGACCGAATGTGTTCACTTTTTTTTTGAACTGTCATGTTGATTCCATTTTTTTCCTGAGCTAGCTACAACCACTGATCTCATTTTCCTGTTATACACAGGTTACCTATTCCCTGTTTTCTAATTCCTATTGACACTCTATTTAACTATGGCTATGTGACACATCATACACACCACAATATATTCACACTCTAGTCTAGGTTGCCCACTCTAAAATCTGATTCCTGTCATACACTCTAAACACACACCTATGCTTAGCTAACACTCTACACACACACCCTCACATGTGGACACACACACATAACTTATTTCCTGTCACCATGACACTTATTTAGAAGACACACACACACACACAAAACTATCATTTGACACTCACCTATAACTGAGAACAGCCCATACATACACACCCATTACTTGATCCCCCTACTCACTGATATACACTGTCAATGTATCTTTTGTTCACTGATTTCTATACACCTGGACACATTGCACTAATCCTATTTTTTACTAACTGTCAGCTACATATACACATTATCAGTCACACACACTACCACACAAGACTGTCCCCCCTCACACATCCATTTATGTACAAAGGATATAGGTATTACATATAGGTAGGTTGGTATCTATGCAATGTGGCTATGCCAAATATATTGCAAGCATGATGTAAAGTTGGTATATAGGTAAATGATGTTAAGTGCATAAATAAACTTGGATGAATAAATGAATATTATCCTATGTATGCATCTATATATGTACGAGTGCATATAGGTAATGGATGTATGAGTATGCATACGTATAATGAATACATGAATGAGTAAATGTAGGCAATGCTTTCTATGTGTAGGAATGTATACAAGTGAGTGCCTATGCATCCTTGTATGAATGTAGATATGCATGTATATGCCTTAGCCTCACTATGTATCTATGTACACATGTATGAATGTATGTATATATATATGGCATCTGCAATGTGTATTGCTAGTGACTTTGTATTGTGCTTGGATGCTTGTCTAAGCTTGGTTAGGCCTAGCGAGACTTGATAGACTAGAGTGTTGACCAAGGTTTGACCTAATAGTCTAAATTTTACTTAGTTGACTAGAGTGGTGACCAAGGTTTGACCTAATAGTCTAAATTTTACTTAGTTTACTAGAGTGTTGACCAAGGTTTGACTTTGACCTAGTTTGACCTAGAAATCATGTAGTTTGCATTGTAGCTTTCAATTCTCTTGTATTTTACATATCATGACCCATATTGCTCTGTTTAGGACACTGTGACTCTGGTGCGGACATCTGATATTTCACTACTCTTTTCAGAGTAGCAGGCGAGTACATTCTCTGATAGTTATCTCATTTACTTGTCAATTACTGTACTTCAGTTCTAGTTATAGTATGTGATTCTCTGTTATTAACACGTATTGTTATTTCTGAATTTATGTATATGACACACATACTTTACTCGTCTTGCCTCTATCATTCGAATCACCATTCGAACTATTCGAACGACTTATTAGCATCTTCATGTGCTGGTTGGACTTGTATTCGATTGATGTGTCGGATTATGGATTCACTTGTATTAGAATGGGTGGGGAAATATTGATTAGACATGTGAACATTCCTATTATTTGAACCACCCCTCTGTGAATGATATTCGAACGATAGCCATCCCACACTTGGCCAGGTGTACGGTGTGCCGTATTACCCTTAGCCGTTTACATGTCTATCTCAGTATTTTAAAACACACTTGGAGAATTTATTCGAATCATTGTTAGAACATCATATGAATCATTATTTGTACCACCTTATTCGAATCACCTTATTAGAACAATGATTAGAATCACATTCGACTCATCTTGTATTAGACTCATATTGAAATTATACTCGACTTATATTGTACTGTCTGGACTCATCATGTTACTCTAGTTCAGCTAGATTTTATTTACAGTCTTTATTGCCATGATTCTTCTCTTGTTTTAGTTACTTACTTTCCTTGTACCTTATCTGTCATTCTATACCATCATTTGAATATAAACTGCCATGTTCATCAATACAACTGTCTATAACTGCTTTATTGTTCTCTGTCATTTACTTGGGTTTTCTAGATGAGATTGTATTCGTTCCTGTCCTGACTGGACCTGTTGAAAATATTACAAATACTTGCGCTGAGGATACATGCCCTACATATTATGGACCCAGAGACGGGATGACTACCTTTGGCCCCGACACTCAGGAGTGATCGGGATTTAGTTTAGTAAACTTACATCTGTTTTTCATGTTGAACTTGTTGTATTTGATTTGAGACTGGTGTAGTATTTGAGATTGTTGAGAGTTTGTTATTATTTTAGTAGTTTCTTTCTACTTCTTAGTTATTTCTTCTGTGTTATCTTATCGTGCTTAGACTGTGATTGAGTTACAATATCTTATACTTGTCCTCCGTTTGGAGTTGATCATGATGAGTACATTATATACTGCATGAGTTGATAGTTAGTTAGAGACTTAGAACAGCATTCTACCGTCGACACTGCGGCGTAGGCTGGGCGCTGTTACGTACTCGTACCCTCACAGTGGGTGCGAGTCGTGACACAGCCATTGGCCCGAGCAAGAATGCAGCTCCTGCTTGCCATACTACTGCTGCTCTTGAGCGGGGCAAAGCAAAACTTGTGGCTCTTCGGGTTGGCAATCAATCCAAACCCAGAAGCTTAGATCTCGAAGACGTCCAAGATGTTGTTCAGGTTCAAAATTATTATGCCAAACGATCAAGTGCATCACAAAATCCAGTACTTAGTCTGCTACAAGAACACAGCTTCTTAGAACAAAGAGAGCCAGAGCCAACTGTTGACTTGTGTAAGCCCAACGGCCGTTCGAAGCTAAGTCAGGATCGAGCATGACGATGGGAATGCTAAGAGACAGTGCACATGGTCTTCAGAAAAAAGCTTCCCTTTATAAGCTGAATGTGGTCCAACCCCAAAGGCCACGTGTCAATCGGTCAAAGAACCCCAAAGGCTACAAACTTCTTAAATCCTCAAAAAGACGATGGTAATTAAAGGAGAGAACGTCGACTCACATATTAATTGTTCCTACAAATATTGACTTTGTCAAAAAAAACTAGCCCCTTCACCTCAGAAGTGCAGCCATTTTCTTCAACTCAGAAGCGCAGCCCCTTTGGTTCAACTCAGAAGCGCAGCCACTTTTGTTCAATCCAGAAGCACAACCCCTTGGTTCTAATCCAGAGGGATAGCCCATTCAATCAGCTCTTCAGGAGACTCCATTGTCTTCGAAACGTAGTCTCCTCGTCAACCAAGAAGTGTGGCCCATTCAATAGGCTCCTTCAGGAGACTCCGTTGTCTTTAAAACACAGTCTCCTCGTTGCCCAAAAGCGAAGTGACTCTGACGTCTTTAAAACACAGTCTCCTCGTCCTCCGAAATTGTAGTGACTCCGTCGTCTTCGAAACACAATCTCCTCGTCGCTCCAAAGTACAGTGATCAAAGCCTCACCAGAAGCGCAGCTCGTACAGATGTGCAGTCCAATAAGGTGTCATTGTCCTATATGGCCAGTCTGGTACTTATATCTTTTTAGATATTACCCAACCGATTTATTTAAACTATCACTTCAAAGATAAGAACAAAGTTTAGTTTTATTGATAAGCGTAATATCCAATCGGTTTGTTTAAACTACTGCCCCAAAGATAGAGACAAAATTCGATTCTTTGATAGGAGTCAAATATGCTCGGCTTCATCCAAACAAAAAAGCTTCAAAAAATATAGGCATGCCATGTGTCGTTTATTCGTTTATGCTGATAACCACCCGAGATCTTGATAGAAGGGAATCTCAACGTCCGCCACGTGTCAGCCCAGCAGCAGCCCTCATCGTACAAGGATAACATATTCTATCATATCTCAACGCGCAGCGCTCCTGCACGTCCAACAAATCTCAAGCACATCGTATATGTGCAAAGCCTATAAATAAGAGTTTTCTTTCGATCAAAAATCTTCGACAAGGTCGACAATTTCCTGATTGGCAACCCAGAGTTTCATTCACAAGCCCCAGAAAGCCAGAGCAAGTTCAACTCGTCGTCAGATCATCATTAGAGTAAAGGAGCTGATGTAGTACTCGATCTCCATTGTCACACTTCCCCAGAAATTCTTATAGTTAGATCTCCTATTTAGGAATCGATTGTACTTTTCTACATGTTTGAATACAAAAGTTTGTTCAACTTTTTATCATGGCAAACAAACACAAGCTTTGAATTCGAAGTGCTTGCAACTCCGTACAACACATAATTTTAATCCGAAGAGCACTACTTCACATCCACAATCCTTTGATATGAAGGACTTATCGACTTCAAAAATAGGATGAAAATGAATTAATCTTCAAGCCTTATTTACAACTCAACCCAGCTAATAGATTGAACCAAAACTGGCTGTAACATGGCTAGGAGTCGTAAAGGCTTTTATTTGTAAGTGTAAAGCTCATATAATACTTAGAATAGAGAGAAAAGAATGAGATGGGATGAGATGAAAATAATGTGAAACTCAACTCTATTTATAGTATTTTTGGAGACTGAATTCGGGCGGAGTTCGCTCCCTAACGTTTACTTAGATCCAAGTCTACAGGATGACCTAATCAAATAGGATATTGGGTCAGGTTGATTGAGTTCAGTACGAGGTTGGTTGCCCTATGACCAGTTAGGTTAAGTTATATAATGGCTTTGATTTTGGGTTTTGGACTTTACGAATAGACATGCTTTTGTTTTCTTGGATTGAAAAAAAATATGAATTGGGTAGGCTTATTCGGAAGTGGACATTTAGATGCTAAGCCATGTGCCAATCTCGTCCGATGTACATTTTTTCTATACTAAATAAAGCGAAAAATACATAAAAAAATAGAAAAATGATTTGATCAGCAACTTTTTCTATGTAGCTTGGCGAAGACTTGATCAGATACAGCATAGCAATATGTTGTTCGTTAATGGTACCACAACAGTATATTATTTGTTATATCAAACAATAGTTTTAGTCAGTTATCGAAATAAAGTATAACCATGACCAATGGGCAATATTATCCCCCAGTTTGATAGTTGACAAACCCTAATTGATTCACCAGATAAATAAAAAATTAGGTAAATGGTACATCTTTATTTGGTACTCAATGTTTCTCCTCTTTTGCTAAGTATAGGCTCCCCCGCAAACATAGAACACAAACAACAAAAAGAGTAATAAAGCAAGTAACATAGTAAAGAGATAAAGAATATCTAGCAGCAGAATAAATAAAGATAAATAGCAAAAATAAAGTCAAGTGCATAATATAACCATGGAAGTCCATAACTAAGGTCTGATACAACCAACCAAAAAAACTAAAATCAACTAAATAAGACCATAACCAAAATAAGCATAAAGTGTTACTTTGTCTATCAACAGCAAAAACTACAAAAAGTCATAATCAAACTGGTATCTTTAATGACAATTGTCACCAATTTCAGCTAGCCGGTTGGGATCATAGAATACATAGCAAGCAATAAAGTAATACTAGGCATTGTTTTCATCAAATTTGGGTCCCTTAAGGCGTAGGTGACGATTTAAGAGAATGGGACCTCCATGTGTATGTGCCACACTCCGCTTCATGTCAGTAATCGTGTTCCCAAGTGCTTAGGTCTGGAGATTAGTCCTGAAGTCTGTTTGCCTATGATGCTCATCCTTGCGTTTGTGACGTTCGTCCTCAAGATGAAAATGATCACGCAACATAGTCTAAATTTTATCAAGTGTGGCTGGATCAGTAGGAGAAGCATCAACAGAAGGAGAATAAGGGGTGCCTGGACATTAGGTGGAACATCCTCAACAACAAGCTCATCGAAAGAATGTTTATCTGAATCAGGAGCTTGGGGGGGCAGTACTACATGACTTGAGGAGATAGGATAGGGTATCATCAAAAGAACAAGAATCTAAGGGAATCGAAAACCTTTGGAATATGATAGGTAGGTACATGGCATATACTAGGTTTTGCCCTTTCTTATGACAATGAACCATATCCTCGATTATAGTTTTGGGTAGACTAAATAGAATACCAAAGCAAAGACGATAAAGAGATGGCATCTCCAAGTATGTGATCTCATCAGTAGATCCCGTCCTGGAAAAAATAATAGAGAAAATCATACATTGCATCTCATAAAAATGTCGGTTTACAGATTTGTTCATTAGTCTGCCAGGAGGTCGAGGGTACGGATCACACATAGCTTCCATAAATGGTTCAAGGTTCATGTCGTTACAGAAATTAAGTTTTATAATGTCGACTAGAGCATCTCCGGTGTTTGGAATATAGAGAACATCGCTTAGATCGTCATCATCGAACTCAATTTCAATATCGCACATCCGTGAATATATAGACCCATGTGAGTGTAGCAAGTTATGGTAGAACATACGAATGGTGCTGGAATAAATGGGATGTGCAACTTGAACTAGATCGACGATGCCAAGGGCTGAAAGAAATGAAAGATGATCTGGAAAAATAGTAAAACTAATTGGATTCCCTAAAAGAATTTTTATTTTTTGGAAATCCTCAAACCATTCACAAGAAACTTCTATGTTCCTAAACAAAGATCCCTTAAATTCGCCTTCTTCGGGTTCCGAAGGGCTAAACAAATTGGACATAGGAACTTGATTAGTGTTGGATGAAGATGCCTCATCAACTCTTCTTTTTTTATTTGAAAAGATTTTTGGTGCCATAGAAAAATTGAGAAAGTTGAGAGATAATACCTCAAAAGATCGATGTAGAATAGAAGAGAACTCCGAAAACCCTTACATCCAAACTTTAGAGAGATAAAATCCTAAGATTTGGGAGAAATCTAGAGTTAGGGTTTTGAAAATTAGGGTTTAGAGAGTAGGAAAAAGGGGGTGCTGCTGGTTTTATTCAGGAGAAGAAGGGATTTGAAAAAAACACAACACCACAACTCTATAGAATGGGCCAGCTCCCGGGATCGGGTGGAACTTGGCACCGAGTTCGGCCCAAACTTGGTCAAAATTTGATTTCCTTGTTCCTAGCATATTTGTAAATGTAATTAAAATTAAATGATTTTAATCTTCTAATCAATTAAAATCTTAACTACTTTGGGTTAGCTGTAGGGGATGGATCCCAGCTAGCGGTAGTCTGAAGATACTTGACACCATATTGCTTCAGGCTATTTATGCCTATGTGACAAAAAGGCCCTTTTGGTTTGTACCTGAAATAATCTCAATTTTAATAATTATTGGATTAAATACATAGCATTTTGAATTAAATATGACATTTATGCTTCAGAACAAACATCGAGAATGCCTAACTAGCGACAAATAAAATTAAAGCGAATTATTGGTAATAGTTTTATAAAAATGTCTGTTAGCTGATGCTCAGTGTCAATAAATTCTAAGCAAATATTCTGGTGTAATTGGGGATCATGCAGAAAATAATGACGTATTTCTATGTGCTTCATGCGTGAGTGATATACTGCATTCTTAGCCAAATTTATTGTGCTAGTTTGTCACGGAAAATGGAAATAATTTTGTAATATAAAGTATCGTCTTCTCGGGTTTGCTTCATCCATAAAATTTGTGCACAACGACGTCCTACAGCGATATATTCTGCATCAGTTGTTGATAACGCAACAAAATTTTGCTTTTGCTAAACCAAGAGACTGATGCTTTTCCTTGGAAATGACACGTACCGTTGGTACTTTCATGGTCTACCTTGCAACCAGAAAAATCAACATCCGAATAACCACTAAGGTCAAAGGATGTGATTTTGGAATACCACAAGCTGGTAGTGGAAGTACCTTTAAGGTATCGATAGATAAGCTTAATTGCGCATAAGTGTGATTCCTTAGGATTGGCATGATATCTAGCATATTTGCAAATGCTATAATATCTGAATAACTGGCATATAAGTATAATTAACTACCAATCATATCTCAATACTTAAGCTAGTCGACAGTTTTGCCACTTTCATCAAGATCCAGCTTTATTGATATTGCTACTAGTGTGCCGATAGGTTTTGCGTTGTCAAATTCAAACTTCTTCATCAATTCCTTCATGTACTTGGCTTGATTGATGAATGTCCCTTATGAATTCTATTTAGTCCAAGAAAGTAGTCGAGCTCTCCCACCATACTTATCTTAAATTCAGTCTGCATGATTTAGCAAACTCTTGACAAAGTAACTTATTAGTTGAAACGAAAATTATGTCATCGACATATATTTGCACTAGTAAAATATTGTCATCAAGAGATTTGAGAAATAAAGTAGGATCTACTTTCCTTTTTGAAAAACTATTTTCAAGTAGAAAGGTACTTAGGCGATTATACCAAGCTCTAGGGGCTTGTTTGAGTACATATAGTGCCTTTCGGAGTTTGAAAACGTGATCAAAAAATTTAAAGTCTTCAAATCTAGCAGGTTGTTTTACAAAAGCCTCTTTTTTATAAAACCATTCAAAAATGCACTCTTGACGTCCACTTGAAAAAGTTTAAAGTTATAAAAACATTCATATGCATAAATCATGCGAATGGACTCTAGTCTAGCAACAAGGGCATAGGTCTCATCATAACCAATTCATTCTTTTTTATTATAACCTTAAGCAACTAGACGTACATTGTTGCGAGCGACTTGTCCCTTATTGATAAGTTTATTTCTGAATACCCATTTAGAACCAATTATAGAGTGTTTCCAATAGGTTTGGGAATAAATTCCTAAACTTGGTTCCTCTCACACTGGTTTAATTTCTCTTGCGTGGCATAAATCCAAAATTCATCTTTAAAATTATTTGCTATTGTCTTAGGTTCTACTTATGATATAAAGGCAATATTAGAGGCTATATCTCTAGTAGATGAATGTATACTTACTTTTGATACACACCTATAATCAAAGTCTCTGGATGGTCTGACATGAATCTCATCTTCTTAGGCAGACTCTCCAGATAGCTAGTTCCAGTGTAAGTATCTTCAAGTGCTTTGCTTGATATTTTCCTATGTCTTTTTTATCACTGTCACTTGGTATTTGATTGTTAAGTTTATCAAAAGTAACATTTATAGACTCTTTAACAATCAAAGACCTTTTATTAAAAACTCTAAAACCGTTAATCTTAGCAGCATAGCCTGGGAATATACCTTCAACTTCCTTATAGTCGAACTTACCCAAGTTTTCCTTGGTGCTCATATAAAACAACGATATCCAAAAACTTTAAAGTAAAAAATATTTAGAATACGATTAAACTACAATCCATAGGGAGTCTTCTTCGATATAGCGAGAATCAGAACCCTATTCAAAATATGACAAGCCTTACTTACAACTTCAGCCCAATTTTTTTTCAAAGGTTATAATTATTAAGCATAACTCTAGCCACTTCACTAGGAGTTCTATTCTTTTGTTCTATAACCCCATTCTGCTGGAGAGTCCTAGGATAAAAAATTCATGAAAATAGCATTACAATCAAAAAAAAAATTGAAATATTAATTTTTTGAATTCGCCTCCATGATCACTTCAGATTCGAGCAATCAGGAAGCCCTTTTCGTTTCGAATATTTTTACAAAAAGAATAAAATTCAAAAAATACATTATTTTTTAATATAAAAAACCCATGTATAATTAAAAAAATCATCAACTATAACAAAATCAACGAATTTACCATCAATAATGGAAACTCTACTTTCCTTAAATAAATCCATATGTAATAATTGTAAGGGTCTTGAAGTAATTACAACGTTAATAGATTTGAAAGAAGACCTAGTTGTTTTATTTTTCTTACAGTCATTACAAACGTACCATATCTCTCTTAAAGGAAATTTCTGGTAATCCTTTTACCAATTTCTTCGTGGATTGTAAACCCTTAAATTTAGAAGTATTATTTAAAATTTATGAATATATATTTTGTTATATTTATTTTATCTATTTAATTAAAATAGTTTTGTTATAATTTGTTTAATATAAAATAAAAGAGTTTTATAAGTAAGTTATGTGAATAACTTTTTCCATAATTAGGAAGAAATAGAAATGTCACAAATATTTTGGTTTTTTATTTTAGACATTTTACTATATTTTTTTACATAATATTTTAGGGTTCTTACATGTAAAGTGTGTGTGTGTGTGTGTGTGTGTATATATATATATATATATATATATATATATATATATATTTTTATATATATATATATTTATATATATATATATATATATATATATATATATATATATATATATATATATATATATATATATATATATACAATATTTTAGGGTTCTTACATGTAAAGTGTGTGTATATATATATATATTGTGTGTGTGTGTATATATATATATATATATATATATATATTGATTAGATGAGGAGCCGAGCTCGAGCTCCCCAGGCGGGTGCTCCCTGGATCGGAGCCGCCACCCCCTCCTCCTTGTGGGTGGGTGGCCGGCGGGTCTTTCCGATCCGACAGCGCTCCCAGGTCTCCTCCCCTCTTCCACCACCCCCTTTTCTGTTGCCCCCTCTCGGCCCGCCGCCCGACCTCCTCCGGTTGGTCGACCATTGCACTGTGGTTTCCTCCTCCCCGTGGGGCTTATCCCCGTCCCTCGTCGGTGTCTTCCATGCGCTCCGTCCTCCTCCTCAGCACCGCCGTCGTCCCCGACGTCAGCAGCGATCCAGGGCCCGGCGCTGGCGTATCGGCCCTCCCTCGCCTTCTGCCTCCCTCGGCCTCCTCGGCGGTCCATCGGGGCATCGCTCACCCCCGCCTTTCATGGCTCCTCCAACCGTCCCTTCGTCGGAGTCGTCCCCTGCCCACCCTCCCCCTTCCGCCGCGCCTCTCCCCGTGCCACCCCTTCACTCGGCTGCTACCATCTTCCTATCTTCACCTGCTTACTAGTGGCCTCCGGCCTCCTTGGCCGCGCCCTCCACATGGGCTCCTTCCCCCAGCGCCCCTGACGAGGCAGC
Organism: Iris pallida; assembly: GCA_029216955.1. Classification (NCBI taxonomy): domain Eukaryota; kingdom Viridiplantae; phylum Streptophyta; class Magnoliopsida; order Asparagales; family Iridaceae; genus Iris; species Iris pallida. The sequence continues at coordinate 3,589,072 of JANAVB010009595.1, forward strand.
CCTCTGCATGCTCCATGCCGCCGCCTAATTTCCCCAGGGCTTCACTCCTTTCTTCCCGGCGTCGGCAGACTCCCTCCCCCTCGCGAGTTGGCCGCCACCCACGGATCCTCCTCCCCCACTGGCTCTCGGAGTCCCTCCCCCCTCCCCGTGGCGGCGTCCCTCTCGACCCCCGCCGCCAGGGCCTGCCCCTGCCCGTGGTGCACCCGTCCTCCCGACCTCCACGCTATCTTCCCGGCCCCCTTCGTGTGGCCGAAGCCCCCGCCTCGCCCTCCTGGTCCTCTGGTCCCCCCGTCTATCTCCGGTGGCGAGCTGTCCATGCCCTCCTCTTGCCGGCTGCTAGACTCCATTATCTCCCTTCCCTCCTCATTGCCTCCCGGCTGTAGGACGCTTCCCTCGCCGTGTTCCTTGCCCTCGCTGTGGTCATTGCCCTCCTGCGGGGGTCCCTCCCTCGCCGTGACCCTTTCCCGCCGTCGTGGTGCTAGCGCGTCTCCCGGGCGCCGCCCAGTCCGATCTCCGACGGCCGCAGGCGCCCCTCTCCACCTCCCCTCACTCTTTCTACTCCTCGGGCTAGGCACCTCGTTGGAGTGCTCCCCTGGGTTGAGCGCCGCTCGGACAGGGCCCATCGCCGGAGCGCCCTCCTTGTTCTTCCTTCCTCCCGACGGGTCTGCGCCCTCCGGGCCATGCGCCGCTCGTCTCGGGCCCCGTACGGACCTCCTCGGGCATCGGCCTTCCCTCCTGGCAATGGCCCCCTCACCACGAGGCTCCCCCTTTGCTGCTCCTACCGGGCCTCTCGTCGGAGCCCCCGCTCCCCCCTAACCCCCCCGCCCCCTGCGGATGCGTCGGTGCCTCGGGCTCAACGCCCCCTCGGGCAGAGCCCCGCCCTCGGGCAATGCCCCTACATTGGGCCCCGCGGATGCCTCGGGTTGCGCTCCTCCGATTTCTTGCGTCGGTGCGGACCTCGGGCCGCGCGCCTTCTTTGATTTTCTTTTTTGAATTTTGAACCGGACGCCCGCCTGTGGGCCATTTGCATGTTCTGTTGCATTTTTTTCTTAATAAACTTTCCCTTTCCAAATATATATATATATATATATATATATATATATATATATATATAATTCAAAATCTTTCGAGAATTGAAAATCTTATGCGACAAACTTCTCTACCAAACCCGATCCAACCGCAAAGAAGAAGAAGGAAAAAAATAGGTTTTTGATCGGTTGAATCTCATTCAAATCTCCAAAGAATTTATCCAAATAAAATCCTATTTGATCCCTACTAGATTCTCTTTAAATCTGTTCACATCCAGCCGAGTTTGAATCAAAATTAAACTGGAAATTGATTTAAAATCAAAAGATTTTTTAGTATAATATGTTCGTGATATTGTTCTTCCAAAATGTCATCAGAGTCACGATCGTATTAAGTTTTCACAAACACTAGCAGACCCTCAACTTCCCACGAATCCTCCAGACAATCGTCGACGACCTAACACCGCCCATGAGTCGCCACCATCGTCGAAAGATCGTTGGGATAGGGAACTCTGCTTCAGTTCACAACCTGAAGGTACCCTACTTTTGACCTCGATTTTTTTTCTATGAAATCGTTTCTCAAATTATAAATTCCTAGATTGCCTATATGACCCTCTTAGAAGTTGATATAACCCATTAAATTGATTAGAAAATCAAAGCAATGTTGTCAAAAAACTGTTCGAAAATAGAATTGTTTTTTGGTTCAAAACCCTAACTTGCAAGGTCGATGGTGGTCAATCCTATGAGGAATTGAAAAACTAATTAAACATAGTTGTAGACAATCTATTTTGTAGATTTTGATTTCATCAACTGCGTGTCGAGAAAACAAATTTCCAAAAATCAAGGAAAACGGTTTTCAAAATAGTAAAATTTTAGAAAAATTCCTAATATGGCGTTCGTCCCGGCAAAATGGGCGACGTAGTCGCAAAGCAAAATCATGGAAAGGTGCGTATCGACTTCATCGACACGTGGGATTCGACGAAACTTGATTTAGTCGTATATGTGTGACGAAATCGAGGCGTGTCAGTCGAGATATCCCGTATCGACGCTTTCCAAACTAGCCCACAACTTTGTACAAGTTTGTCTCCTAAAGACGAAACTTTTGTTACTGGACTCGTATCATTGTTTTGGTTCTGTGAGCCGAGTTTGGTCCAATTAAGGTTAATCGGAACGCTATCTTGGCGGGCCTACAATTGATCTAATAGGCAATATTGTGCACGGTAATCCGAAATCCAAATTTGGACATACGGTTGAATTCGTATCATCGAATCGGACACGTAAAAATATAACTTGTTGACTTTAGAGATCATAGGATTTGACATGCTTTTCGATGCAAAATGGGTCTAACGGCGGACACTGAATTGATTCAAAATTAAAAATTTGCCCTTTTGTCCACAATTGTACTTATGGATAGGCGATCTTAGATATTTTTCTTATGGTAGAAATGTTTTTGATGTTTATTTTAGTATTCGAGAGCGTTTGCGGAAGTTAACTTTCATTGCTCCTTTGATCTAAGAGTTGAGTTATTGTCCACAATTGTACTTATGGGTAGGCGATCTTAGACATTTTTCTCATCCAGGCAAGAAACCTTCCCACTATTTAATCTTTAATTACTGTTATTTTATTATTTTATTTTATTTTATTTTATTTATTTATTGTCTACTTGTTTCTATCGAACTGTGCGTCTAAGTGATATTTGAGTGCGAGCGGCTGTGTTGGTCATTTTTTATTGCATTTACTTATTTTTATGCAAGATGACTTAGTACTAGATGAACATGCCATTATTGTGAGATATTGGTTTGTCTTTTATGGCCTTGACACTTGAGTTTTCTTGAGTTATGAGTCACATGTAGGACACAGACTCGCGTAGTCGGCTGGCCACCGATACGTAATAGACGTGTGAAGGATAGGATATTACTGCTAATAGAATTTGCCTTATTAGTAGACTTGGAAGTTATTAGATATTATTATGTGTCATGGAGATGATACAGATATCAATGGGGTTGGGAGAACATTGCCTTAACATATGGGCCGCATATGCACTTATCTATTGTAACCTGTGAGCTCCATCGGAGACACAGGTAAGATTACCTCTATTGTTACTGATGACCTCAGACATTCACGAAGCATTACGGACGTAGGCTCCAGGTGCCCACTCGGGGACTATACCAATCCTATTATAGTAAAAGTGCCCGTGCGCTGAAGGTTTGTTCTTAACTGCATGTTCGCAGTAGGTCGGTTAGTCACCCTGTTGCATTTATTCTTTATTATATACACAGTTTATATTGCATGTTTTTTTGTATCCTGTTACGTTCCTCTGAGGACCCGATAGTCTCTTCAGGCTTAGACGATCAGGATTTCCCTTAGGAGTACACTCTGTACTGGATCCTTCATTCTCTGTTAAGGAGGTTTCATCTTTCGAGATCTAGTTATCTTTGTTTTAGTGGACATGACATTGCTACATTTTAGTTTGATACATTTTTCTTTATTTTATTTTACGAGGTCGGACTCCAGTTATCTCAGACTATTTTTCATAGTTGTTTGGTAGTAGATTTGTCTCCACCCAACTATATTATCTTTTGACTCCTTTATTTATTTTTTTGTACTATTGCCTTTACATGTGACTACCTGTGGTTTCGTTATCTACAACTTATGTGTGTGTGCAGGGATTCCATATATTGGAGTATTCTTCGTATGCATACAACTAGTAGGTTTCGTATGCCTAGTTCTATATATATTGGGACTCGGGCATTACATATTTTTGATAGCCTTGAGATGGTGTCCATATTGGTATGTCCTAGTCTCATGTGTCATAGCCAGCTTGCATCTTTATTGACTATAAGACTCTTATCCGCACGGTTAGTATTAACTGATAGATAAAAGACATATATTATCCTACCTTATTCCTTCATAAAATAGATTCCCAGTAGTCATTTATAATGCCCCAGTCCCAAAATACATAGGACCAAGTACTTGAACATGCCATCTGTACATATACAAAAAATACTCCAATATATAGAATCCTCGTATACGTACATAAGTTGTATATAAAATAACCACAAGCCAGAATAATATAATCTAATCTCATCACAGCTCAACATAGAAGATAATAGAGTCCAGATAATAAAAGAGTGTATCAAAAGATAGCCGGATGGACATACCCACTCCAAACAACTATAAAAAATAGTCCCACGAGATCGGAGTCCAACCTTCGCAAAATAGAAAGAAAAGAAAAGTAAAAATATCCACTAATGTCTCAATAACTGAATAGACTAGAACTCAGCAGAAGATGCCTCGTCGTCAATATAGGATGGATCCAGTGCCGCTCCATACTCCTGCGGGAACTCGTCTAACCATGGAGAGATAACCAGGTTCTCAGCCGGACGTAACAAGAAACAAGAAAACATCATGCCATATAAATTGTGATATATAATATAAAAGAAAGGGGGTGCATGCAATAGGGTTCCTGACCATTCTACTGTGAATATGCAGTTGAGAAACAATCCTTCGACGCATGAGCCCTGGCTATAGATGGGATCAGCATAGTCCCCATGTAGGGCACTAGGGGCCTACGTCCGTAATGTCCGAAGATCGTCAGAGGGCACCATGTGCAAGGGGTACGTCCATAACGCTCTGGAAAACGTCAGAGGGCACCTGAGACCTACGTCTCCGGAGGAGCGCACAGATAATCAGGGAAGTCCAAAGAAGTCCATACGTCAGGTATTGTTCTCCCTACCCAATGCCTAGTATCGTCATCTCCATTACTTATATAAACCTTTAGTAACCGCCAAGTCTTCTAACATCCAATTATATTGGCAGTTACTCATATCCGTCGCACGCTCCATACGTATTGGTGGCCAGCCGACTACGCGGGTACGTATCCTACATGTGACTCACAACACGTGGTAAAGCAAGTGTCAAGGCCGTATGAGGTATACCAATACCTCATCAACAATGGGACGTCACTAGGCTAAGTCAATACAAGAGAAATAAACAAAAGCAAGAAAACGACCGATAAAGTCGCTTGCACCCAAGTATGACATGGACGCACAGTTTTGTAATGATAACAACAATAAGAAATACTGAAAATAAATAACTGAAATAAGAATATGTAAATCACAGAGAATGTGGCAAGGTATCTTGCCTGTTAGAGCGGGAATAGCAACTCCAAGCAATCAATCACGTCAACAAGAAATCTCATAATCCACGAACGGCTCCGGATGCTGAAACAAACATCAAGAACGTTCCCGGTGTAAAAGATATATCTAGAAAATGCCTGTTCAAAAGTTCAATTCTGGAACTAGGGCAAAATCGTAATTTCAGGTCAAAACGATTTCTGTCGTTGGACCCATTTTGCACCGAAATATGTGCCAATGTCTATTGTCTCTAAAGTTGTCAAATTACATGTCTATAGGTCCGTTTTGAGGAGATCAACTCAACGGTATGTCCAATTTTGGATTCCGATAAACCGTGTACGATTTTGCCCATTGGAGCGGGTCGTGGGCCCGCCAAATAGGCGTTCCAATCGACCTTCTCAAAATTGGACCAAACTGGACATACAGGACAAGAAAAATGACATGGTCCTGCTGGCACAAGTTTCATCTCGATACGACAAACGTACACGAAGTTATGGCCAAGTTTGCAAAAGGTCGATACGGGAGTATCTCGACGGATACGCACTGATTTCGTCGCGCACGCAGCCAAATCGAGTCCCGTCAGTTCTCACATGTTGATAACATCTATACGCGCCTTTTGATGCGTATAGTGCACGACCACGTCGCCCGATTTGTCGGGGAGCACGCCGTATCGGGAGGTTTTCTAAAGTTTTCAGTTATTGAAACCAATTTTTCTTTGATGTTTAACCAAGTGAATTCTTGCATACTCCGTGAAAACTAATCCCACCAGGTGGGTTTTACTCTCAGTTATGTTGACTTTAACTATGTTAAGTTGGTTTTCAAAATTATGCACAAATTTGGTCGATATCGGCCTTCCAAGTTGTGGGTTGGGACTGCCAATCATAGTTCAATTGACATGGTTTTTCCTCGATTTCTCGGGTATTTTTCTATCGATTATAACTTGATTTGAATCGATACTAGATACAAAGATTAAAGATGGTTATATGGTCTCTCAATAGGATTTTATGAATCAAAAAACGATTGAGTATTAATGAAGAAATCGTCGTTAGAATATGGGTACCTTGCAGTCGACAATAGTGGATTGGTACTGTTGTGCGGTCGGCCTGGGGTGGCAGGTGACGATCCTGCGGCGGTGCGGCACAGTCAGGTAGCCAGAGTGGTTCGCCAGAGGGTGAGGGAGACTTGGGGATGGCTCTCGGAGGCCTCGCAAAGTTTTAGTTAGGGTTTTTCCCTATGTTCTCGACACAGCCATATATAGCAGGGTTGTCCATGAAAGAGTCGGATTTGAATTTATTCGAATCCTTGGTTTACAGTGATCAAATATAAGATTTGATCGGAGGGGATATAGGGAGATCCCCTTAAAAGATTTGTAGAAAGGATTTGATTTAGGCTTGGTATTGATTTGAATTTTCATTCAAATCAAAGAAGGGTCGAGTTCTTAGGTGTACTGTAGCTGCGGCTACAGTGCTCTTTTTTTTCTTTTTTTTAATCTTATATATATATATATATATATATATATATATATATATATATATATATATATATATATATTCAATCGTATAAAACAAATAAAGTAGCTTTAGAAAATTCTAAAAATATATACAAAAATATCTAAAATTCTAAATTATAATGTAGATTACATTTGATAGCAGAATGTACAAGCATACATACCTATACATTATTAACTAAAAACTAATGAATTAATACAAAAATATATATAACAAGAATTAAATAAAAATATTAAAATAATTAGGAATAAAATATGGGGGTTTACATCTACCCTACTTAAAGAAATTTTGTCCTCAAAATTAAAACTAATGCCGGGGGATGCAAAGCAATGCAATATTAAGAATCTAACATGCAAATGTACCTTGGCCTTCGAACAAATGCGGGTAACGATTTTGGATGTCGTCTCCGTGCTCCCAAGTAGACTCGCCTGGCGAGTGATGCTTCCATGCCATGCGAACCAATGGTATAGATTGATTTTGCAACACCTTCACTCGGCATTCAAGGATACCTACTGGTTGCTCTTGGTGCGACAAGCTTGGTCAAACAGTGATCTCGGAGTGGTCAAGCACATGACTACTATCTGCCACGTATCGCATCAGCTGTGATACATAAAATATGTCATGTACTCCCTCAAGCGACGGTGGCAATGCCAATCTATAGGCAGCCTCTCCCACTCGTTCCAAGACATCGAAAGGGCCGATGTATCTTGGACTCAACTTGCCACGTCCTCCAAATCGAATCGTGCCTCTAGTGGGGGATAACTTCAAGAACACATGGTCGCCTTCCTTGAACTCCAAAGTGCAGAAGCATGGAAATTCAGGCGCATCTATAGGCCAGAATCTTATGCGCTCAACCCAACCATGCAACCAACTCCAATGTGCCAGGAAAAGCTCAGATAGATACTTTGTACAGCAAAGTACAAATTTAAAGACATTCAAAAGAGGACTTTTATTTTATATGAAAGTTTATTAAATGTCTAAAGAAAGGCTTTACAAAGGAAAACTTCTACAAAGAAGGAAAATCCTAAAACTACAGCTAGATGCAGCAAACTGCCATGCATCATCTGCCAAGCGCATCGTCCACCATGCGTATCATCTGTTCGGCACATTACTCTAATGTCTCGTCCAAGCGCATCATTCCAACATCTCAACGTATGCGCATCTTCGTGCATAGTCAGAGCAAAGCACTCTCTCTCATCAGCACCAACCAGCCCTTGTGTAGCAGGAGGATCTCTCCTAGCTCGACAAGGATCACGGCACGATGCCCCGACCTTCGGAAGCAAATAACACACTCGGCAACCTGTGGCTCTACCAGCATAATAAAAGACGAAGTACGGCCGCCCCATTCTTTGGATGCAACAGGCACCATCGGCATGTTTCGGGACTCGACGATCCTGATATTTGGATGCAACAGACACCATCATAGAAGCTCTGAGTGACGAAAAGCCTGGGGCAACGCATCTTCACCCTCGGGAAGAGCTCGAGTTCGAAAGTTCGCCAAAGTAGAACTCCTGCCAAGTTCATCTTTTGAAGAATAAAAGCAAAGCTTTCCCTCATGCGGCTATTTATAAGCACGGGCAGCCTAAACCCGAGTGCCAAATAGCCAACATTCTAAATTCCATGCAATGAATTTGTATTAATAGCAAATACATATGTCACCTCACATTCGGCTAAGTCAAATTAGCCATTGACGCCTCGGAGAACTCAACAGGCAGGCCAAAGAGGATACGACATATTGGCAGATGCGCCGTCAATATCATACGCTCCCCATGGATGTGCCCAACAGGTCATAGTACTATGTGCCCAGATTGGCACTGACCGATGCACCCTCTCCAAACTTATCTCCATTAAACATTTAATGTTGAATGACAAAGGACGGCTACACGTCTCCCGGAGGTGTCCAATCAGCAGCCCTTGTAGAAAATAAAGAGCCGCTGATGTCAACACCATCATTATATCTGGGGTCAACAACGTGACAGACCGATCATTTGTATGTGCCTCGTGGCCATATGTAGCACCCATTTTTTTGAAATAAGGGTATTTTAGTCATTTTAGTCATTTTGTAATTTTCTAGATATTTTTGACTTGTGATTGATTTAGCCTTTGGTTTAACTTTAGAAAACCCACATTAGAGACTAACCATGACCAATGATGAGTATCTAGCTAATTAGATTTTATTTTTAGGCTTTGGTTTAATTTAGAAGCCATTTGGCTATTTTTAGGCTAATTAATTAATTGGCCTTTGTAGCCTTTTGTTAATTGAGCTTAAACTCAGCTTAAATAGAGGAGTGGGACCCATGGACCAACCTTGACCCTATTAGGACTCCTATGGCCGGCCAAAACAGGAAACCCCCATCCCCTATATAAGCATTGCATTGGAATAGACACCCCTTTACAAAACCCTAGTTTCCAGCTCTCCAAAACCCAAACTTTTTCATCCGGCCTCCGTTTCACCCCAAACAAAGTGCGTTGTGATCGTGGAAAGGAGGAGAATTTGCTGGAGCATTGCTAGCAAAGAGTTGGAGGCGTTTGCTCGGTGGAAACTGGTCGTTTTATCGATCGAGGAATCAGTTTCTTTGATACTTCAACTCTCAATAGGTAAACACCCAAACACCATAGTTTCTTCTGATTTTTCTTCATATTAGCATGCATCTAGGTACCCTAGAACTACCCATAAAGTTTGGTTAAGTTTCGTGTCCGTTTGATAGGTGTATCGGACACGTATCGGTTTAGGGATAAAAGTGTTCGATGATTTTCCTCTTAGAATTCGATTCTGTTATTTTTGCAAACTAACTGCATGAATCGATAGCCCTAGATGTAGGGATCCCCAAACCCTAGATTCTTGATTGTATCGAGACATTTTTGTGTCCCAAAATAGGACACGCACGCGCGCACGGGGACCGCACGCGTGCCCTGCTACTGCTGCGTCCGTTCTCGCTGGACACAGCGACTCGACGTGTGATTTTCAGGTTATGGGTAGGGTCAATGTCTGTCATAGTGCTCGTAAAATTTTGTGGGGTTTTGTAGAGTATCGAGGGAGAAATCGACACGGCACGGGGCGTGCACTGTCGCGCGCGCGTGAGAACGCGGCGTCCGATACGCACTTCGTGCGACACGGACACATGGCGAGAGGCCAGTGCAGGTACGTGGATGTGTAGCCCTATAGTTGGGTTATGTGTATGAGTAACCACGTACCCTAGTTCGCTCTGTGTCGAGTCCTAGGACGAGCGACACTCGTGCACGAGGATTAGGTTCAGTTTTGGGTTCACGAGTGTTTAGGACACTTCGTGTCCTATTTTCTTGGACACGATGACACCTACAGACCACGTTCTGACCCTTGACATGTTACCAACCATCAGGTTCGAGTATTAATGGGTTTTTCGATGTTTTGGGTGGTGAGTAGATCGATTGGTTGAGTATCGGGTTTTCTGAACTATTAATAGTTTCAGTTTCCTTTCCTTTCGATTTGATATATGTATGTTCATGTATTAATTAACCTACAGGTTCCTAGTTAACCCACATATGTGATTACATGTTAGGTTGCATAATAGGTTAGAGTGTAATCGAAATTGTGTTTGACTTTGGGGTTTGTTAGAGTATCGGGTTTCTTGATTTCCAGTTTTGACAGTTCAGTAAATTGAACTTGTTCCCTTTAGTTTCGATGTTTAATCCTGTACAAGATTCGACCTACAGATCACACAACACCATATCTAGGTAAATACCTATTAGTTTGTAGCCTCGAGAGATTGAGTTCGAGTTTTGGTTTTGAGTATCGGGTGTTCTTAGAATCCCAGTCACTGTTTCAGCAATTCGAAAATACCTATTAGTTCAAATCCAGATTTACAGTTTCAGCAATTTGAAACTGATTTTCAGTTCAGTTTTCAATGTATTTGCCTGTACAAAACCAACCTACAGATCCTCTGTTACCCCCTCCATGTGATTACATGTAATTTGCATCAAGGATAGAGTTGTATTCGATTTGGGATAGCTGTGTAGTATCGGGTTCTTTGAATTCCAGGTTATCCTAAATATTTCAGTTTTTTTGTTTGATTTCCAGTTTTACTTCGATGTATACTTCTGTCAAAGCAAACATTCAGGTCCTAGGTGATCCAACCTAGAGTAGTAACCATACTAGGTTACACAAAGGAGAGGGCTATGTTCGAGTTTGGCCTAAATATAGGACAACTGAGTTGTGAAGGTTTAGCATAGGCTATGTTCAATGTATTTTTTCCTATAACAGATATTGGATTGATGCAGGATTTTATCTTAGGATGATGAGTCCAGTCAGTCTACTTTAGTCAAGGTTAGTAGTTAGTTAGTTAGTTGATAGTTAGTTAGTTAGTTTACATTGGTTGATAGTTCTAGAAGAGTTGGTTTTTAGATGTGTACATGTGTGGTGTATAGTTAGGATAGAAATCTGATTTTTGTGTATTAATAGTTGGTAGGATTTTGGTATTAGGTTTCACTTTGGTATTTGATATTAGGTCATGGGTATTATGCTCTAAGATAGCCATTTCCCCTTTAGCTTGAAACCTAAGATACCACCAACCATACCAAAAAAATCAACTCTAAGACTAGTATTGACCTAAAAATGGACTTATAGACTAGTGGACCAACTTTGACCTAGTTTGACTAAGTTGGTTGACCAAAGTTGCCCCAAGGTTGACTTTGACTTAGATTGACCCAAATCATGTAGAATTTGCATTGAAGACTTTTCTTGTGATATTTTAGACTGTATTATGACATGTGGTTGTTTTAAATAGGATCTTATTACTCCAGTCTAGTCACTTTTCATCATCAGCAGTTCGGATTGCCAGGCGAGTACATTCTCTGATCTTTTCATGTTTCTTTGGATATGTACTCTTGTTATAGACTAGTATACTTGATGCTGACACGACGTTCACACGGATCGGTACCCTATGGATCTTTTCATGCGATGTTATCCCCTCGGATACATCGAGTATGTCATGTTTCATGTACTTTATCATGTTCATCATGTACTCCATGTATTCACTTTTATCCATGTGCACTCATATGTTATTCATGTACACTCATGACCATATGAGCTCCATGTATACAGTAGTTGTTATCCATGTGCAATAACATAACATGCTTTGATCCTTGTGTATTGGTTGGGGGCAGGGAGAGTGTAGTTGGTTATGTGATCATTATCCCCAGTAGTTGTTATCCATGTTCTTTCCGTAGTTGTATCCATGTGCAACCCAAGTTGTTTACATAACCAAATTCATGCTCTATTTCACGTAGAAGGTTATACGCTTTATTTATCATATTTATACCTCAGTTATATCTTCTTTCCTGTTGATTTCTCTTTACAGCGATTCATGTATAGTTTTCTATAGCTTGCTTTATATGTCCATTCCTGATAAGAACTATTGTGAGAGATATGTGCTCGTTCCGTCCTGACTGGGCATGTTGAAAATTTTACAGGTGATGATGAGGAGTATTATCCTACTTATTATGGCATTGGCTTAAATGACACTGGCGACGTGGACCCACAGGAGGATCCCACAGTCGCTGAGGACTTGCCCATAGTCTAGCTGAGACTTAGTACCTTATTTTGCATTTTCTGTTTGAGACTTTTATGAGTTGTACCTGAGATATTTCTGGTGGTTTACACCTAGACTTTATTGTGACTCTCTTGAGATCCTTCTTCTATTCCATCTTAGTATTGTGATTGAGCTACGTATTATTTACTCTCTATTCATAGCTTGGTTAGATTGTGTTAGATATGGTAACTCAGGACAGCATTCTACCGCCGACACTGCGGCGTAGGCTGGGCGTTCGTTACTTCTCGTGCCCTCACACTGGGTGCGGGTCGTGACACATTTTTAGTGGTGGCCCATGCAGGTCTGCAATCACAACTAGTATGATTCGTAGTGGTACTCGAACTAGAGTATCATTACAACCTGCAGTAGGATATAAGATATAAGTTAAAGTACTCAATCACTATTAGGAATTCCTGAGAGATTCCTGGGACGACCCTTGAGAATCTCATTTTGAGCTTCGATTTAAATTCCTTTTTCCCTTACTTTAGTCCACCTTCCTCCCTCGATTCTTGTATCTTGTTTGAACTCTTTTCACCAATACCCTTACTTTCTTGTGTTTAATAATGGTTAGGAAGATGGCTACACTGCTATATACTCATTGGTCAAACGCATGGCTAGGAGGATTACATTAAGGAATTGGAATACACAGAAATTTTGATTAAGTTATAAGGGCACTTTTCTAAATGGATGCTTAAATGATTAGTAGTTTGTAAGTTGGGATATTACCAAGAAAATTTATCTTGAAGATTCTAAGTAGTAATCACCAGAGGATTATAAGATTATATCTTGATACTGGAGGAAATTAGTTAGAATCTAAATAAATTAATTTCAGGAATTGATGTGATTCATGAATTATTGGATTATGATTATACATCCTTGAAAGTATATAGATTGGTTTGAATGATCAAACAAAAAAGGGAGAGTGGCAGTATGAACTATTAAATTGAGTCGTACAAGCTGCGATGTATATATTGAATTTCAAATTTAAGTGGAAGCAATGATATTAAAATTTTTGGTTTAGAAGATCGGGAGGATATGAAAACAATTATTTTGGAAGAAATTTTTGGAATCATGTCAATTGATTAAAGATTTAAAAATCTATTTGGATTTTGGTTTAAGAAGTAGTGATTATGTTTCAATGACTTAGAAGAAAAAAAAAATTTATGGTTGATAAGCGCGTTAAAATACTGAGCTGTAACTGGTAGATTGTCGTGATAAGCTGAGTGTCTATCTTGAGGATTATTGAGACAAATTGGAGAGTTTTTTTTTATTTTAGGATGTGATATAGAATTTTATGGATTCATGATTTATCAACTCTGGAGTTTAAAGTGGGATTGAAACGAAAAATTAGAAAAGGTTAGTAGTAACGAGATAAAAGTTATTATGAGATTTATGAAAAGGATTTAAATGTTAGTCGTGGTTAGATTGGAAGGCTTAGAGTGAATACAACTTGAGGTAGTTATTTTTTTGGAATTTCTTTTTAAAGGAATGTAAAGGTAGGCCACCAAGGTAACCTTAATGAGATAGAAGTGTTCCACACTAATTGCCATATCACTCGTGACTATGATAGTAGTATATACTCCAGTGTTGTCAGTCGTCTGCCAAACTATGGGACTGTATCTCTAATCTTGACCTACTCAACCTTCCTCAAATTTAGATCTTTTATTGTAACTTCTAACCATTTGTATTTGATCATTCCTTAACAGTATTCGCCTTTAGTATTGTGTCCCTAGATTATTTTACTGGATTCTTAATTAAATTTATTTCATGCTTCAACTTGATTTTCTTTATTCATGTACCCTCACCATGATACTAAAATACTTTCTGACTTAAATTCGAGATTCAACCATGACTCAATTCTTTCAACCCGACATGGGATGGAGTCCTTCTTGTTCTTTAAATGCTTAACGTTGTACCTTATCTTGATTGCTTGACCAGCTTAGTTAAGGATCTTGGACTATTTCTTTTCTTCTTCATCATTACCTCCCTTACTTATACTTGACTACCTTATGTTGCTAATTTAGCCTTAGTTTTGCAAGCTTATCCCTTTTTTGAGCTTGATCATGACATATTTTATTGGGTCGCGACCCACTAACATATTGTCTAATCAGAACCGGTGTATGATGGTCTGATCAACCTAGTGCACTTGGTTCTCTTTCATATATTACTCTACGTGGATGAGACTCTAGAGCATCTGTCTCATCCACGACAGTTTGGCAATTCTTCTTGAAATATTTTTGTCGTCTATGAACCACGTATTGTACTCAATAGTATCGTCTTTGAACTCTTTTGCTTTTGTCTTTCATATATTTCAGGAAGGCAAGGCACTGTACTTAATAGGTCAACCCAGAGTATCACGTTTAGCTTCCTTATTTTAAGGAGGATAGTGGCTTAATTCTATATCCTCACAGTATCCTTTAGGATTTCAATAGTGTTGAATTCTAAACCCTTGATCGCGACCAGTCGACTTGGTCATTCCCTTATCGTCTAATGTTTGGAACCTTATTCAATTGAATTAATTCAATTGTGACATGGATTTCAAATCTTGGATACTCGTGCCGAGACTTCAACGACCTCGTTCTCTATCTTGACCAAACCTCGATTCCTCCTGGATTGATCAACTTAGATCAAATCGAGACTAAAATTTCTATAGATATATATATATATAGTGTGCTTGGATTTTAGTGTTATTGACAGTCGTGCTTTAAACTTTCAATTTTTGATCATCTTTAGAATATTAATGATTTATGGTTAATTTCAGTTGTTTTTTATAATCACCAGTATTTGTATAGGATGATATACTACCTTACAGCCCAATGATTTATTATTTATCCTTATCTTTTCCAGAATGGCACCCATGACCAGAGTTTGTTCCCAGTACACAGCTGCAATTCCGGATGAGACCGAGATTGTACTTTCCCCTTCTATTGCTCAGGAGGTGTTAGCAGCCTCATCGGAGAATTTCCCTCCATCTCCTATCCTTCAGGAGAGGACTGCAGTTCAGCCGAAGACTGAGGGCCTTCCTTTGCCTCCTGGAGCGGTACCCTATGCCATTCCTGTTGAAGCTCATATTCACAGATTTCTTCAGGATTTGCGGGAGGTACAGAGACTTCAGGCTGAGCTTATGAGAGAGAAGAGTCTCAGTATCCAACTGTTGTGGGATTACATGCATTCGAGGGAGGAGCCTAGTCCCAAGAGAGCAAGGAGCAGTTTATACCCAGAGCCTCAGGAGTACCCAGGCTTTCAGCCTAGACCAGCCTATCCAGTTCAGATTCCTGTCCAGCAGAGACCAGTTGAGCGAGTGCCTACCTGTGCCTTCTGTAAGAAGCTTGGGCACGAATGGAATGACTGTAGGAAGAGACTAGGATTGTGCATATTTTGTGGGTCAGCTGCACACAAGATACGACACTGTCCTACTACACTTGCCCCTAGACGAGGCCTACCTCCAGGAGAGAGAGTTCCAGCTACCAGACCTAGTAGAGGTGAGTTCTTGACCCATACCTTATCCTATCTTGATGATTACTGTACCCTACCATAATGTTTATATGCTTGATACCTTATGACTATTTTTGATCTAGTATGACCTTAGTAGTTAGACGAGACTCCAGACTGATTGCCTGCCATAACCCTGTATGAATTCTTTTCAACTGCATGATTTAGATAAGTTTTCTTAAGACCATGGTTGTTGGGGATTGACCTAGAAAGAGTAGGATCGTCTTAATTTTGAGGACGAAATTATTTTAAGGAGGGTAGACTTGTAGCACCCATTTTTTTTGAAATAAGCATATTTTAGTCATTTTAGTCATTTTGTGATTTTCTAGATATTTTTGACTTGTGATTGATTTAGCCTTTGGTTTAACTTTAGAAAACCCACATTAGAGACTAACCATGACCAATGATGAGTATCTAGCTAATTAGATTTTATTTTTAGGCTTTGGTTTAATTTAGAAGCCATTTGGCTATTTTTAGGCTAATTAATTAATTTGCCTTTGTAGCCTTTTGTTAATTGAGCTTAAACTCAGCTTAAATAGAGGAGTGGGACCCATGGACCAACCTTGACCCTATTAGGACTCCTATGGCCGGCCAAAACAGGAAACCCCCATCCCCTATATAAGCATTGCATTGGAATAGACACCCCTTTACAAAACCCTAGTTTCCAGCTCTCCAAAACCCAAACTTTTTCATCCGGCCTCCGTTTCACCCCAAACGAAGTGCGTTGTGATCGTGGGAAGGAGGAGAATTTGCTGGAGCATTGCTAGCAAAGAGTTGGAGGCGTTTGCTCGGTGGAAACTGGTCATTTCATCGATCGAGGAATCAGTTTCTTTGATACTTCAACTCTCAATAGGTAAACACCCAAACACCATAGTTTCTTCTGATTTTTCTTCATATTAGCATGCATCTAGGTACCCTAGAACTACCCATAAAGTTTGGTTAAGTTTTGTGTCTGTTTGATAGGTGTATCGGACACGTATCGGTTTAGGGATAAAAGTGTTCGATGATTTTCCTCTTAGAATTCGATTCTGTTATTTTTGCAAACTAACTGCATGAATCGATAGCCCTAGATGTAGGGATCCCCAAACCCTAGATTCTTGATTGTATCGAGACGTTTTTGTGTCCCAAAATAGGACACGCACGCGCGCACGGGGACCACGCGCGTGCCCTGCTACTGCTGCGTCCGTTCTCGCTGGACACAGCGACTCGACGCATGATTTTTGGGTTGTGGGTAGGGGCAATGTCTGTCCTAGTGCTCGTAAAATTTCGTGGGGTTTCGTAGAGTATCGAGGGAGAAATCGACACGGCACGGGGCGTGCACTGTCGTACGCGCGTGAGAACGCGGCGTCCGATACGCACTTCGTACGACACGGACACATGGCGAGAGGCCAGTACAGGTACGTAGATGTGTAGCCCTATAGTTGGGCTACGTGTACGAGTAACCACGTGCCCTAGTTCGCTCTGTGTCGAGTCCTAGGACGAGCGACACGCGTGCACGAGGATTAGGTTCAGTTTTGGGTTCACGAGTGTTTAGGACACTTCGTGTCCTATTTTCTTGGACACGATGACACCTACAGACCACGTTCAGACCCTTGACACGTTACCAACCTTCAGGTTCGAGTATTAATGGGTTTTTCGATGTTTTGGGTGGTGAGTAGATCGAATGGTTGAGTATCGGGTTTTCTGAACTGTTAACAGTTTCAGTTTCCTTTCCTTTCGATTTGATATATGTATGTTCATGTATTAATTAACCTACAGGTTCCTAGTTAACCCACATATGTGATTACATGTTAGGTTGTGTAATGTCCCAGTCCCAAAATACGTAGGACCAAGTACGTAGACATGCCAGCTATATACATACGAAATACATGGACCTCGTATGTATACATAAGCTGTAAATGTAGTAATCCAAGACAACTAAATCTCATCCACAATGAAAGGATTAATAATATAGAAATTAACTTGAATATTTATGATACAATCGTTGGACGGAGACAAAGTCCACTACCAACTAATTTAAATAGAGAATAAATATACGCAGAAAGTGATTGGTCGAGCGAAGCAATGACAAGTCCACAAGCAGTCATCACGAAGAAAGGAATGGCCTTAGCTAGAGTACCTGCAAGAAATCACGAAACACACACCTGGGGAAAAACCAGGTCCTCAGAGGGACGTAACAAGACACATAATATCATGCCATAAACTGAATAGTAAGAGCTCAATAGAAAACATACATGCATAAAGGTTCCTAACCATTCTATGTGATATATACTTTGAGAAGACAATGTTCTACGCAGGAGCCTATAGTGTTCAGCATAGATGGAGAGAGAGTAATAGTAGGTAGCGCTCATAAGAGGCACTATCAACTATGGGCAGAAAGTAGCTCTCATACGAGAACTATCGGCCCCGGGGCAGTAAGTAGCGCTCATCCGAGACACTATCGGCCCAAATCTATATGTGTACTGAACAGGTAGCCCCTACGCTAATAACTGTCTTCCCCCCTCCCAATGATACTATACATGCGTCGCCTCCACGACACTGTTTAATCCTTAATAACTGCCAAGTCTTCTACCAAAAATCTATTAGCAGTTACATCCTAACGTACGGCCTTTACGCACCGATGTACGGTCGATACGCAAGTCTAAAGCTATATGTGACTCGCAGCTCTCACACAACCCGCGGCACATCGTGACAGTTCATGAGATGCACTTAAACATACGGTGGTCCCTTAACTCTAAGTCAATTGCACAAAATATAGTAATTTGTATCTACATATAATTTAAAAGAAAATAACTTGAAAATAAATACAACATGCATGTTATTGAGCAGAAAATTTAAATAGTAGTGGCAAGGTGTCTTGCCTGAGGTTATGTGCAAAAGAGAATAATCCAGTAACTCGAACCAACAAGTAAACGAAGCCAGAAATAGCCAAATCCCACAGACGACTCCGGATGCTGCAACAAACATCACGAACGAGTTTGGAATATAAGATATACCTAGGAAACGCCTATCCAAAAGTTAAATTTTGGAACAGGGGCAAAATCGTAATTTCGGGTTAAAACGATATCCGCCGTTGGATCCGCTTTGCACTGAAATGTGCGCCAGAACCTACGGTCTCTAAAGTCGCCAAACTACATGTCTATGGATTTGTTTTGATGAGACGAACCCAATGGTATTTCCAATTTTGAATTTCGGTGGGCTGTGCACAAAATCGCCCGTTGAGTGGGATTGTGGGCCCGCCAAAATAGCGTTCCGATCAACGGTCTCAGAATCTGACCAAACTTGGCTCACAGGACCAGAAAAATATTTCGAGTCCAATGGCGCAAGTTTCGTCGCGATTTGATGAGTGTGCACAAAGTTGTGACTTAATTTGCAAAGAGTCGATACGGGGTATCTCGACGGATACATATTGATTTCGTCGCGCACATGCAATGAAATCGAGTTCCGTCAGTTCCCACACGTCGACAACATCCATACGCGCCTTTCATGCATATAGTGCACGACCACGTCGCCCGGTTTGTCGGGACAGACGTCGTATCGGAGTGTTTCTCTACTTTTTGAAAACAGAATTTACAGTTTTTCGGAAAACTTTAACAACGTGTAACTTTCTACATACTAGATGAAAAGTGAATCCAAAAGGTGCGTTACAATCTCGGTTATGTCGTCTTTGACTGCCTTCAATTAGTTTTTACAAAAGTTTAATGGACAGAGAGAAAAGTGGCCGAAAAGTTGGTATTTCAAAACAGTTTTTAATATTCAGAAAAGTGGGTTTTACTCCAACTTCGTCTCAATTTTTCGAGCAAGTTGGATGGCCATGTCAAAATCCACCTTAGGGATCTCGAAGAGGGTCAAGTCTACTTTCCAGAACATTTTACGGATCGGAATTCGGAGTTACGAGCAAAAAGTTACGTCGTAGGGAAGTAGGGTACCTTGAGTGAAAAACTGCTCCGTGGGTGACGAGGGGCTGACTTCCGATGCTCCGTTCGTCGTGCACACAACTCCGTTGCTGGTGAAACGAACTCGTAGGCGAAGAGGGTATGATCAGCCTCAATTTTCGTTTTGGAAGATTAGGGTTTTGAGGTTTATGGAAAAAGTTATATATATAAACACTTGTGACAAAACCTATTACATGTGGGTTTTGAATTAAGTATTAAAAAAAGGTTGTGGGTTCTCCATCGTGAGTTTGCTGCTTAGCAGCAACCAATAGGGGGCGGGGCCCGCCCACTAAAGTGGGTGGGTTGCTTTATTTTTTTTTCTTTTTTTTCCTTTTTTTTTTCCTTTTCCTTTTTCTTTTCTTTTTCTTTAAATCTTTTATAGATAAAACTATATATATTCAAAAATTATTTAAATACAAATAATATTTTAAATATCACATATCCACATATTTAATATATTTAAATATATCTACATATATATATATATATATATATATATATATATATATATATATTCATCTTACAATAAATCAATCTCAATAATAATAATAATAATAATAATAATAATAATAATAATAATAATAATATCTAAATAGAATGAACATATTTTAATCTCCATGAAATAACTTAAATTATAATAAAATAATAATAATCGTCCCAATGGGTGAACTTTACCGCTCACCCATGTGTGGATCCAGAAAATTATACCATCTTGTAAAATATTATTTTATTAATAAAATATAAATTTTATACCAAAAGTCAATAATATTCAACAAGTCTCAAAATTATTTAAAAATATTTGTACACACATGAAATGTTCCTACATGGCCATCTTAGTCACCCCACATGCTCACATGGGCTTAAATTTTGTTCAGACCCTGTTCGGGCTGAATTGGCCAAACCGGGTCATCAAAAAAATTAATAAAACCATAAATTGTATAAATTCATTTTTAAGTCTAATAAAATAATAATAAAATAATTAAAAAATAGAGGTTTTACATCCTACCCAACTTACAAGAATTTTGTCCTCGAAATTTAGGATTAATAGGGTAGATAGGGTTGAGGGATAGGAAGAGTTCGCCAATACCAAAATGCAATTAAATTTGGTGGAGGCGATAAAACGGCGTTCAACTCCACCATGTCGTAGAAAATTGTGGAGTCGATATATACAAAAATATATCATGGTTATGAAATTGAATAAGGGTTGCCAGTGATGGTAACAAAATTTCGATAATCCAAATTGGAGAGTAATAAGGGATTGAGTAGATCAAAAAGGATAATTAGACGTTTGGGAGATATGGTTCCTTGAGAGAAACTGGAGACTAATAGCCTCGATTGAGAGTTTGATTTAAGTGAATGATTAGAATCATTCTCGAGTGCTCAAGAACAATTGAAAGGGCACGATAATAATTCTAGGGTTGAGAAATGAGGAGTAGTTAAAGACGAGGATATAGCCACATGAGTCGGTCGGTGGCTATCTACATTTGTGTATAATTAACCGATTGGGCAACCAAAGATGATACCTTGAGTCTACCCTAGCAAGTGCAGTGCCTTGTCTTTCCAAAATAAGTAAAAGACAAGAACAACAAAAGTTTCAAAGACGGTGTTATATATTGAGTACGAATTACGGGGTCCATAGGCGACGAAAATAATTTCAAAAGAGAATTGTCAAGGCTGTCGCAGATGAGACTCTAAGGCAAGTTTACTATATCTCCATCCACGTAGAATAATATGTGATAAGCGAACCAAAGTGCAATAAGTTGATCAGACCATCATGCACCGGTTCTGATTAGACAATATGTTAGTGGGTGCACCCAATAAAATATGTCATGATCAAGCTTGATAACGAAATAAGCTTGCAAAACTGAAGCTACATTAGCAGCATGAGATAGTCAAATATGAGCAGGGGAGGTACTGATGAAGGAAATTTAATTAGTCTAAGATCTTTTAAAATCAAGGCTCGTCCGAAGTGTGGGCCTGTACAGTTGTCCTAGTGTTTCTTCATTTATGGCTTGGTAGACTAGATAAGGTAGGGTCCTCTGAATTTATAGTCTAAGTGAACTTACTAATGTGGTTCATAAGGAAAAATGTTTGTTAGGTGGTGAGGTATTCTACCCAACTTACAAGAGTTAAGCTAGTAGTGTGATGGGACAATGGGTCAAGCAATCAAGATAAAGCACAAATTTAAGCATTTACGGAATTAAGTAGAACAAAATCACATATCGGGTCGAAAGAATTGAGTCGGGGTTAAATCCCTATCCGTGGTCAAAAATATATCGGTATCATGTTAAAGAGTATAGTTTGACCATTTTGACCATAAGGTCATATCAAGAAATAGAGTACAAGGAGACGTGTTTTGGTGGGACATGATATATCTACATGGAGGTGGGCTTGTTTAGGTCTTACATATGAAATTTGTTGGAAGGAAAAGTCTAGTGTTGTGCTCCAAATATCCAAGTCACGGTAAGGGACGCCAAAAGATCTAAAATAGGAAGTGGGAGTTCACGAGGTGATAATTAATGCACAAAACTAAAGAAGATCAAGTTAAAGCATGAAATAAAATTAATTAAAGAATCCATAAAAATAATAATTTAGGGGCACAGTTCTAGTAAGAAGATAGTATCCTAAATGAATACAGTTAAGGAACAATTAAATCATTATTCAAATTGCAAGTGGGTTAGAAGTTCGCAATTAAAAGATCTAGAATTGAATGGAGGTCGAGTAAGCCGAGGTGAAAATACAGTCACATAGCTGGGTAGATGACTACTCAACGCTTGTGTATATACTACTATCATGGTCATGGATGACATGGCAATTAGTGTGGAATACTCAGTAGGGTTATCTTGGCCTACTATTAAAATTAAACTCAAGTATCCTCCAAAAGTTTCAAAAATAAACTTTCAAAAATAAACCACCAAAATTTGTATTCACTCCAAGCAGTTCAAATTCATCAAAAATATTTTTTTAATTACTCTCATAAATCTCAAAGCAAAATTTTTATCACGTTTCTACTAACCTTTTCCAAAATTAACGTTTAAACTCAACTATTTAATTCAAGAGTTCATAATTCACGAATCCATAAAGATTTCACAATCAATAAAAAAAAATTTAGCACTCTAAAATTTCCAAATAACTCATAATAAAACTCTTAGCATTTAAAAGCAATAATAAAAAAATTTAAGCTCCATGCTCTCATAAATTTTAACTTCCATTCATGCTAAGTTATTCCAACAAATTCACAACTTTTAAATGGTAACTTCCTGTAATCAATCCAAAAAAAATTTCCATCACATCCTTCAAAATTCTTCAAAAAATTTAATATTAGCAATCCCACATTAAACTAAAATTTTCAAATAATCTTATAAGTCAAAATTTTTTTTTTTATCTAAATAGATCAGTAAATCCTCAATCATAGGACACAATTTAAAATAAAGAAAAATTCTCAAAAATTATTTTCATAACTTTCAAATATTTAAACCAAAATTTGCCATCATTACTTCCACTTAAAATTTAAAATTTACTAAACACGGAAATCGCAAGTTGTACAATTCAAATTTAAATAATTTCTACGACCATTTTTTTTAGTTAAGATCATTTCCAAACCAAATTTATAACTGTTCAAAGGTGTATAACTATAATATACAATAATCATAAACATCAAAACTCGAAAATCAAATAAATTCTATATTCGTTCAAAGATGTATATCTATCACCCAAAACTCATAAATATCACAACTCGAAAAGCAAATCAATTTTTATACTTGTGCAAAGATGTGTAACTATAATCCAATAAATCATAAATACCAAATCTCAAAAAGCCAATCAATTTCTTAAATCAATGGTATAAAGAACCTAGTGCTCGTGGGTAGGGTCAATGTCTGTCATAGTGCTCGTAAAATTTCGTGTGATTTTCGGGTTGTGGGTAGGGTCAATGTCTGTCATAGTGCTCGTAAAATTTCGTGGGGTTTCGTAGAGTATCGAGGGAGAAATCGACACGGCACGGGGCGTGTACTGTCGCGCGCGTCCGATACGCACTTCGTGCGACACGGACACATGGCGAGAGGCCAGTACAGGTACGTGGATGTGTAGCCCTATAGTTGGGCTATGTGTACGAGTAACCACGTGCCCTAGTTCGCTCTGTGTCGAGTCCTAGGACGAGCGACACGCGTGCACGAGGATTAGGTTCAGTTTTGGGTTCACGAGTGTTTAGGACACTTCGTGTCCTATTTTCTTGGACACGATGACACCTACAGACCACGTTCAGACCCTTGACATGTTACCAACCTTCAGGTTCGAGTATTAATGGGTTTTTCGATGTTTTGGGTGGTGAGTAGATCGAATGGTTGAGTATCGGGTTTTCTGAACTGTTAATAGTTTCAGTTTCCTTTCCTTTCGATTTGATATATGTATGTTCATGTATTAATTAACCTACAGGTTCCTAGTTAACCCACATATTTGATTACATGTTAGGTTGCATAATAGGTTAGAGTGTAATCGAAATTGTGTTTGACTTTGGGGTTTGTTAGAGTATCGGGTTTCTTGATTTCCAGTTTTGACAGTTCAGTAAATTGAACTTGTTCCCTTTAGTTTCGATGTTTAATCCTGTACAAGATTCGACCTACAGATCACACAACACCATATCTAGGTAAATACCTATTAGTTTGTAGCCTCGAGAGATTGAGTTCGAGTTTTGGTTTTGAGTATCGGGTGTTCTTAGAATCCCAGTCACTGTTTCAGTTTCTTTCCTTCCTTTTGTTCTGATTTTCGAATATATACGTTCTGTTTTAATCAACCTACAAATCCTATTAGATCTATATAAGAGATTACCTAGTAGTTTGCATCTAGAAATAAGGTTGTATTCGAATCGGGTTAGCATAGGGTTGCTCGGGTTAGTTCAAATCCAGTTTTACAGTTTCAGCAATTTGAAACTGATTTTCAGTTCAGTTTTCAATGTATTTGCCTGTACAAAACCAACCTACAGATCCTCTGTTACCCCCTCCATGTGATTACATGTAATTTGCATCAAGGATAGAGTTGTATTCGATTTGGGATAGCTGTGTAGTATCGGGTTCTTTGAATTCCAGGTTATCCTAAATATTTCAGTTTTCTTGTTTGATTTCCAGTTTTACTTCGATGTATACTTCTGTCAAAGCAAACATTCAGGTCCTAGGTGATCCAACCTAGAGTAGTAACCATACTAGGTTACACAAAGGAGAGGGCTATGTTCGAGTTTGGCCTAAATATAGGACAACTGAGTTGTGAAGGTTTAGCATAGGCTATGTTCAATGTATTTTTTCCTATAATAGATATTGGATTGATGCAGGATTTTATCTTAGGATGATGAGTCCAGTCAGTCTACTTTAGTCAAGGTTAGTAGTTAGTTAGTTAGTTGATAGTTAGTTAGTTAGTTTACATTGGTTGATAGTTCTAGAAGAGTTGGTTTTTAGATGTGTACATGTGTGGTGTATAGTTAGGATAGAAATCTGATTTTTGTGTATTAATAGTTGGTAGGATTTTGGTATTAGGTTTCACTTTGGTATTTGATATTAGGTCATGGGTATTATGCTCTAAGATAGCCATTTCCCCTTTAGCTTGAAACCTAAGATACCACCAACCATACCAAAAAAATCAACTCTAAGACTAGTATTGACCTAAAAATGGACTTATAGACTAGTGGACCAACTTTGACCTAGTTTGACTAAGTTGGTTGACCAAAGTTGACCCAAGGTTGACTTTGACTTAGATTGACCCAAATCATGTAGAATTTGCATTGAAGACTTTTCTTGTGATATTTTAGACTGTATTATGACATGTGGTTGTTTTAAATAGGATCTTATTACTCCAGTCCAGTCACTTTTTATCATCAGCAGTTCGGATTGCCAGGCGAGTACATTCTCTGATCTTTTCATGCTTCTTTGGATATGTACTCTTGTTATAGACTAGTATACTTGATGCTGACACGACGTTCACACGGATCGGTACCCTATGGATCTTTTCATGCGATGTTATCCCCTCGGATACATCGAGTATGTCATGTTTCATGTACTTTATCATGTTCATCATGTACTCCATGTATTCACTTTTATCCATGTGCACTCATATGTTATTCATGTACACTCATGACCATATGAGCTCCATGTATACAGTAGTTGTTATCCATGTGCAATAACATAACATGCTTTGATCCTTGTATATTGGTTGGGGGCAGGGAGAGTGTAGTTGGTTATGTGATCATTATCCCCAGTAGTTGTTATCCATGTTCTTTCCGTAGTTGTATCCATGTGCAACCCAAGCTGTTTACATAACCAAATTCATGCTCTGTTTCACGTAGAAGGTTATACTCTTTATTTATCATATTTATACCTCAGTTATATCTTCTTTCCTGTTGATTTCTCTTTACTGCGATTCATATATAGTTTTCTATAGCTTGCTTTATATGTCCATTCCTGATATGAACTGTTGTGAGAGATATATGCTCGTTCCGTCCTGACTGGGCATGTTAAAAATTTTACAGGTGATGATGAGGAGTATTGTCCTACTTATTATGGCATTGGCTTAAATGACTCTGGCGACGTGGACCCACAGGAGGATCCCACAGTCGCTGAGGACTTGCCCATAGTCTAGCTGAGACTTAGTACCTTATTTTACATTTTCTGTTTGAGACTTTTATGAGTTGTACCTGAGATATTTCTGGTGGTTTACACCTAGACTTTATTGTGACTCTCTTGAGATCCTTCTTCTATTCCATCTTAGTATTGTGATTGAGCTACGTATTATTTACTCTCTATTCATAGCTTGGTTAGATTGTGTTAGATATGGTAACTCAGGACAGCGTTCTACCGCCGACACTGCGGCGTAGGCTGGGCGTTCGTTACTTCTCGTGCCCTCACACTGGGTGCGGGTCGTGACACCATACGCACAGAAGACTGCATGCGCCCCGGTGGCCATGCGCACCCCGACTTACTTTCGATTCCAAGCAACAGAAGACTAGGCCATGCATGCGCCTTAAAAGCCATGCGCCTGGACTTGCTCGTAGCACCTAAAGGTCATAAGACCAGTCGCCTCTTCTTCGCCTGATCCTAGGTACACCCTGATGCGAAGCTCTGCATGCGCCTCAAAAGCCATGCGCCCAGACTCGTCTATGATGCCTAAAACTCATAGACTAAGTCGCCTCCATGCGCCCGATCCTAGGCTCACCCCGACAGATCACTCTCCTCCAAAAATAAGATCTTTGAGCCACAGGCATACGCCACGCATCCCTTGACTCAATTATGTTCAAAGAATGGATGCTAACCACCCAAAATCTCAGCAACAACCAAATCTCTGCAACTGCACGTGTCAGCTCCATCACAGCCCAGCGTAGCAGTCCAACATATTCAACTTCAATCTAGGGTGCATCAACCATGCACCCTCGCCAGCATCAGCCACGTGGCGTTCCCACGTCCAGGCGCATCAGACATATGCGCACATGAGCAGCCAGCCTGCTATTTATAAATAGAATTATCATTCTTTCAAAATAGGGGACAAAAATATATACACACAGACAAGGACAAACATACATACTCAGAGAGAAGCACCTCCATAAAGGCCAGAAGAGACACTTGACGTCCGCTTCTCCTCGTAATTCTCCGACATCCAGAGCAACCCAGACCTTCAGAGAGTTCAAGATCGCCGTCAGATCGTCAATAGAGTCAACGTATTACCACTCGCTCTACAGACACAGTTCTCGGATAAAAACAAAAGTGTACTCCTAGGACTACGTCTAAGTCCTATATTGTATATTGTTTTGTTTGTAATTGAAATACCAAAGTTTAGTCAACAAAACCTTATCACATTTTTTATGGCAAACAAGCTGGCAACTCTACTGGGGACCTTTTTCTCCTCCAACGAAAAAGTTGTGCCATAATCTGATGACATCAAACTCGGCTCCTCCCACAAAACACTTGTGGTACGCCTCAATCAACAGGCGTATGAAGAGTTTATCTCTAAAGGCAGTACGAGTCCTTCGAAGTGGCTGCCAAAGTCGAAGAAGACTCGTCAAATCTCGGTGTGCAAGGTCGATGTGCCTGGCACTATCACTGAAGGGGACGTACCACAATAGCCGGCCCTTCCTGCTGACGCTCTCAGCAAAAGGATGAGCCCATTGGTGCCGCACATCTGTCTGGGAAGTGTAGTGTTGACTGTATTCCCCTACCATCTTTTTTCAGCCAAAGAAGATGCGCCAACGGAGCAGAGGTGCAACCAATCTCCAGCGCATGAGCTCTGGTGCATAAGAGAGAACGTTTGTCTTCAACAGACTCATTCGCTGTCATGGCGAGACACCATTAGATTTTGAGTACTATACGCCTTCGCGGACCAGTACAAAGAAATCTAAGACAGCACAGGCCATGCGCCACGAACGTGCTACGCCAACAGCAAACTAGAAGTATGTGCTTAAAATCATGCAAGCTGGTGATGGTAAGCTATACAGAGTCGGCACGGCGCATCTATGCCAGAAATAAGTCGGCTTTAAAAGACCATGTCCCGTTTGGGTGTATCTACTATATTTCAAACCGTCTAGCTGGGCACCTATGATGTTGAGTCCACGCGCCCACCTAGGTGACGCACATAAAATGGACTCAAGTTGCCATCATTGTTATTCCTCTACCAATGATCTGGGTGGATCTCATGCGCATGAACCAGATCAGGGGTACAGCATTCATATGACCACCCCGATGCTTGGATGTTCCATGCACCTGATGGGGGTGTTAAAGTGAAACTCTTCCAACATGATTTGTGTAATATGATCAGTCACAAACACGGATCAGGAGAGACGACCAATAAGCATGATGTATCCTTCGCAAGGCACACCTGTGCCATGGTCACCATCAATTGCTGTTGTTGTAATACTACAGCTCTACCACAAAGGCAGTCAATTTTTTAGCGACTACAAACTACGGCACCTATCCGACGTCACCTCGGAATGAAAGTGCTAATTGAAGACGAAGTGGAGCCCAAGATCACTTCATGTCATGTTGTCTCCTCATCCGTGAGAAAGACTACCACCAACTCCTCAGCCTCTGCATCCAAGACTCAGCTGAGGAAGAGCAAAATGGTGGTCCCATCCCCAGGGGTGTATGAACGCACCCAAGCAAGGAGCAAGGCCCTAGTGGAAGAAACAGCTTGGGGTAGTCAAGCCTCTGACAACCCTTCCCTCGAAAATAAGGAAGCACTCCCACAAACCGACCGTGACGTAGCTGGGGGTAGCCAACACGAGGCTTCAGAAGAAAAAGCCTCTCTACAGGAAAGTGAGGTCAAGAGTGAAGCCTTGACTGATCCATCCACTTCTACCCATGTCATGACAGCCTACATGGCAGGGGTGGTGATGAAGGAGAATCAGACGCTCCACCGCTGGACATCGTACAGCACATAGACACCCTTGAGGGGAGTCTCAAGACTATCTTTACCTCTATGCATATCCTGATCTAGGCAGTGTTCGACATTCGAACCACTCTAGCAAGGGCACTTGTCTCCACTAGCCCCGATCCAGGGGTCAATGGAGATTCTCCCTCAACGGGTATCTTCAGGCGCAGAACATCAGACTGTACCGCGAGCGTTAGTTCCTTCCAATATCAAACATCAGGCCATTCCGCCTTTACCTGCTCCCAACTCGACAAAAGACTTGGCCGAAATGATCAGGAACCTGTGTGAATGCTTCGAGAGCCAAAACAGGTAGGAAGAACGTCAGAAGTTGGGGCTTCCTCAACCCTACCTTCTTGAGTGGAACAAGGTGGTTTATCCTTTCAAGTATAAACCACAAACACTGACACCATACGATGGGAAGGACTCTCCTCGTCGGTACTTGACCTACTTTCATTCTCAGACCGGACATCGCCCAAAAGAAGACGCCTTGCTCACGAGCCTGTTTGTCGAGGCTTTGAAAGAAGTTGCCTACGACTGGTACTACAGTCTTCCTGACAACTCTATATCGTCCTTCAACGACTTGACACACATCTTCCTTGATCGGTTCTACGACGGAGGGAGAGACTTGACCATGTCGTCTCTAATAGAAGTATGGCAGACTGAGAAAGAGACTGTTTGTGAATTCATCGAGCGTTTCCGACAAGCATGTCTAAGGTTGTCTCCAGGCATGCCAGAACATGCACTCATCGACTCCTGCGGCATGAACATGATCCCCGCGATCAAGCTCTGGCTCAACTCCACTCCTCCGCCAGATTGGAGTTTATTGATCATCGAAGCCAAATCTGCTGAAAAAAAAGGCACGTAATGCTCGCCTTCTGGGGGTTAACTTCTCCACCTTTGATGACAAAAGGAAATGGCCTGCGACCAGCAGTAGCAGCCGTGAAGCGAAAGGGAAGCAGGCATTGACTATCAATGCGTCTAACAAAACACAAGGTCCTACTCAGAGGCCTTCTCCTGCACCAAGGCCGAATATGGTCTACTCTTTCAACGATGAATATACCTTACAACTCTTCGAGATGTTGAAGCAGGGCAACAAAATCAAGTTGCTTGATCCCAAGCATTCTGAAGAAGTAGGCAGAGTCGGCGACCCGAGGTATTGTCATTACCATCGGTTCATCAGACATCCAACCAAAGACTGCTACATCCTCAAAGACTACATATAACGCATGATCAATGCGAACATCATCTCAATCGATTACGAGGAGAATACAGTCTCGGCAAATATGGTGTCGCTCCAGTTTGGCACCTTACCGTCTACCTCAGCTCAAGATGGAGTCGTCCCCATCCCAAAGGCGACAATGGAAGTAGTCAACCTTCTACCACCCGTGACAACATGGGTGGGCTCATACCACTCACAACATCTAAGCGGAAGATCATATGGGTTCACCCGGATCTCGTTCTGGAGCTAACTTAACTAGGGGTACCCTATACCTCCAAAAGCAAAGGCAAGAAGACCAAGTCTTGCCGAATGGTGACTTCCTCTCTTGAGGGCCCATATAAACACATTCACAGCAGAACACCCAGCCAGAGGAGGCTCCTTCCGAAGAGACGCCTCTTATCATCACCATAGCTTTCCAAGGAGAAGGTCCATCCCAACCTCTTGCAGCTGATAAACAAAAGTAGAAGGAGGCCTGCTTCGATAGGCCTCTTCGAAAAGACAACACTCTGGGGTCTGCCAATCCCTACAACTTTGATATACTGGCATAACTGGCCAGTACTCCAGCACGGCTTTCCCTATTCGAGCTCCTCCGCCTATCCAAAGATACTCGGAAGGCTCTCTGTGAAGCCCTGAAGGACTTCGAGTCTTTCAATAGTCAGGTCAAGCAGCCTGACGACGATCCTACATCATTTTTGTACTATCGTAATATGGGGAGATCATCCCCAATATCACATTCACTTAACGTGACATGCTGCTCAAGAACAACAGGCACAACAGACCCACTATATTACACAGGATATATCTGTGCCATTTGTTTGCCATTAAAAATCAAAGACAGGTATTACAGAAATACTAAAATTGATTGCAAACTCGCTTGTACAAAGAAAATCCTAGAAAGAAATTCTAGGAAACAATCTAAGTACAATTGTTTAGTTTTTGATTCTAGGGTGTGACGGTAGAGGCTCAAAAAAGTGTTATCAACTCTGCCTTACTCCTTGGACTATCTGACGCAGTCCTTAGCTCTTGAAAAAATTACTTTTCGAAGGTTGTCAGCCTTTTGCATGGATGTGGCACCCTACTATTTATAGTGGTATATATATTGCGGGGCATAGATGGCCTGTGGCCATGTGGCTAATCAGCACGTGAAGACCCGCTCTGTGGCCGCCAGCTGTCGATTTGTTGGGATTTTGTTGCAGCAAATTTGGGTAGTTAAGACTTGGTCAGCCTGCCGCGTGTCCTATCGCAGGATAGGAATCATTTTGAGTCGTATGAGTCTCTCAGTTTTTGACCATGTGGGACCGCATAAGACTCATGCAGCTTAAGTTGCAAACTTCCTTAGCCCGCATATAGCTTATGGACTTTTAAGTCGCATAGATTCTGTATTTTGGCCGCATAAAGCTCGTGTGGCTTGGATCACGGTCACCCTTGGCCGCATGATGTTCGGAGACTTTGGGGCTACATATGTTTGAGCCGCATAAGGTTTATGCGGATTGGGTAACACTCCTTCTGGCCGTATAAAAGTGTATGAACCCTGCTTTTGGTGACGTCTCACGTCTTATCTTTTTGTCAATGTGTCAGAGCTGTCAATTTTGTCATTTTTGACAGAACTTGTCAGCTTTATCAGACGAACTGATCCTCTAGGTCGTATATCTTTCTTCTGCAGCTGTTTGTCGACGGGCCACATAAGCCATTGAATTTGTCATGCGGCTCTCTTTTATGCGGACCTATTTGGCTCAAAGTACATATGCGACAAATTATGATCCGCATGAACCCCATATTTTCTATGCTTCTACAAGACCCCTTCAAAGTTTTCAAATTGCAAATTTGGAATACTTTGAATAAGAAGCATGGAGATATGTCAAGCCGCAGGAAGTTTTCAAGTCCTAGTGAATTTTTGAGCCGCAGAGAGATCTCGAGTAGTAGAGAAATCTTGAGCCGCATAAAAGTCTCGAGCTGCAGAAAGACCCCATCAGCCTACCAGCTGTCACTGCTGCATCTAATTTTCTTGATTCGGTTGTAGATCTCTTTTCGAGATAAAGCCGACGGTTACTTGGGATAAAGTCCCCAAACGTCGACATTATCTTTAATAATCTCGAGAATCGAAGAGGCGCTCTTCAAGATAAAGCCGACGTTTATTAGGGATAAAGTCCCCAAACGTCGTCATTATCTTTAATGTTCTCGAGAATCGAAGAGGCACTTTTCAGCAACCCTATAAATAGGGGTCATTCGGAGAGAGATTTTCCTCTTTCACCTTCTTATCCTTCGACTTCATCATACTTTCTACTATGGCTCCAAAAGCTTCCAAGTCGATTGGTGCGGCAGACAAAGGGAGGGGACTTGCCTCTCCGTCGAGAGCGACAGACGCTCGTTCCATTCATCTTGACGTGCAACCCCCTCTCAACAGTAAGGACGGTGGAAAGACGATGACTAAAATTTTGAATGGACATATCGCATATTTCATGCGTGGGCCTGTCATATACTGCCTATGTGATTTAAGCCTGGTTGATGCATGCCCTATCTCATTTGTACCGCATGTGTTCTGTATGGTAGGGCCGCATGGGCTGGACCGCGTAACCGCTGCTCATTCGAACATAAACCGCATAAGTGCCTCAAGACTGATCCGCATGAACTCTTCATGACTGAGCCGCATATGTACCTCATGATTGAGCTGCATGAGCACTTTATGATCAGGCCGCGTGAATACTGTATGACTCGGCCGCATAAGTGCTTCATGACTGAGCTGCATGAGTACTTCATGTAGCCTGCCTCATGACTTGGGGCCGCATGAGTTGTATAAGCTGCATAAATGTCTCATGACTGAGCCGCATAAGCACTCCATGACTGAACCGCCTAAATGTCTCATGCCTGAACCGCATAAGTTTTGTTAGGCCGCATAGCTAAAAAAGGAGTCATTTTCTTTTCTTTTTCCTTTTTTTATGACTATCTTCTTTCTTTGAATTTTATAGCATCCGCGTCGAAGGCTGAAACCATTGTGAAGGAGGAGATGCTGCCCCATTTCATCAAACAAGAGTCACCGTTTGTTAAAGAAGAGGTGATACCAAAAGTTGAGGTAAAAAAAGAACTGGCGTCCACCGGGGAGGGAATCACTCCCAAGATTGAGGCTGCTGTGAAGAAGGAACCCAAGTATGAGGGTAGCAGCACTGGGAGTTCTGACCCTCTTGCTCCTGCCGAAGACCTTAATCAAATATATCTTTCGTATGCGAAATGGCTAAGAGAATGGTATATGCTTCAATGCAACTATGATCCTTGACTGTAAGGATCCGTGGATGCCATGTAATTGTTGTTTTCAGGAATATGATAAATAAGCGTTCGTATTTGTCTTTGTGTTTCTATCTGTCTTTAGCTGTAGTTCATGCTTTACTTCTTTTGGATACCAACGTAATCCTTTACTGAAGGTGTAGTCCTATAAATGTAACTGATTTTGAATAAACAGAATACGTTCACTCCATTCTTTATTTGCCGTATTTTATGGTACTTGTACTAGAGGGCCTAATATAGCATTTGTGTTTGATAAAAAATATCCCACTGGAGAATTTTTGTGGACCTATTGCCCTTTTGTGCATCTGGATATACGAGCAAATAGATTTGAATGATATTTTGTGGACCTACTACTCTTTGGTACACCGATGGTGTGAGTAATAGATTAGGATAACTTTTATGGACTTATTACCCTTTTTGTGTACTAGCGATGCGAGTACTGATAATAAGTGGAGAGAAAACCAACATATTTACTCAGAGGTAATGAGGACGTGGTAAATATGGGTCAAAAACAGAGCCTCCTTACTTAGAGAAAATGAGGACGTGGTAGGAGTAGGCCTAATGGGGATACACAGAACAACTCAGAGGTACTATCAACGTGGAAGTTCTATGCATTGGGTGATTTGTTTGTGATGGATGGGAAAATAACTCAGAGGTAATATGGACATAGTTGTTTTTTTCTGTTGGGGAATTTTGTGGACCTATTACCCTTTGTGCACTGATGGTGCGAGTGATAGATTAGGATAAGTTTTATGGACCTATTATCCTTCTACGCACTGGTGGTGCGGGTAATAGATTTTGAGGCAAACTCTGGTGGAGAAAAGCATTTAATGTGGAAGTTCATAGATATAACCAGGAGATGAGATATGAATCCATTCGAAACAGTCAGAGAGTAAGTTCAGTGGTACCTGAGGGTACATAAATCAACAATATGGGAGATTTGAGGTCAGAGTATAAGTTCAACGATACCAGAGGGTACATAACCCACAATCTGATAGATAGTTGGAAGATGTCGTTTAGACATAATATTTTTTGAGGAACTTGTCGTTGATGGGAATCATGAGCAAGTCTCTATTTTGTTTTGCGAGACAGTACGCACCGTTGGAGAATACGGTCTCGATGATGAACGGACCCTCCCATTTAGGCTGGAATTTGCCGGGGGTCTTGTGAGTCATGACCATTGGTCTGTGAATGGCCAAGACGTGATCGCTGAGTTGGAATATTCTCTATTTGACTTTCTTGTTGCAAGCCCGAAAGATGCGCGCTTGGTAGAGCTCTATGCTTTGTTGAGCTTGTAAACGCTTCTCATCTAATGCTTCCAACTCTTGTAGCTATCGGCGGTAGTTATCGTCCGACATTAACCGGTAAGTAACGGCCACACGAAGTGAGGGGATCTGAGCCTCCAATGGGAGGACTGCCTCGCTCCCGTAAACCAAGAAGAATGGTGTATTTCCTGTAGTCGTCCGAATTGTGGTACGATATGCCCATAAGCACTCGCCAAGCTTTTTATTCTAGTCGTGTTTGTTTGAAGACACAAACTTTTTGAGGAGCATGATTATGGTTTTGTTGAAAGCTTCAGCCAGACCGTTAGCCGCTGGGTTATATGCTGTCGAGGTCATATTCTGAATCCGACTCTTGTCACAAAATCGATAGAAAGCGTGGCTTACAAACTGCGGACCGTTGTCGTGAATAATGCTCTGGGGCAGTCCAAAACGGTAGATGACGTGATGTTTTATGAAGTTAATCACGTTCAATGTCTTCACCTCTGCGAGCGAAACAGCTTTCTCCCATTTGGAGAAGTAGTCGGTGATTGCAAGTATGAACCGATGCCCTCTAGACGACGGCGGGGTGATTGGCCCAATGATGTCCATTCTCCATGCTTCAAATGGACAAGAGGCCATTGTTGGGTGCAAGAATTTAGATGGCAGATGTATAAAATCTGCGTGGATCTGGCAAGCCTTGTACTTCTTTGCATAATCAACTGCATCTGCTACCATTGTGGGCCAGTAATAACCCATCCGGCGGAGACGATCTTACAATTTCGGGCCAGGTTGGTGAGCCCCACAAGCGCCATTGTGAGCTTCGCATAAGGCTTGTTTGGCTTCTGCATTTGACAGGCATCTTAATAGTATCCCATCGTAGGATCGTCGGTATAACATTTTCGTCTCCGTATCATAGAAGAATCCGAGGGAGCGTCTTCTGATTGAAGTTGATTCCTTCACATTCTCTGGCAGAATTTCATAGACTGCAAAGTCGATGAGCGAGCGTCTCCAATCTTGTATATTGTTGGTTATCTCGGCGGAGTAACTCGTACCCATTTGAAGATTGTTCTTGGGACAGACCAGCTCATGGCCTATTATATCGACATGATGATGAGTATCATTTGGAAGTGCCAAGGAAGCGGCGAGACCTGCTAGGGCATCGGCTTTGATATTTTGGAGCCTAGGAACATGCTCTATAAAGAATCCTTCTAAGGTTACAATGATGGCAATTGCTGTCTGATAGTAGGAAATCAAGTCCTCATTGCGAACCTCATATGAACCTCGGATCTGGTTAACAACTAACTATGAGTCACCATATTCTTCCAGGTACTTGATTCCCACTTCTTTTGTGAGTTGGAGTCCGATGACTATAGCGTTATATTTGGCTACGTTGTTTGAATAGGGTTCTGTAAGAGAATATACCTGATTGACCACCAACCCAGAGGGAAAAATTAGTACTACCCTGACTCCAATGATGATATCACCTTGTGGCCCCGTTCTTGAAGCATCGTCAAAGAACATTTGCCAAATGGCGTCATGCAAAGTCATGTTTAAGGCAACGACTTCGTCGAGAATTTCTTCATAGATTCTGGTTGTTTCTGAGCTTGGATGGACGGCTAAGAAGTCAGCGAGGGCTTGACCTTTGATAGCCTTCTGTGGAACAAAAACTATGTCGTATGGGGATAATAATATCGCCCAGGTGGCTAAACGAGAACTGAGTGCACCGGGCTTAGTCATGAGAACCCTGAGAGGATTAACTCGTGAAACAACATGGATGGTCTGCCCTATCACATAGTGTCATATTTTCTGAATGGCGAATACAAGGGCAAGGCAGTCCTTCTCCACTGCGGTGTACCTATGTTTCGGTCCTACCATCATCCGGCTGAGAAAGTAAATGGCTTGTTCATGTTCCGCATTATTATTTTATGCTAGCAAAGCACCGAGGGAGTGTTCCATTGCCCGTACATAGAGCAGGAAGGCTTTTCGGTGACCGGGCATAGCAGAACTGGCAGATTCGTCAGGTACTCCTTAATATCATCAAAGGCACGCTGACATTCCTCGTTCCATATGAAAGAGACACCTTTCCTCATGAGTTGAGTGAAGGGTTGACATCTCCTTGAGAGGTTAGATATAAACCTCCTGATATAGGCTAGTCTTCCCTGAAGGCCACAGAGTTCACGAAGGTTCCTCGGTGGACTCATCTCCAGGATTGCTTTTATTTTGTCGGGATCTATGTGAATGCCTCGAGAAGTAATGACAAATCCTAAGAACTTTCCACTGGACACGCCCAGGAAAGACTTGGTGGAATTCTTCTTCAGGTTGTGCGCTCGTATGAGGTTGAATACTGTTCTTAAATCTTGTAAGTGATCATTTTTAGAGCGGCTTTTGACGGTGATGTCGTCAACGTAACACTCCACCGTCTTGCGCAAATGATCTCTGAAGATGACACTCATAGCTCGTTGATATGTAGCACCGGCGTTCTTCAGTCCAAAGGACATGACCGTATAATAATATACGCCGATCGGTGTTCGCAATGACGCATGCTTCTCGTCATCAGGTGACATTTTGATTTGATTATATCCTGAAAAGCCATTCATAAATGACATACGCTCGAAGCCACACGTATTATCGATCATTATGTCGGTGATCGGAAGAGGGAATTCATCCGTAGGGCATGCCGCATTCAGATTGTAGAAATCGATACAAATTTAGATCTTTTCGTTCTTCTTAATAACTGGTACTACGTTGGCTACCCAGTCTGGATGTTGCTTTTTACGGATGAAACTGCTAGCTATAAGCTTGTTTACTTCTGCTTCAATAGAATTCATGATGTTTGGACGAAACTGCCACTACTGTTGTTTGACTGGTTTTGCGTCCGGATAAATGTTAAGCTTATAAAGTGCGATCTCAGGGTTTAGCCCTGGCATGTCTTCATAGCTCCAGGAAAAGATGTCGATCTATTCTCTGACGAGTTGTAACAA
Organism: Iris pallida; assembly: GCA_029216955.1. Taxonomy (NCBI): domain Eukaryota; kingdom Viridiplantae; phylum Streptophyta; class Magnoliopsida; order Asparagales; family Iridaceae; genus Iris; species Iris pallida. The sequence continues at coordinate 3,626,878 of JANAVB010009595.1, forward strand.
CGACTCCCATTCGCTATCTGTCAGGATTTTACTGACGAAGATTGGCTTTGGAGAGGATTCATCACCGAGGTTAACTTGCATGACCTCGTCCTCAGTGGGAGGATCACAAAGTTCAAAGCGTTTCTTCCATTGTGCATCTAGTTGCTGGACCTACGGCTCAAACTCAAGTGGTTCAAGTAGATCTTCGTCTTCCTCTTCGATATCAACGGATGTTATGTTGACAGAAGATGTCTGTCTAAATATATCTCCAATACTGCTATCAGTGTCGTAAATGGGTAATTTGGACGAATGAGAGTGCCACTCGTATTCTTCATCGGAACTTTCGGGCGTTGTTGGTGGTGTAACATACCCGAGGTCGTGTCTGGATTTATGATAATGGTCCTGAGATTTCCCTGCCGGTGCCGACGGCTGTAGAGGCAATCGTCGACTGTTGTCGTGATTTAGACCCGGGGTAGCCTCCATGTCGTACCCCTACTTTTTCATGAAGTACTTGGCTTGAGGACTATACTGGTAGAGCGGTAATCTTCCAACATCGGGTCTGAGATCAGACTCTTATGGCGTGAAAGATTGAGGAGTGGGCCATGCCTTGACTATTGTGATCTTCTCCGGATCTAATGATATGTCGTCTCCAGTAACAATGTGTCCACGAAATGATACTTTTTTGAGAAATAAATCACACTTACTAAGCTTCGCGTAAAGTCACTCATTCCTCAATGTTCCCAAAATAATCCGTAAATGCTGCTCATGCTCCTCTCGACACTTGGAGTAAATCTAGATATCATCTATAAAGATGACTACAAATTTGTCCAAGTACTGGTGAAAGATCTTGTTCATTAAATTCATGAAGACTGTGGGAGTGTTGGTCAAACCCAAGGGCATGACCAAGAACTCGTGGTGTCTATACCTCGATCGAAAAGTCGTCTTTACAATGTCTTCCTTCCGAACCTTCAGTTGGTGATAGCCCGATCTTAAGTCAATCTTGGAGAATACTTTTGCTCCACTCAGTTGATCGAATAGATAGCTTATACATGGCAAGGGATGCTTGTTCTTCACCATCACTGCATTCAAAGCTCTGTAATCGATACACATGCACACTATCCCGTCTTTCTTTGGCACAAAAAGTATGGGTGCTCCCCATGGTGACGCACTGGCACGAATAAAGCCTTTCTTCAACAAGTCGTCAATCTGTGTCTTCATCTCTACCAACTCCTTGGGTGGTAGACGATAAACTCGGGATGAAATAGGCTCGGCTCCCGAAATAAGTTCAACAGAAAACATAATGTCTCGGTCAGGTGGCAGTCCTAGCAATCCTCGGGGAACACATCCTCAAACTCAGTGATAACAGGGTGCTGAGGGGTATCCTGCATCATCATGTGAGTCCCCAATGTGGGTGCATCACAACTCTCGCCTTCTTCTTTGGGGAACTCGAACTCTGTCATATTCGGTGGTCTAAAGATGATACTGCCCCTATAGCAGTCTATGAGAACAAAATTTTGGCTCAACCAGTCCATTTCGAGAACCATGTCGAATATCGGCATAGAAAATATGAGAAGTCGCACCTTCATCTCTTTACCACATATCACTACAGGACAAAGTCTACAAACACCACTAATAGGTACAACTCCTCCTCCAGTGAGGATTCTAACATTTTTAGATAAAGGTGTAATGGGAATACTGTGTATAGTGGCAAAACTAGTGGCTATGAATGAATGAGTGACTCCAGTGTCAAACAATATAATGGCAGAAAATGAAGCAGCTAAAACTATACCTGCTATAACCTCTTCCCCTGTCTCTATATCCTCAATCGCAAGTGAGAATGCATGCCCATAATTCTGTCATAGTCCCTAAGCTCTGGCCTTGTTGTACTATACGCCTTGGGGAGGTAATGGTGGGCGAGGTGCTCCTGCTACAGGTCGTGGTGCTGAAAGTATTGGGACTGTAGGCCTCAGGTTCTGTCGTACATGTACTATCACCTGTTGCTCCGGACAGTCCTTGAGAAAGTGCTGGTTGGATCCACATCTCAATCACAATCCAAGGTGAGTCCTGCAGTCATTCTGGAGATGTCCTTGCTTTTCGCAGTGATGGCAAACGGGCTTCTAATAAGGTGAGTGTCTCTGCTGGTGCTGTCCTGTAGGTCTCCTGATAGGTCCTTCTTGAGTAGCTCGGGCTGGTATAACTGCTGGCATATGTTGTCTCGATGTCTGCTGCTGCTCCTTGTGAAGAATCTCCTGAGCACGAGCTTCTTCTAAAACAGCTGAATAGGAGACCCGAGACTGTGTAGTCATATAAGACTTGAGCTCCGGTGCAAGCCTTTGATGGAATCTTCTCACCTTTTCTAGCTTTGTCGGGATCAAACCCGTACCAAATCTACTCAGGCGATTAAATTTCGAGTCATACTCATCAACTGTCATATTTCCTTGCTTCACATGAAGGAACTGGTCGTAGAGACCGTCTCGAACATGAATGGAGAAGAATCTCTTATAGAATAGATCATAGAACTCCTTCCAAGTGATCCCAGTGCCTAGTCTTCTTTCTTCCGCCATCCACCAGTGGTGGGCATTATCCTCCAATAGTAGGTCTACTGCTGTCATCCAATCTCGAGCTGACAACTGGGATGCGTTCAGTATCTTCTCTGTGCTAATAAGCCATTGTGACACATCTAGAGGCTTCTTCGTTCCTCTGAAGGGCTTGGGGTTAATGTCTGTAAAGTTCTTGATAGAGCCTTCATGAGGATGCAGAGCCAATACTGGTGCTGGTACTGATACCGGAGGTGGAGGTGGAGGTCTAGCCAATGCTATCATCATAGTCTGTCTTATCAGCTCAGTCTGCTGCAACTGAACCTACATCATGGCATACATGAACTAAGAAGTAGGGCTCCCATCAGTCGGTGGCGGAGGCATCTGAGGTCCCGACTGTGGCAGAAATTGCTGAAAGAATAGTGGTGGTGGTGGTGGTACATCCCTTCTGGTAGCACAATCGTGGTCTTCCCGGCCTGGATGACTGGGGGTGCTTATGTCTCCTGATCTACCGTCGATGGGGTCGTTGTAGGCTGTGACTGACCTGGCTGATATGGTGTCACCGGAGTCATCTGAGGATTCTGTCCCTCCGTGGTAGCCACTTCACCAAACATGAAGGCCAAGGCATTACGTCCGCTTCTCAAATGCATACTGTTGGCACGAAGAAGAAATATGAGGATATTAGAAAAGGTTAGATATGAGGTAAAGCAAATAATTAAAGGAATTTTGAAAAGATTGGAAGTCAAGGGAGATAGTAGTTATGGATGAGATACTTATTCCTATTCCTATATGCAGGCTTAATGGGCATAGTCACGTATCCCAATAATATTTTTTGACCTGCACGGGCCACCACAAAAATATGTAACGTTCCAGTCCCAAAATACATAAGACCAAGTATGTGAACATGCCAACTGCACATATACGAAGAATACTCAAATATATGGAATCCTCGTATATGTACATAAGCTGTATATAAAATAATCACAGGACACAATAATATAATCTAATCTCATCACAGCTCAACACAGAAAAAAATAGAGTCCAGATAATAAATGAGTGTATCAAAAGATAGCCGGGTGGATATACCCACTCCAAACAGCTATAAAAAATAGTCTCACAAGATCGGAGTCCAACCTCCACAAAATAGAAAGAAAAGAGATGTAAAAATATCCACTAATATCTTAATAAATGAATAGACTAGAAATCAGCCGGAGATTCCTCGTCGTCAATATAGGATGGATCCAGTGCCATTCCGTACTCCTGCGGGAACTCGTCTAACCCTGGAGAGATAACCAGGTCCTCAGCGGGACGTAAAAAGATACAAGAAAATACCATGCCATATAAACTGTGGTATATAATATAAAAGAAAGGGGATACATGCAATAGGGTTCCTGACCATTCTACTGTGAATATGCAGTTGAGAAATAATCCTTCGACGCATGAGCCATGGCTGTAGATGGGATCGGCATAGTCCCTATATAGGGCACCAGGGGCCTACGTCCGTAATGTCTGAAGATCGGTAGAGGGCACCACGTGCAAGAGGTACATCCATAACGCTCTGGAAAATGTCAGAGGGAACCTGGGGCCTACGTCTCCGGAGGAGCGCACAAATAATCAGGAAAGTACAAAGAAGCCCATACGTCAGGTATTTTTCTCCCCACCCAATGCCTAGTATCGTCATCTCCATGACTGATATGAACCTCTAGTAACCGCCAAGTCTTCTAATATGCAATTTTATTGGCAGTTACTCCAATCCGTCGTACGCTCCATACATATCGGTGTCCAACCGACTACGCGGGTACGTATCCTACATGTGACTCAAAGCATGTGGTAAAGCAAGTGTCAAGACCGTATAAGGTATACCAATACCTCATCAACAATGGGCGGTCACTCGGCTAAGTCAATGCACGAGAAATAAACAAAAGTAAGAAAATGACTGATAAAGTCGCTTGCACCCAAGTATGACTTGAACGCACAATTTTATAATGACAACAATAATAAGAAATACTGAAAATAAATAACTAAAATAAGAATATATAAATCACAGAGAAGGTGGCAAGGTATCTTGCCTGGCAGAGCGGGAATAGCAACTCCAAGCAATCAATCACGTCAGCAAGAAATCTCATAATCCACGAACGGCTCCGGATGCTGAAACAAACATCAAGAATATTTTTGGGGTAAAAGATATGTCTAAGAAATGCCTGTCCAAAAGTTCAATTTTGGAACAGGGGAAAATCATAATTTCGGGTCAAAACGATGTCTACCGTTGGACCCATTTTGCACCAAAATGCATGCCAATGTCTATGGTCACTAATGTCGTCAAACTACATGTCTACGGGTCCGGTTTGACGAGACGAACTCAATAATATGTCCAATTTTGGAATTCGATGAGCCGTGTACAGTTTTGCCCGTTGGGGTGGGTCGCATGCCCGTCAAATAGGCGTTCCAATCGACCTTCTCAAAATTGGACCAAACTTGGCATACAGGACCAAAAAAATGATATGATCCGGCTGGTGTAAGTTTCGTCTTGATACGACGAACATACACGAAGTTATGGCCAAGTTTACAAAAGGTCGATACGGGGGTATCTCGATGGATACGCACTAATTTTGTCGTACACACACAACGAAATCGAGTCCCGTCAGTTACCACATGTCAAAAACATACATATGCACCTTTCGATGCGTATAGTGCATGACCATGTCGTCCGGTTTTCTGGGGCGCATGTCGTATCGGAAAGTTTTCTAAAGTTTTGCAGTTATTGAAACCAGTTTTTC